>OZ014513.1:0-1244504 GCA_963966075.1 Aphodius sticticus
ACATGAAGCAAAATCATAACATTCTGTCACCTAAAACATCGTAAACTCTAAGTTTCAAAAATCCTCCTGTACAAACTAAAATAGATAGAGGGCTGTAATCTTCAGAATTAATTACCCAATGTATCTGTGACCAAAGCGTGTATAATAATAATTTTTATCACATCTAGTTTTCTCGTAATCAAACATGAAGCAAAATCATAACATTCTGTCACCTAAAACATGGTAAACTAAGTTTCAAAAATCCTCCTGGACAAACTAAAATAGATAGAGGGCTGTAATTTTCAGAATTAATTACCCAATGCATTTGTGACCAAAGCGTGTATAATAATAATTTTTATCGCATCTAGTTTTCTCGTAATCAAACATGAAGCAAGATCATAACATTCTGTCACCTAAAACATCGTAAGTTCTAAGTTTCAAAAATCCTCCTGGACAAACTAAAATAGCTAGAGGGCTGTAATTTTCAGAATTAATTACCTAATGTATCTGTGATCAAAGCGTGTATAATAATAATTTTTATCACATCTAGATTTCTCGTAATCAAACATGAAGCAAGATCATAACATTCTGTCACCTAAGACATCGTAAGTTCTAAGTTTCAAAAATCCTCCTGGACAAACTAAAATAGCTAGAGGGCTGTAATTTTCAGAATTAATTACCTAATGTATCTGTGATCAAAGCGTGTATAATAATAATTTTTATCACATCTAGATTTCTCGTAATCAAACATGAAGCAAAATCATAACATTCTGTCACCTAAAACATCGTAAACTCTAAGTTTCAAAAATCCTCCTGCACAAACTAAAATAGATAGAGTGCTGTAATTTTCAGAATTAATTACCCAATGTATCTCTGACCAAAGCGTGTATAATAATAATTTTTATCACATCTAGTTTTCTCGTAATCAAACATGAAGCAAAATCATAACATTCTGTCACCTAAAACATCGTAAACTCTAAGTTTCAAAAATCCTCCTGTACAAACTAAAATAGATAGTGGGCTGTAATTTTCAGAATTAATTACCCAATGTATCTCTGACCAAAGCGTGTATAATAATAATTTTTATCACATCTAGTTTTCTCGTAATCAAACATGAAGCAAAATCATAACATTCTGTCACCTAAAACATCGTAAACTCTAAGTTTCAAAAATCCTCCTGCACAAACTAAAATAGATAGAGTGCTGTAATTTTCAGAATTAATTACCCAATGTATCTCTGACCAAAGCGTGTATAATAATAATTTTTATCACATCTAGTTTTCTCGTAATCAAACATGAAGCAAAATCATAACATTCTGTCACCTAAAACATCGTAAACTCTAAGTTTCAAAAATCCTCCTGTACAAACTAAAATAGATAGAGGGCTGTAATTTTCAGAATTAATTACCCAATGTATCTCTGACCAAAGCGTATATAATAATAATTTTTATCACATCTAGTTTTCTCGTAATCAAACATGAAGCAAAA
This sequence comes from Aphodius sticticus, assembly GCA_963966075.1. NCBI lineage: Eukaryota > Metazoa > Arthropoda > Insecta > Coleoptera > Scarabaeidae > Aphodius > Aphodius sticticus. Next base: position 1,468 of record OZ014513.1, read on the forward strand.
TCATAACATTCTGTCACCTAAAACATCGTAAACTCTAAGTTTCAAAAATCCTCCTGCACAAACTAAAATAGATAGAGTCCTGTAATTTTCAGAATTAATTACCCAATGTATCTCTGACCAAAGCGTGTATAACAATAATTTTTATCACATCTAGTTTTCTCGTAATCAAACATGAAGCAAAATCATAACATTCTGTCACCTAAAACATCGTAAACTCTAAGTTTCAAAAATCCTCCTGTACAAACTAAAATAGATAGAGGGCTGAAATTTTCAGAATTAATTACCCAATGTATCTCTGACCAAAGCGAGTATAATAATAATTTTTATCACATCTAGTTTTCTCGTAATCAAACATGAAGCAAAATCATAACATTCTGTCACCTAAAACATCGTAAACTCTAAGTTTCAAAAATCCTCCTGCACAAACTAAAATAGATAGAGTGCTGTAATTTTCAGAATTAATTACCCAATGTATCTCTGACCAAAGCGTGTATAATAATAATTTTTATCACATCTAGTTTTCTCGTAATCAAACATGAAGCAAAATCATAACATTCTGTCACCTAAAACATCGTAAACTCTAAGTTTCAAAAATCCTCCTGTACAAACTAAAATAGATAGAGGGCTGTAATTTTCAGAATTAATTACCCAATGTATCTCTGACCAAAGCGTGTATAATAATAATTTTTATCACATCTAGTTTTCTCGTAATCAAACATGAAGCAGAATCATAACATTCTGTCACCTAAAACATCGTAAACTCTAAGTTTCAAAAATCCTCCTGTACAAACTAAAATAGATAGAGGGCTGTAATTTTCAGAATTAATTACCCAATGTATCTCTGACCAAAGCGTATATAATAATAATTTTTATCACATCTAGTTTTCTCGTAATCAAAGATGAAGCAAAATCATAACATTCTGTCACCTAAAACATCGTAAACTCTAAGTTTCAAAAATCCTCCTGTACAAACTAAAATAGATAGAGGGCTGTAATTTTCAGAATTAATTACCCAATGTATCTCTGACCAAAGCGTATATAATAATAATTTTTATCACATCTAGTTTTCTCGTAATCAAACATGAAGCAAAATCATAACATTCTGTCACCTAAAACATCGTAAACTCTAAGTTTCAAAAATCCTCCTGTACAAACTAAAATAGATAGAGGGCTGTAATTTTCAGAATTAATTACCCAATGTATCTCTGACCAAAGCGTGTATAATAATAATTTTTATCACATCTAGTTTTCTCGTAATCAAACATGAAGCAAAATCATAACATTCTGTCACCTAAAACATCGTAAAAGCGTGTATAATAATAATTTTTATCACATCTAGTTTTCTCGTAATCAAACATGAAGCAAAATCATAACATTCTGTCACCTAAAACATCGTAAACTCTAAGTTTCAAAAATCCTCCTGTACAAACTAAAATAGATAGAGGGCTGTAATTTTCAGAATTAATTACCCAATGTATCTCTGACCAACGCGTGTATAATAATAATTTTTATCACATCTAGTTTTCTCGTAATCAAACATGAAGCAAAATCATAACATTCTGTCACCTAAAACATCGTAAACTCTAAGTTTCAAAAATCCTCCTGCACAAACTAAAATAGATAGAGTGCTGTAATTTTCAGAATTAATTACCCAAAGTATCTCTGACCAAAGCGTGTATAATAATAATTTTTATCACATCTAGTTTTCTCGTAATCAAACATGAAGCAAAATCATAACATTCTGTCACCTAAAACATCGTAAACTCTAAGTTTCAAAAATCCTCCTGTACAAACTAAAATAGATAGAGGGCTGTAATTTTCAGAATTAATTACCCAATGTATCTCTGACCAAAGCGTATATAATAATAATTTTTATCACATCTAGTTTTCTCGTAATCAAACATGAAGCAAAATCATAACATTCTGTCACCTAAAACATCGTAAACTCTAAGTTTCAAAAATCCTCCTGCACAAACTAAAATAGATAGAGTGCTGTAATTTTCAGAATTAATTACCCAATGTATCTCTGACCAAAGCGTGTATAATAATAATTTTTATCGCATCTAGTTTTCTCGTAATCAAACATGAAGCAAGATCATAACATTCTGTCACCTAAAACATCGTAAGTTCTAAGTTTCAAAAATCCTCCTGGACAAACTAAAATAGCTAGAGGGCTGTAATTTTCAGAATTAATTACCCAATGTATCTCTGACCACAACACCACAACAAGTATTTTAGAACCTAAATACGTATTTCAGCAACTAAGTTGCCATCTTCAGTAGAAACTAAAAAGAAAAGAGATTAGCACTTCATAGTATCTTTACTGGATATTGTCCAAGCAAATCACTAGTGGAAGTGACGTCCATGTTAAAAATTAGCCTATATATACCCATTGTTCGTCACACCTCAGTGAATTTTGATCACTGAAGCGTAAAAAACATGTTTTAATTAAAGCAGGTCAAACAATGGCGAACTAGGTATAGGACCCCTGTCTGAATTTATTAATTTATCTCTATTCAAGTGAATAAAGATACTTTCCAAGCTGTTTAGTTCCCTATTATTTGACACAGCTTTTACAAGTTTTAAGTCATCTACAACTACTTTATGACCTGTGTCTAAAATATGTTGAGCCACACTCGATTTTTCAAAACGATTATATTTAAAATGAGCTACATGTTCTTTGAACCTAGTTAAAATTGTTCTTCGAGTCTGGCCAACGTATTCTTTTTCACAGTCATGACACAATATATACCATTGATACAATATATACCAGATTTATCAAGTATATCTACCTTATCCTTTGGGTTTCCAAGAAGGTTTTTTATGCTATTATGAGTCGAATATGCTATACAGAGATTTTGTGATGTAAAAATACTTCTCAAACCCCTCGTATATGCACAATCGAACGGTATTTTAACATATTTCTTCTTTTCTACAGACAAAGTATTTAAAGTAGATATTTGATTTACATACATTTTTTGATTCTGCTTCTTAATCATTCTATCAACTATTTTCTCAGGGTACCCATTATGTAAGACAGCATTCTTAATAAACAATAATTCTTGCTGATATCTATCTGCGGACAATGGAAATTTCAATAACCTATTTACTAAACAACTAATAAAAGACAATTTTTGTTGAAAAGGATGCTGCGAATCATTAGGGATAAACCTGATTGTGTTAGTATCTTTCCGATACACGTCAATTTCTATTATATTTTTGCTATTCCTGACTACCAGAGTATCTAAAAATGGAAGTTGGCCGTTAACTTCTTGTTCTACAGTAAAGTTAATGGTGTTGAATTTAGAATTCAAAACGAAAAGAAAATCTTGAATACTGCACTTTTTGGTGTCAAAAATGGCAAAAATATCGTCGACATACCTAACCCAAGTCTTAGGGAAATATGGTGCAATAGACTTTACATTGGTTTCAAATCTGCTCATAAACAAGTTGGCAATAAAAGGTGAGAGACAGTTACCCATTGCAGTTCCCTCAAGTTGTTCAAAAAACTTTCCGTTTATTTGAAAACAATTTTGAGACATACAAAGGGCAGTCAATCTTACATATTCATCTATTTCTGACGGGTCAAAGTTGTTATTGCTCAATAATTCCCTAAGAAGCTCCAAAGTTTCCGGAATAGGCACACTAGGAAACAGTGAAGCAACATCAAATGAAATCAACAATTCGCCATCCTCTAATTTTACATTGTTGACCTTATTGATAAAGTCCAATGAGTTATTAACAGAGAAGCTTGGTTGAGGAACAGGTAAATTGTTGAACTCATTCGATAACCATTTCGCTAACTGGTAAGTAGGTGAGTTAATACCTGATACAATAGGTCTCACTGATTTACCAGGTTTGTGAATTTTGGGAAGAACATATAATCTAGGTACAGTAGGATTGGAAACTTTGAGTTTAAATCTAGTTTGGCGGGTGATAAGATTAGGACAACTGGACAGCGTACTATTTATTTGACGGACTAGTTTGGGCAGTGGGTTTTTCTTGATTTCCTTATAAGGACCATTTGCAATTAAGTTATCAATCCTATCAAAATAATCCGCTTTATCCAGGATGACCACCTTATTACCTTTGTCAGCCTTAAGATAAAAACAATTCTTCTTCTTGAGTCCTTCAACAATTTTGTATTGATCTTTACATTCATTACTAACTTTAAAGTCCTGTTGATTCATTAACAGCTGATTCTTACAAGAGCTCCTGATTGCAGCTTTTGTGGTGTCATTACATTGGCTAATTGAAGATTCAATTCCTGAATAAGGTGGTCATCCTGGATAAAGCGGATTATTTTGATAGGATTGATAACTTAATTGCAAATGGTCCTTATAAGGAAATCAAGAAAAACCCACTGCCCAAACTAGTCCGTCAAATAAATAGTACGCTGTCCAGTTGTCCTAATCTTATCACCCGCCAAACTAGATTTAAACTCAAAGTTTCCAATCCTACTGTACCTAGATTATATGTTCTTCCCAAAATTCACAAACCTGGTAAATCAGTGAGACCTATTGTATCAGGTATTAACTCACCTACTTACCAGTTAGCGAAATGGTTATCGAATGAGTTCAACAATTTACCTGTTCCTCAACCAAGCTTCTCTGTTAATAACTCATTGGACTTTATCAATAAGGTCAACAATGTAAAATTAGAGGATGGCGAATTGTTGATTTCATTTGATGTTGCTTCACTGTTTCCTAGTGTGCCTATTCCGGAAACTTTGGAGTTTCTTAGGGAATTATTGAGCAATAACAACTTTGACCCGTCAGAAATAGATGAATATGTAAGATTGACGCCCTTTGTATGTCTCAAAATTGTTTTCAAATAAACGGAAAGTTTTTTGAACAACTTGAGGGAACTGCAATGGGTAACTGTCTCTCACCTTTTATTGCCAACTTGTTTATGAGCAGATTTGAAACCAATGTAAAGTCTATTGCACCATATTTCCCTAAGACTTGGGTTAGGTATGTCGACGATATTTTTGCCATTTTTGACACCAAAAAGTGCAGTATTCAAGATTTTCTTTTCGTTTTGAATTCTAAATTCAACACCATTAACTTTACTGTAGAACAAGAAGTTAACGGCCAACTTCCATTTTTAGATACTCTGGTAGTCAGGAATAGCAAAAATATAATAGAAATTGACGTGTATCGGAAAGATACTAACACAATCAGGTTTATCCCTAATGATTCGCAGCATCCTTTTCAACAAAAATTGTCTTTTATTAGTTGTTTAGTAAATAGGTTATTGAAATTTCCATTGTCCGCAGATAGATATCAGCAAGAATTATTGTTTATTAAGAATGCTGTCTTACATAATGGGTACCCTGAGAAAATAGTTGATAGAATGATTAAGAAGCAGAATCAAAAAATGTATGTAAATCAAATATCTACTTTAAATACTTTGTCTGTAGAAAAGAAGAAATATGTTAAAATACCGTTCGATTGTGCATATACGAGGGGTTTGAGAAGTATTTTTACATCACAAAATCTCTGTATAGCATATTCGACTCATAATAGCATAAAAAACCTTCTTGGAAACCCAAAGGATAAGGTAGATATACTTGATAAATCTGGTATATATTGTATCAAATGTCATGACTGTGAAAAAGAATACGTTGGCCAGACTCGAAGAACAATTTTAACTAGGTTCAAAGAACATGTACCTCATTTTAAATATAATCGTTTTGAAAAATCGAGTGTGGCTCAACATATTTTAGACACAGGTCATAAAGTAGTTGTAGATGACTTAAAACTTGTAAAAGCTGTGTCAAATAATAGGGAACTAAACAGCTTGGAAAGTATCTTTATTCACTTGAATAGAGATAAATTAATAAATTCAGACAGGGGTCCTATACCTAGTTCGCCATTGTTTGACCTGCTTTAATTAAAACATGTTTTTACGCTTCAGTGATCAAAATTCACTGAGGTGTGACGAACAATGGGTATATATAGGCTAATTTTTAACATGGACGTCACTTCCACTAGTGATTTGCTTGGACAATATCCAGTAAAGATACTATGAAGTGCTAATCTCTTTTCTTTTTAGTTTCTACTGAAGATGGAAACTTAGTTGCTGAAATACGTATTTAGGTTCTAAAATACTTGTTGTGGTTAGGGGTTTATAATTTTATTAAATAATAAATAAATAATAAATAAATAATAAATAAATAATAAATAATAAATAATAAATAATAAATAATAAATAATAAATAATAAATAATAAATAATAAATAATAAATAATAAATAATAAATAATAAATAATAAATAATAAATAATAAATAATAAATAATAAATAATAAATAATAAATAAATAATTAATAAATAATTAATAAATAAATAATTAATAAATAATTAATAAATAATTAATAAATAATTAATAAATAAATAACAAATAAATAACAAATAAATAACAAATAAATAACAAATAAATAACAAATAAATAACAAATAAATAATAAATAAATAATAAATAAATAATAAATAATTAATAAATAATTAATAAATAAATAATAAATAAATAATAAATAAATAATAAATAAATAATAAATAAATAATAAATAAATAATAAATAAATAATAAATAAATAATAAATAAATAATAAATAAATAATAAATAAATAATAAATAAATAATAAATAAATAATAAATAAATAAATAATAAATAAATAATAAATAAATAATAAATAAATAATAAATAAATAATAAATAAATAATAAATAAATAATAAATAAATAATAAATAAATAATAAATAAATAATAAATAAATAATAAATAAATAAATAATAAATAAATAATAAATAAATAATAAATAAATAATAAAAAAATAATAAATAAATAATAAATAATAAATAATAAATAATAAATAATAAATAAATAATAAATAAATAATAAATAAATAATAAATAAATAATAAATAAATAATAAATAAATAATAAATAAATAATAAATAAATAATAAATAAATAATAAATAAATAATAAATAAATAATAAATAAATAATAAATAAATAATAAATAAATAATAAATAAATAATAAATAAATAATAAATAAATAATAAATAAATAATAAATAAATAATAAATAAATAATAAATAAATAATAAATAAATAATAAATAAATAATAAATAAATAATAAATAAATAATAAATAAATAATAAATAAATAATAAATAAATAATAAATAAATAATAAATAAATAATAAATAAATAATAAATAAATAATAAATAAATAATAAATAAATAATAAATAAATAATAAATAAATAATAAATAAATAATAAATAAATAATAAATAAATAATAAATAAATAATAAATAAATAATAAATAAATAATAAATAAATAATAAATAAATAATAAATAAATAATAAATAAATAATAAATAAATAATAAATAAATAATAAATAAATAATAAATAAATAATAAATAAATAATAAATAAATAATAAATAAATAATAAATAAATAATAAATAAATAATAAATAAATAATAAATAAATAATAAATAAATAATAAATAAATAATAAATAAATAATAAATAAATAATAAATAAATAATAAATAAATAATAAATAAATAATAAATAAATAATAAATAAATAATAAATAAATAATAAATAAATAATAAATAAATAATAAATAAATAATAAATAAATAATAAATAAATAATAAATAAATAATAAATAAATAATAAATAAATAATAAATAAATAATAAATAAATAATAAATAAATAATAAATAAATAATAAATAAATAATAAATAAATAATAAATAAATAATAAATAAATAATAAATAAATAATAAATAAATAATAAATAAATAATAAATAAATAATAAATAAATAATAAATAAATAATAAATAAATAATAAATAAATAATAAATAAATAATAAATAAATAATAAATAAATAATAAATAAATAATAAATAAATAATAAATAAATAATAAATAAATAATAAATAAATAATAAATAAATAATAAATAAATAATAAATAAATAATAAATAAATAATAAATAAATAATAAATAAATAATAAATAAATAATAAATAAATAATAAATAAATAATAAATAAATAATAAATAAATAATAAATAAATAATAAATAAATAATAAATAAATAATAAATAAATAATAAATAAATAATAAATAATAAATAATAAATAATAAATAATAAATAATAAATAATAAATAATAAATAATAAATAATAAATAATAAATAATAAATAATAAATAATAAATAATAAATAATAAATAATAAATAATAAATAATAAATAATAAATAATAAATAATAAATAATAAATAATAAATAATAAATAATAAATAATAAATAATAAATAATAAATAATAAATAATAAATAATAAATAATAAATAAATAATAAATAATAAATAATAAATAATAAATAATAAATAATAAATAATAAATAAATAATAAATAAATAATAAATAAATAATAAATAAATAATAAATAAATAATAAATAAATAATAAATAAATAATAAATAAATAATAAATAAATAATAAATAAATAATAAATAAATAATAAATAAATAAATAATAAATAAATAATAAATAAATAATAAATAAATAATAAATAAATAATAAATAAATAATAAATAATAATAAATAAATAATAAATAAATAATAAATAAATAATAAATAAATAATAAATAAATAATAAATAAATAATAAATAAATAATAAATAAATAATAAATAAATAATAAATAAATAATAAATAAATAATAAATAAATAATAAATAAATAATAAATAAATAATAAATAAATAATAAATAAATAATAAATAAATAATAAATAAATAATAAATAAATAATAAATAAATAATAAATAAATAATAAATAAATAATAAATAAATAATAAATAAATAATAAATAAATAATAAATAAATAATAAATAAATAATAAATAAATAATAAATAAATAATAAATAAATAATAAATAAATAATAAATAAATAATAAATAAATAATAAATAAATAATAAATAAATAATAAATAAATAATAAATAAATAATAAATAAATAATAAATAAATAATAAATAAATAATAAATAAATAATAAATAAATAATAAATAAATAATAAATAAATAATAAATAAATAATAAATAAATAATAAATAAATAATAAATAAATAATAAATAAATAATAAATAAATAATAAATAAATAATAAATAAATAATAAATAAATAATAAATAAATAATAAATAAATAATAAATAAATAATAAATAAATAATAAATAAATAATAAATAAATAATAAATAAATAATAAATAAATAATAAATAAATAATAAATAAATAATAAATAAATAATAAATAAATAATAAATAAATAATAAATAAATAATAAATAAATAATAAATAAATAATAAATAAATAATAAATAAATAATAAATAAATAATAAATAAATAATAAATAAATAATAAATAAATAATAAATAAATAATAAATAAATAATAAATAAATAATAAATAAATAATAAATAAATAATAAATAAATAATAAATAAATAATAAATAAATAATAAATAAATAATAAATAAATAATAAATAAATAATAAATAAATAATAAATAAATAATAAATAAATAATAAATAAATAATAAATAAATAATAAATAAATAATAAATAAATAATAAATAAATAATAAATAAATAATAAATAAATAATAAATAAATAATAAATAAATAATAAATAAATAATAAATAAATAATAAATAAATAATAAATAAATAATAAATAAATAATAAATAAATAATAAATAAATAATAAATAAATAATAAATAAATAATAAATAAATAATAAATAAATAATAAATAAATAATAAATAAATAATAAATAAATAATAAATAAATAATAAATAAATAATAAATAAATAATAAATAAATAATAAATAAATAATAAATAAATAATAAATAAATAATAAATAAATAATAAATAAATAATAAATAAATAATAAATAAATAATAAATAAATAATAAATAAATAATAAATAAATAATAAATAAATAATAAATAAATAATAAATAATAAATAATAAATAATAAATAATAAATAATAAATAATAAATAATAAATAATAAATAATAAATAATAAATAATAAATAATAAATAATAAATAATAAATAATAAATAATAAATAATAAATAATAAATAATAAATAATAAATAATAAATAATAAATAATAAATAATAAATAATAAATAATAAATAATAAATAATAAATAATAAATAATAAATAATAAATAATAAATAATAAATAATAAATAATAAATAATAAATAATAAATAATAAATAATAAATAATAAATAATAAATAATAAATAATAAATAATAAATAATAAATAATAAATAATAAATAATAAATAATAAATAATAAATAATAAATAATAAATAATAAATAATAAATAATCAATAATAAATAATAAATAATAAATAATAAATAATAAATAATAAATAATAAATAATAAATAATAAATAATAAATAATAAATAATAAATAATAAATAATAAATAATAAATAATAAATAATAAATAATAAATAATAAATAATAAATAATAAATAATAAATAATAAATAATAAATAATAAATAATAAATAATAAATAATAAATAATAAATAATAAATAATAAATAATAAATAATAAATAATAAATAATAAATAATAAATAATAAATAATAAATAATAAATAATAAATAATAAATAATAAATAATAAATAATAAATAATAAATAATAAATAATAAATAATAAATAATAAATAATAAATAATAAATAATAAATAATAAATAATAAATAATAAATAATAAATAATAAATAATAAATAATAAATAATAAATAATAAATAATAAATAATAAATAATAAATAATAAATAATAAATAATAAATAATAAATAATAAATAATAAATAATAAATAATAAATAATAAATAATAAATAATAAATAATAAATAATAAATAATAAATAATAAATAATAAATAATAAATAAATAATAAATAATAAATAATAAATAATAAATAATAAATAATAACACAGTCGTGCATGCTATCGTGAATACAACACGTGTTAGTGCAACGCTCCAAACAAAAGTAGTTTTAGTGGGTGAATCTTCTGCTGATTTACACGAAAATCAAGTGCGTGGGCCCCGCAAAGGTTACACATACAACCGACAAGTTTTAATTGCAATCCCCCTTCGAGGGGCTTCAAAAATGTCCACTTCAGGGATGGACACTGGCGAAGAACCAGGCACGGATTTCCTTCCTAACAGAAAAAGAGGTCGACCAAAGCGGTTATACAGTCAACCTGAACGTCCGCTCAAAAAGCAACAGGTCAGTGACCATAGATTTGCCACACCTCTCCCTCTTTCCCAACCTTCAACTTCACATACAACTAGTAAACAACAACAAAAAAACCAACTACAAACAACGAACAGTACTACTCAAAACAATCAAACAAAAAAAACCTACTACAATTACAACCAGCCCAAAAGCCCACGTTTTAAGGAAATCCATAGAAACGAACAAAACGCAACTTACTACATCATTACAAACGAGAACTTATCCCGCATACAACTCTCAAATATATGGACACAATATAATTTTAACCCCCGGGACACAATTATCAAAACGACTGCGGGTTTCATCCTAAAGTCTGAATGCCCTAAAGCCATAATCTCCAATAACATCAACAAACTCAAAGATGCCAAAATAGTAAAAGAGTTTAACGAGGCTGGTAACAAAAACTCAACCGAGAAGCGAACACCACAAACCTCCTACTCAGCTGTTATCGCTAGTGTCGATCTGGAAATCACCGACAACGAAATTAGCGACATTCTGACGTCGTTGAGTATGCCACACAGATACTGCAAACGTATCATTTCCAGAGCTACGGGAAAACCGACACAAAAGATACGTTTCATCACCGGATCGGTAGAGGCATACCAAAAACTCTTACAAGAAGGTATTTTCTACAGGAACAGACACTATCCGACATTCGAAAGTAATGCACCACCCCCACTTCCAATACCCTGCTCAAAATGCAACTCTTTTAATCACACATTGGATAAATGCACCGAACCGACTGCCTGCAGAAAATGTGAAGGAAATCACTCAACTGACAAATGCCCCACGACACTACCAGAAAAATGCAAGAGTTGTGGCCTAGAGGGACACGGAGCCTGGTCACTCAAATGCAAACTAAGACCCACAGCACCCATACAAGGAATTCCTAACCAAAAAATCAAATTACTAAATAAAACAACTAACGACTTACCGAAAATCACAACCAGCCAGTCCAGAATACACAACCCAGTTACAATACACGACTATATTTTACATACATACATCACAAAAGTCAACTCGCCCAAAAACAACAACAGACAGGATCTCATCAATAAATTAAAAAACAAATTTATAGAAATCTACAACATTGACACAATGGTTTCCTTTTCCGGGAATTTGATGTATGTAATAATGGTAGATTTAAACAACGTCATGGCGCCATCACCAACTGAGCCCATTTTTGGCCAACAAGCAACTGTTTCAGATATAAATAATGTCTAACATCCGAATACTGTACTCCAACATTAACAGCTACTCACGTAAATCTCACCTTGTTGGAAGATACATTGAGAAAAACAATATACAATGCGCTTTAATGGTAGAGACCAAAACAAAAACTCCCATAACTTTTCGAGACTGGGCTATTCTCCAAAACTCAAGCGCAATCAGAAATCAGAACATCGGTGGAGGCGCAGTGGTGATGACTCACCCTTCACAAAGGCTCATGAAGGAGAACCCACCAACAATAAATAACAACTTTAATGAATGTATCCATTTTGCACTTCCATATGGCACTGGAAAACTCCATATATTTCTTGTATATATCCACCCGCACTCAAATATAGATGACACCATATTTGTGAAAGCTGCACTTTATGAAAACGCAATAATAATAGGAGATTTTAATACAAACGAAAGAAAAAAAAAGCACATATCCCAATTCCTTTCACTATCCCATTTTTCCCTAATTAAAACAAAACCAACTTTTATCATGGCAAATAATCCCAGCACTACTCCTGACCTGATAATATGTTCCCCAAATATCTCGGCACAAATCCACTCCACCCAAATTATTCCTGATCTATGCTCTGATCATCTAGCTATCGATTTCCAGGTAACAATTTCACCAATCCCATTACCAGCCCCTACAGAGTATATTATAAACTTTAACCGATGTAATTTCAAGAATGTCAACCGGGAAATGCACACTTTTATCAGCAACAACCCAATAATAGACCACACATCAGTATCCATCTTCACCGAAACACTCACTACATCAGTCGTACAACACTCTCCTAAAGTTAAAAAACATTACTATTCCTTCGCACTCCCTCCATTCATTATCCGCCTGATAAAAGAAAAAAGAAAACTATACAGAGAATTTAAAGCGAATGAGGTTACAGCTCTAAAACAAAAATTTAATGCACTCAATAAGTGTATACAAGTCCTAATAAAACAATATAGAAGCGAGAAGTATATGGAAGCCTGCTCCAAAATAGAACAATCTAAGGGAAAAAAGTACTGGCAGGAAATTAAAAAATTATCCCGATACAAGAAAACCATTCCGGTGCAAGAACTAACTGATCCAAACACCAATATAACATACACCGACCAACAACATATTGCAGACTTGCACGCCGAATATCTGCAAGAAGTTTTTAAGGAAAGTAACGATCCACAGTTCGACCAACAACACTACGACCACATCAATAAATGGTATGAAGATTACTTTAAGAACTACAGTCCAACTCCCAAAGAAGACCTTATTGACGAGGAAGAATATTATTCGGCCCTAGCCAAAGGCAAAAACACCAGCCCGGGAAATGATAAGATCACTCGTAACACCCTCAAACGATTAGAGCCAGAAATACATGGCCACATCTTAAAAATGTTCAACTATTGTCTCCGGAAGCAACTCTTTCCAACAGAATGGAAAACGGCACTAATATCTTGTATTCCTAAAAAAGAAAGTGGCCTAACGGATCCGAGAAACTATCGCCCTATTTCGCTCCTGCCAGTACTAGGAAAACTGTTCGAAACACTGCTTAAGTCCCGGCTCCTCTCCCATACCGACCAACATATCCCCAAGTACCAATTCGGTTTTCGCCAAAAGACTTCCACAATTCATCCCTTATCCATTCTCATATCCAACCTTCAAACCGCTCATATCAACAAACAACGATCCGCTGTTCTATTCCTAGACATACAAAAGGCATTTGACTCCGTATGGCATCGAGGTCTCCTTTACAAACTTTCTGTTCTCCAAGTCCCATTCTACATAGTCAATATCATCCGGAAATTCCTACAACACCGAACTTCCCACGTCAAATTCCGTTCATCTATTTCCCACCCCATACATCCTGAGCAAGGTGTTCCACAAGGTTCTCCCATCTCTCCGTCACTATACAACATCTTCTGCTACGATATTTATGATCCCGATCCAAATGTATTTCATCCACACCTATATTCCCTCCTTTATGCAGACGATACAGCTCTCATTTCACACTCCCATTCCCTAGACTCAGCCACTAACCGCCTCAGTTCCTTACTACATAGAATCCTCTCATGGTCCCGCAAATGGAGAATAAAAATCAACCCACTCAAAACCCAATACCTCATTCCATTTCACCGTATCCTAGAGACCTCTCCTTCAATACAGGTCCATAATTCCACCATCACTCCATCCCCCTCCTGTAAATACCTGGGTATATCCATCGATACGAAGCTAAGATTCACCGGACACACAAAGCAGTGTAAAATCAGAGCAAAATCCAGAGCAACGCACTTTAGATCACTCACCTACAGAAACCGAGGAATTAGCACCAAGGGAGCAGTGCACATTTACAAAAGTGTTTGCCGTCCAATCCTGGAATACGGGTGCCTCTTATTTAATAAACTACCTAGAATAGCGCGAAATAATATGAATGTGGGTGAAAGAAGCTCTCTCCGCACAATAACTCGAATACGACACCCAAACAATCCCCTCCACAACCCATCCAACGCACTCCTTTATGAAACCACCAATATAAATCCCATCACCACTAGAATTGAAGCCCTCTCGGTAAAAATATCCAAAAAGTTCCCCCCAAATTTATTCCATTTGTTCCTAAAAAGAATCCCCAACCAACGCCAAAATACCCAAATCCATCCCAATCCCACAGTATTTGAAACCATTGCAGAAATGCGACGACTCCCATAGAAGACTAGTCAAGGCTGAAAGACTCCGGTCCATGGCCATTTCCGAAGAAATAAAAAAGAAGAAGCACCATGTAATATACATTAGAAAATAATTTACCAAATGCTATGTAATTTATTTTTTTTTTGGAAATAAACTGTTCTATATATATATAAATAATAAATAATAAATAATAAATAATAAATAATAAATAATAAATAATAAATAATAAATAATAAATAATAAATAATAAATAATAAATAATAAATAATAAATAATAAATAATAAATAATAAATAATAAATAATAAATAATAAATAATAAATAATAAATAATAAATAATAAATAATAAATAATAAATAATAAATAATAAATAATAAATAATAAATAATAAATAATAAATAATAAATAATAAATAATAAATAATAAATAATAAATAATAAATAATAAATAATAAATAATAAATAATAAATAATAAATAATAAATAATAAATAATAAATAATAAATAATAAATAATAAATAATAAATAATAAATAATAAATAATAAATAATAAATAATAAATAATAAATAATAAATAATAAATAATAAATAATAAATAATAAATAATAAATAATAAATAATAAATAATAAATAATAAATAATAAATAATAAATAATAAATAATAAATAATAAATAATAAATAATAAATAATAAATAATAAATAATAAATAATAAATAATAAATAATAAATAATAAATAATAAATAATAAATAATAAATAATAAATAATAAATAATAAATAATAAATAATAAATAATAAATAATAAATAATAAATAATAAATAATAAATAATAAATAATAAATAATAAATAATAAATAATAAATAATAAATAATAAATAATAAATAATAAATAATAAATAATAAATAATAAATAATAAATAATAAATAATAAATAATAAATAATAAATAATAAATAATAAATAATAAATAATAAATAATAAATAATAAATAATAAATAATAAATAATAAATAATAAATAATAAATAATAAATAATAAATAATAAATAATAAATAATAAATAATAAATAATAAATAATAAATAATAAATAATAAATAATAAATAATAAATAATAAATAATAAATAATAAATAATAAATAATAAATAATAAATAATAAATAATAAATAATAAATAATAAATAATAAATAATAAATAATAAATAATAAATAATAAATAATAAATAATAAATAATAAATAATAAATAATAAATAATAAATAATAAATAATAAATAATAAATAATAAATAATAAATAATAAATAATAAATAATAAATAATAAATAATAAATAATAAATAATAAATAATAAATAATAAATAATAAATAATAAATAATAAATAATAAATAATAAATAATAAATAATAAATAATAAATAATAAATAATAAATAATAAATAATAAATAATAAATAATAAATAATAAATAATAAATAATAAATAATAAATAATAAATAATAAATAATAAATAATAAATAATAAATAATAAATAATAAATAATAAATAATAAATAATAAATAATAAATAATAAATAATAAATAATAAATAATAAATAATAAATAATAAATAATAAATAATAAATAATAAATAATAAATAATAAATAATAAATAATAAATAATAAATAATAAATAATAAATAATAAATAATAAATAATAAATAATAAATAATAAATAATAAATAATAAATAATAAATAATAAATAATAAATAATAAATAATAAATAATAAATAATAAATAATAAATAATAAATAATAAATAATAAATAATAAATAATAAATAATAAATAAATAATAAATAAATAATAAATAAATAATAAATAAATAATAAATAAATAATAAATAAATAATAAATAAATAATAAATAAATAATAAATAAAGAGGCAAGCTAGGGAGGTTGGTCGCCTCTTGTTCGCATCTTCGATGGAAAATTTGAACGTGCAGTTTTCTGCACGGAAAAGTATCGAGAAAAAGTCTCCGGTTTGAAGCGAAGTGATTGAGCGAGGATTGAGGAAGCGATCCTGGCCGCATGCCGAGCGTCTCCCGAGGAAAGTCCCTGTGTCGGGGAGCGCTAAAAAGAGATCCAGTTTTTTGGTCTTCAAGCATGTAGTGTGTATTGGTGACTTTGGTTCCAGTTGTCGTGACCTATTATGAAGAAACAAAAATTATGTCTTACGCAGGTAACTGTAAATAAATATTTATAAACCCGAAAATCACCATAAAAACATGAAGATATTAATAAAGCACACATTTTATTTGATTATATTTGGTGTTTTTATTGCTGTCAAATTTTATTTCCCTTTGTCTACGCAGTGACTCAAACATTTCTCCAAAAAGAAATCAACATTAGAGGTGAGTAAGAAATAAATCTTTGGAATAATGAAGTATAAAAGGTAAGTATGAGCATTTTTCCCAACAAAATTGACACCTCAAAAATTTAAAAAGACCTTGCTTTGTACTCCAACTTTTATCATTGTAATTAAAACAGAATGGGATAAATAAAAAAAATTGTTGTATACTGAAACACTTTATTACATAACTAAACAGTATAACTAAGGAATACAGAAACAGAAATGGCGTTACTGATAGTGACTCACGGCTTAATAATAAACATTGTTGCCCAGTTCTCAGCGTTAAAGAACTGATCTTGCAAAATAACTGTTAAAATTAGATAGTCACCATCACTTCTCTTGAGACCTATACAGGATGTTCCTGAAATAACGGCAAACCTTGAAGGAGCATATCTGCCAAGAAAATCATTTTGCATACAATTGTCTCTGGTAGAAACACTTACGTCTTATGATGTTAAATGACCCGGTAACTTAACATCACTACTTACGTCCTTGTTCATATACTCCTTTGCGATTATTTTCAGAAACACACCGTATATAAATTGTTGAGTTCACAAACTAAATACTGTACATGCGCTACACAATAAAACGGAATAAGTAATCGTTAATATTTGTTAATAATCTGGGCAGCGGCGGCGGATGAAATTCCAGTAGAACTTGCACGACAACTTGTCTCCCCAGCAACCAGGAAAAAGACCACGAATAACAGCAGCAGGTCACGCACTCAAAATAATCCTTGATATCAGATTATTTTGTGATCCTCTTGGTAAACCTGCAGAAAAAGGAAAAGCTTTAGTTTAAAATTAATTATCACAACCTCTGCCCTACAGTAAGTGTCAAAATATCTAACAGACGTTTAAGAAACAGCATTATTTAACACTATCTAAAGTTTAAGCGTTACAAGTAATCGTTAAATGAAAAAATACACTATTTTTGAGGCTGAGAGAAGCATGATAACTTACCAATGACAAAGTAGACCTGTTGCAATTTCCGGATACATTCCATCTCGACTTCAGACGTTAAAAAACAAGTAACCTGAACTCCAAGAAATCCAAAATCTGGTTTGTTACAAATCCAGCAGAGAAGAGTCCTTGAACTTGAACTGTTGCAGCACCTCAATTAAGCTGGTTCCAGAACGAGACAGAGTTACCTGTATGACACAGAAAGAACATACAGAAAACATGAAATTATTTAGATACTGTATCTCCGCTACTTGGAGGGGTACTATTAGGGTTGCTAGACCTTACAATATAGGCAGGTAGCTCCCGATTTTGAAACTTTCCTCTCGCTTTTTAAATAAATGCATAATGTCTAATAACAAATCAATACTACACATCTTCTTATTGCCGTTTTATTAACAAACGGACAGAAACTGTTGTCTGTCTAGTCTGACTGTGCTTGTGTCTTGTTAAGCAATCTTACTTGTTATTTCCAGTAACTTGATACAATGTTGTAACAAACGCTGGAGTCACATGATTGAAAATCTGCCGGTTATTGGGTTAAATATTAAAAAAGTATAAAATAAATCTCACATTTGGAAAATAAAATAGGAAAGAATGTAGAAAAATTAGATATTAAGAAAACCAGACAGCCTGTTTGTGTGCACGATTATAAATTATGACATATTAAGAAAAAAATTGTAACACACTTGTCACAATTCCATCCTGTACCATTCTGTGTGGGTTTGTAACGTTCTCTAAGAGCAAACCGACACTCCTCCTAAAATGTCATGTTGCTCCGATGACCCAACAACATGTCCTCTTAACAGAAATTTAACAGCTAGTTGTAACAACTTTAGCAGAAAAAAATTGCAAGTCACACTTTGCAACACACCCGTTGAACATCCATGTAACGTTCTGAGGTTTCTGTGTCAGTTTGTATGTCCTCCAAAAGCTCGCTCCGATCCTTTGTCTTTACACTGAAAAAACAGGGCAGATGTTGTAAATTGTCAGCTGAAAAATAATCAATTTGATTGTGTGACTTGACATCATGTGCTTGACTATGAGCCCCATGATTTTCCACTTATGTATGCACAATTTCCAATATGGGTTACAAACGTCCAAATCTATTCTTGTAACGTAGCATCTATACATTACTCGAAAAATTTGACTTGGTAAAATGAACCTACCTGATGTCAGACAGCTATAAAAGTTATTCCTATCTGCTGGATATCACTTAATTTTTTTCTTCGGCAGTAACGAGCACATACTTGTGTTTCCGGAACGTAATATTCATGCTTGTTGAATTGTATTTCTTTGGAAACACTATGTCCCCCAGTAATTCCATATTCCTCCTCAGAATTCATGTCGCTATGATCAAGAAGTCTAAAAGTTTTCACTTAGTACATATAACATAACTACTGGAAATGTTAGGTTACCTTCCTTCGGTCTTCTATTTATGGGGTTTACAAAACCGAACTCCAATGCGGTATTATACAAGTACGGTCGATTCCTTCGAGATGGTCGATTCCAATTATATTCCTTCAAAATGCACTCTGAATTTTGTCGAGAATTTATAATCGAAGCCGCTCGTTTGCTTGACACTTTTCATGCAGTTAGTTCATTTTGGAGGTTAGAATTACAAAACACGGCAATTCCAGTCACGGTTTGCGTCTTTTTCGTTACAATTCCATTCTGTACCATTCTGTGTGGGTTTGGGACGTTTTCTAAGAGCTCTTTGCAATCCAAGGAAAAAATGTGGCACTCCTCGTAAAACGTCATGTTGCTCCGATGACCCAACAACATGTCCTATTAACAGAAATTTAAGGCCTAGTTGTAACAACTTTAGCAGACGAAATTGCACGTTTTATTTTGCAACATACCTGTTGAAGTTCCATATAATGTTCTGAGGTTTCTGTGTCAGTTTGTATGTCCTCCAAAAGCTCGCTCCGATCCTTTGTCTTTACACTGAAAAAATAGGGCAATTGTATATTATCAGCTGAAAAAGACCCAAATTTGATTCTGTGTCTTGACATCATCTATGATCCCCATGGTTTAGCACTTATGTGTGCACTATTTCCAATTCGGTTTACCAACTTTCTCCAAATCTGCTCTTGTAACGTGGCACCTATACATTACTAGAAAGAGACACTGGGTGCGTTCAGCCGTTCCAGCCAAAGCTGCTTGCGCTGCCGGCGCCGAGACTAAGCGGCCGCGGTGGCTGAACGGTCAGATCCAAATACATGTATTTCCGCTTAGTGCTGAGTTTCCAGCGCTTTCACTCAGCACTAAGCGTAAATACATGTATTTGGATCTGACGGTTCAGCCGCCGCGGGCGCTTAGTCTCGGCGCCGGCAGCGCAAGCAGCTTTGGCTGGAACCGCCTGAACGCACCCACTATAAAATTGGTATAAAATTTGACTAGGTAAAATCAACCTACCTGATGTCCAGTCAGCCATAAAAGTAACTATTTCCCTGTTTCTATCTGCGGATACATCACTTTATTCTTTTGTTCGGCAGTAACAAGCATATACCTGTGTTTCCGGAACGTAATATTCATGTTCGTTGAATTGTATTTCTTTGGAAACACTATTTCCCCCAATAATTCCATATTCCTCTTCAGAATTCATGTCGCTATGATCAAGAAGTCTAAACCTTTTCACTGAGTACATATAACATAACTACTGAAATGTTAGGTTACCTACCTTCGGTCTTCTATTTACTAGTTTACAAAACCGAACCCCAATGCGGTATTATACAAGCAACGGTAGATTCCTTCGAGATGGACGATTCCAAATTATATTCCTTCAAAATGCACTCAAAATTTCGTCGAGAATTTATAATCGAAACCGCTCGTTTGCTCGACACTTTTCGCTGTTAGTTCATTTTGAAGGTTAGAATTACAAAACACGCCGATTTCAGTCACGGTTTGTCTTTTCTGTTAATAAAGTACTATTCCGACAATCCCAATCCACGAAAGAAGGCTCGCGTAATAGAAATAATACTTCCAAGCGTTCGAAATTATTTGTCCTTTTACATACTTTTATACCCGCGCAATATTAGTTCCAAAGTCGATTTTTTGGCGCAGAGGGCGCCAAAATTAACTAAAATTGCACGAATAACCGTTTCATCGCTTTCGATTATTAATTCTCTCCGACATTTTGAGTCCATTTCGAAGGGGTATAATTTGATATCGTCCATGTCGAAGGAATCAAGCATTATTAGGCCGCATTTGGGTCGCGGTTCGGTTTTGTAAACCCCAAATAGGAGACGGAAGAAACATAACCTAACATTTCTGTAATGTTATTACGTACTAAGTAGAGTTTTAGAATTCTTGATTATAGGGACATGAATTCTGAGGAGAATATGGCATTACTGGGTGACGTAATTTTATCCAAACAAATATAATTCAACAAGCATGAATTACGTTTCCAAATCACGTATATATATATATAAGGTGCTTTCGATTTGAGGGCGTTTTGCACTGGTGCATTTTTGTCGGAGTACAACAAAGCGAACGCTTAGAAGTGTAGTTGTATAAAGTTGGTGTATGGAGCTCCTCGGAGTGTTTTGCACTCGGCAAATCGAACGCCTGTTACAAGGCGCAGGTGCAACTTACACTGCTCCTGTCGTCAAATCGAAAGCAGCTATAATATTATAAACCATATTACTACCGAAGAAAAGAATGAAATGGCCCATCCGCAGATAGAACCAGAGAAATAGTTACTTTTGACTTCTATGGGAATTTTCGTCCGGTTTTTAGGTTTTTAGCTGACTGACATCAGGTGGGGTAGGTTAACTTTACCCGGTCAAATTTTACATTTTACATTTTTTTGTTGTCTTTCTAGCGTAAATGTACAGGTGCGCAGGAGATCTGCCTGAAGGCTTGCCCACT
Organism: Aphodius sticticus; assembly: GCA_963966075.1. Lineage (NCBI taxonomy): Eukaryota > Metazoa > Arthropoda > Insecta > Coleoptera > Scarabaeidae > Aphodius > Aphodius sticticus. Next base: position 23,911 of record OZ014513.1, read on the forward strand.
TGGCCCCAAAAGTGCCAACAGCACTGGAATTACAGTACTATCCGCAACACCCTCTAGTTGAAAGTAAGGTTAGACGCGCGTCATATAAGTTCTCACAGATTCTACGATAATGACATGACATAGGTGGATCACGTCATCAGGCGATTATATTCGAAGAAACGTTAACCATAACTGGAGCGCAATTACAAGCCAAGGTATTGTACAAGATTGTAAGGAATAAGGTTATGAAACTGCCCTAGAATCTCCCACCAAAATGTTCGGTATACAGAAAAGACCTGATAAGATCTTTTATCAAATTTATAAAACGAACTTGGGATGGACAAAACTGACGCGGAACAATTTTCAATGGGAAGTTTGACAAGTACGTAAGGCCCCTTGCTTTATAATATTTCTTACATTCAGTTCGACGAAGAAGTTTTTATTTAATGCATGTTCAATAGCAATCTACTTGTATCACATTTGTTACTACCAATGTGCAAAAATGTATTTGTCGATATTTACAGCTATAGTAAGTACATAGGCTTTCACGGCCAGAATCATTTAGAAAATAAATTGCTTCCGGGTTATGCCGTGTGTCAAGAGTAAATGCTGACGTTTTGCGAACCATGTTGCTCGCTTCTTCAGTTAGCTCTGAAGAAGCGAGCAACATGGTTCGCGAAACGTCAGCATTTACGAATCTTGATACTCGGCATAACCCGGAAGCAATTTATTTTCTAAATTTATTGCTATAATGGAGATAATACTTTATTACTATCAATTGTATTTGAAAGTAATCCAATTTTTATGCAAGGGCCTCGTACGCCTCCTTCTGATGTCCAACGTTTGAGCATCCTCGCTACAGTTCATCTCCGATGAAGTTTGTGTTTCCGGTTAGATATGTGAAGAGCTTTTAGAAAACCGTAATTACACGAGTAAGTTTTTATTTACATCAACAATTTAACAAACTTTTTAGACTTGAGTATTCTTCATTTCAGTTCAAAACTACCCATTGATGGGCAAGGCAAGACGGAGGGTGACGACAGAAGACTAACAAAACTCATGCTGCCGATCTTCATAACCTCTAACTCCATTTTTTCCTTTAATGTGAGTCTTCGTCTGACCAACAGTTTCCTGTCTGGACTATGATGTGGCCATTCTATGACCAGGTATTTGATGATTTTATTATATTACTTTTGTATTATAAATTAAGTGCATATTCTAAAATTTTATAAAATGTTTTTCCATGGGTAGCCAAGAGCCAATTTTTATTGAAACGACACGGTTTTTCACTTAAAGACAACGTTGTGCCAGCACGTTTTGTTTCTTGCATTCGAAAGCCTGATCTGGCCAATTTATCACTGTTTTAAAAAAAAAATGCGATCGTATATGGGCAAAATCCTAAATCAACTAAATTATGTGTGATTATATTCGAAGAAATGCTAATCATTATCTGGAGTGCAATAAGATTTTTATCAAATTTATGGAACAAACTTGTGGATGGAAAAAACCGACATGGAACGGTTTGCGAAGGGAAGTTTGACAAGTACGTTAAGGCCCCGTTCTTTATATTTCTTACATTCGGTTCGACGAAAGAACGTGAAGAGCACGTCAAAACATCGGACAATATGCTAAAAGTATCACCGAATCGATAACTGCAATAAAAACAGGCACAATTTAAAAAGGTGGATAATTACGTACATTTTATATTACGCTAATCAAATCCACTAATTCTCAAGTTCTTTTCTTCTTTAAATTACATAATCTATTCTGTTTTTACATTATTTATAATTATTTACATTATTCAATTATTTCTAGGAGAAACTTGCTGCTTTTCTCACCCGTCAGACGAAAACGTATTTCTAGTTGCTGATATGCCGCATCTTTCAAAATTAGCTCGGAATATGAATTCTTCGGATCATGAATTAAATTGGATTGGATCCATTATTAGGAAAACATGCATTGAGACAACTTTAGCAGATAGCGGAAACAGGTATTGTATTTCTTGACATTATTATCCAAAATAATTATAATAATATCTTCTTAACATTCAGATAGTCTACTATAAGAGAAAAAGTGAAACGCATCTGAAACTACACAATCATGAAACAAGAAGACTATTTTTACTAAAAATGAAGTGTTTATTACTATCGCTGAATATTATATTAAAATAAGCCGTTAATTGCAGCAAAGGAACATTTAAATTTGGAACATATTTGTTCATATTACAAGATGCAATTGTAATCCGAGAAAAAGTCAATAAATATAACTTGTATTGGGTGTACCGAGTTTTATTTATTCTAATGCAGGCACTACATCATGCTTCAAATACCTTCCAAAAGTAGATCATTTTGATAATCGAAATCTCAATGATCGAGCGAATTGATCTTATTTTGAAAATTGTTTGGTTTATTTTACCAACAACAGACTGACAATGAGATTCCCACTTGAGGTTATGCTGTATAAGCATTCCCAAAAACTTTGTTTCCTGACTTGATTTGATCTCTCTGTTCCTTAATTTAGCATTGAACATGATTGTCTGGGTGTGAGGTGAAGATTTGAACTGTGTATAACACGTTTTATCGATGTTCAAATACAACTTGTTCGCTGAAAACCAGATGTTTGTTTTTTCAAGCATGGTGTTCATGTTTTCTTCTACCTCTGTGACTATGTCAGATACTAATATGGTTGTATCGTCCGCGTAACACACAACGCGGTAGTCCCGCAAGTACTGAAACCAGTCAAATTAACTAAAATTGCACGGATAACCGTTTCATCGCTTTTGATTATTAATTCTCTCCGACATTTTGAGTCCATTTCGAAGGGGTATAATTTGATATCGTCCATGAATAAGGTGAACAACAGAGGAGACAAAATTGCACCCTGGGGGACCCCCATGGTAACCGGGGGTATGTTTTTGGACGATATTGTATCGCAATATTTGTTGTTGCCAACAACTAGCGTTCTCTAGCGGCAAACCAATATAAGTTTATTTTACAAGTGACACTGATTACAACGAAGGAATTTGTATTTGTGTTCTTTTACAGTATCAGTAAACGATCAGGAAAATTCTGACTAAAATTTAACCTAACTTTGGTGGTACCATGGTGAATCAAGTAGTCCTATACCATTGGTGGTACGATATTTTACTATATTTTTAAGGCGAGAGTTGTCCGATGTTATTTTGACAAGTGTTAAATTTTTGCGGTGTTTTGACGTACTTCAAAATGACATCTATCAGTTGGCATGTATTATGAACATTCTATTGAATGTAAATGCACATGCCGACCGAAACATTTATATTTCTTTTCTACAATAACAAAAAAAAATAATAAAATTAGATGATAGACGTCGGATAATCGGCGCTGCACTTGCATTGCGGCCATATAAACTATTTTGTTACGTTTTATGTAGGAGGCACAAAAGCAGCCAATGGGACCAATGCAATAGTATATTATAATACAAGTTTTATAAGACAAAAATTGGCGCACGAGTTGTTTTGGGCACGACGAGCGTAGCGAGGAGTGCCCAAATGGAACGAGTGCGCCAATACTGTTGGTACTTGTGATAAAATTCATAAATACTATTGACGCGAGCCAATAGCAATTGAGATGTCAGCCTCGTTTGACACTTGACGTCAATGTCATCAATCTTGGAAAACTAAAAGTTACTAAAAGTTTGCAATCTACTGTTTTCATAACGACACCGAAAGCGGTTTCGTTATTAGTTTATAACGAACGCAAAGTAGAAAATAGTATATAATACATATGATAGCAAAAGATAATATAACTTAAGCATTTAATAAAAACCGCACACAGATAGAAATTTTTGTTTAACTCAAATGAATATTTGTTTGACGAGAGGCAATAATATATTTATTTGCTACAATGAATTTTTATTTGAGTCAAAACAATATTACTTTACTCCAAACAATGGTATTTGACATATATAGTTTTGCCTCTATTTAAACACGCATTTATTTGAGTTACAAAAAAACAAAAATTTCTACTAGATTCAGTTGGGACTTTATATATACGTACATATGATATACGCTATTTTAAAATATAAATACATATTTATTCTGCTGTACATTATTTTATTTCAATGTGTGTATTTTAGTCGGAATTACGTCTTGTAAAAATGTACCGGTACCGATGTACCGGTACTTTGTGCTCCGGTATAGTACAGAACCGGTACATTTGATACGATGCAATACGATACGTGATACCGGTACAGCAAGGTGTATCGGAACATCCCTAAGGTAAACCAAAGTGGTATTTTTGGTCTATTTTCAAAGACAAAAGATAATGACCAGAAATAAATAGATAAATGTTAAGAATTGATATGGCTTTGTAAGTGAGTACTTGAAAACCTATACAAGTAGCTTAGTTAACCCACAGGGTGTCTGATTTAGCAAACTTGTTATAACTTTTACAAAAATTGTTCCAAATCTATATTATACATCAAACGGTAGGTTTGTAAGGTAAGGTTTTTTATCTAATTAGATTCGAACAAAGGTAAAAATTAAAAAGCTTACCTTGTATTTTCTCATAGCCCGATTGACTTTCTCCTGCGGATTGTCTCCTCGTCTCTGATCCACTTCTTAAATTCTCAACAGTCTTCATACATATTGTTCGGTACCAAACTGCTATCGTCTATCTTCCTCTTGAATGCCTGCTGCCCTTGCTGCTTAACAACCTGAACGGAATGTTCTGCTTGCCCATCTTTGTCCTCTTTACCTTCTGCAACATACTGATATTCTGCGGCACCTGCATTGAACATCGTCTTGATCTCCTGAAGATAGTTAGCGGAGCAAAGCCTTTCACGCCGGACACACCACCAATCCGATTTGATCTTATTCAGCAGGACCATGACGTCACCATCGGCTATCGTAAAACCAGGATTGTTGAATGAGTATAAGGCTAGCACTTGAAGGATTATTTTTTACTCTTCCTTGACCACCTTCAGTTCCACTTTTTCTACGGATTCCTCTTCCGAGACCGTGAGATCCATTCTGCGTTTAAAAGAAATAAATTTCGTAATTTGGGATTTTTACAAAAACAAACGGGTATCAAAATCAATTTTGAGGTTAATATCAAGAGTAATGATCCTTGTGATATTGCGAACAAATAATGCTAATAGTACTTTTCCATAACATTTATAGTTTCCGAGTTATAAAATAAAAAAGCGGGCATTTTTCACATTAATATCGCGATAACTAAGCGGGATATCAAAAAACGGCTTTCAGTTTTGGAATCAGCGCGACTACCTCTATCGAAGCCTTAGTCAATATTTTTAGTAAAATATTAAGTATGAAAATTCAAATTGTCAGATAGTTTGTTGATGTCTTTCGATAGTTCGAAAACTTTCGGCGAGAAACAGCGCTAGAATTTTAATACAGCACTATAACTTCACGCGTCATCTACTGGTAAGCTGGATAAGTATTTATTAAATTAAAATGAACCTTGTAACTCCCTTCCGCGTATGCAACCAAATATACAACGTAACATTTATCTTTGTAGATTCATCTCATCAACATGTCCCTAACAAACGTTAAATTAATTCGTCCACATGTTTTCCGTATGTATCTTTTATTTTCTAAACGTCTCTTAATATCTTGTAATTCCAGGAATGACGCGTCTCATGTCCAACGCCATTTTAAAAGCAGACATCGAAAAACTTACAAAACCTATGATTTTTCGTCTGAAACTACCGAAAAATGATGATTACGCAACTATTGAGTTTGAAGAAAGTAAGAAGGAATACCACTTGATACATACGAATGTTCCAGACGGTTATAAAGGACAAGGAGTCGGAAAAATCGTTGCTGAGGTTTGTTATTGTCATTGCCTTACATGTAAGGTCACCCAACTTTGTGTATGGATCCTTGCCTATACAACCGGATTACAAAGAATAAACATGTCTTTAAGTTGGTATTGTAATTAGGCAATTTCACTATGTACTGTTGTTAGTTGCCATGGCAATCAGTGTTTATTTTGTGATACAAACAGTGAATTCATGAGTTTTATTCATTCTTCTGTAAACCGTCAATTTCTTCTTAAACTGAATGGTAGTTCGTACGCTTTCATTAATTACATACTGGAGGGCAATGTTTTTGAAATGTACCAAACAGAAGTCCCAGAGAATTATAGAGGACAGGGATTTGCTTACACATTAGCTCAGGTATATTATCGAATATGATATCACTATAGTTTGGTTGTATAGTAGTAAAAATATTTTGGAAATACAACAATGGAACATACTAATTTTGACTTGTTTTCAGAAAACGTTCGATTTCATAGTAGCAAATGACAAACGGATGCGGTTGACGTGTCACTTCCTGGAGAAATTTTTCCAAGACAACAAGAAAAAGTACGAGAAATTTGTAGTTTCTTAATACTGACAAAAAGCCGAATAAAAGATGGATAGTGTAGACACTAAAACGCTTATATTTTATTTATTTCGCCAGAAATATTACAATACTATGCTATCGGTTTGCAAAGACGCAATTAATCGATATAACGATGAGGTGTGCTTCAATTTTTATTACGCTCTCGCTCTTCTGCTGAATAAACGACACCAAGAAGCATTGCAAGAATTTGAAAGTTTAAAATCGGAGAGCTCGACTAAATTATCGGCAAGTTTATTGATTTCATACACTAATAAATTAATGAAAAACACTGATCGAGATATTGACACACGTGAATTGAAAAAATCTGCTACTGCATACGATTTATATAATTGCGCATATGCACTTTTTACGTTAAGCAAATATGAGAAAGCATTAGATTTAGTTGAAAGGGCGTTAAAGCTAGATGCGAGTTTACACGAATGTTACTCCTTAAAAGGCTGGATCTACGTGTTCATGTCACGTAACGGAGTCGAACCTAATTCAAAAATCTCCGAATTATTTAAAACTGCTTTAAATGAGAATATCCGTAATTTAGACTGCGTTATTGGACTCTGCGAGAGCTTGTGTATCGAACATGGCATCGAAGAAGCGTTATCGCATGTCAACAAAGCTATCGTTCGTTTTCCATCAAACGTCCTACCTCTAACCGCAAAATTAAACCTGCTCTTCACCACGAAAGATTACGATCAAACTCTCGAAACTGCAAATCGCATTTTTGATTTGGATTCGGATAATGTCGATGCAATGAAACAAAAAATTTTGGTTTTGATTATTCGAGACTCAAATTACGAGGAAGCGGCTGTATGGATAAAAAAATTGACCAAAGAACTCGATCGTTGTGAACCGAAAAACTCATATTTGCTAATTGATATCGCACAGCTTTATTCCAGAGTATCCAACCGTAATATTACTATTCTTTCGGAGACTTTTAAAATGGTTGAGATGGCTGTTTCCAAAACACCTGGCGTACCTGAGTTTTTAACCGAGATGGGGTACCAGTGTTTCTTACAGAATAACTTTAGAGAAGCTTTGCGTTATTTTAAATCGGTACTAAAAATTAACGATACATCCCTGGAAGCGCTTATGGGATCTTCGCTTTGCGAGTTACTCCAGAATGGGAACGAGAATCACGTTAAAGATCAACTCGAGTTCCTCTTCGAACTCCAAGAAAATGATATACCCGCGCTATTGTATTATTTGAAAGCTAAAACTTCGGGGAATAACGCCGAGAAATTGCAATTTTTGAATTTGTCTACGGAAGCTCATTTAAAGCCGTTGAATTTTCATGTATATGGCGAAAATTATCTGCGTTTACTAAATCCTGATTTGCTAATGGATATAGTTAAGGAATATTTGAATTTTGTTACGTTCTCAAGTCAGGTTAAAAATTTGAAGACGACGAAAATTCAAGACGGTGCTTTAACAAGTGCCTTACAAATTTTGCGATTAATAAATTCTGCATGTCCTGGATACGAGCAAGCTTTGAATCTGTTGGCAAAAATCTCATATTTCCATGGAGATTTAGTCGAAGCGACTAAACTAAGTGAACAAATAATCAAGTTAAGCCCAAATTTAAGCGAACCTTATTTACTTATGGCTCAAATACAAATCAGCAAGAAAATGTACGACTCCGCCTCTCAGAGTTTAGAGTCAGGATTAAGCAATGACTTCAAATTACGAGAAAATCCTTTATTTCACTTAATATCGGGATTGATCGAAAAACACAAGAACAATTTCGAAGAATCCATCAAATATTTGATGACTGCGTTAAATCTGTCCGAATTAAAAAATTCCGATTTTGAATTTTCTCTATCGGATAAAGCTTCCGTGTATATTGAACTTATCCAGATCCACAACGTTTTGAACCAACAACACGAAGCAACAAAGCTCCTACAAGATGCTGTCGAATTATTTAAGGATACGTCGGAAGAATCAAAGATTATTGTTTTGAGCGCCGAACATTTAATGAAAAATAAAGATGCTCAAACAGCAATCGATCTATTGACTAAAGTTAGATCTGACGATACGTACTACCTAGACGCTAAAACAAAGCTTGCTCAGATCTTTTTGAAACATCGGAAGGACAAGAGGGCTTATTTGCAGTGCTACCAAGAGATGATTGAAATTTTACCAGGACCGGAAAGTTATGTATTGCTTGGCGATGCATATCTTAATATTTTAGGTAAGAGGAGATATATTAAAACTATACTTGGTTTATATTTATTGTATATTTTTGTGTACATCTTTGCGTTTTTCTTTGTCTGTGATTTTTTTTGTTTATGGTACGCTACCATAAACAGCGCTGCTACTGACCACCGTCCAAAATAAATATAATATTGCTCTACATTTTGAAAAAAAATCTAACTCAACAAATCGATTTCTGTCGTGTGTTTATAAGTAGTAGTAGTAAGTATTTTACATCATATTTTTGCATCCAACTGTCAACATTATTTAAAAATAAAGTTATTTCAGTACTAAAATTCCAATTTATTTCCAACTAAAATTATCTGGACAATTATTTTTATAATTAACTATTTTAGAATTGGAAAAAGCACTAGAGTCATATGAGAAAGCTGTAAAAATAAATCCCAGGGATCCAGCCCTTACCAAAAAGATGGGCGAAGCGCTAACAATCACACACAACTATGAGAAAGCCATCGTGTATTACTTGGATACGATAAAACTAACAGACGATCCTGATATCAAACTACAGCTGGTCAATCTGTACGTTAAGTTGAAACAAACGGAAAACGCTGAGCGATTCTTAAGAGCCGAGATCGATCTCGAACAGAATAAGAGAAACATCGACACGACCTTGTTGAAATACCTGATCAAGCTTCAACTTCTCTTAGCGACAATTTCCGAGAAAAACGGAAGTATACGGGAAGCTCTCGATGTTCTTATAAGCACCAGTGAAACTCAGTTGAGATTGAATAAATTGTACTTGGTCCAGTTACCAGGTTAGTATAATATTTTTTCATATTTGGTCAGTTTGTTGGTATGTCTAAAAATTTTTAGACCTGCCTGAGGAAGAATTAAATTGTTCTATCGAGCTGTACAAAAAAATGGCGGCTTTAGCAAGTACTTTAAGGGACTCTACGCAAGCTATTAAGTTTTATAAGGATGCCTTGAATATTGCACCTAACAACGTCAAGATTTTAGCCTGTCTTGCCAAACTTTATATGCAGGTAGTTTATTAATAATAAATAAAAAAACTTTGTTTTATCTTGAAAACATTATTTTCTTAATTTCAAGTTGAACCAAATGGATTTGTGTCAACAAACATGCAACACCCTACTGTCTATTGACAATGAAAACGAAGAAGGCACAGTACTGATGGCTGATATCGCCTTTCGGAAGGTTAGCAACAATTAAAAACGAGCCTGGTGATCTTCTTTGGTCATATACTGTCTAATTTTTCTTTAGGTCGATTTTGATTTGGCCATATTTCACTTCACGCAGCTTCTTTCAAAGCAGCCTACCAACTGGAGGACTCTGGTTAGGTTTGTCGAAATCATGAGACGAACAGGAAACCTTTCCGATGTTTCCAAGTATTTAGACGCTGCTGAGAAGCTGGTTGCTACGCCAAGTAAAGATCCATGTAAGTTTTGTTAGAATTTAGTAGTTTAATTAATATTTTTTTGTTAGAAATAAAATGGTAACTTTTTAGCTTTCGTATGATACCAAAGATTTGTTCATTTTAGTCGTAGTTACAATTGAACTGTGAAAAGAGTCAAAGAGTCCTCACATAACTTATTTTGCTCAAGTGCGTTTATTAAAAACAAGTAAATTAAAGGCTATGATTTATTTTTTAAGGTTTCTGTTATTGTCTTGCTTTACACCAATGGTATTCTGGGAATTTGAATGGCGCACTGAGAAACTTTAACATAGCACGGCAAAGCGCAGAATGGAACAGAATGGCGATATACAACATGATCGAGATCTGCCTGAATCCTGAGGATGAAATATTGGGAGAACAATTTATTGATGTCGATGACATTGAATACAAAGACTCAAGATCAATGGCGTTGAAAACTGGTAAAAGCTACATAAATGATTATGTACTTCTAAATAATTTTGTTTTGTTTAGCTGAACGATTACTTAAAGAACTAAAACTGAAATTGGACGCGTCTGGTGAGGATTCTTTAAAATACAAGCTCTTTAAAAATTTCCTTCTCCTGGCCTCGAAGGAAAAACACTCCATCGAGATTGCTCTGGAGGATCTGATCAACATCGCTTCACAGGATGTCTACAAGGATAACGTGGGTCCAATACTTGGTATAGCAACAGCACATACTTTGCTGAAACAGTCGCAAAGAGCAAAGAACCAGTTGAAGAGAGTTGTGAAGACTGTTTGGTCATTTGACGAAGCTGATTATCTAGAAAGGTGTTGGTTATTGCTGGCCGATTATTACATGCAATCGTCCAAATATGACCTCGCCGTGGAACTATTAAAAAAGATTTTACAGCATAATAGGGCTTGCTGCAAAGCTCACGAATTTTATGGGCAAATCGCGGAGAAAGAGCAGAAGTATAAGGAAGCTGCGCAGATGTATAACCTGGCCTGGAAATATGGTGGAAGGAATAATGCTACTATTGGCTATCGGTTGGCACACAGTCATATGAAGAGTAAGAAATACGCTGATGCTATTGATGTTTGCCAGCAGGTTCTGAAGCAGCATCCTGATTATCCGAAAATCCGTAAGGACATTCTCGATAAGTCCTTAGCTAATTTACGAACTTAAATATCTATTGAATTTATGCACAATGCACTGTGATGATGTTTGTTCCGTCCATGAGTTAATAAAGTTAATAAAAGCTTCATAATAGTTAGTAGAGTTTTATTTTTTCACCATGTAAGTATCATAAAATACGCACGAATTCACCACCAACGAGAAGTTACAGACTTCCTATTTAAACGCAGTTAGGAAGCGCCAGCTGCCGAGGGTGGAAACGACAACCAATCAAAATTGGCTACTTTATTTCCATAATGTTATATCAAATGTCTATTGGTGAGTAAAACCAACCATTAACACCGAAAATGTGTCAATAATTGGAATAAGCTAGTACTGCTAGTACATCTGAAACAGGCGCTATGCATCCTTAGAGCCTTTTCAGACGAGGCAATCAGACGGCAACGGCACGGTTTTCGCCGTCCACTGCCGTTGTGTAGCTTTTCACCGTTTTCACACACACGGATTTCAAACGGCACGGCGCGGTACGTGTGAAAGGCTCCATTAATCTCGTACACTTCGACCCGTCGACGGCGAAAACCGTGCCGTCGCCGTCTGATTGCCTCGTCTGAAAAGGCTCTTATAAGCAGTGGCGTAGCTACATATTCAGCGCCATGGAGCAAGGAAAATCGGTGCGCCTCCTTGTTCTTAGGAAGAGGTTTGACAAAATTTGTTTCAAACATTATGTTAAACCGAACAAATCTGATTTAAATATTTTTCAAAGCAGATTATTTTTTTAATAATTGTTCGGAATTTCCCAGAAACCTTAAATATCTACAAACTTTCTGATAGTTCTCTTAATATTTACAAAGATATTGATAGTTCTCTCGAGGGCCGACAGCTTTTTAAGTCGCCTGAGGGTATAAACATCAAGTAATGCCCGTGGTACATACTAAATTTTATGTCCTACAAAGGTTTTGTTCCTCCGTTTGAATGATATTAATAAATATTCTGACGTAATCAAGTGACATGCGTATCTACGGAGTGAATTACAATACAAAAAATTCAGAGTTGAGTGACAATGCAGACAATTAATTGTCAAACAGATAACCTTAATCGCCAATAATTGACATTGACGATTTAAAATTTACAATATTTGCTGTATCTGACGTATAAACCATGGCAACGCTTAATGCCCGCGCGGGCGTTAAGAATCTTAATGCATAAAGTAGCCGAGAATAAATATTTCGCGCCAGACAATACACTTAGAAAAGCAAAATTATACAAAGAATAACGCTGTGGTGTTTTTTCGTGTTTAATAGCCTGATGTATAAAATTAATGTGTTCGTCATTTCTGTGTCGCTTCTTCATTGTTTTCCGCAGCTGTCGGAGTGTTTCGGATAACTCCGCGTCTTCAAGATTAGCAATAAAGTACTCCATGCTCCTTGGATTGGAATGTATTAAAAATAAAAGGACGTTAGTTGTTTCCAAAGGGTTTAATTTGTTTCTCGTGCCAAAACATGTAGCGAAAGTATATTCTAATAAATCTACAAGGAAGAACGACACCACGATGTTTTTTATTATATTACTACACTTTGTACATGCGGAAACCCCACTCATAAAAAGATTTGTTTTAGATCAGTGATCACCACAAATATGCATTGTCTCAACCGTCTTCAAATAACCGATCATATACAATCGGATAGTCAGATGACATTTTGGAACTTTTTGAAAGGTAAGGCAGCTAACTACATAGCATTTGCGCGTTTCGGAAGTATTAAGTATGTTTTTCACTATATAAATTCAACGCAATAAAGACAAAAGAAAATAGTAACAGCTACTTCCGAACCTTTTTTTAAAAAATGTTTTGTTAAGTAGCTCTTCCCATTCAACAATAACATTCATATGCATAATAATAAATTGCCATACCTGCTATGTACGACTCAAATAAAAACACACTCCATGCAAGGCAGGGCTCACTTACAGTAAAAATACAGAAGCTGAAATGAACCGTTTAGTAAAATATTAGATGGTCAGTTTATTTTTGCCTTCTAGTTTCGACTAGAAAATGTGTTTTCTTTTGTGTTCTAATATGCGCATAGTAATAAGTAAATTGTAAAAAGTATTTTATAGGTATTTTGCTACCCTAATACTAGTGATACTGCCTGAATCATACTTTATTGTACAACCAGTATATTAAATCGAAAGTGTGCTTGTTAAAAGACAAAACAAATTCATAGCCAAACACGTGTAGACCAACACCGAACTGAGGAACGCGATGTTGCAACATCATTTGGCATCGATTTTTTTCTGCAATTTTAATCGTGCAGTGTTCGGTTATCGATTAAGGTGAGTGATGAGAAAAAGCAGTTTGAGCAGTTTGGGAAAGTTGACGAGGGTGCGATGGGCAGACAACGACGAAATAACATTCTCGATTTTGACCATGGAAGACGATATACAAGAAGACATTATAGCCCTGAACGGTCAGTGAAAAAGCATGTAAGCGATCAGTAAAAAAGCGAAGCGAAACGATTTTAAACTAGTTTTGTTTTGTGTATATTTATTTCTTTGGTTTACAACAACTATCATTATGCGTATAAGAATTTTTATAGATAATAAAACTGTATATTATACTTATTGGTATAGAAGTTGGTATATCCAATCGTTTTAGATTTCTTCGTATAATTTCAGATTATTATCTACATATATGGGAGATTTCGATAAACACGTCAGAACTTGGTTAAATGTATTAGTAAATTAATGGAAAAAAAAATAGTATCAACAGTAGACATTTGGAGTATAAAACTTGAGCTAAGCCAAGTCTTAATTACACTCAGGCTGGACATTTTATTACTTGTTTAAACCTTAAACCTCGGAAGAACCCAGGGTATTCAAATATAAACAGGTAAATGCTACGGTGCATCGTTTTAAAGTTCCAACATGTTTATTGAAAAACTCCTATGTATTACATTATTTTAATTACTACTTAGAGATCGAGGTACATAACTTGTGTGGCTGATATTGCTCCAAAAAATGCTAACGTACTTGCCACGCCAACAACAGCTGCTGTCGTTCCTGTCATACTGACTATAGAGCCCATACAAAGCGAAAGTATGAACTGCGCTAAAAATACCATGCTCGAGACAATCGCCACATCGGTACCCAAGCCTCTGATTTGCCCAGAAATAATTTCGGTACCATCAGAACCAACATCGAACTACAAAAAGTTTATCTAGAAACAATAGACAAATCTCTGATGTTACTTACTACTCCTTTCGAGTGATAATGTGCTATAAGTAAATATGGCATGGTAAATAATGTTGAGTACATCACTCCAGCTGTCCAGCTGAATAGTATGACTCCAAATTTGTTTTTTGTTAAAGCCATGAGAAGCATTCCTGTTGAATAGAATAGTAATCCACCGACGTAGACTTTCTTAGCCCTATAATAAAAAGAAAAAGAAAAGAAAAAACATCGCTGTTTATTAAAGGAATACTAACCCAAAGCGACATATCAGTTTCTCTATAATTACTGAGTAACAAGCGCATGATAGCGAGTACATGGACATACCCCAGCAACCAAATCTAACACCTTCCTCGTACAAACTGCGGGATTCTGTTCCTAATAATGCCTAAAATAATGTTATTTACTGCTTGTTTTGTTTTTACCAAATGTCAACTAACCGTAGGGTCTCCATTGAAAACTGCCTCACCTACGAAATCGGTGAAATATAAAGAGTAGCAAACATGCGCCATCCAACAGAACAAGTTTGTTAGGCAAACTATTCTCAAAGAGGTCGGCATGAAAATTATACTCTTCAAATATAGAGTCATAGAAGCGTCCTTTGGTGGCGCTACACTATACCTTTTCTCGGGAGGTTGGTCTTCTGGTGGTCGGTTTATTGGATAATCTTCCTAAAAATAGTTTAGTTGCTGTATTTTACAAAATCGCGCGGCATACTTACCACTGTTTCTGGTTGGTTTGTGCCGTAGGTATTCTGCATTTGCAATTCTTCTCCTTCATTGCTTTGTCTGCGACCATCGTCAATTTCTTCGTGGATCTCCTGGTAAAGCTCTAAGAAGTGCAGTGGGATTTCTTTGAAACTTGTTATCGTATATGCAACACATGTTATGAAGATTACTGTTATTAAACTGAAGACTGCTTTTACATGACCACCTAACATGATACCTTAAAATAATAAGAGGTGTAAATTACTTCTGCTTGCGCATTAGTATATAATAGAACTCTCCTACAACGTGGTTTAATATTACGCGTTTTATGAGAACGCGTTATAGGAATTTGATGATCGCAAATTTTAACGAATGCGCGTTCTATGAGAATCGTGTTATATGAAGATGTAGTCGCAAAATTTTTAGCGCGTTTGTAGTATTTCGCGTTGTAGGAACCGCGTTATAGGCGAGTCTACTGTAGTCTTACCTATTCTGGTGACGTCCCAGTTTATACCACCCAAAGCGTAACCAAAAAATCCACCCATACCTGCCATTATTGTAAACGTACTCAACCCCTTAGCATGATCATCTACAAAAACAAAATACCCAAAGTCAAAACCCAATACATTCCACGATTGTGCCTTACCAGAAACTGTAACATCCAGTAAGTAAGCTCTGGCTGGACTCTGGCAGGCATCTGCATCAAAATCCAGCAACACAGTACCTAAAACGGTAAAGAACACACCCCATGGATGTGAATTTTTGTAACCATTGCTGTTCGGAAAAGTCTCATTTGTGGTAATTTTTGAGATTGTGGTGCGATGGGGCAGCACTGAAATTTGCGTGAAATTCGGGGGTTGTTCATCCCCCAACGCGTACCCCAAATTCTCTCCATTTGGAACCAGGATTAAACCTAAAAATCAAATTAATAAATATACAGGTGTCGCCACAGTGCGATCTCGGAAGATTGTGCCTCTGTTAATGAAGATATTTTAAAACTGATTTCACTGATATATACAGAACGCCGAGGCGCACATTTTAAAATTATTAGCGTGTATACAGGCTGTTCCATAAGGTAGTACCAACCCAAACTTATGTTTTTTTTTTATCGAACAAGCTCTATTTCGGCACAATTTTGAATTCTTTGCAAAAATTTACGACAATGAAAAATAACATCACCTACCCTAAACTTTATACTTTTCGTCTTTATACAGTCTAAGAAAAATGGTAGGTATATCTCAATACCTGTTTGTTATTTTATTGCGCATGCTTAGATTATGATTAACTAAGAAGCGTTCTATTAGCGTGATTACCTACCATATCCAAATTGTGTATAGGGTGGTCATAATCTGCAACCAAATTTAGCAAATAGTTTTTCTTAAGAAAGTAATTTTTTTTAATTTTACGCATCGTTCTGCACAAAAAAGTATTAAGGTCTGTCTTATTAAGGTATCTGTCAGTGGTGGTGATATTATTAGATTAGATTTTCATAATTTTTGGAAATATGGCGAATTTTCTCAGAAGGAACTAATTGACACGGTGTGGGTTCTTGGCAAATACAACAAAAATGCATTTGCACAAAAAAAGTACTAGCACACACTAGCGCTAAAATAACCCGTTACAGAAATAACTTGTCTTCTTCGTAAAAATTTCAATTAAATTACCGTTATAAATTTCTACTTCTTGCAAAACAATATTAAGTATTAATCTTTATGGAAAAATAAATGTACAGTGCTTGATATTGCGATATTGCTGCGTTATGAATTGCTTTTATTTTAAAATAAGTAAAACAACATTTGCTCTTTAACAAAAACTCTATATCAGAGTTATTCCTTAATAACTTGTTTAGCATAGTTATTTATAGGAGTACAGGATATAAGTAAAATTTTATTTCAAATTATAATATTAAGTTGCAGATCTGATTCAATGTTTTGATTTACTTAAAAAGAGATGAAATCATGCGAGAAAACAGTAATTTAGGTAAATACTTAGCTGGTTTAATGGTTAATGTAGGTGTAGAAGCACTATTAATAGAAAAATCGACTAGTTATCTCTGCAATTGCTTATTTTAGCACTGGTGTGTGCTAGTACCTTTTTTGTGGGGAACGATGCATAGAACTCAAATAATTAATTAGATACATAGTAAGTACGTAGGCTACAGATAGATACATAGTGTTCCATTTAAAAGAATTAACTTTCTTACGAAAAACTATTTGCTATATTTTGTTGCAGATTATGACCATCCTGTACACAATGGATATGGTAGGTAATCACGCTAATAGAACGCTTCTTACTTAAGCATAATCTAATCGTGCGCAATAAAATTAAAAGCAGGTTGTTACATTAAAAAAAAAACATAAGTTTGGGTTGGTATTACCTTATGGAACACGCTGTATACACGCTAATAATTTTAAAGTGTGCGCCTCGGCGTTCTGTATATATGAGTGAAATCAGTTTTAAATTATCTTCATTAACACAATCTTTTAATTACAATCTTCCGAGATCGCACTGTTGGGACACCCTGTATATAATCATTATTAATCACATGTTTTCAGTTTAAGTATGTATCTTTAGTTGCCTATACTAAAATAATTCCCAAATAATCGTTATCATATAATATTTCAAAATGGAATATGTTCAACACTCTTTATGGTATTTCCTATACAAATTTACTTACCGAATAAGACGCCTAAAGACATCGCTAATATGAACGGTCTTCTCCTGCCTATATTCATTGGACATCGATCGCTCATTGAGCCAAGAATAGGGGTAACAAAGAATCCAATTAGTGGAGATAGGGCCCAGACTAATGTCATGTGCTTGTGTTCAACCCCGATTTTTAACAGAGTCGGAGAGACAAAGGCCGTCTCAGCGGCGTAAGAAAATTCTATGCCCATCACGGCGGCTGAGATCCTTATTAGCTCTTTTCTTGATTTTCTCCTTAAAGATTAATTCATAATATCAGGGAACTAATCAAATTATAACCACGTCTGTAATAAGAACTAGGGTGTTCTAAAAATTGTTTTTACTCTTTTAATCCCGGTATAAAGTGATAACCATTGCGCTGAATACGAATTCGGGCTACTATGATTTGTTCATAAACCAATTAAGCAATATAAACAAAAAGTTGAATTCTCAGATTGTGTTAAATTATTTACAGTGAGATTAATACTTTATAAATAAGTCAACGCTTGAAAATACCTAAAGTATAAAATTGTTATATCGATTCAACATTTCGTCTTATGACGTCATCGACTTCTTTTTAATGACAATCCCCTATTTTTCTGGCTGATCTTTAGATATCTAATTCTTATTAGGCCACTTCACTTCGGGAAAATCAAACCTACAAGGTTTGAGTTTCTTTTTAATTGATAAGAGACATTGTTGAAACATAGGCAGCACTTCATTATCTTATTAAATCAATAGTACCTACAGATCTGCGAAAATATCATCTACAAAATGATCTTATAAATCAGGATTTTAAGAACAAGGTATGAACAAAATTGGCTCAGAAGCGGGTTTGTTATAGGAATTGTTATAGGAACAGGTTATGAAAAGGAATTATGAGAAGTGAACTAAAAACTAAACGTAATGGCTATTTATAAACAAAAATTAACTAGTGGAGGTAAAATCCGCCAAGACACATTTTTACGTATGTAAAAATTAAAAGATAATAGAAAATTGTAAAATATTATATACTGCAAAACGTGGGATTTGTGTTATCAATAACATACCATTTTGTTATGTCTTTACCTCGTTTTCTTTATGTTAGGCCACACAATTTGAACATCATTGAATTCAGAAAAAATATACTGATTCATTTGAAAAACAAAAATTGACATACGCCTGTCAAAAAATATCGGGACCAGGAGATTCCACTATTTTATAATATAAAATCATGGAGGAAGAAAATAAAATAAAATCAAATAAACAGGTATCATGATTAGGTAAGTTCGTTTGTAGTTTTGTTTCTGAAATAAATAAAAATGACCTATTTCTGTAACATCCTGTAACTTCTTAAGAAAGCTCTTTTAATAAGTAATGCTTGGTTTAATTATTTTCCAGGCAATCTGTATTTTAATTATTGTTAAATAATGAGAAGTTTTAATTTTTGTTTGGTTTTGCAGTTGCAAAAACCATATATGGAGTACATTGGCACAAGTACATTGCCGTTATTAACATTTTTTAGATATGCAGTTACGCAATTTAAATTAGTAATCTGATAAACAGATAAGTATTTAAATTACAAGTCATTGACGTACTGTCTGGTGGAAAATTGATATAATAATCACAATAATGATATTTATCACCATATTATGTTAAAGTTATTTACAAATCAGCGAACAAAACAGTAAATAAAAAACTATGTATGATTTGTTATAAACTAGTTGCTACTAAACAATCTTTTAAAAACTTTTTCTACTAAAAAAATATTCTACTTGCCAAAATGAAATGTTTTGAATTACTTATTCTTACTAATTATTGGCAAAATACCTGGATATATGTGAGAAGTCTTCGTGCACACCCATATCGGGACAATCTTGCTGGCCTTTGAAACATTTAACAAAGTTAAAACCTCCTCCTTCTTTGAAATTGCTCCATCGTTCCTTCATTTCATCCCTAACACCATGCAGACATCCCAAATATCCCTCGTAATCCTCAAGCTTTTCCACCATGATAATTACCAATATTAGACTTTGAAAAATTACATCAAGTATTAATTAAAAATGATAATATTGCACTTAGCAATTGAACACATTGTTTTACGCAGTGAATGGAGGTTTGTTCCAGGCAACCACTTGTCGGATTTAGAAACGGGTCAGTACTGCTGGTTTTGTTTCCAGCTCGTTTCTTGAATTTCGCAGTGTCCTGCGCAAACAGTGAAGCTGAAGAAACCGTAATTACTATCCCTTTGAGACTGGATGAATGGAAATGAGGCAGTTTGATGTATTGCTAAAGGAATTACTCAACCATTTTAGTAATTTTTATTTTATTTGGGGGTTGTTTTAAACCTACAAAAACAAATCATTATAGACAGTTTTGCTTTATTTATCTAGTTTTTATTTATTATTGGGAAGTTTTGGGTTTATTAGGGTCGTTGAAACAGGAATTTTGTTTTGTTTTTGCTCCTTGTTATTTCAATTGATACAAGTATTACCAAACTTCCCCTTAACCGCTTCAGTGACATATTTCTTAAAAATTTCAGATTAATTTTATTTCCTTGTAAATGAGATATCAGATGATACATCACATGGCGTACTTTCTGTATATGTTGCTCTATAATGTAAGTACATATCACCTTCCGGTTTGTAATAGTGGGACACAAGCTGCAGTTTCCTATCCGGAACACTAACCAATTGAGCTACCAAGGTCATGTGGGCATGTTTTGTTAAGCAATTGGAGATATATATTGAAAAAAACAGGTGGACAAGATTAAAAGTTCGGGAAAGTTGTTACACTAAAAAATTGAAACGCATTTTTATCGTAACGTTGTTCTTTTCTTGCGGTTGACACGGTTCCAGAAAATCTAATTTATTGATTATAAATTTTTTTTGCAGCATTGAATTCGTAGATTGCAAATATTCAAATATGCAACGATTTTAGTAACGACTTCAACGTTAACGGTAAAAACTTAAGGGCTTATTGGCTTATGATTGGCTTATTGGCTCTGGATGATGCTCAGTTTAGAATGTTTTGTTCATGATTTTGTCAATTTTGTTATACAGTGAGCGCGTAAAGTATGGAAACATGGCAAAATCTCAAGAACGGTTTGCTATTTTAAAAAATCCTCGAACACGTCGATTTATAACTATCAAAATACACCTTATGATATCAAATTATTTTTTTTCCTGCAATTGTTTTTAACAGATGACGTCAACGACAATTTTTTTAAATGACAACCCTATATTTGTTTTAATGAATTTGGCAGACTCTTGTCAATGTTTCAATGTTGAATGTTGCATGTTGCATGTTGCATGTTGCACGTTGCACGTTGCACGTTGCACGTTGCACGTTGCACGTTGCACGTTGCACGTTGCACGTTGCACGTTGAACGTTGAACGTTGAACGTTGAAGGTGTGTGTGTGCGCGTGTGCGTGTGCGTGTGCGTGTGCGTGTGCGTGTGCGTGTGCGTGTGCGTGTGCGTGTGCGTGTGTGCGTGTGTGCGTGTGTGCGTGCGTGCGTGCGTGCGTGCGTGCGTGCGTGCGTGCGTGCGTGCGTGCGTGCGTGCGTGCGTGCGTGCGTGCGTGCGTGTGTGTACGTGCGTGCGTGCGTGCGTGCGTGCGTGCGTGCGTGCGTGCGTGCGTGCGTGTGTGTGTGTGTGCGTGTGTGTGTGTGTGCGTGTGTGTGTGTGTGTGTGTGTGTGTGTGTGTGTGTGTGTGTGTGTGTGTGTGTGTGTGTGTGTGTGTGTGTGTGTGTGTGTGTGTGTGTGTGTGTGTGTGTGCCCGCTTTTTGTGGCGACGATTCCGGAGAAAGTATTAAAGGTATCGGGACAAAACTTCATATTTAGAAGTTTTATAACCAAACTTAGAGCTGAAAAGCTTTCTCGATATGTCAGATTATATGTCAGATATGATTCTAATGACAGTAGATAGTGTCAAACATATACTGTCAATATAAGCTACGTTCGGATATTGTATATCGTTACTTTTTACACCCAATAACACGTAAGTGTCATTTGGATGGTGTACCCGGTGTCAACGGAGTACAATATCCGAACGCAGCTTAATCGACATATCTGTCTAGTTCTACTAGTTTTGTTTTAATGCAGACATAGCCGATCTCGATCAAATATGCAGCTAAACTATTCATTTTATATATAGTATGATAAAGTCATTTGCCTGGCCACATCATTTTTTTTTGTTAATTTTATTTAGACCGAAATAAACTTGAAGTATATTTTCGCCGTTTCGCTCCCCCTGGCCGAGCAATTAATAGTGTATTGCATTATTATACAAATTCCATTTACTACTACATGTTGACAATTACACTACTATAGGTACTACATTCGAACTTTTTAAATTTTTTTTATTGATTCATGCATTCACCGGAAATCTGTCCACATGCAAAATTTCAACTCGATTGGACATTGATCAGTATGTAAAATATCGATTACAAGATTTGAAACACGCAAACAAACTTAAAATACGTAAAACGTAAAAACGTAAACGTAAAATTCTTGCCTCTAGTTAAACACCTGAAAATTTTTGAAATTATTTAATTACAAACACCCTTCTCATTTAGTGTTGATAACCTGTTGCAATAAAGCAATTTTATAAAATTAAATTCATCATCGACTGTAAACCGGGGTGAGATTGATCACACCAAGAACGAGTTGATCAATCTCACCCCGTGGTATTTCGAAGGTCAGTATGATCCAATAGAAACATATACGAATCTGCAGTTTGGACAATAACCTTCCCATACATAGTTTTGAATATAGCCCGTTAGTGGTCCAGTAACTAAAAGTTTGAGGCGTATAGAAATTGGCTGTTTTTTCATGGTATATTTTCAGTCACAAAAAATGACACCTACTATCTGCGTGCGGTTCAATGATGTACCGATTCAAAATAAGATATATTAGCACAATCAAACGACTGAAAATGGCGGTTTAAGGTGTTAAAATGGGGCGAAGATTTAAATTTGTTTAGGAATACAACTAGTGATCAATCGCACCCCGCACCCCGTGCAGTCAATCTCACCTCGTTTTACGGTAGTAGACGCTGCACGAAATTTATAACGTTCATATAAATCGCTTTAAAAATTACTTAAAAACTTCTATGCATGTTTTCCTCTACAACCGCATTAAATAAAATATGACTGTTGTTTACGTCATATTTTACGTTATCGTGCTAATATTCGTTACTGAGATACCCGCTTAAACACATACATAAAAACTTCAAAATGCAATGTGAACAAAAATTGATATTTTTGTGGAAATCGTTTAGAAGAAAAAAAATCGGAAGGAAGAGCAGTAATTTAAATATGCAAAAATCTGGTACCATTTTTCACTTCTTTTGCGCTCATGTTTAGGTATAGAGGCAAAAAATGTAAAACTCATCAACTTATGAAACGATTCAGGAGTACGACACACTTTATTTTTTGTTGTTGTGTAGTTTTAGAGTTATGATTTATTAGCGTCCAAACACAGGAGCCAATACTACACGACAACTACATGACAAATCCAACCTCTGTACAGGAGTTTAAGGGAAATAAATATATTCTATTCTATTCTATTCTATTCTATCGAAACGGTAGATGACAGTTAGGGCGATTCTTTCGTGCGGGGTCACATATTGAGAGTTTAAATTTTTCATTATTATATTAAACTGTGTTTAAGATAAGATCGACGAATACAACTTTTTACGTACTTACTAATGAATTTACATGTTAAACTTTTTCAGCGCCAAGGACCTACTGTCGAATCGCAATATAGTTCAGTTTGCGACCGAACTGTCGCGTATATTGAATTTGTAGAAGAATTTATTCACTCAATTTCGCCTTTAGGGCGCCATAAATGTCACTACGTAGCTCCTTGTAGAATCAAACACATTCAAAATTCAATTTCACACGCATTTCAAGTAATTGTGGCCGTATTGTCATTTTAATTGCCTTCTGTGCGAATCTATGATAATGTAAATTCAAAATTAATTAGGTTTTCTAGGAGACCGAATGGGATTGACATTATCCGACCCTAATAAGCTTTCTCTGCGGAAAAGTGGTCTTATTAAGTGTAATTAATTTAGCTCATATTAGAAAAAACCTAAACAATGATTTGACAGTTAAATAAATTACTAAAATTTGATAATATCTCGTAATGCAAGCACTTACAGATATCCCTTTTTTTAAGGTTAATAATCTTTCAAATATGGGAAATGCCAAAGACTATTTATAAATTAAACAATGTATCCGATTTTTATATATAATTAAATGGTATCATTCTAAAATTCCATTCAATTTAATTTTGCACAAGTGCGTACTTAAAATAGTTTTGCGAAAAGTACAAAGATTGCAATCGTTCCTCGAGATTTCTGTAGATATCTATTAGTATCCTGCAGAAACAATAAGATTTGTCTATAAATATCCTCTGGGCACTCGAAGAGTCTCATCTTGATTTAGATTATTACAAAACACAAAAGAATTAAGTTAGTCAATGTTTTGCTATTTTTAGCGCTATATAACCTCTATATGTGAACAAGATGATAGCTGTGATTAAAATTACACATCGGCATTATGGTAATGTTGGACAATACATTATAATAATACGTACAACAAATAATAATTTAATGAAAATGGCTTGCCACTGTTTGTAGGATCTAAAACTTTATCTCCCCTTTACAGCATTGCGTTGCTAATTTCTAGGACACTGAAACCCCGCAACTTTAAGTCGATTAACCGAGTGGTGTCCACAAGACTTGATACTAAACGAGGGTGCTGTTGCATTTTCCTCTTTATATAATAAAGGAATGAGTTAGATATTATGAACAGCAATACAAACAAAATGTCACAATAGCAGATATTCATTAGAATCTAATCTAGAATCTATAAACAAAACAGTGAGAATGCGGAACTCGTATGCTTAAGTATAACTTCCTGAAAGAAAACAACCTGAATTTGTAGTGATGTTATTCTAAAGAATACAACATACCCTAAAAAATAATAGAGGATAAGCGGGGGCAATTCAGTGAAAATAAAATATCTCAACATTCGGAAAATGTGTTTTTCAAAACAATAATACATTCCTATTACAGATTCTAATCTGTGTAATCTGTATTGTTGGAATGATTCTTAGAACCTATCTGTTTCGCAACAATAGCAAATATTTACGAGATATTTTAAGGGGGTGATTCATACAATATATTCATATCAATTTGTTTATTTAGTTACTTTCATTTCTATTATTTGTGTGGAGTAGCTTTAATTGATGTTGTTAATATTGTATTTACTAAAACAACTACTTTTTATCCAAGTGGTGTAAAAACGAGACAACAACAAGTTGCAGTAAACAGAAGACACTTTTTTTAATTTATAAATGTAAAAATGTGCACGAAAAAAGAACGAAACTAAATTGTAGTTTAAAGTTACCATTTTAATATCGACTAATGAATAATGATGCAATATACACGACTATACAGTGTGTCTCACGGGACGTTGGATTGTATGGGTACTTTTGTTATTATTTAGAGATAGTGCATATTTGTGCTCTTTCATAATCGGTTCAGAAAACAGTTGAATTCCATACGGTTCCCAAGCTATTTTGAAAACACAAAAATTTCATTTTTTATTTATGGTCATAGGTAACTTCTTTTTTTGTGATCAAATAAAAAAAGCGCTTTGACATTATAAAGGCACTTTTTTTGTCTACAATTTGATTATGTCAGTTTAAAATTTTTTCGCCAATGAATTCGTCAGAAACAAACAAAACTTTTGCTTTTCTTATGGAAGCCATATTGATTTTATACATGTTTGGATTCATCCTTTCTTTCGGAGTATTTAGAAATTGCATATACCGGGTGTTTTTATTAACAATTAACAGATTTATCATACATTTTTCAGAAATTTGTTCTTTATAATAATGTCTGGGTGACTTAAACGTAAAATGCAAATATTAGAATGTAAGTATTTGATTGCATGTACCGGGTGTTACTAAAACTATAAACAAACATGGAAGAGTAAAGTACCTTTATGTTCTAAGCTATATATTCTCCGTTGCATATACCGCGAATTGCCAAAAAGATGAAAATGACATAAGAGTGCCTTTGTCTTCAAAGCTTTGTAAAAATATTATTTGAAAAAGTATTTCAAAATATTATAAGACATTACATACGAAATGATAGTCACCTTCGACGTTCCATATATTTAATGCCCTCTAATATTTGTAAACACTTTTTTCAAATAAAATGTTTGCATAGCTGTTAAAATAAATGTACTTTACTCTTAAAAGTTTTTCATAATTTTGGTAACACCCGGTACATGCACGTAGATAAATTACATTCTAACATTTGCATAATAGTGTTAGGACAATCCAGAAGCTTTTATGAAGAATAAAATTGTTTCTGCCGGACACGGTACATTACAAAACAGAATAAAATAAACTTATGCGCAACGCCATATTGAGAAGATAAAATAATAAAATAGGTAAAATTATTTACGAAACATTATTTTGCATTTTTCGGGAAATTCTAAAAGAATCAAACTACTTTTAAGTCTTTGAGATAAAAAGCCACATGACTTTAAGTTCAATAGATGAAAAATTTGTCATATTGGCAACATGTTTTGAAAAATTCAATTTTCGTCATACGTTACAACAAAACATAAAAACATCAACATAAATGAATATCTAACATAGTAATTTAATTTTAAACATGTTACTATGTCAATAATTTTGGAGATATTAGGTACTACTAAATACTAATAATAACACTAATCTACTAAATGTATGTATTTTGGGATTTTCTCTCGATAATTGACAAAGTAAATTTAAAAAAATTAAATTAAGAAAGTTAAAGTAAAATTTAACCACTAGAACCTATTTTAATTATTTTTATGACGATTCAACCTACTTTTAGCATTATCCTTCCAGGTTGTTTATAATTTTGGTGTAGGACCTTCAGGAAAATTCCGCTGTAAATGAATTCTCTGCGTGGGCACTATAATATGTGACATGGTCATTTCAACAAAATAAGTTACACTTTGATAAAATCGCATATTTGTGGTGTAGAATTAATAACAAATAA
This sequence comes from Aphodius sticticus, assembly GCA_963966075.1. NCBI lineage: Eukaryota > Metazoa > Arthropoda > Insecta > Coleoptera > Scarabaeidae > Aphodius > Aphodius sticticus. Next base: position 50,658 of record OZ014513.1, read on the forward strand.
ATACCAAATTAATGACACGTTATTGGTTTTGTTAATGAAACGTATTCGAAGGATACGTTATAATCTGTTTGACGCTATGGAATCCTCGGCGGGGATATTAGTTATTTTCCATTAATTTAAGGACAATAAAGTTACAAAATGTATCGGATGATCTACTGAAATCATCAAATCTGATCTCTATTAGTTTCCTATAAAAAGACACTCTTATTGACCAATAATTGTCAAGTTGATTGATGCATTATCAGTGGTTAGCAAAGTCAGTAGATTATCACCGTCATTCATCACAAGCTGTCGATAATCCAGTTTAACAATTATCAGGTTAACCAGCTTGTCAATTAGTAATTAATATGTTTAAAAATGTATACAGATTAGATTACTTTGATTTATTTATAAAATTAAGAGATCAAATTAAAGATAAATGCATATTATATATATTATACCATACATAATATTTTTTTTCAGTCATTATAACTTATGTATAACTTATAAATATTTGGATATTGACCATGAATTCGTTTTGCATGAACTTTCGATAGATCGGTACCTACTAATCAGTATTTTCACGACGTCCGACGCCCTGTTGCATACCGTTTGTTGGCGCAAGTACGCGTCCTTGTTACAGGTTGAACACGTTGTGTTTGCTGCGTGTTGCGGCTGCATAACATATTCGATGTCAAGAGCAAAGATCTGACGCCGGCTGACTACCGAAAGAACTTGTTACACTTGACCGTAAAGCAAACACTGACTGTTGTTCCTCTTTTAGAATTTCTTCCATTGGATGCTGCCGGTCAACATATCGCCGGTCCCCTTCATATTTGTTCGGGCTTCCCGTCGCGTCGCAAGCGGACAAATCCGCATATGTGTGCCACAAAATCTGCGCACTAATTTACATTAAAAAAGGAGCTTTTAAAATCTAAACATTTCCAAAACTCTGTTTGAAAGAATGAAGATAGATCTTTGAAATGTTTGACGGGTGTTTGTTTATTTTAATAAAATTAGTGTAATTAACGTTTTGTTTGAAGGCAAGTTATGACTGTATCTTTACAGTTTCTATTGCGCATAAAAATGGTAAAAGTAATTTTAAACAAATAATGTCATATGTGAATTAAATTAAAATCTGGAAAAAGTCGCAAAATATTTTATAATAATGACAGTTCGTTTGAATAATAAGTTCATTATTCAAAGATATTGTCGTGCGGAATTATAATTAAGCGCTTATTACAAAAAAGCGTTATAAGAATACGTATGTATACCTTGTATTATTTTTGTATTTATGTATACAAAACATTGGTATTACTGAGGAAATTGATACTTAACAATAGAAATAAACAATAAATAAACGCTTTATATTTTTATTAATTAAAATTTATTCGCTTATTATACGCAGGTAGAGATAAATTGACCACCTCAGAGGTATACTGTGGTAAGTACATAGGATTTCAATGTAACTTAACACAGTTTGCTTCCACGTGACACCACGTGACACATTCTTGTTAGCCAAATTAAACGTAGTTGAAATTAAACAAAAAAAATTACGTTAATATATATTACTGAAACAATGTATTAACTATTAATGTAGTATGGCTGAGAAGTGAAAAATCCCCAAAAAATCCGTAAAAAGTTTAAATAAGCAGGAATATGGCAAAATAAGCGCATATCTGCAAAATCCGGGAAAAAATCAAAATAAGCGAAATAAAAATAGCGCCAAATGCTTTATTTTTTCTGAATTCGTGGAGATCCTTAAACGGGTTACATTAAAACTGTCCAACCAAAATGCTTAGAATCCGCACGCTAGTCGTCAATATCTCATCAATACCTGTAAAAAACACTTAAATGCATTGTATAAATGAAAATAAACTTCGCCATCTATAGTTAGATTTAAAAAACTATCATTGTGGATAAAAGAGGAAAGATGACCCTGGAAAAATGCAGTGTAATGAGTAAGTAATGAGTTAAAAATGTTCTATTTAAAGTATTAACTGTAATAGTCAAATAAAAATTACTCGAAAAATGTTTCAAGTCCAATTTTAAATAATAATGTATGTGGGGAATGCAGGTAAACACTATTTCGGTGATTGTAGGTTCATTGGGAGCAGTTACTCTAAATTATAGTAAACATGTGAAGGAGTTGCCGTGCAAACTTTCGCCTATGGGAAATTCAAGAAGTTGGGGTTTTGGGAAGCGCGAATATTTTGAGGAGAGTTTGATCATAAAGGATCCTAAATTTACTGCTATCGTACTGCTTATATATTATATTTCATCTTTACCTTCCTTTGTATATTGTCTATTAATAAATAATGTATTCATGTGTTTTTAATGACCTATCTACATTGCTGCACGGGGTTTCCACAGTTTTCCTTGGCTTTGCAAACTAGTGTTGCAAAGCATAAATGGCAATGTTTTTTCAAAATTGGGTTGAGCTGTGGTGATACCCGCAAAGGGAGTACCCTAGGCTTCAGCGAAGCTCGGTACTACCAATTTGCCCTGATGATCTTCATTACTTTTCAAAATCTATTAGTGTAATTTTTGTATTTATATGTTGTATCTAAATTATATTATCTAGATTTTATATATTTGATGAGATGTATCAGAGAGTTCCAATAAATAATGATAGGTACTAATAATAATAACAATAATAATAATAATAATAAGTAAAGCGACTTTTGTACCTTTACAATCTACATTATATCAAATAACTAAAAGTAATATGAATGAATGTCGAAATGACAATATATTCGACATCGTTACCAGTGAATGAAAACGTTGATTGTTCAGAAATATTATGACAAATGTCTTGATAAAGACGCTAAAACTACAAACTTAGACAAGTGCTGATAAACAATAAATTCACAGTCAATTAGCGTTGCCACATAAGTGAACAAAGTGGAAAATAAATATGACAGATTATTCGCACACTTTTTCATCCTGAATGTATATAAAATCAACAATCGATTAATTAGCTAATTCCCTTAGCAATTCGGTATCATAATAATTATTATGTGACTATCATATAATTATTATGATACTGTTAATTTATGGATAACGTTTGTCGTTTGTCGATTATACTGCAAACTTTCTAAAGTAGCTTTTCTAAGAAGCCTTATTCCCTCTAACTAATAATTTGTATTCCCCTCACTAGGTCGCTGACAACACCGAATGACGTCGATATCATAAAGTCACTTATAAATGCAAATGGAATTAAGTAATTATTACTATTATTGTCAAATCATCATTCATTTTATTATTTATAGAACACTTCATAACAGAATTAAATTTTCGTAATAATTTCCAGTCATCTTGATGATTTCTGATAATTTGATGGACATGAAAGTTCTTCCACAAGACAAATATTGTGACTACCTGAGTAATGATCCAAGCTTAAGAAATACTTGCTAATGCATACATACCGCATAGATAAATATAGTACCATATATTTTTGGAAGAAACATTCTTTAAATTAAAAAAAAATATTTACTGAACAGGCGTCTGCAATAACATTGCAACAACTTACATATGTTGCACTTTTTATAGAAAGAAAACAAAAAAAATGAGAATTTCTTTAAATAATTGGTCTAGTATGCCTTGCTTGATTTAGATAACCTTTTGTTTGTATTTATTTTGACATTTTATTCGCCACCAACTGTTAAAAATTAAAACTAGGATACAAGAGCTATAAAGAAAAAAGTAAAAAAATCTTGAAATTTCAACGCCCTGTAGATCGGCAACGAAGCGTTTGCGGACCTATGTTTATATGAATTTTTAGTCATTAAACTAGGAGAATGTGCGGACTGTGTTAGACTTTTAGTATATAGTAGGGACTAGGAGAATGTGCAGGCCTAATAGGCCTGCTGGTCGACCTAGGTAGATCGCCGAAGCGTTAAGAGATAAACAAAAAGCCCGAAAAAAAAACCGTTCGAAGCGGTTACGGGGCGCCATCTATTGCTTCGTAGCGTAATCCCAACAGCGACATGATGTGCCGCCGTCTGGTGACCGCGTCGCGAAGCGCGCGGCCGTTGCCTAGCAACCTCGATAGGTTGCCATGGCGACGCACTGACCTGTACACTCCTAAAGCATAATCCATAAATTTACCCGAATCGAGTTAAAAAATAACGAAAACTGGGCCGAAAATGGACGAAATTGAAGGCCTAAGCGCTGTACAATCCAATTTTAGGCGGAAAATCGGCGCCTGCGGCGCGATTTTCGCTTCTCCGAGGAGCAGACCCTTCCCCCGATTCGCCGATTTTCGTAAACTTCTTGCGCGGACTGTGTTAGACTTTTAGTATATAGTAGGGATAGGGATAGGGATAGGGATAAGCCAAAGAATTACCTCTTTTCGTATTTACATGATATTTAGGAACAGCCTGTATAGTATGATAAAGTCATGTGCCTGGCCACATCAGATTTTTATTTTTCAGGTGAATCATTACTTAACATTGCCCAGCGTTTAATGCCATTGCGAAAAAAAGTATAAAAAAGTACAAAAAGGTATTATTTAAAATTGAAAAAATTTGTGATGCCATTTTTGTCAATTTCTGTTACAAAAAAATATTTCTTTTGTTTTATATCTTGTATCCCAATACTCATACTCATATTTTGTTCTATTTAACTGTAATATTTGATAATCCGAACCACCTTCGGTCCCAATTAGTTCGGATTATCGACGCTCTACTGTACATACAATATGATCAATATAAAAAATTTAATTAGATACCTAACAAAGGGACGTACTGTTGATATGTAAGCTAAATTTTATATATCAATTGAATTTTTTGCTGGTATTTTATTTATAGCTACAAACAACGAACCACAAATATAATTACGTTCTCCAAAATACCAGCGTAGTTGGTCAAATTGTCCTAACTAATGCATGGTGGTCTGATGATCCATCTACTTATGTATGACATTTCGGTGGCAGGTAACGGACAAGTGTGTAATTATAGTTCTAATTATCAAGCCGAAGGAATTTCAAACCTACGCTAATGCTTTTCTGGTAAAGTAGCTGATTATTAATTACTACTGTATAATCGATTGTTATACAATTCGCATTTGTTAAGGAGAAAGTGTTCATTTCATAGCGTGTCCACACTCAAGTTCAGTACCTTAAAAAAAGAATTAAGCCATTAGATATTTATTATGTTCGTCCATCGCATGTAATCGATGGACAGAATGGTAAGAGTCAAACCTGACACAATCGCCGAGTAAGTGAGTGCGTTTCTCGTCAACAAACTTACGAATCGCAATGGGAAAAAGGACTGATAACAATGAATTTTATCAATAATAACAATCTCGGAAAAAAATCTCAGCGTTTTGCGGTACTTGGTGGCGGTATTCTTGATCTTGAGACAATGTGCTGATAAGACATCGAGCCAATAGAAAAGGTGGTCCTTGATCGTCCTGGTGGATTCATATTTACTCTGCGGACAGTTCATAAATTTCAGTTTTACCGCTACAACAAGCGCGGCAAGTGAACTCTTTTAACACGGTTTTTACGAATTTGTGCCACAAAATGGGTTAGTGTTTTGTTCGCTCATCAACTTTACACCAACATTTTGCAAATCACAGGCTTACCGACTGATCTTTTATTCGATTTTAGGACTGGACTTCATCGAAGGGCAAGGGGAGGACTTCGAACGAGCCCTTGAAGCAACAGGTAACATTTAAGCTATTTTAAAATATTGCATGTTGTGTAAATCTTCATGTATAGGTTTCATTTTCTTTCATATGTTTTTCACCTTTTTCCCATTTGTAATTTTATTTTTAAACTAGTCTACTGAGTTTAAAACTTATTAAACGAAAATTACCTCTTTATAGCTAAAACAAATATTTTGTCAATTAAGATTGAGAAACCCTGTCGAGTAATTAAGGAACTTTGCCAGGTTCTTAAGTGTTTTTCCATTCGCCAAAAATATCTAAATTATTGTAGAAGATACACGGTTTCAAATAAAACCTTTCAGTGACTGTACTACCAGACACCTGGAGTTTTTTAAAGATTGATAATTGTCTTTACATTGTGCCTAAAAATAAATAAAATACCTATACATAAAATGGTCGAGTCACTGACAAATATAATAAACATATCTGCATATCTTGGTAATTTTTGTAATAATTTTAGCAAACAATAGTCACCACAACGGTGTTCATCGTCAAATTGAAATTCAGATTACTTTTATCTGAACTAGAAGTATTTTGTGTTTCTTCTTCTCTGAATTTAATGATGTATATATAAAACAAACTCATTTAAAAATTATTCACAGCCAAAAATTCATTCACCAATGTAAATTTCTAAGGTCATTTAAAATGTTCATTTAAAATTATTGCATATTATTTGACAAGCACTAATGTAGGTTATAATTCACGAGCATGAAGTCTATTCATGAAAAAAAAATATAACAGTTTGGTGTTTTATGATCATAAACCTCCGAACTATTAATTTTACTTAATTTAATAAATACCTTTGTATCAACAATTTATATTGTATTATTATTTTATTATTATTATATGCTGTAAAAATTTTAAATGAGCTTGTTTATACAACAAAAATCTAGTCAATGAAATAGTATAGTATTTTTTTACATCATATTATTATAAATACTATATGATCACCACATAATGTAGGTTATAATTCAAGACTATTAAGTTTATGCACGAATCGCCATGCTATGCCATGCATTTTATCTACAATTCATAAATAACATTAATAAATTCACGTGGATGGCAGTTTGGTGATAGATTAGTTAAAAGAGAAAATGGTGACTTCTTTTGCTATGGATGTCATAATATGTCGTGTCAAACGCTCGATGTCATAAAGCGAATGTCAAATATCATTTAATACCCTACTTTTAACACTTTTGTTGAAAAAATAATAATATAAATCATAGCAAAAGTTTATACTTTGGTTCATTTCAATCAGACGATTAATATCAACTTTATAGCTTGCTGTGCTATAAATTTCACAATTTACAACCACATGTATCACATTATGTACAAATATAGCGTACATAGTTGCTATAAACACACATTTATTAACCATGTATCTGGAAATTATGTTGTAATGGTAGAAATCATTGTTATATTGTAACTAAGCACTTAGAGATTACACTGATTTAGCTTTCTAAATTGCCGAATGATATGACAAATAATGAGATAAGAAAAATTTCATAGCCACTTGATATTGACACTTCAAACTATCCGATTTTGCGATGTATTATCAATTTAATTGTCTATCTGTGACACAATGGAAATACAACAAATTAGAATGAAATTTACTTTACCTTTGACATTTAGTTTAGAAATTGAATTGGTTAATTTAAAAAAACACTCTTGTATTTCCAGAAAATGCTTGCAGATTACTGCTTGTCGTTCTTTCTTCGAACTTGACCTAATTTTGTTCAGGACGGTAAATCCGCCAAACAGGTAATGAGCGGTTTTTGAACTACCTAACCTTGGTCAATACACCTCGTCACAAGAATGGTGTGTCGGCCGGAATACATATCACATACCACACATCGAATTTGTGAAATCGGGTGTAAATTAATGATTTTGTTGACCCCGCGCGTTGCCAATAACAATAATAATAACTTATTCGCGAACCTTAAACATTGACAATCAAAGGTTGCGGTTTATATATTCACTTTCGTGTACGAGAATAAATTAATTATGATGATGAATGTTGACGTCCAGCCTATCAGATCATTGTATTTGATCTGATCGTTTGAAACTTATATATCAATGGCACACTACCATGAAAAGATATAGGAGTATTTTTTGTTAATAGCGGAAGTCATATTTTGTAGGCCGCGTTCTTGATATTTTTTTCATCGTATTCTTCCAATTATAAGCACGTGCTTGATATTTAATAATAAGGTCATTAAATGATCGCTGTGCTATAATATTATAACTAATAATAAGTAATTATTATCAATAATAATTGTATTATAACAATAAATCCTGTTGTCTAGTATCGACTCATTTAAGATGCTACATAGTTCATTCTGTGACTCGGTAATTACAACCTGATCTTGTTCAAACAAAAACAAATATTTCTATTGATTAAAAAAATTCGATTGTAATATTTTTTACTTCACATAGTATGTTGAAATATTTATCAATCAAAACCATCATTATTTTTCTGTAGTTATCTGATTTTATCAAAACTAGCAAATTGCGTGTTAATTTATTGACTAGTATCGGTTTGTGTATTAAATTAATTATGTTTAGCAAATTTTTATAATTTGAAAAGTCATTATTTAACATATAACTTTTCTTGTAAGAAGGACGACGAAAAACGATGTCAATTTTATTTTTTCAATGGAATCAATATCACGACAAGACTATTTTGCTTCCAGTGTGTTCATAATATTGGACTACATCTGTCAAACAATTCCCGTGCCAGGAAAATTGATTTTCTGACTGTGGTTACATTTTTAGAATGTTGGTATTTTTTATATACGAAACGTACCGTTCTGGAATGAATTGTATTTTGACACAAAAGTATGGTAGTACTTATTTATCAACATGCCGATTACAACCTAGTTGTTCTACGTCTTAACATTGATAGCACCACCCATTTTAAATAGAATTTTATCATTAATCACTCCCAACAAATTTCTAGTACCTGAGAAATTATTTGGTTCTTTGGTTCTTAAGATGTTGTTTTTCAGACAAATAGAGAACACAGGATTATGCGCTAAAATTCATCCTTTTCACACCACTAGCGCCATCTATATACAGTAACACGTTATTGGGGAAGGAAGACAAATTTAAGAAAAGTTGTGTATATGTTTTTTGTAGAAGGCGTAGTTTTCAAAATTATCAAATGGTTACGTAGACTACCCTGTATACATACAACAAAAATCGGGTTTGTTTTGCGGGTTTAGTAATTCAAAGACAGTTTTTGATTTGGATTGAGGCGTTTTTTTTATGATGCCGCAAAACTAAAAAGTATCAAATAGATTATGTGTCTTCCGGTAGACAAGAAGTGACAACTAAGAGTATTTTAGTTAAGATTGGATTGAGTTTACTTTTTTCAAGTAATTTTGAAAGGAAAAATACATATATAATTCCTGTAATATATTCAGATGTTTCATGTTTTAAAATTTATCGTGTAATTGCCCCGCCCCATCATTTTTAACGAAATAATACTAGTCACCTTATATCAAATTTAAATAAAATTTTATTGCAGGTTTTGGAAAATTTCATTTTGCACTATTAGCACTATGCGGACTAATATATATGGACACAGCGATCAGTATAACGATTATATCGTTTGTGCTTCCGTCAGCACAGTGCGACTTCAAAATGACATCAAGCGACAAAGGTCTTCTAACAGCAGCACCCATGTTAGGTATGTCTCTCCATTCCAACTTCTCCGTCGTACAAAATTAACATCTCTTTTCATTACATAGGCATGTTGCTTGGCTCTTACTTTTGGGGATGTTTGGCTGACACCAAAGGAAGAAAAATCGTGCTGATTATCACCCTGCTCATGGATGGTGTATGCGGAATTTTATCAGCTTTATCCCAACTCTACGTACTATTCATGATCCTGAGATTCTTAAGTGGATTTGCGTAAGTAATCATCCATAGTATAACCAGAAACCACAATTTCTCGATAGAATATTGAGGATATGTCTGCCATTGCTTCTATTGGACTGGGCGATATTGACACACGTTTTATTTAAACGACAATCTTTTGTAGAATCGCTGGTGCAATGGGCATATGCTTCCCGTATCTTGGAGAATTCCAGCCTAGCAAATACAGAGAGACAATTCTGTGTTGGATGGAGATGTTTTGGACCATAGGTGTGATCGTACTTCCAGGAATTGCGTGGTTGTCCATTCCCCTTGAAATCGAACTGGTCTCCGATGCTTTCAAGTTCAAAAGTTGGAACCTATTCGTTATCGTCTGCTCAATTCCTAGCATCCTTCTGGGGATATGGCTATTTTTCTTCCCTGAAAGTCCAAAGTTTCTACTCGAGTGTGGTGAACCAGATGAAGCCCTTGAAGTTCTTAAAGACATATATGCCAGTAATACTGGTGATAGCGCTGCGAATTATCCGGTAGGTTTGGATTTGAAGTGATCCAAATGATGGCAACTTACCAATAATCAAATTTTACAGATACGAAGCTTGAGAGAAAAAATTCGAGCGTTAAGTGTGGTCTCCCAACAGTCCACAAAATCGATTCGGTCTTTACGATTGAGGAAGCCAAAGGAATTGAAGATTCTCCTCCAGGAAATCTGGTCCCAAACAAAAGCTCTCTGCAAACCACCGCATCTTAGGTATACCGTCATTACCTGTTTGATCCAGTTTGGCTTAACATCTAGGTAAGTTGATTTACCGACTATGAGGAACCCCATCCTATTTTTACCTATTTCAATCTTAGCTACTATACTTTGATGATCTGGTTCCCTGAGCTGTTCTATCGTTTTGAAGAGTATGAAGCAGCACACGAAGGTGAATCTGCTTCAGTTTGCGAAGTATCTGCAGCAGTTTCCAATGCAACATTCTTCAGGGATGGAGAAGATGAGTTCTGTGGCGAAAGCATCAACTCAAATGTTTATTGGCATACCTTGGTCATTGGTCTAGCCTGCATACCAACTAGTTTCTGGTTACCACTCTGTGTACACAAACTAGGAGCAAAGTTCTTTTTGAGTAAGTAACATTTGGGCCGAGGCATCCAAATCGTCTCTATACCTACTTACAACATATGTCTTCAGTATTCTAACTTTGTAACTTTAGTTTTCAGTTTATTAGTAGCAGCTGGTGTGACTTTCGGTCTTTATTTCGTACAGTCATCAACTGCAAACTTGGTTCTATCATGTATATTTGAGGCTTTGACCAGTTTGGGTATCAGTACTGTGTACTGCGTCATGGTAGATCTGTTTCCGACGAATTTAAGGTGAGCTAATAATAAAATCTAATTGAGTCGATACACCTGGAAATAAACCGTTAATTTGATGTATTGTTATACCCTTTATTATCGAGGAAGTTCTATATTTGTCCGTAGCTCGATAGCTGTTGAATCTTTTATCGGAGTTTGGCCTTGTGGCTCAGACACATCACAAATATTGGTGATTATGAAACGTAATTCGAAAACAATTAATAATTTCTATGTGTCAGCATGAGCTTTCCTCATATGTTACGATCATTCTATTTATTCATTTAAAGCACCACTTCACAATATATCTCAATTACAATCGGATTGTGCAATAAATAAAAATGTTACCACTGATTTAAAAAGAATCTATTGGGATTAATGATGAAATATTTTTAGGACACTTCATCAAAAAACGATCACAAAATTTATTTTTTATTTTTTTAGGGTTATGGCGGCAGCGTTATCACTGACGTTTGGCAGAGGAGGAGCCCTTATAGGCAACCTGATATTTGGATACTTAATCGATTTAGAATGTGTGGTACCCATCGTCCTATTTGGTGCCTTATTAGTCGGTAAGTTGTCATTTAAACCATCCAAATCTCAATCCCAAGATTGTTTGGTCATTTCAGAGTTACGAACCTTCAAGCACAAGGCTTAATAAAAACACAAAAAGATCTACTAAAATTTCTAACCACTAATATACTTTTGTATTATTATTTATTATTATTATTATTTAATTTCAGGGAGTGGATTATTGTGTTTCCTGCTTCCAAACACAGGAAAAGGAGCTCTCGACTAAAGCCAAATCATTGCAAACTTATATTAGATAGAAGTATTGAAACCAGTGTGATAAACTAAACATTATTATAATGAGTCATTTAGTTGTAAGATGTAAATCAATTTAGTGTAAGTAAGATCGAAAGGAGCACAGAGACTCCGTAGATTTGTTTAGGATGGCATTTTCAGTTTCTGCGAGTGTCTCTGAACATGACATATGAACGCGCAACTACCTACCACTTTGTTAATATATTTATTATTATTTATAAACGGTTGCTCGAGATCGCACTAACAGTGTAAACAGTATTTATAAATTAAATTAATAACAATAATCTGTATAGATGTGCCTGTGCCTTGTTGATACATCACCAACAAGGATATTATTGTTTTGTACATATGTAGGTATTCCATTTGTAGATAAATATAAGACGTGTATTACAATATCTTGTGTATCCATTTTCCTAAACAAAAAATATATAAACCGACCTAACGAATATCTGTCCTTTCAAAAATGTTGGAATCTTTTTTTTGTTAAGAGTATCTTAAAATAAAATAAAACTACGATATTAAAGTAGAATATATACGTTTTAATTTACATTATAATTAATTAGAACGACATTTCATTTATGGTTGCCAATCAGTTGTTTATAAAGAAAATTAGCTATATTTTCCTTTTCTGTTCTTTTTTTTTTACAAAACAACTGAACACGACATGCACTATAAGATATTTTATACATATTTTTTCATTTGTACAGCGGAAAATAAGCAACAATAGTGTTTAGAAATTGCCCTAGATATTATAGCCCAGTCATTTTATACCAAATTTGACCAAAACCCAGAAAATAGAAAGTAATTCTATAATTAGTATATACCTCCTATTTAGTGCCCTGAACAAACAATGTTGACAACGTATTGGGCTCCTGGTTCATCAAGTGATAAAGCAATGTTTGTTGAACATGTAGTAAGTTGAACGAACCAAAAGTTTTCAAAATATCATCGCAATCAGTCGAGCAAAACGCGTTTAAAGTTTAAAGTCCACTTTCCGGAGGCATTAAGAGTAGGTACCTACTTATAGTATTTTTCTGTTAATCTGTTATACCAGGGTCATATACTATTTCTTCCTCTGTATCATGGAATTCGTTTTGAAATGCCTGGGCTATTATGCTAGATATTTTTTTATAATTTTTAATATTAGTTAAAATAAGATCCAAAATCGAAACAACTGTACGTCATACTATTCACACAGGGGAAATCAAGCCTCTCAAAATCTTAACTCATTGATTTTAGCTTAAAAGGGTGTTTCGTCTGGTGGGTGATTCCGACCGCGCTAAATTTCCAGCAGCGTCCTCTGTTGTCGGGACTCCAAACACATAGTTCAGGGGCGAACAATACGGGGAAAATAGCGCGGAATACTGCGTGGTCGCGGGGGCAAAATAATGCGGGGGGAAGAGACCTTGCCGTTGGGCCATCTTCAATCTGGTTGTCAATTGTTTTTTCCATTTCGTCCTTCGGTTCTGGAACCAGGTCTTTATTTGCACTTCGGTTAGGTTTAACGCTTTAGAAAGCTCCATGCGTTTGCTGACGCTTAGGTACTTATCGATTTTAAATTCGCTTTCCAGCCGCTCCAGCTGCTTGGCGCTGTACGCCTGGCGCGGTTTCCGGTCCAAACCTGGCTTCCTTGATCTTCTACTCGATGGTTTAGGAGCTAAAACATGAATGATTTTTATCCTTTTGTAGTTTTTCGTTCTTTTCATTCTATTGCAATGGTTTACGTTTTTAACTTTTTACGAAAAAACAAGGAGACATACAAGGACTGAGAATATTCTCTTTCAGCTAGATAATGGGCTTCTGTAAACTTCTTTCGAGAAGCTATTTGTAATTGCTACCAAGATTCCCATATATGAGTCCCACCGAGCAAGTACGGTACATAATGGCATGTAATATCCACAAAAATTCTATTGTCGATTCATGAATTCCCATAAATGTCAGTTTATTATCGATAATTGTGGACAAAAGAGGTACATTTTCAACTGTTTACCGTTGTTATTATCGTGCACAGTCGCCGTTCTGTCAGCCTATGCCCATGTTTACAATTGTGTTTAGCAATGTCAAGAGAAGCATACCTACCAAAATTTTAACCTTCACGAGCAACAGACTATTATTTACGTAGAAATCTTTTACTATGGGATACTATGTGGATAATATTTTCCGATGTATACAGAGTCTTTCACGAGGAACCATATGGAGAAAAAATGAAATCTGGGATTGAAAATATGTAGACTTATGTTGTTGGTGAAAAGATCGTTTTAACTAAAACATTTTCGGGTTTTGGTTACTTCCGGTTACACCGGAAATGGTGTCAACTTTAATATTTCAGACGGAACACCTGGTATTTTATACCATATTTGAATTTTTGTTAAATTTTAGGTAATTGTATGTTACAACCGTATAACTAAAATGTGCCATTTTTGAGATATTAATTTTTTTCAATAAAAAAGGACAGCTGCAAGGTTATATTAAATAATTTATACTTCACTGTGACCGTTGGAAAAAAGTTGTTACGCAAAATTGGTAGAGTTCTTCGAAAAGTTATTTAGGGTATTCAAATTATATATACCTACAAATTTAAACTCCAGGAACTCGATTCTTTCAAATAGCAACCTGATCATATAATTGCATTTTGGAATTTTATAGAAAATTTTAGATCAACTTAGATTTTTAAACATCACAATAAAAATTGCAAAATCTAGATTGCGTTGGAAAACAACTGAACCACTAGAAATAAACAAAAACTCATTGAACAAAGATTTTTAAGTCATTATTAAAGTCTTTATTTATTCTGATTAAATTAGTACAGGCAGTTCGGTTTAAAATATTTGTGTGTAAACTATGTAAAACTTTTTAGCTTTTGACGATTTGTAAGTAACTTCATCAGCATTATAATTTTGAAAAGAAAGACTTACACCTAGTTATGCTGGATTTTTATTAAGTTTATTAGGCAAAATTTTGATCAGAAAATTTTGTCGTATTATACCATCCTAGTGTATACAGGTAGAAAGAAACTGCTAAAAATGCCACACATGTGAATGAATCATTGATTTAACATACGGGATGGTCAAATCAAGAAATTGTCAAATTTGCATAAGAGTAAAGTTTTTACAATTATTCGACAATTAAAATATCATAGAAAAAAGTTGTTTTAAGTTTTAATGTAATGCTCAGATATCAAATTTGAATACTTTATCAACTTTCTTCTATCTTATTTAATCGTTTGTCCTCATTTTATCGTTTCTTCTTGTCAACATTATTATTAACAACAAATGTTGACAACAGAATTTGATAATGTGCTATTGCTAGAGTTAACTGAGTCACAATAATAACAATAGCCTCCTTTCAGTATAAAGAAAAATGTTTAAATCAGCCAATTCTTTTGTCAGATTCCTCTACTAATTTGCCAATATATTAGGTTTGAGGTTAGGTTTGTGGTGTATTTGCTTGTTATGAAAGACATCTGCCAGCAATTAGAAAACAGTATTAGTTCTATATATATAACGGCCGAGTATGTAGACCGTGTAAACAAGCAAATAATACAAACAAGTAAAAAGTGATAGTTTACTCAACAAATTTAACAATTTCTAGTTTTACGAACACTCTACATATTAAGTCAAACTTTTGAGGATTAACAGAATACTTCAGAACTTTGCAATGATCCTAATTACTATCCAGGTTGTCTCGAATATAGACCACCAAATCATAATGTTGTATAACATAACTTAAAATCAAATTCTTAATATATTTTTGCTGATGACTGCAAATGCGATCTGCATATTAAACATGCGGGTTGCGTCATTTATAGTTTCGCTAATTATGCGGTCGATTTACGATTTTTCGTACGGCAGATGGCCTGTGAAGAAAAAAGCAATTAAAGCCAATTGACGAGCATGATTTCCAAATACATAACATATTACCAAGACGAGTTTCAGTGTTTATCGCCGTCCCTATGTATGTGCACCCAATTAGAGATCGAATACTAAAACAATTTAATATGTCACTCTAGCATGTACTTTCTTATTATAGTACAAACAGTGATTACCATTAACAGGATCGCCCATGGCGAGACCAGATGGCACATAGTTAGCTGTTTGTTAAGTTTGCCTACATTTCACAGAGTAATCATTAATATTTATGTTCATGGTGTGAGGTATAGATACTAATACACGTGACGAAAATGACTTCTGCTTATTACACCAAGAAGCTAAAACGATTGAGAATGTTGCCATAAGAAATTAGGCTGTTCCCCATAAACTCTATCGATTCTATAATACAATATATAGCCTGTTGTACCTAATCAGGTCTTTTTTCAAATATTTGTTGATATGATAGTAATAATAACAATTTTTTATTTCGTTGCCAATGATCGTAGAATTTTCAAATTTGTCCATTTCTGACTCAATATTTTTAATAAATGGTTTGTCATTAATTCTGTAAATTTTGAAATAATATTGTTGCCTTCACAAATTCTATTGTACTGTCCAAATTTTTTATTAAGAACTTTTATCGAATGATTGTTAAACATTTTCTCTCGATAATATAGCTTATAATCGTCTCAAATTTTACTTGTCTATTTTTTCGAAATATTTTTATTTATGGGCCGTTCTTTCTACCTTTCTAATGTTTATTAACATGATACAAGAATTGTTGACTCGTGTTAATCGAGAACAGTTGAAAGACGACAATATTAGTTTCGTTATTAGAATATTAAAAATTCACTCGAGTTGTCGAGGGAGAATGTTTAAAACTGAAAATACAAGTAGAAAAATAAAATGGACAAGACGATAAGTAAATGGACAAACTTAGAAATATGTTCATTAAACCTTCGATAAAAATGCTAATAATGACTTAAGAAATAATAGAAAGGCGGCAATATTAGGTGAAATTAATATTAGTTTTTCATTGGGCCTGAAAAAAAGAGTAACAATTTTGCTAAGAAAAAAATTATGAAATAAATTTAAATAAAGGCGATAAAATTAGTTCAACTTGATTGAATTACAGTGAGATCATGTTTAAATCCGATTACTATGGAGTTTCTATGGCGTTGGGTTCAGTCGGTATAACTTCACAAAAAAAATAATGTCAACTTTTTAGAAAACCATGCTTTTGAGTTCGGATCCATATTCAGGGCAAATCTATTAAAAACGCCAATGCACTTTTCATTCACTGAACTCAATCCACAGATTTATCAACATTTGACAATTTGGTGTCGTTTTTGAAAATGTTCTTATGTAAGGCCACATAATTTAAACATCTTTGAATTCATATAAACATTCTCTGCTAATTACCTTCTTTTGAACAATAACACCACTATAGCCTCGCTTGAAGAAACAAAAGTTGACACAATATGGTGGCTAAAAAGATTCTACTTCCAAGAACGATGCTGTGGCTTCACACCACGAAACGTTGTCCAATTTTAAATGGATACTGTACTTATTTGACCTAAGAATTTGTTCTTTTATATCAAAAGGTTGGGTAGTTAGATTAATCACATTCTCGGATTAAACATTCACCTATTTCTTTTAAATATGAACATGTGATTATGAAAGCAATAATATTTTACATGGAATGTAATTAACGCATTCAAAGTGCATCCAAAGAAGATTACAGTCGAGTACATTGACGCTATAATAGCACAATCACTGATGCTGTATAGACATGTATGCGGTTATATACCCTCTAGGAGACCTCTCTTACGACGAGAAACTAAAACGCCATCTTTCGGCATCCTTCACATTATTTTCAAAACAACGACTTCTTAAATCAAAATAATCGTTTGCTTAAAGCAAATATTTAGGTTGTTTTATATTAAAGAAATATTCTTATTACAAGTATGTGTTATTATCTTAATGTCAATATCAATATAACGTAATATCTAATAACGTCAATATCAAAAAAAAGCCTTTTTGATCTATAACTACTAACTTTAGTTAACGTGGACAGACCTTTCGTGACAATCGCAGCTAGTACGGTGACAGTTTCAGAGGTGTTAAGGCGGACATTGTTGCTTGAGCGGAGATTCGAACGGTGGATCAGGAGACAAACATGGCCACCGCGGTCCACGCCTAATTATCGTCTTTTAATAGTTGGCTATGTTTTAACTCGTCAGCAAACTCATAAATCACAGCAGCAGTGTTGTCACTTCTATTACTGGCTTCTTGGAATAGTCGGCTTTGAGACGCAGGTGTGAAAAAAACGCGCCGTGTGTTTCGAGTCGCCAAACAAACCATTAACTACTTCAATAAACATTAGCTTTTTCTTTAAAGCGGTTAAACAGACGACGAGCGTTTGACATATTTCAGAAATTATCATATGCCTACCTATAGGTATAGATAGGTATATGCCAGTGTGTATGGCGTGCAGGACAAGGAAGGTGCGATGTGAAAAATCTGAACGTTACGGGGTGGTCCTGACGGCCTGTCTCCTGGAATTTCAAACATGTTTGCACACGAAATCGTGCCCCTTTCTCTGTTTGAAGTAATGATTATAGGCAGTCTGTTGTTTCACATCTGAAGGGTTACGAACATCACTCAATCCTTTTATACAAGAATCCGAATTCGATGTTGAAATACAGGATGTCCCAGGCTAGGAACAAAGTACATTAATAGCCTGAAGCAATCGAAATACACTTTTTTCCATATATAAAAATTGTAGATAATCATTGGCTCTACAGCCAGAAAATATTTTCATGCTTACAGGCTGTCCCACAACAACGTACCAACACAAACTTATGTTTTTTTAAATGGAACACTAGGTATATTATTGCAGTTTTGGATGAAGATTTTTATGGTAATCATTTTATTATGGTAATCATTATATTAGGCTATGTCAACTGTTTCCGAGATATTGTAAAATCAATGTCAAAAACGTGCAATTTAAAAAAATCATTCTGGGGTAACTAATTAAGATGAAGGAACGAAAAAACTCATTTTAGACAGTAAAAATATCACCTTTTTGAGAGATATGGTTTATTTCAGATAATAATATGAAGTACGTAGATAGGTACTTATATAAAATAAATAATGATAAGTACCTATATTAAATGTCAAATAACTTAAGATTTGAACACCATGTATAGTACCTATAACACCATTATAAAGTTCGATAGCCAAGCTTTCTAAAAATGCCAAATTTATTAGGTCTATCATCAACCGATAAAAAGTTATTAAGTATCTAATTTAAAATTTATTACCTACGCAAGAATTCTTAAATTAATACAAAATATCTAGTTGCCATGATAAAATTCGACAAACGCACAGATGTCAAAATTTAGCGTTTTGTCTATTCGTAGCCATTAATGTACTTCGTTCCTAGCCTGGGACACCCTGTACAATAGTATATACTACAATCAAATTCAACCCAGAGTGCGCGTGCGTCATTATGTAAACATTAAATTCGCTTATCCTGAACGTAATTCATTGTTTCTTGTTATTTATTGTATTTTTAACCTTGTATTTATTTCGACAGGTTTTTCTGCATTGTTTCATATATTTTTTAAATTATACTTGATGTTAATGCTATTATTCTGGATGTAGAATTTTTATTGTCTGACTGTGAGTATAATCTTAATTGTTTTCCTATAAGTTTTTCTTATATCCTTTGTATTGTAGATTATACTACTGATGATGACAGTGAAATGTTGAAACTGGTATAGTAAATTAAATTATACTCAAAGAAAAGAGGCCTTTTATTTGAATACATTACTATACTTTGCAATATGGACATTTTCTTATTAACTATTTTTCTCAACGGAATTACAGCTTTTGTCAGTGTTATTGCACACTTTATCATTTATTGATAAGTCAATAATATCTGATTATACAAATCTAGGATGTTGCCAAACTTAGAAAATTAATATAGTATTTAATTAATATAAAACAACCTAAATATTTGCGTTGTCTTGAAAATAATGTGAAGGATGCCAAAAGATGTACCTTTAGTTGTCTCCTCGTAAGATGGATCTCCTAGAGGATATACCAGGTGATTCAATTTCGAGGCTCACCATGGGGATCTCGCTTATTGGTGGAGATAGAGGCTATGTTTAAATTTGGCAAAGTGTCGTAAATGTAGCTAGACATTTGAAACAAAATCATTCTACAGCTACTTTTTAACAAGGAATTTAACATTTTTTAATTTGAAATAACATCAAAGATGGCGGCATAACCATGGCCAACTTTTGTTTTTCTTATGGGCGCCATGTTGAATTTTGGCATTTTCCGATTTTCAAAACGATTGTTTTTCTCATTTCCGAAATGTATAATGCATGTTACATTATTTTTCAAAATAATGGTGTAAAAATCAAAAACCTTCAGGTACCTAACTGGAGCTTGGTTACAGACCGCCGGACTCGTTGCCAAGCAACGTCAACAAAATGCACTTGGATCAAGCGACGCGCTCAGCGTTGGGTTTGCCATTTAACCAAATAAACCTTAATTGTGGTTGATTGTGGATGTAAAATGCCGTTTACCAATAACGAAAAGCGTGATATAATAAGGGTTGATTATAATCAATTTCCAAATAACAATGAAATAATGAAATAATAATGAAAATAAATGTACTTTACTCTTATCACAAACTCATATATTCTAAATCGCTCGGTATATAGCAGCAACACTTACATATTTGACAGTTGCCGTTTTGGTTTCATACAAGCCGCCAAGCCAACTTTGATAAAGAATAACATTTTCTGAGAAATGAATAATAAAAAAAATTTCCATATGATGCGGACTTTCCTGGACACACTGTATTTATATTATTCAATGTTGTGTGTGGCTTTGAACACGGTAGTTTATTATAGCTGTCAAACCTAAAGCACGTGTACAAATTTCCCAAATTACCTTTACACCGGTTTCCATTAATCTCATAATAGGGTGAGAATTACTTTGATTACGAACACAATAACAGACGAACATCGGCCACTCTCCCGACTGCTGCAAATGATAAAATCGCGTGTTCCAACTCCAATTTGTTTCATTGTCCGTCTATGAACTTATTACACCGCACAGGTGTTGAAGGCATACCAAAATCTTTGGTCAGTAAATGTCTTTAACACGTAACAACACTCTTTATAAATTATACTAAATTTGATCACTTTCTATTTGATCTTTTTGCGAAGATGTGCATATGCATGTAAGTGATTTGAATAAGTTGTAATCTCCTTATAGAATAGTAGAGCAAAAATGCTGTAAAAGACTAATTCGTAGTTATTTACCTGTAAAAATGCATGACTCAAGTCAAAATGAAGCAAAATACCAAATAATACATCTAGAAAGCATCTTCCTGTATACTGTACAAAATATCACAATTATTTTCCCTCAAGTCTATTTGTTGCTTTTACAAGGCATATTAAGATTAAGTATATTGCTTATCATCTCTATTATCAAGTTTTAAAAGGCTCGAAATCCCGAGACCCAGGCTTGACAGTTGACAGTTACGTTATGTTATTTTCTTGTTTCTTCAAAATGCTTCAAAAACCTTCAGGATTTTAGGTAAAAGTTAAAAGTTTATGGTATTCTATACATACAGGGTTAGTCAGAGTGACCGGAAGAACTAAATATTTCTTTTCTACTTTGCGTTCGTTATAAACTCTAATATAAACTATTAGTAACTTATAGTTTTCCAAGATTGATAATATTGACGTCAACTAATGTCAACTGATGTCAAATAATTGTTGAAGATAAAAGTAGTGTAGATTGTCAGATGACGATCGCAATTTTCGAAATTTATGTAAAATTAATGTCGCATAGTTGAGAAAATAGTATATATCACTCGTTTTAGAAGACTTATTGGCGCACTCGTTCCATTTGGGCACTCCTCGCTACGCTTTTCGTGGCCAAAACAACACGTGCGCCAATTTTTGTCTTATAAAACTTGTGTTATAAATCTTATAGTATACTATCTTAATTCTTAAACCAAAATTATCGGAACACCTAAATAATTCTCCAAGCGTAAACAATTTTAAAAAATGTTCATGCAAAAGTTTTTTTGGTTTAAAAGAAGCTATCGTTTAAATATATTTTAATATTGTTTAATGTGGGTGTTCATTTTATTATGGAAATTTTGTAACCTTTTCTTTTTCTAAGAACACTGAATTTTTTTGTAGGAACCGTAAAATGCATTATTTTTTAGTTATAAGCAATTAATCAAAACCCCTGAACTTCAAATTAAGATATTTTCCCGCATACATACACATTTATTTTAATTTGGCAGTTTGGACATTTAATTTAATTCTGTTTTGTTATTTTTTCTTCATTTTCTTCATTTTTTTAAATTGTTCTCCGTTTGGTTAAGATAAAAGTTCATGATCTTTGATGAATTGCTTATAACTAAAAAATGAGGCATTTTATAATAACATGATTCCTACAAAAAAGAAATCTTAGAATTAATTTTCGAATTAAAAAATTGCAAAATATACAGGGTGTTATGAGAAAAAGATTACCAAGTTTCCATAATAAAATGAACACCCTAAATATGAATGTATATATGTATATTAAAAATATATCTTGCTTAAGATATATTAAAAAATATATAGGTAGCTTGTTTAAAAGCATTTGTTTAAAGAATTATTTAAATTTTCTTACGGTTGGAGAATTATTAAGTGTTCCGGCATTTTAACTAATTTTGATTAATTGCGTATAAGTAAAAAATGATTCCTACAAAAATTCTTAGAAGTAAAAAATGTAAAAATACCAAATGTAAAAGCGTTACCAAATTTCCAAAATAAACTGATCCACCTGTATATTAAAATAACTATAGCTTGTTTAAAACCAAAGAACTTTTGTTTGAAATTCTTTTTAAATATTTCACGGCTGGACACTCATTTCGACACTTTTTTTCGAAAACCTTAAGCGATAGGAATAAAATCTATTTTTGTTCCGTTTTTTTTTTTTCAGTGTGATCATTTGAAATTTGATCAGTTTCATCAACATCTTTCTTTAAAGTGAAAACAACACTTCGAAACAATAACATATCAAGTATATCACCAAAATACAATAGATTTCACCATCATTATTTTCAACAACTTCCGAAAAGCTTACCTTGCAATCCCAGGATATGACTAGTTGATTTATGATCAGCACCCAACCAAGTGGAGTACAACAACGAATTTGATATCGTCCCATGCAGACCATAAGGCATGTATCCGGAATCTGACGTGGAAGATTGAGGTGATTGCATTTTCTCGATATCATTCAGCCTAAGATCAGGAGGAACTGGGTCCAGTCTTGCAAATGGCATACCAAGACTTCCCTGGTAAATATCTCCTAAAATATTTCGAACTCAACGAAAGTTTGTCTTACTTGCTATGGCGGTATTACCATGCCTTGGCGTTATCGGAGTAGGTTTAACAAACTTAACATCCTTAAGATATTCCTCTCTGTCGTTGTTATGATTCAGCCCAAGGATCCTATCGATGGAGAAGTTATTCCTCTGGATTGTCAGTTCTTCCTTTTCGTCCTCTGACGATACTCTATCCGGCGTAAGATTGAGGACATCCACAGTATCTGGATTATCCGAGTATTCCGAACCATCAGAGTCGTTATCCTGCACTATCGAGTCCATTATCCTGTGGAGTGACACTTGACCACTGGTAAAAGGTTTGTGTATGAACCGAACACTTTTCAGCCACTGTAAGCCTCAGGTCCATTAAAAGGATGAGATCCTTTGCCGATTCCACACTGGCTGCGCCTGTCTCTCTCGGTCTATCTTCCTCAGCTATCTCGCTCACCTGAATCCCGCCTCCTTCGCGTCTAGCTACTGTTCATCCTGAAAGCCGCCGCTGCAGATTGGTCTTTTGCGTGTTTTCATTTTGCCCCTAAATCCATCTTTTACACACCTTAAGCGCCTTGATGGTAGGATAGCGGTACCTAAACTGTTTTCAAGTCGTCTTACCGAACAAACGTAAAATTAACGAAATAAAATAACGTATGGTAATAAGACAACGGTGACGTGTGGGCATAAAGTAAACGCTTTTGTTCACCGTTTATTAATGAATAAATTGTGGACTTTTATGAAGTGTATTCTTTCTGGATGGGAGTATAAAGATTAATCATACTATGCAATTATTAGAGATTATCAATTATTATATTACAGAGTCCATTTTGGAAATTAAAAACACTGAATGCTACATACAGGATTGGGGGATACAGTGGCCCAAGGCTGACTTTACAAAACATGCACAAAATGATTTCATTTCAGCAATAATTAAATAGAAACGTATGAAACAATTCAAATATTAATTGACAGTCACATATATCTCCGAAGACTTATAGTTGCTACGAGAAGAAACCGATTTCAGAAAAAATAATTAAATTGAAACGAATAACTTCGGTTTATTTCTTGAAGCAGGAGGTAAAAAATTAATTTAATAGCATAAAACATAAGAAACAGATCGAATACTAATTTTGTCACACATATCTCTCCGCAGATATTAAGCTGTTGCGCGAAAACACCGATTTCAGCAAAATAGCCAAATTTAAATGAAAAGAAAAAGTCGATTTGCTTCTAAACCAGCCAAAGGAACATTTGGCTGGTCAAGACCATTCGAATACTAATTTAGAGACACATATCTCTCCGCAGATTTTAAGCTGTTGCGAAAAGCACAAATTTCAGCAAAACAATTAAATTTAAATGAATACCTCGTTCAAAAATTAAGTGAAAGGTATAAAACATAAGAAACAATTCGAATACTAATTTAGTGATACATATCTCTACGCAGATTCAAACCAGTTGAGAGAAAACGATTTAAGAAAAATAATCAAATTTAAATGAATAAATTCGATTTACTTATAAGCAGCCAAATTATTCTATTGACATTTAATGATGAAAAACGTAAGAAACAATTCAAATAGTAATTTAGTGATACATATCTCTCCGCAGATTTAAACCAGTTGCGAGAAAACATCGATTTCACCAAAATAATCAAATTTAAATAAAAGAAATCGAATTACTTCTAAACCAGCCATAGGGAAATTTGTAAATTGCGCCAATCGCAGATTTGAAGCTGTTATGAGAAAACATAATATTCAGCAAAATAATCAAATTTAAATGAATAAATTCGATTTAATTCTGTAGCAGCCGTTCAAAAATTAATTTAATGGCATCAAACATAAGACACAATTCGAATACTAATTTAGTGATACATATCTCTACGCAGATTTAAACCAGTTGCGAGAAAACACCGATTTCAGCAAACAACCAAATTTAAAAGAAAAAACTTCGGTTGATTTGTAAACCAGCCATAAGAAAATTTTTTAATTGCCTTAAGAAGTTCAAACCCATTCGAATAATACACATATCTCTCCGCAGATTTTAAAGCTGTTAAAGCTTATTTAAGCTGTTGCGGAAAAACGCCAATTTCAGCAAAATAATCAAATTTAAGTGAATATATTCGTTTTAATGCTAAAGCACCCGTTCAAAAAGTAATTTAATGGTATAAAACGTAAGAAACAACTCAAATATTAATTTATTGATCTCTCCGCAGATTTAAACCAGTTCTATGAACACCGATTTTAGCAAAATACTCAAATTCAAACGAATAAATTGATTTATTTCTAATTTACAGACACATCTCACTGCAAATAATAAAAAAAATAAACCAGTTGCGAGAAAACATTGATTTCATCAAAATACTCTAATTCAAGCAAATAAATTTGATACATACTTCTAAGCTAGCCGTTCAAAAGTTATACTAGCATAAAGTCTTGAAGAAATAACTCGAGTACTAATTTACAGATACATCTTTCCGCAACTTTAACGCTGTTGTCAGAAAGCACCCATTTCAACAAAAACATTAAATTTAAATGAATATATTCGATTTATTTAGGTTAGAAAAAAATCCAATAGTGATTTAGAGATATATCTCCTCGCAGAATTACAGTTGTTGCCGGAAAATACCGATTTCAGCAAAATAATGATATTTGTAAGAATAAATTCGATTTATTTATAAACCAGCGTTCGCTCTCCCTTAAGAAGTGTACTTAAAAAAAAACGTTTTGAACAAAGTTGGTCACAAAATTGCATCGTAACATATCTTTAAAATCACTTATGTCGATTGTAGAGTTTTGTATTCATATTCCTGTTGATTGAGGACTGCTGGTTCGCGCGTCCAGTGCCTATTACATTTCTCCCACACTACTCAAATACGGGATGAGTTTTTCGTAACGCCGGTAGAGATATAGCCGCATTAGCACCCTTTGTGTTATTATTTAATGCTTTTCTGGTTAGCAGATCTCAAGCGGCGAACGGCACGCTAATATATCGGAGAAATGGGGTGGAAATAAATGTAGTTAAGTGGTTGATATCATTTTACTACAGGAGGAATCTGCATCCAGCTGGTACGGTATTGTTCGCCCTAAGTGATTCTCTCGTCCTATTCTCATTAAATTCAACCGGGTAATTATTGGATTGTTTCCATTGTCAGGCCACTGTTGAGGCTTGTGGTGGAGTGAAATTACCTGGACAATCATTAGTATTAGTTTACAGTTCCATTTTGGGGTAGAATTATGCTGCATCTTTATTTTTTACCGTTTCCACAAACTGTGTTTAAATTGTGCCATTTAATTTATATCGCAGATATAAGTGAATAAGATATTTCTATTTTCTGAAAGGGAAAATGTTGTTTTCGGAAAATGCTTTTCATATTAATACACTCAAGTAGTTCAGAGTTTTAATATGTATGGACGTTTGAAAAGAATACAAAATTAACATTAATCAACTTATTAAGGGTATTACATAAGAACAATGATTATAAACACTGAATACAAGTGGATGAGAATTGTAAACGAAATTTTAGATTTTGTCGCAATTAATACGACAGGTACATACATATATTACAACATACGTATGTATGTATCTAGATATATTGCTACACATTACTTATTAGTTGTGCTCCAACCTTATATATTTTTAAATAAAAATTCACGTGGTAGTCCTTATTATTTTCTTTATTTTATGGTCGCTACATGTTTTGGTTCCCTAATAAAATCATATAAATTCCACAAATTTGGGGTTGAGGTTAAAACACACTAGAATACGACGTGGTATTTACCTACTGCCAGTTACTAGTCATAGCCATAGTTACCTACTGCCTACTGCCGGTTATTTCTGATTACTACATTATTATTTAATGTATATTTATATGAATGTGTTATGTAAGAGATATTATGTTACTGAAGAAAATATAGGATTGATATCTAAGTTATGTATATACCTTAACAAATATATTAGGTAAAATTAATAAGTTTTCTGTATTATAGTCACTGTCAGTAAAAACAACTAATTAAGCTGTTGTTTCTCATTGACTAGTGACCATAATACAAAAAATTATCAATTGACATAATACTTTTGATTTTTGCTGCCCCTAATTATATTTTACCGTTTAGTATACATGTAACTGCGTATCGGATAATATTAACCCCGCGCAGTGAAAAAACCCAAATCCCTAAAGATCTACTTTCAACCCCTTGTCAAATAATAATAACTACAAGAGGAGTGAGAATGTAGATACTCTGTAAAATTTTAAACATGTGGAAATGGTCAAGTTTTAACTGCTATTATTTTTCTTATAAAATATGTTGCTCAGTCAAGTACTTGGGACGCGCTATTCACGTTTTTCCAGACGTATAACTTGAAAATGTCAACTCATACTTAAATAGTGAATAGACATTTTGTTGTAGTTAACGACTTTTCGTAATAACGCTCTTGTTGAAAAATCCTGCTGGGTTTGAAATTTTCGGGAGAAAAACCCAAAAAGCACAAATTTCTGATTGGTGAGGAGGGATTATGGTGCCATCTGTGTTTGTAATCCAGCCCGATAACATGTCGAAACCGAACAGTTGCATTGTAATTTAGATATGAATCCAAACGAAAATCCATCTACCTTTCATAGTAACAATGCCTCAATATATTTCTCAAAGTTTATCCCGGCGTTTTATCACAATAAAACAGCGAAAATGGTGCCCGGTATATATACGGTGGCTAAAACATATTTACCACCGTCTGGGCCTTTTGTAGGAAGGAAAATACAATCCATTTACAACGGGCGCTATGCCAGCTACTTCTTACGTTTTGTCTGCCGAGAGACGCGTACAGCTGGGATCCCGCTTCTGAAGTTCGGGAATCATTTATCTGCCGTCACAATTGGGGTGAATGGGTATATAAAAGTGGCTGTTATAAGGTGATGGTGTGGGTAACCCGAGGAACTCTCAAATACCACTCGACCTCAGATCGCGCATGTCGGCAACAGACCAATAGTAACCCAGCCATTACATGCTAATGTGAAATGGGATGAGACTGTACAGTCTGTTTACCTGAGGTATTAGAACCTTGTCCAATACAGACAAGAGTTACTAATGCAATGACATGATTTTATATTCTATAAAACAGGCATTATTTTAACGTGCAGCTGGACGCAAAATGTGTAGGTATTCATTTCTTGGTCAGTTTTAGCGGTTAAAGTAATCTTTTTGCCAAAGTTTTACGAAATTGCATAAGCGACAAATTTGAAATGATTAGAAATGAATCATACTATGTATAATTCCCTAATGTGACAAAATTATGTATTTTTATTTGTTAAGAATGCCCATTTATTAATTAAGATAATATATGCTATTTGTTACGTGTTTTAATTTTTAAATTATTAAGCTATTTATTTGTTATTTTGTATTTATTTTGTAGGTAGGTACATATATTAAATTTTGTTGCAAAAAAGTTAACTACTTTATTATTTATGATTTTATTTAGTATTAGTACATATCATTTTTGTATGAAAAGTAATTCTTAATTCAACACGGTATATGGGGGCCCCCAAATTCAAAATTGCCCAGGGCCCCATGATGGCATAATGCGCCACTGATTGATAGTGACATTAAGAGGCTAGTTCAGCCTAACTTCAGGTCTGTTCAGCTTAGCTCTGGTGGTCCCCTATTGGTCCAATTATTCAAACAGTTCAATGCTCCTGTGGGTTAATTATTGAATAATGATATCATATTATAAGATTACAACAATCTGAATTAACTATTCTAGTGCGCCACATCTCCATATTTATTATACCCATGCCCAATTTTAAACAATTGCTGCTCAAAGATAGACGTATAATTGGAGGACGGGTGATATCCTGATTTCAGGAATAACATTTCAATTATGTATTTTTGCGATGAGCCGCAGTAGTTCCACTTTATGTCAATGTACAATTTGAAAAAATCCAATAAATGAAAAGAAATAAAGCCACACCTTTGAAGAATCGGCGTCGTATTTTCCCAATTTTTCCATTCATGTTCCAGTCTGAACAGTGTGTCCATCTACGGTGTTCTCGAGAACTAGTCGTCATTAGACGAAGATAATAGTAATGGGTCTATCTCTATCTACCATATACCAGTGATATACCACAAAAAAAGGCTGTAACTCGCTAAAATTCACACATTTATATTTACTGGGACAGATTTCGAGAGTTCTAACCTACAAATCCGATATAATCTGAAAATGTAGAAAACTTGGGGACACTGCACAAAGAAGTATTCTAATCGAAATTAGGAGATTACATAAAAATTCTACTATTATATCAGACATCAATCAGGTTTGTGCCTAAAGAAGTATACTATTGTTTTTTTAAATTTCCTTTTCAATTGTTAGGTTAGTTAGCAGAATATACATATAAACAGTGCTGTTTTATCCATTCTACTACCAGGGAATTCAAGCTCCAAGTATGGTATGATGCAGATAGCTCATTACGGGGTTTGTAATTGGATTCAAATCACATTACGAGTAATCAAAATCCTTACGTACTATTTTGTTATTCGAAGAAGATTTCTAGACAAGAGATGTGGTTACTAATTTTCATAATTTCCATGAACTGACAATAAAATTATCGAGGTATGCTGAAGATTACCGATTTTTTATCAAATTTTTTGGTAATATTACTGGAAGACGACTATAACATTATTATATGAGAAATGTATAATGGGACATAGTCGACTTGTCAACCACTGACTCCAGATGTTTTTCTTCTCAAGTGCAAAGTGTATGGAGAATTACGTTTAACACAACAAACCGCAGATAGTATTGCAATTAGCCCCGAAGAACCGAACAAGCATTACGACCTGTATGCGTGTGGTCTCATGATAGCGAGGATCAACATTTTTGTGATTTTGATATTATAATATAATATTAATAAAGCTATATAATATTATAAAGCTTATGTTGTCTAATTGTCTTTTAGAAATAATATATGAATTACAAATTGGTAAATAAAGAATAACTTATTAACTGTTTTGTTTTTCTTATACGTCATCAGATCCCTGTGCTGTGGATGTACATATGTATGTAATATCGACCCATGCAACAAAGACTATAGTAACTACATTTAGTTTGTTAGTTACGATAGTCATCGTTGCATGGGTCGATATGTATTTGTTTTTCAGTAGCTAGGCATAAATGTATTATCGGCTGAGAAATGAGTGCATAATCTATCGTACCAAGAGTTAGTAATCTGTGACCAAAGTTATTGGTACGGGGTTTGTTTTTTAGGAGGTATAAATGTATATGGGCGCATAATCTCAATACGCTTTCAAATATTCCACATATTCATAGTACGTGTGCGTGTATTCATAGTACGTGTGTTTTTGCATATATCACTTCATAAACCGTAGACAAATGGTGAAGTTATTTATCATATAAATATATGATAAATATCTCACATACTCCACATAGGTTATGTCACGGTCATGTCAACAATTTATCACAGTAATTTTTAGAGCTACCATGTTATGTTGGTAACGTTGTAAAATCACTAGACAGCCTGCTTACGTGTGCAAAAATAAATTGAAACAGCGTTAAAGACGTTAGATCATATAATGTTGACCGCACGTCGGCAAAGTCTATCTTGTTCCAAAGTAGCTTTAGCGAAAACGTCGACATCCCCACGCAAAGACCAATTCTCGACTGATTTCTCTAAACTTATCAAAAATAGCCAAGCCTCTGTCGATCAGCTGTTGGACCCGCCACTTAAGCATCTGCTTCAGATTTGTATGCGTATGCTTCTTTTGGGATACGGCCAGAAAGTTGTGAAATTAAACAGAAAATAATGCGATAGTGTGAGCAGTTATTTAAATAAATAGTTCTTCTTCAGATCTGTTATCTTGGCTGATTTAAGTTGAGAAATGAAACTCATCAATATAAATATTTTCAAAATCGATAGCTATTAATTGTGCAGTGGGAAAAAAATCCTTACAATAATGCCTGCTATAAAATATTCCCCAAATATATTCAGCCAAAAACAGTTACCTACAAACTCGGATATCAAAATCCGAGCTTCTATATTATTTAATATACACCCAGCGTACTAGCGGCAATAAATTAATTACAGCGGTTGTAACCTGAACTAAAATACACTTAAAAGATAATCGATTATAGGTTTTATGGTAGGCCATTAGGTACAACAGTAGCTGCGGGGTTGCCGCCATATATCATGTGAATAAAGGTGTCCTGAACATCTGTTTAAAACAAGTAATAACCGGTAGAGGTGCTGCGCTCCTTCGTAGACGTGGGGTTTTCCCATTCATAAACAGATAAATCACGTTTAAAAGCTTTCAGCGCGGTCCAGGGAAACTGAAAGAGTGCCAGGCAGAGCACGCAAGAGATTTTTCGTGGGTTTTGATGGACATTCGGACGTACACATTTAAAGAATCTGTCTGCATCATTAATATTCATTAGTAGTTGTGATTTCATACGTATTGTCAAGAAATATCAGGTTATTTTTGTACCTGTATTATTATCTTTTAATGTATATCGTTGACGGTGTTACAACAAACGTTTTGTAATGGAATACTAAATTTTAAGTCAGTTTGGTAGACGTAAAATATTGATTTTGTTTTGCAAACAAAACTTGCATCTGGTACACTAGGGTGGTCCTTAGTATTTTACTTTTAAATTTGTTTTATCTCTCATGTATCTCTCATTTGTTCCGTTATATCCATACTTAATTTGAGATCGAGCAATAAATAGTTTAGATTAATAATGATAAAAAACGCATTTTTATATTTATATACTAAATATCAGTACATTTCACACACTTTTAAGAACATTGTTAAAACTACGAACGGATAAGCTAAATGATAGAAGCGTTCAGATTTAGATTTCAAAATATACCAGATTTGACTTTGTTCATTATTTATTGTAGTGTGTAAATTTATTGTCTTAAAATATTTTTATTTTTATTATTAAATTAAATTAAATCAATTAAATATAAATTGATCAAAAATTTTAATTGATCTATGGAAATAAAAGGACAAATTGAAAGGATCCTGCATCAACAAATTTAAAAAAATCAGTTTATTGTGCGTAGGTAGAAAATATTGTTCTTTTCAGGTACAAATCATTTGTACCAAAACATATTTCTTTGGCACAAAAACTTAACTGTAATATTTTCTCGTTGATCTATATTTGTTTGGAATACTTATTTAAGTGAATTTAAACGAAAGTCATTAGTCTTAGAATTTAAATAAGTTTACTTTCGTCAAAGATATCATAATTTAATCAAATAAATAAACTTACCTAAGAGGTTTCTTTTTTGAAAATATCATAAATGTTTTTAAAATGCAGAAAGGAAACTGAATGAAATTATTATAAAAGATAAGACATACGTAGTTTATACAGGGGTGTTGCAAAACCAATGGTCATAAATTTAAAAACTTCTTTCCTCATTTCTCATTTCTGACTAATATACTCAAAAATCTTTATAGAGCAAATGTCTATTTGACTACAAAAATGCATAAACGTCATTAAATCTATGACCAAGCCTTTAGAAACACAACGTATAGCCCATCAGAAGTCGCTGCTTGTGGGTAAATCGTAAATTAATAAAGGAAAACTTCAGCCAACTGTGGAACAAGTTAACCGATTTGACAAATTTGGTATACCTTTTAATTTGTGTATACAGCACGAATTACTATGATGCATGTATTGTCATTATTTCTATTTTTCTCCTATGTTAATAACTAATATCACTAGTAATCGTCATTGAAAATTGTCTTTAAACAGATAATACTTGATTCAACCAACAAAAACTGCGAAGAAAGAAACAACTGTCCCTAATTACTTAACTTGATGTACTACTTATCCTTTCTCGCTTCGTCTACCAAAATAATATCTCCTCATTTCCCGCTAGGATGCTCCGAAAAACACTGTTGCGGTACTTTGCATCAGATTCAAACAGTTGCCAAGTAGGTACAGTAAATCTCACACTCTCACACAAATCGCACCATGCTCAAACCTACCTCTTCCATATTGCAAAAACTATTTCTACTAACCAATATCATACTTTCGACAAAATGTTACAATATCATCGACGTAGACGATATTCTATCCGACAATTTGATGCCCGGTAACCTTATTTTACTAGAAGGAGCACAAAAGTTATCATCAAACTTTTCTGTTACCGAAAACACTAACAACAAAGGTTTTAATGGGTCGTTCAACGCAGCATTCTCAACCATGGGTTTCCACAGGTGATTTTTCTAGATGTAGCATATCACCAGCTTATCTTGTTTTGTTACAGATCGAAAATAAATGAGTACCTATGCAGGAACTTCGTAGCGGAACAAATAGTTTCAGAAATGACAACCCCAAGGTTAAAAAGACGATCCAGCGTTGCTGATGGTGTCAATAACTTATCAGCTTCTATAAAAGAAGACATGTTAGCAGATGAGGGTTCTACATCCTACAAAAATTGGTTATCGAAGTGAATAAATTAAAATACTAAAAAGGCATTGTGTAAAATTCGATTGTGTTATAGGAGCACAACTTTGGAAGATATTTTCCGTCATCACTCTGGAGACATCCAGAAGAGAAAAGACAAGGAGGATAAAGATGATGACGATGGCGAGGAGTATGACACCCATGCAACTGGTTATATTTACGAACCGGCTAAGGCCAACCCTTACCCTGCATATGGCGCAGGTTTAAACTATAACTATGGGCACACCAATTTTGGTAACTTGTACGATACCCACGGTCTCTACGGCAACGCCCACAATCATTATGGCACCGGGCATAGTGGAACTGGAGGCTTAACCATCCACAGTTACGAAACAGGGTCAGGACAATCCCACCATGACGATCATTCTCCAAAATACCACTCCAACAAAGAAAAAGATTTGTCCGATTTATTTGATATAGCGCTCACAGCACTAGCATATCTATCATTCGGAATGTTCCTCATTCACGTCATAATGTGCATTTCAGCTGTGGTATGTCTTCACCCATTTTAATAATAATTTTTCAATTTCCTCCACTTATATTTCAGCATAGCAACACAACCACCGTAGTTACCATGATGCCAATGATGATGCCAGAGCCTACAGGAGGAGGTATGACGGGGAATGGCATGGGTGGGGACGATATGACATCGACTATGACTCCTATGACCATGACTGGAAATGGGGATGACGGAGGGGGTGATATGACTGGAGGCGGAGATATGACAGGAGGTGGGGGTGATATGACTGGAGATGGTGGTGATATGAATGGCGATGGGGGTGATATGACAGGAGGTGGGGGTGATATGACTGGAGGTGGGGATATGACAGGTGGGGGTGATATGACTGGAGATGGTGGTGATATGAATGGAGATGGGGGTGATATGACTGGAGGTGGCGATATGAATGGAGGTGGAGGTGATATGACTGGAGATGGAGGAGATATGAATGGCGATGGGGGTGATATGAATGGAGGTGGCGATATGACAGGAGGTGGGGGTGATATGACCGGAGATGGTGGTGATATGAATGGCGATGGGGGTGATATGACTGGAGGTGGCGATATGAATGGAGGTGGAGGTGATATGACTGGAGATGGAGGAGATATGAATGGCGATGGGGGTGATATGACTGGAGGTGGTGATATGAATGGAGGTGGAGGTGATATGACTGGTGATGGAGGAGATATGAATGGCGGTGGAGGTGATATGACTGGAGATGGGGGTGATATGACTGGAGGTGGTGATATGAATGGAGGTGGAGGTGATATGACTGGTGATGGAGGAGATATGAATGGCGGTGGAGGTGACATGACTGGAGATGGAGCTGATATGAATGGCAATGGTGGTGATATGACTGGTGATGGAGCTGATATGAATGGCAATGGGGGTGATATGACTGGTGATGGAGGAGATATGAATGGCGGTGGAGATATGACAGGAAATGGCGATGATGGTATGACTGGAGATGGAGATATGAATGGAGATAGCGGTGATATGACAGGAGATGGTGCGACTGGAAATGGAGATGGTGATGGAAGCGATATGACAGGAAATGGTGACACAGGAACTGGTGAAGGTAGGGACTTGACAAAATTGTACGTGACTAAAGGGGTTAAAGGGGTAGGGAGTGACATATTGATGACCTCCAGACCCGAAGGAATTCTCCAAAACCGAAGATATCTTCCAGGTAAAGCAACGAAGCAAACTCGGTGTTGGTGGTGGTTATACAAAATTGACATGACACAGACTTTGACGCTTTTTACTGGGGTGGTTCCAATGCAAAATCAACTTAGACGACATCCGCGAACAGTCTCATACTACTCATCCTATTTCTAGGGACAGGAACAGGAGAAGCCGAAGATGTACGTGTTGGAATAAAAGATAACCTGAACTTTCGTTACAAGCGAGATACTTTCCAACACAACGAACAACTCAATGAGCTAGCTAGGAGGGTATTGTCGTCCATAGAAGCCGCGTTGATAGCAAATGATGACCAAGGAACTTGCTTAAGGAAAAATCTATGCGAAAACAATAAATATTCAAGAAGTTTAAGTAGTACTTCAAAAATATGGATCCCTGTGTGGAGGTATGTATGTTTTCAAGCATTTTATCGACGACTGACAAATAGTACATAAATTATGTACCTACCTAGTTATGGTGTCATAACCGCTTGATAATATGCACCAGCTGTCATAATGACAGTTCTGGCTCTTATGATGACGTACACTAAAACAACTGTCACTGTAGTTTTAATCAACCATAGACAATTTTAGGTCATCTGTACCTTATGTAGGTAATGTAAGTAAAAAATTGTTTTATGTCAAGCAACCAAACAGATGTGTACAATCCTGCTAGCGAATAGTACTATTTTGTTGCAATAATAACCCTCCTCTATTTCATTTATTTCTTATGTAATTTCAGTTTGGGGATGAGTTGGTTATCAGGCAGATTAATTACACAAATCGCACCATCAACATCAATGCTTGATGGTTTGAAGGCATCCATTTTGGGATTGGGTAATGCCAATTGTGACGTTATATACAGAGACTGTAACCTGCATGAAGGGCGGAAGAAGAGACGAAGAAGAAAAAGATCGTTAGGACAGTAAGAGTAAACAGAAATATTTCGTGTAGCAGGACCGTTGAAATGAAAATTATGCTATTGCGAGATAGAGAGCAGCACCGCTACTGGTATTGATTTCTTCCGTAGATGTCTACTTATATTTTGTTGGGGGTTGTAGTTATACCAAAAGATAGCGCTAGCATATTTATTTATTTATTTATTTAGTATTATTTTAATTACATATCGTGTTATTATTATTTATTGCAGCTTTATTATTAAAATGTTTATTAAATACGTATGTACAATATAATTAATAAACCAATACTTTTATAGAAATAATACAAGCCGCTAGGCGAGAGTATAATCATGCGAGTTAAGTATAGGTTATCTAACTACTTATTTTGCAAATAAGCCGCCATTTCTGGAATTTCGTCGAAATAGTTAAATAATAAATTAAAGATGAGGAAATTCTGAATAATTTATGACTATGACATTTTTTGGTACAATCAATTGTTCAGCTGCATGAGCAAATTTTTTATAAAAATGTAGATCAACCTTTGAGTAGACCGCTTTTTATGACTGATTGTTATTATTATATCTCTTCGTGATTTCGTAAACACAAAACTAAGCATAAATACGTATGGTCGAATAATTACTAGATCGCTGAAATATTAATTATATTTAATATAGTCTAACTCAAATAAATGCGTGTTGGAATAGAGACAAAAATAAATTTATTTGCTACAAATAATGTGTATTTGAGTCAAATATCATTTGTTTGGCGTAAAGTAATGTCGTTTTGAGTCAAATAAACATTCTTAGTAGCAAATAAATATATTTTTGCCTCTCACCAAACAAATATTTATTTGAGTTAAACAAAAATTCTGTTCATCTGTTCACATAATGACCAACAAACCGTTAAAAATATATAACCGAGCGCGAGCGATTTTTAAGTTAGCAGAAGGGGTCAATTGAAGGTATTTTTTTTTGTTTGACATAAACACGGTTGCTTCTGCTAGGCAACCCACTGAACAACGAAATGTAACATTTATACCTACCACATTTATATAACATTTTTAATGTTATATTACAAGTAATATAACTGATATATTTATACAACTTCTTATGTCCTACCGCGGATATATAACATGCCAATATGTTATAAGTTGTAACATTTTTTGTAATATTTTTACAACGTTTAAAGTACAAGTTGGCAACATTTGATGTAATATTTCAACAACATTTAAATGACAGATTAGAACCATCTGTTGTAATATCTTAACAACGTTTAAATTACATGCAATAATTTTTAGAATACTTTAGCGTATTCTCGGATTACGCGGGACGTATGACGTATGAGTCATTAAAATTCGCTCTACATTAAGTTGTAACGGCACATCATTTTTTACAGTAACCGATTGCTGACTAGTCAACTGCGCATTTCGACAACGACGAACATATCCGTTTCGGCTCTTTGAAGATAGAACTTTAGCCATTATTAAACCGTGAACAACACTGAATTGAGATGAGCAATTACAAGCGCCATCTAACAGTCGTTAGGCGTACTAGCTAACTTATGCACTTGCCACTTATGTAGATAAAATGTTGTCAGCAAAACATTGTGTTGCGAATGTTTCAATAATGTTGTAATAACGTAACACAAATTATGTTACAAAAATAACTTTCATACAATGTTACAGAATGTTGTCGCAACATAACATATTTATCGGGAATGTATTATGTTGGATTGTGACCATTTCACATCAGACTCTAGGTTTTGTGATTAAATCTGACAAATTATTAAATTAAACACGCGGGAAAGGCTGTTTTGGGTTAATTTTAAATCTAACCCGACAAACGAAAAAAAAATGGGAGGTAGGTCAAAAAACGAAAGGTTAGTTTTAGTTAGTTAAAGTTAGTTCAGAAAGATAGTTAAAATAAAAGTTGTTTAATACAGAGATTGACACACGACCGGTTACAACGGCTGCCATCATAGATTTGCAATGTTTTGCGCTCGGTAATAATGATTTGAAAGTTCGGTCCTGACCCAACACTAGTTTCCAGTTTGCGAATTTCTACCGCTCGAGTTTCAGTAACCAGCGAGCAGCGCGGCGAATTCTGCTTTTTCCGCTTTCAGGCCGTTTCAGCCCTTTCAGTCAGTCGCGGAGCATCCCTGGGTGCGCCAGGACGTTACTCTCTTCACGATGTGCCTCAGTGTTGGAGAAACTATGCGACTCTGGCTTCTGTCAGCCCTTGTGGTACATGTAGCCGTCGCTGGTAACCCGGACGCCAAACGTCTATACGACGACCTGCTATCGAACTATAACAAGCTTGTCCGCCCGGTGGTCAACACGTCCGACGTCCTGCGTGTCTGCATAAAATTAAAACTCTCGCAGCTCATCGATGTGGTAAGAGATAAATAAACAAATGGAAATTCAGTAGAATTTAGATCTTTTTAGAGTATCGTTTTGATTCATACCTTTTGAATGTCATAGCGACGCTTATATGAGTGTTTGTTTGGTTTGCCACAAAGGAAATGAGGATGCGTTTTTTTAGTTTGGGCTGCCGTCGCTGAGTTATTTCTCTTGGGGCGAAATCTTTCATCATTGTGCTCGAAATCACGGCTCTTGGCGTGATTCGCGAGCACTAAGGCTGTTGACGAACGTTTTCAATTTTGTAATGGATGTTATTGTTTGAAAATATAGCGCTCGGAGAAGTACGGTATTGTGAATTGCTGCTTATTGTTTAATCATCAAAGTGATAGCGCAACAATAAACCATGAAACTTAAATGCTATATGAAGTAAATTGAAGTTTCATATAACGGAATTTAACATTTATATGATAATTTACTTAAAAAAAATTTGTCTCCAAAGTGTGAGACACATGACCTTGACATTTGGGCAGCAGACGTAGAAGAGAATCTAAATCAAAGACTACTGAGTAATTTTAAACTGTAAATTTACGAAATGGTACTTGCCAGAACATGACATTGATTTAGCTTTTCGTTATCGTTTCAGATATTTGCAATGAAACGAAACGCAACACCTTAATTATTGCACAATAAACTTAAATCACCAGTGGTGTCAAAATTCAGACAATAGAGGAGTTAAATTTATGAAAACTGGAAAAAAATCATTGTTAGCGCACCAGCTCTGGAAATATGGAAAAAGAGAGACCATTGCTGCCCAAACAGTGGCCAGATATTTTTTAATTCCCTTTTTTTTCTGGCATCTGCGTCATCTTTGAAATATTAAATGGCACTCTGAACATAAAACATTTCGATTGTCAATTTTTATCATCAATGCAACTGAAAAAAAATCTGATGTGCCCAGGCACATTACTTTATCATATTATATATAAAATTAATACTTTAGCTGCATGAGATTCTATTTGATCGAGATCGATCGTGTCTGCATTACAATAAAACTAGTTAGCCTGAATATGACATATATTTTGATTTTATTGACGGTAGGTATTGTCAAAACATCAGCGTTTGACACTACCTACTGTAATTAGAATTATAATATATCTGCCAAATACCAAATATTTGCCAAACGTCATATATTTGGCAAGCAAATTGAAATTTTTTGTTTTTGATGGCTCTAAAATATGATTACTTTTTACTTTATCATACACAGTATGACAACAATCAGATTTTTTTTTATTTAAATTAGGAAGATATTACCCATAAAGAAAATGTTGGGTATGGTTTCTTCGCCATTTTCAAAGTTCTACACCTTTTCCTGCTGTTATTCAGAAAGTAGCAACTGATATTCAGAAAGCAACACATGATATTCATCTATTCCGAATTATTTTCAGAAATCAACACATGATATTCATCTATTCCGATTTATTTTCAGAAAGGAGCAGTTGATATTCATCTATTCCGATTTCGTATCAGAAAGCAGCAGTTGATATTCAGAATGTCATTTGAAATTCAGAAATTGACAAATGATATTCAGTAAATTTAAATAATTATAACTGTATTAATATTTTATTTCGACAATTTCTGAGGAAATTATAAATAAATTGTTAGCAACAGTTATTTCCTGACATGATTTTAGGTCTATGTATGTATTAATCTATGTATGTATGTATGTATGTATGTATGTATGTACATAGAATAATGTACAATTTGACGTTTTGAAATAATGTTTTTTTTTCTGTGCTTAATTAAGTTCTCAATTTAAAGTATAAATTTTTAAAAATAAAATATCAAATAACTTTGTATATTTTAACTATGTGTCTCTGCTTAGCGTGCATCATATATAAAAATACGCTTTGTCATTCTGTCATGTGACATCCATTTGATCTGTATGCGACCCACTGGATAGAGAAGTTCCTTAAAAAAATTCTGGAGAATTCTGAATTACATTTGCTACTTTCTGAATATCAATTGTTACTTTCTGAAAATACTTCGAAATAGATGAATAACTACTGCTACTTTCTGATACTAAATCGGAATAGATGAATATCAATTGGTACTTTCTGAAAATAATTCGGAATAGATGAATAACAACAGCTACTTTCTGATACTAAATCGGAATAGATGAATATCAATTGGTACTTTCTGAAAATAATTCGGAATAGATGAATAACAACAGCTACTTTCTGATACTAAATCGGAATAGATGAATATCAATTGCTACTTTCTGAAAATAATTCGGAATAGATGAATATCAGTTGCTACTTTCTGAATAACAGCAGGAAAAGGTGTAGTAAAAGGTGTACGGCTAGGTTCGTTGTATAAATGTGTCTTAATATTGTCTGAACTACAGATTTGCGTTTGGAAACAAAATGTAAAAACAATAGTTTTTAAAATATAACTTTTTTAATAAATATAAACTTACACAAAATGTTGTCTACTGTTAAAATATTTTTAACCGTTTTCATTTTTCTTCGACGCACAAACAAGCAACTAACTTATTTTATAGACATGCTCATCTATATGTTTATAGAAAAGCATCAACTTAAGATACACTCTGTATATGGTGTACGATAACATATGGTGTACAATAACATTTACTTTGTAATTTCTGTCTGAGATGGTATCCGGAAAATACAATTTTTCAAGAAATTACAATTTTATGCGGTTCTCGCCCTTTAGAAAAATCACACAATTTACTAATAATTACAAAACTATTGTCAATCTTTGTATACCACCTACTTCACACAAAGCGAAATTAAAAATTGGAAAAATTAAACAGCGTACTAAAATGTTCATCGCGTACAAATAAATACTCCAATATTTGTCGCCTTGGCATTTGCTATACCCACTTCAACTGGGAATTGCAAACATCAAGTATTTGACGTCAAAACTCGTCCGCACAGTCAAACGTCGAATATATAAATCTATTTTTGAGGTGCACTCGCTACGAATTGAATACAGCTGTTTTTTTTCTTGACAAATATTTAATATTTGGCAAGTCCACGAATATGAAGCCCCGGCTTTATATATAATATTTAAAATAAGAGTTGTGATCGTACATTTTAAAATTATATTTCCCCATACAAGATGTTCCATACAAATGTAGAAACCCACTGTTATGTTCCCTTTTCTTAATAGAAAATGGAGCTTCATCTACAGTGTACTATAGAACTCAATTCCACTAATAGAATTTTTCGATATGTGACAAGTTGATGTGACGTTCAAGTAATATCCGATGTCGACCCCATTTCAAATTGCCTTCGGAGTTGCCAATTTACTTTACGTTCGGTTTTCGTCTAAGGACTCTAAGGTACGACACATGTAACTTCCGACCAACCAATCCTGAAAAAAAGTGTCCCACACGCAGGGCTGTGGAGTCGGAGTTCAGACAAATTTCAGAGGAGTCGGAGTTGGAAAAATGTACCTACTCCGACTCGGAGTCCAGGTTTAATTACTGTAGAAAAAAACATGCGAGATGGACGTTGCCTCAGTAAACAAATAAAACCAAATATTCTATTAGGTCTTTTACAAAGTACTGACCTACATACATATGTAAATAATCAAATCACCAAGCACACTTTCCAAACGAAAGTGAAAACGATTAACAAAAGTAATCTGTCAGAAATTTGAAAATTTGAACAAGAGTTAAAATCACATTAAGAAGTAGACCCGTAGTTCAATGTAGTATCATTTATTCAGAAGTTATACCTGTAGCCATAATTATGATTATTTTCAGCTTTCAAAATAATTAAGAACAAGCATCTTTGCAGGAGAATTAGTTGGAGCTATTCTGTCCCTCACAAAAATTTTATAAACGTATATTGTACTTAGTTTTGTTTTTATTAGAATGAATTTTATTTCGTGTTATACACTGTGTCTTATGTGTGCTTTTGTTATCGATATTCGAATCAACAAAGAAATTACATTTTATAAATAACATTTTTATTTGTGGTCTGTTTATTTGTATTTTTTCATAACTTTTCTATTTGTGGTCCGATCAATACGTTTTTACTTTATCATACGTAGTATGTAAAGTATTGTAATCGTGCCGACAAATTTTTTTGAGATTTTAGCGGAAATATGTCCATAAATAAATATGTACATTATATTACATCAATTTTATTTACAAAATGGCATATGCTCCTATTTTACACAAGTATTATTTATGCTATCACCGGTAGGTTGGTCATTTTGAGTTTTATACTACTCGTTATTCTTTATAAGTACTCCAAAATGCTTGAGATCTTTAATTAACTAACCCCATTCGCAGTCTTAAAAATAACTAAAACAAATAAATCTGACCTTTTCTATCCATCGTTGATGCCCATCTTGATTTCCATTGCACAATAACTCTGTCCACGCCTAATTAAGAAACATAACCCCACATAAGTACGTATGCGAGAAAGTCATAAACATAACAAACCTACTTCCGTACAGCTACGCAGTCCCGAATGATAGTTTCCAGAAAATCGCAGAGATGCACTTGAAAGTCCGACACAATATCACTAATCAGTCACATTGTTCCTATTTTCACCGATATTTCGCGTTTGATTTAGATCATTTATAAACAAATTATCGGTCTATTGGTTGAGATTAACACTAACTAAGCCACAGCCGCAATATTTTGGTTCGGATTGTCGTTTTGAGACCGGTTTTTCACATGTCCGCGTTCGGTCAGGAATGCCGCCCCACCACGAATCTGTAATTGCGAGTACCACTACTTTTCTCTCTGTCTGTTTTGGAGTGAAAGCGCGTTTCCAAAATACGCGTTGTTTCCTTGTCTAACAAATTTCGTATATTTTTGTTTGTGGACTGTTCTCCATACCAATTTAGGTGTTAAATATTATCCCTCGACAATTTATTTAATAAATTCAAACGAATATTAACGACTTTCAATTGTATATTAGTTATTTGATAGTGGAAATTTTTATTGCATGCTCGCTGAACACGAGTACAGGATTTTTGTCTATGTATTTTTGGTTCTATTTTTTCCTATACGTTCATTATCTTTGTCAAGAAAAAAATGCCTCATGCTATACGACTATTTATTATTTTTGTTCAAAAGGGTCCAAAGGAACAGGATTTCCTCTTAGCATTTTTCAACGATTTTGCAAATGAGCCACCATTTCTGTAATTTCGTCAAAATAATTAAATAATATATTCAAGTAGAGGAATTTTTGTATAATTAATGTTTTTTTTTCCTGGTAGTATTTTTGTTTTCATAGCAAATTTAATATTGCTCGGTTGTATTCTATGTCGAATTTATGATTATTTACATGTAAGAATTTTATTACACAGAATTATTCGAAAATATTTTTGTATGC
Source organism: Aphodius sticticus (assembly GCA_963966075.1). Classification (NCBI taxonomy): domain Eukaryota; kingdom Metazoa; phylum Arthropoda; class Insecta; order Coleoptera; family Scarabaeidae; genus Aphodius; species Aphodius sticticus. The sequence continues at coordinate 94,430 of OZ014513.1, forward strand.
AATTTTTCTGGAGTCGGAGTCGGATCACGAAAAATATCTGGAGTCGGAGTCGAGAATTGTTTTACCGACTCCGCAGCCCTGCCCACACGTTCATATTTTCCACACATCCTACTTCCATAATTAATTTGTTCGTTGCCTTGCATGATGACAAATTGTAAACACTTTGGGCCCTTTTGGGGGTACTAAATGTTTGCAGTCGTTAAAATTCTTCACCCCTCGTTTGGGGTGTAGTTTGCTTAACTGAGCTAAAGGCCCTTCGGAGTACCTACGGTATGACAAATTGCTTCTGGCGCAATTTGGCCGTCCTGCGCAATAATTATCTAATAACAAGAATCTTGGAATTCCACAAAATGAGAGCAATTTTCTACTTAAGGGGGGAGGTTCTCATAAAGAAACCTAAAAAGTAGCTCAACTCTGGGACAGTTTTTCAACCGAATTGCTTCCAGTTCTCATAAGATATCTATATAAGATATTTCGTAAGATATAAATACTTTTATGTCCTACATGATCATAAAGTGACATTTTATATTAGTTACCGGGACGAAAACACCTACTTTTTGCGCCCTAGGGCGATAAAGATTCTTTATGCGCCCTAGGGCATAAAGGATTGCCATGGTTATATGTCAAATACTTATGTATATCAAATATTTGTCATTCAAATGGTAAATTTTAAATCGTCAACGTCAATTATTGGCGATTAAGGTCATAAGTTGGACAATTAATTGTCTGTATTGTCACTCAACTCCGAATTGTGTATATTGAATTGTGAATAAAAAACGGCCTATAAGATGCAAAAATGCCTAGATCGGACCACAAATGAAAAAGTTATGACCACATAACTATAAAACGTAATTTATTTCTGCAATTTTTTTATTCAAAATATCTCTGACATTAAGTATTTAACTGTTTTCTCCAGAGAACATACAAATCGGCACTACTTTGTCCATTTAACCGACTTTCTATCACTAATAATAAGAAAATCACCCATAAGACATAGTGTATTACACAAAATAGAATTAATTTTAATAAAAATAGAAAATAAAAATAAAAATAATACGTTTATAAAATTGTTGTGATGAACAACAAATAGCTCCAACCAACCTGCATGGATGCCCTGAAATCATTTTGAATTATTTTCAAAGCTGACGTCAAAGCACCATTATTATGGCTGCAACAGGTAATCTGGATAAATGATTATTACTACAATCAATCAATCTCATTTAAAATCTTTTGTTCAAATTACCTTTTTCAAATTTCTGCCGGATTACTCGTCCGGATTACTGTTAATCGTCTTCACTCTCGCTTAAACAGTGTGTTTTGTAATTTTATTATTTATTAGTACGTGATGTTATTTAACTTTTCCCAAACTCTGTATGCTTTGGAACAACACCAGACCCTATAATGGTATTTATTTATTGATGGTTTATGTTCGCTAACGAAATTTCCGATGATCCAGAGTGCGTATGTGTTTCCGAACCGCAATCCCGTGATGAATTTCGCGAGGGAAAAAGTTCGTAATCTGATTTATTCCTTTGAGCCCCACAGCTATCGATCCGACACAGTTCGGTTGCCGTTCAGAAAGGGCCTTTTGCTTCACTTTATATTTATATAACAGATCGCGCTGGTAGGTCCACAACGATTATCGCACAGACGATTGAACCGAAGTCAACGAGATATCGTTATTGGAAGAATCGAAAATTGAAAGCCTCATAATTGCCCGTGACATTTGAGCCTGATCGATGTGAGCAATTTTTACGCCATACAAAAGACCATTTTCACATTTTAGAACCTACTGACTGCGTATGACATATTTTAGAAATGATTTTTATGGAAAGCATGAAGGGACAGAATGTATAAACTGATAAACTAAATTAATTACCGTAATTAATGGTAATTTACCGATTTTTAATTACCGTAATTTACGGCTTAAATTACCGATGGTAATTTATCGTCAATTTAAATTTAATAATAGTAATTTACCAACGGTAACTTATTGGTAATTTACCGAAAATTTTAATTACAGTTGTTAATTTGTGCTTTGCCTGGGAGGTATTTAGAGATGTAAGAGCGTAATTTGTCGGGTAAATTACTAAATAAATTACCGCCATTAAACGTAATCTACGGATTTTTAATTACTCAATTCAGCGAAGCCAATAGCGCACATTTTAAATCAGAAGCCTATCAAATCTACCAACTATCAAATTCATGATTTAAACAAATGTTCTGGTGATCCGGATAAAGTGTGATCATTGTTTGTGAAACCGGGCGTTGTCGTTTTGTGAGTCGGTAATAAATTATAGCATTTTATACTATAATTATTGAAATTCGGACATATAATTTGATATGGAATGGATCAAATTAGTTATGATTATACAATAAATTCGTTATTCATTTCATATTATTATATTTTCCGAGATGCGTTAGTAATGCAGCAAAAACAAACATGTGCATACTTCGTACAAGGATATTATTTCCTTGTCGAAATTGAAAAGACATCTCGTACTATGCCTCGAAAACAATTTGTTTCGACAAAAAAATGTATTTTTCTGTGGAGCATTGACGGTATGAGTATGTTTTCGTCAAATATTCGAGCAACATTCGGCGTAGTTATTTTACTACCATAATGGAACACGTTTTTGTCCAGCCGGCCGGTCCGCTTCGAGAATTTGAAACGTGTTTTGTAAGTGCACATGTTTTGAATCGATATAACATTTTTATACTCTAGCAATTTTTAAGTGTTGACTTATTTATAAAATCAAATCAATCTCAGTTTAATTTGCTTAGACGAATAATATACTGGGTATTAAAACAACTTAACATTGTTTTTATTTCTGCAACGAATTAAATGGAAAATTCTAATACTTCTAATACTAATAACTTCTAATACTGTTGTTGGAGTAAAACTCTTTGTTTTTTTAAATTATATTATCTAAATAGACACAGGATCTAACGATGCTATTAACTTGGCAACGAAAAACTTATTTGTTGATTTATCAAATTTATTATGCTGTTAGACTGTCCATTTTATAAATTGCTGGTATAAAAAGTATTTTATTGTGTTCCTGCTTTCATGTTAATAATGAATTACTTAAATCAAGAAAAGTATCAGCGATTGGTGGTTATCTACAATATAATGACTTATAAGGCAGTACTCATTACGAGGTAATTTAAATTTGAAAGTAATAATTTTAATTTTAGCGGTAATTTACTGAAGAAAATAATCACGGAAATTTAACATCCTTAGTCAGATTGCTAGTTATCTACAAAATAATGCCTTATTTACCAAACTATTTTATTAACATAATTAGCATTCATAACCTACAGTGATCGGTATTAACGCCGGTTTAATTTAACAATTTGAATTTTTAATTACTCGGTAATTTAAGCCAACGTAATTTACCACTTTTAATTTTTATTTACGTGGTAATTTAATATTTGAAATTAATAATTTTAATTTCAACGGTAATTTACGAAAAAAAATTAATTACCGTAATTTAACATCCCTGGGAACATCACATCTGTTGAGACTGGACAGTTGGCTTTTCCAGTTTATTTGTAGTTTATCTGTTTCAGAGTTATAAAGTTTTGGATGTAACCGTTGAAAGATAACAGTACTACGGACTAAAATCAATATGCTCTGGGAGTGGCATTTTTAATTAAAGTGTCAATTTTGCCAGCTATTTTAGCGGCCGTTCTAATTAGGTAAATAAACGTGACTGGGCTACGTGAAATAAATGTCAAAGTTATATATTTAAATAAAATTCTCTGAAATTAGACACGATCCAATTTCGACCGTACTGGTTTTGAAATAAGTATAACCTATTATTATCCTTACAAGAAAGTTATTATGTTGTATAGTGCTTCATTTTCAATATTTTGACTAGATTTTCTCATATCAGTTTAAACCATGAACCGAGTTGTCGTCTCCAGAATTTTGTATACCGGGCGACCCACGGCGTAGGTAAGGTACTCCCGTTTATTTTTTTTGTTTATAAAGCTGAACGAATGAAATTTGGGAAAGTGTTAATAGACAAAAAATGCCATTCTCTGGGATACTCTTGAGGTTAATATGAACACAAAAACATATCGATCGTCAATTTTTATCACCAAGGCGACGCAAAAATAACTTTTTTGTGTATTAATCTAGGTAGCTATGAATTGGTGAAAATAATCGAAAATTATTAAATAAACACGAACATCAGAACATATCATCAGTTTTAAAATATATTCATTAACAGATGCACAATGTTCCGAGATCGCACTGTTGAGACACCCTGTATATACGTATTATAATATATTTTATCTGGGCAAAGCTTAAGCTGCTGGAAAAGTGCGAACCAAAAAACGTGCGAAACTTCTAAACAGTATACGTCGACTTTTGACAGGAAATTCCCGAACTAAGCGCACAAATCCTCGTATAACCAGGGGCCGGAAATGTAAATATATATTTTGCGGGACACGTGGCGGGTCGAAAGCGAGATTTATTTCATCTCACGCGGAGCTGCACGTGACGGAACAAGACAGCTTTCCCGTTCGAAAACTAGGAATTTGGGACATCCAACGGGAAGGATCGAAGAGAGATAGAACGCACGATATGAGTCCTGCCGCTGGAAGGGCAGGAAGTGCGAGTGCCTGTGGAAAATTATGAATTATTGCAGGCCGAATAACGTTACTAACGTTGCTATTGATATAGGTTAATGCGAACGCATTAAATTTATCGTCTGGGAGTGTTAATCAAATTTCCAACAGACATAGCTTTACTATTAGACCCTTGTCAGTTCAACAAGAACTTAAGCACACCCACTAAATTGAATCATTAATACTTAATATTGACACTAGGGATATTTTACAGTGTACTTAAATAATCAATAGACATAAATGTATATTCAATCAGTATTCAATTAGCTTTGAAGAAGCGAGCAACATGGTTCGCGAAACGTCAGCATTAACAAATCTTGTCACACGGCATAACCCGGAAGCAGTTTATTTTCTAAATGTATATTATTATTATTATCATTCGGTGTCGGTATATGTAACTACTTCCGGGTTATGCCGTGTGTCAAGATTTGTTAATGCTGACGTTTCGCGAACCATGTAGCTTGCTTCTTTAGAGCTAACTGAATACTGAAGACCTACCAAAGAAATCGCTCTTATATACCTAAATTTACACCTCACTGCGCACATCTGGAGCTACCGCGTATTACGTGAAAGATCTTTACAGGGCAATACAGATAAATTGCTAAAACTTCATGTCAAATTAGCAAATAGATTGTCAGCCGAAGATTGGGGTAAGCTTGATTCCACCACCTGGAGAAAGGCGGAATTCCAGTTTGACAAAGCAACCGAATCTCACAAGAAGAAGTTTGTTAAGTTAGAGGCTAAGAAGATTGTGACCAAAACTACTACTGTGGACAAAGTAGTTATACATATGTCTAATCACCAACTCTCCACTGGAGAATTGTCGGTCCTAGGCAAAGGATTGAACATTGCAATGGCACCGATAAGAATACCTAAGAAGGAAATTATTACGGAAGTAGAAGCTGCATTCTACAAAATTCCAAGTGTACAAGCAGAGGACATTCATTCGTCAAGAGGTTTCCAGGATAATTAGGAAAGCTAGCCCGCCGAAGAGCAATATTACTAAAGAAGAGAAGTACTCTCTGAAGACCATCATGGTGACAGATCACCATGACTACTGTCAAAACAAACTAGAATTTCTCCACTATACATGCACTATACTATAGTAATCATATGTAACAGACGCTTGACCATTATAACTCCAATGGATTATTGGATATAAGCGAGCGGCAATATTTGTAACCTCTTCTTTCATTTTACTAATATGCGTAGAAAGTAATTCCGCACCATATCAATTGTGGACTGCTTTAGATCGCTAAACTTATCTGAAACGGACAGGATATGCAACCCTTTCAAATATGTTGGTTTTGGGAAAGTTGTGTGTATTTGCAGTTCAAGCTGAGGCCCTGCCAACGCGGAGATCCGTTAAGCCCGGTACGGCGTTAAACCGGTCCCATTTCGCTTGAATAATATATGCCCTCAACGTTAATAGTATTACCTTCCCCGCACTGGCGAGCATGTTTTACTATACTGCCAGCGGCACGGCACACACTTTGGGAGTAAAACGATTAAAACAGTGACATTAAAATCACGATTGGGTAACTACGTCGTTTGCCGTAATATTTCCCTAAACAATATTAAGTTAGGACAGCCATTTACAATGCTACGAGGTTTTTCTTTCGGAATAAATTTATAATTTTCTATTATAATAGAAAACCGCCAAAACGATACTTTCTGTTGTGTGACGTCACACGATAGTAGATGTCAAATCGGCCCTTATGGTCTGTCAGCATCGGCATCGTCGCCGTTTGGTAATTGTGTTGTATGATGTGTTGTTTTCACAATTTCTACATAAAATGGGTTATAATGGTGCATAAATCCACAATGCAGAAATACGTCAATAAAAACTCCGGATAAACTATTTGTAGCTGTTCCGCAAGATTTGAAACTGCGAAGAAAGTGGTTGGCTCGTAGAAATCCAAATGAAATAAATGGCGGCCAATACAAGTGTTTTTTGTTGTGAAGATTACTTCGACATAAGTAAAACTGACTAGAATAAGTTATCTATCGTATTTTCGAACCAGGTATTATCTGATCTGACAGCTTAAGGTTAGGGCTAACCTAACCTACAAAGTTATGCTTACATGGCACTTTAGTGCTATTAAATTCAAACGGGAGAAGCATAAGAGCGCGTTCGGATAATCGGGTAGGGTACGGTGAGAGTGACGCGCTGCATAATAGGCGGACTAACGTCATACGGCGCTTATCTGCATATAAGAGAGAGACAGCCGACCCAGGTTATCTGAGCATTGCTCTCCCCATACCCTAGCCTGACAAACCGAACGCGCTCTAAGCGTACTAACGAATGACGTCACTGGAGACTGAGCCAATTACAGAGCGTTTTCAATCACGTGATAGGACGTAAATAAAATTCAATTTTAATTTTGGTTTTTAATAGAAATAAAGCATATTTTTTTTGAAAAGTAATAACAAATAGTTTTCTTAAACTGTAATCTATTAGGATGACTATAATACAAGTCATATTTTTAATACAGTCAAATACCCTATTATATAGTTGTCTTAGGCTCGCTGCTACTAACTCTCTGACATCTTCCGGTTAAGTTGCCAAAGGAAACGATGTATTTCCTGTGTATAGTTTCTCGATGCTAGCCGAGAGAAATTGCTTGCTAAGATCCACCTTAATTCTCATGGCAACTTAATAGCATGGTAATAGAGAGTTGGTAGGAACGAGCCGTAGTTCATATGACATAAACGACTTCTGGCTAGTAGAAAATGGGGTAGGTCCGGGGTTTCCATCTGTGTTTATAATGTACTTCCTTTTTCAGTTTAAACCGCGTACAGGGTGCACCTAAACCTCATTTTAAACTGGAGGTACAGATTAAAATAACATGGAAAACCCGCATTTTAGTAACGTTGACAGTCCTTGTCAAATGTCTGATACAATCTTCATGAACTTTCTAGCAAAGTTTTGCAGTGTAATCCTTAATAGTCAACACTTCACGAGTTGATAGCTGGGACTAAAATTACCTTACTGGCGTGGCAGTAACTTGACTTGTAATGACAGACATAAACTCGACGATTCCATAGCAACATTTACATTAAATAATGCAAATCCAAACAAAAAAACTGCTCAATATTAAACGATGGTTGTGTTTTTGTCTATAGCATAAAACATGATTTCGTGATTTCAACAGCGGATATGTGGATAAAGATAATGAATAATATAATTGTCATGCACAGTGACCCTTCCCTTTTTAAGTTCTTTATGTTTATGTTAACTTCAAGAAAATTATGTGTGACATTTAATAAAAAACAACCATTTAATAGAAAACACCACAAGTAATTCAGCCTTGAAGAGACGCAATTTATTCGATATGTCGGTACAACAACAGCAACTGACGTTTCAAATATCAGGAAAAGTGAGCTTATATACAGTAAGCTATTTTTGATTATCAAAATACGCATATTTATATAAAATTACGACACTTTAAATGCCAACCCTATTTTCTTCATACTTATTATGATAAATCTGCTAATTGTCATATTGATAACTTTGAAGGATGCTTTTCCCAGAATACGAATCCGTGATTTATTGAAACACCCACACACAACTTAAAGAATCACTGTAAATGATTCAAAAATATATGTGAATAAAGTTACAGAATTTCAGGTAAAGTATAAAGTTTAAGGTTTCCTGTGAGACTCTTCAGGTTTCTCGGACATTAGGTTCAGCTGCCAGAGAAATGTAAAAATGGCCAACATTGTGAACGTGTTGCCATTTTAAAAAAATCTCGATGGTGACAGTTCCCAAGTGTTCAGAACGTTTTTTATATGAACAGTACATACTGATTTTCAAGAAAAATTGGTAAGTTGAAACCAAATTGACGCCCAACAACTTTTCCAAATAACTTTACTCACTCTTATGTCAAAATCATCCTGGCATTGTGAACTGCTAGGTATGTGGTACATAACTTTTCAAACCCTGATGGTTTTGGACCAATTACCAACTTTTATGGAGAATAACATTTTCGGCAAAATTGTTAATGTTTTTTTGATACTTTTCAAAAGATGTGTTTCTCCAAATTACAATGTATATGCCATTTTTACGTCTTCTTTTTATCGCTTTTCAGGGTCCTCTAGAAGGGCCGACGCAGCGTTTTCAGCTACTGGCGCGATAACACTTTCAGTGACGAATTTTATTAGGGTAAATAAAAGTCTAGGGGCCTCCTGAAATGATATCGGAAGGCGAAAAGCGCGTATAACTAAATGGGGTGTCGAAAATGCGTGTTTGTAACTTTATACTGAAAACAAGAGCAAAAGAAGATGTGTAATAGATACCAAAACTTACACTTTTCTATTTACTTTCTTCAGAGCCTGTATTTTGTAGGTAAGTTGTGAAAATCATTGCGATTTCAGTTAGTACTCATATCAAAAGGGTTGTAATATTTCCCTTGAATGGTTTATGTATCTTCATATGAAACAGGATCACTGCAATTTTAACTCCAGCACGTAGTTAAAAGAAAATAAAGGCGGAAGAACAATAACATAGAAACATTTTGAGGTACAGTAATATAATAGATGAAACGTGAGCGCTTGTTTTCAGGTAATTGGTCCTTTATTGCAGTAGCAATGGACAGCGCCTGGGGGGTTTTAATAACCTCCTGGCGTCCAGCCAGAAAGCAAGCTCGAAAACAATTTCAACCTATCTGGCTGAGATTTGTTACCTTGCCGACAATAAAGAATACCAAAGACTAAATTATTAATATCGACAGGTACGAATCTTCACAACTATTATTGCGAAAGGATCATCATCGTGTTGCAGTGGCGTACCGAGGGGGGGGGGGGGCGGTCCGCCCGGGCGGCTTATGTTTTGGGGCGGCATTTTTTATATTTCTAATAAATTACTATAATAATGTTGTTATCAACAGAATCAATGATTATAAACAACTCTGCTAATAATTTCTTTAGCGACTTTGTTGTTATTGCAAACAGCGACTCTATCGGTCAAGGACGTTGCAATAAAAGAAAATTCTGCATGTGGATAAACATGTACAAATTTTAAAAGAGGAGGAGATACAACGGGAATTGCTTTTGTCACTGGACAGAGTTCTCCAAGAAATAAAAGTTTGTTTTGAGGAACTACATGTCCTTGCAGAAAGGTATGATTTCCTAATACCATGTAATCTTGTAAACACAAATTTTGAATATCACGTGAATAACTTTCTTGTCATTGACGACGAGCAGTTGGAAAAGCGGACAATGCCCTCTTGAACTTTTAATATTCATTTAAAAATACAGGCTGGGAACTCTGTTCCAAACATAGTAATACTGCTAAGAATTTTTTTAACAATAGCCGTAAGTGTCGTCAGTTGTGAAAGCAGCTTTTCCAAACTAAAATTGATAAAAAAACTATCTTCGTTCAACAATGAGCGATTTATGAGCGATACTTTCTATAGAGAGAATTCAAGAATTTTCGAATAAAAAAGCAAGAAGGATACATTTATGAACACCCTTACATGTTATGTGCTTACCTACATTTTTATACATATGTATATTTGTACAATCCATGGGTACAATTTGTTTAACCAAAAGACATAAAATTTGTGTTTATTAATTTCTGTTGATGTCCAGTAATGGTAATAACCACCATCACTTAATTTTGATTGAGGGCGGCAAATTGGTGACCGCCCCAGGCGGCAAAAGCTCTAGGTGTAGGTACGCCACTGTCGTGTTGGAAAATGGATAACAAAAGCAACACGAAGAATATAACGTTGTTTTCATTATATTCCAGACACTGTCCGAAAAAAAGGCATTTCAGCAGAGAAATGTCTCGCTAATCCCGTTTTCATATTTAGCCACACGTCAAGGCTTACCTAATTAAATCGCAGGATACAGTGCTAGAGAGCAATATATGACAGAGATAGGGAAAGAGAGGGAATGTGAAGGGACAGTAGGCTAGAGAGAAATGTATGGAGCTCTGGTAGATAGCGCATGTTTCTGTGCAGACCCCAGAGTAAGCGGCAAATATTTAGTGATAACATCTTCAGGCCTCCCTCGAGTTTTGGTTCTTGTGCGAGCCAATTAACCTGATGCATAATCAAATTCAACATGGCGTGCCCTAATTTCTGCTGCTCGGTTGTTTACGTAGCTAACATTGATCCAGTCACGTCACGAACCAACATAGCCAACGTGCAATTTTAATTATGTACATCAATATTACTGTAAGCGTTATTAATTATAATCCTTAGAAGCTCAAATCTTGCATAAAAAAAAACATGGATCGATGAGTCTAGTGGTAGGAACTTGGGGTGTTTTGACATAAATTGTGAAATATTCCGGCAATGGGACCAAGAAGTATAAGACGCTGCGAGGGCGCGAGGAGTTACAGAACATTTCTCGTGGACCCACTTTCATATCCCTCTCCGAGGGAATTTATCGATCTTAAACAACGGTGTGATCCACGCGAAAGCTGTGCGACTTCAACAATTTCATTTAGTATTCAAGGTGTTAAATATTTACTGAAAAATTGTTGCCTATGTGTCAGCCAAATATATCTTAAAACTTAAAACACCGCAAGACGATGTCCACTTTGACCTTACTCAACAACCCAGATTATTCTCTTGAACAGTCTTCCTTAACTTGTTTTACTTCTTTACTTTCTTGTTGCTGCTTTGGTATCAAAACTGACAAGCGAGCCTGTAATGCTGGTGTGTTCCTGTCTTCCATCCAGAGTATACCTTTATGAGTAGGATTTACCAGTAGGCATTCCGAACAAAAAAAAACATTAATTATGTTATATTAAAATATTAACTTTGTTTAATACATATTATATAATTATTTTAGGGCAAAATAGTCCCTAAATAGATATATAAGTATGACATTTTTCACTAGTGTCAAATTTCCATTTTTTACATTATTGTCTTATTACCACGTAATTAGTTTCATTAAATTGTGAATTTTGGGATTAATAAAAAATAGACAATTTTTGTACACACAACAATAAAGTAATCTTAAAATTTTCAATATTATTTGGTGAAGAAATAATAAAAAGTCGTTTTGTACTTAGTATATTATCCTATTAGTATTAGCAAATTTGAGTGTGCGATTAATATTTCATAAATAAGTCAACACTTGAAAATACCTAAAGAATAAAAATGTCATATCGATTCAAAACAACGCACACTTCTATAACACGTTTCAAGTGCTCGAAACGGTGCGGCTGGCTGTACAAAAAAAGTGTTGTTTTGTGGCTGTAAAATAAAATAACTCTACGCCGAATATTCCACCGTCACTGCTCCACAGAAAAATACATGTTTTTAGTTGAAAGAAATTCATTTCGGGTCAGTAATTTCTTTTAATATTACAGTTCCGACGAGAAAATATATGTTGGTATGCAGTATGCACATTGCACGTGTTTGGTTTTGCGGCACTACTAAGGCGTCTCAAAAAATATAATAATATACAATAATTAACACATTTATTGTTTGATAATAAGTAGTTTAGATCATTTCCATATCAAATTCTATTTACGATCTTCAACAGTTTTCGACTTAAACGTCATCGACGTTTTTTCGATTACATTTCTCTATTCCTCTTGCTGATCTTTTAATTCAAACCAATAGAAAAACAATAGCATGCAGTTAAGACTTGACCATTTCCAGGATATGTCCTTCTTTTATTTTTAAATTTATTTCAAGCAAAGAATACATAGCGAATAAAAAAATAAAAAAAATTAAGAAATTTACAAATAATATATCGACCTATGCAACGAATACCATAGTAACTAATAACTTAAAAATAAATAGATATAGATTATTTTGTACTTTTATATATTAGCTGTGTTGAGCAAAATTGTAGTTAAAATTTGTACTTACAAAGTTCCATCATTTTTCGAGCGTAGCGAGTAGCCAGTGGTGACCACAAAATATATTTTTAAAATTATAAACATAATTGTTACTGTAATTGTTTTCCTAATCAAATAACATTTTGAAAAAGTAACGCCTAAAATTACGAGTTTAGATACTTTAGACTAAATAAGAAAATTTGTTTCAGAACTTGAAGAACCAAATAATGACAACCAATCTTTGGGTGGAGCAGGTAAGTACAAAATCGAAACTGGTAATTTCTTGGATAATTCCGATAAATTACAGTCATGGTACGACTACAAACTACGATGGGAACCAAAAGAGTATGGCGGAGTTCATATGCTTCACGTACCATCAGACCACATCTGGAGACCGGATATAGTCCTCTACAATAAGTAAGTTAACTTTACTATTTCCGCACAACACTCTAACTTACCGATCATGCCGCATCATCACATTCATCCCTTCTCCATTTAAATTATGGCCGCCTATACTTTCTAATCCCGTAGCAACTTCACTACCACGTCGCTATACGCATTGAAGGGATAAGGGGTAAAAAGATTGTTACGATGGCTAGAAGCGGTGCTTGACTCCTTAAGTCTTCTCAGTAAGGCTTGAATTTGCTTTCTCGCGCTGGGGAGGGGGTGTTCTAGTTTCGTAAGGGATGGCCGACTATGTGCCGCCTGCTGAAGCCGCCGTCCTGTTCCCCCAGATCGATAGCGACTATTATCTCCGCTTAAGAGTCTATTCCGCACCCTTCGCGAAAAACTCACCCCTTTGCAATGCATGCAGACTTTTGATTTCAAAATTCCTACAGATAAGTGTGGTATCTGGTTTTGAAAATTTGGTATCTCTTTTATTTTATGTATAACTTTAGTTTAATTAACTACAATCGAGGTCTGGCTGGCCAACCCAATCGCGCGTAAAGGAGACTATAAATAAATAATATGGAAAATTTAAGGAAATGCTACGCTAGTCTAAACCGAAAAATAAAGATTGGTTTAAGACAATTTATTGGTGTCATTGATCAAAGGTACAGTCTGTTAAGAAAATCGTGAAGCATTGCTAATATGCATAGCTGTGCATCTTGGAGGATTTGCTCTTCTTCTGTTTCTTTGGCAAGAGGGACCCTCTGATCTCGTGGCAGTCAAAATCACGTCTCACTTTTTTCAGTTCGCCCAGTTTACTTTCCATGTTTTTTAACTCTTTGTCGCACATTTTCACCACATCCTCTAGGTGACCCTTGTACATGCCAATGTATCTATTGGTAAGCTTCTGTTTCATTTCTTCACCACGAGCATGGTGAGCATTGTAGGCATACGTTGGATCAGTTCTGAAGTGATTATTGTAGTTTGGCGTGACAACGTAGCTACTCCAGTCAATGTTCAACGGATAGCTACTACCATTGAAGCTATTCCTTGAATGATACATCTAAAAAAGTGTGAGAAATTTATGGATCTTGCTGACGTAAAGAATACTTACCTGTTGTAGGGAAATCAACGAATGTGTGGCGTATTTTTCCTTTTCCAACTGTTGCTTCTCCATTGATAGCATATACCTAAGGTGCACCATTGTCTGGTGTATGTTTTGCAGTTTGTTTACCAATTCTGGGTCCGAAAAATTCTGTAGATCTCCATACTTCTCCAGTAAGAAATCTTTGTATTTTAGGAGAGAACTGTAATCCCTTGCAACGCGATCCATTTAGAAGTTCTTCTTTGCTCTAAAATTTTGATATTGACGACCAAGAATGATATGTCACGAATGACACATTATGGAAAAAGATCGGCATTTTTTTAAACCTGATATTTATACAGGTGGTCGAAAACATCGGAAAATAGTCGATATTTAACATAATGCTATAGGACATGAACGACATAACGACGCAAAAGCTCTTTGGCACATAAATTCTAATATCCTCGAGGTACAAGAAAGACAAACAGCAACTTGCGATACTAACTTCTTACAACGCTGTCAGTTAGAAAGCTCTTCCCTTGTTTCTTTATTTGTATAAGACATCAAACTACATAATATATATCATAGTTTCCAATAAAGCTACAATGCCGAAAATAAACATGTTAGAAGTTTTCCTCTAGCTCTGCGCTGCCGTGATGTAGATTTAAATGCGACTTGATTTGATTCTAGGACTGTCTGTACACAAATAAACTTTCAGGTAATGTAATACTGGCTCGTACTCTGACTGAAAGTTTTATTTCATTGCTATTGAGCGTGACACCGGAGCTTGTTGGCTAGACTGACGACACAGAATGCGAGATGAAACTGTTCAATGTGAGTAGTTCCCCGAACAAATTTCAGAGGAAAGTTATTTTAAGCCATCTAAATTCAAATTTCAGTACGAAATCAGTAATCAGTTATTAGAAACAACCAACAGAACTGTGATTATTTGTGTATGATATGACTGACATCCGGTAGAGATGATTTGGTACATTATCTTATCCAAAGCTGTAATCTTCTGCAAAACATAATTTTGTATACAGCGTAGTAGTATTAAAACATTAGGTTGTATTTTTGTTGCGTACACTGCCGCTCATGGAAGTTCGGACACATAGTAAACATATAGGAAATAATGATAGAAGCACTGATAACGTAGCAATAGGCACCTCTATTTCTACCAAATAGCGAACACATTCTTAACGTTGATTTCCAGTAACATACGGATATGTGTCATTAAATATGTGCTAATTTAAAATAATTTTTATATTTAATCATTATGCACAAATTATGCTGTTTTGTAACTGGTTGTTAGGAATTTTCTAGTTTCCATTAAAAAGGATTAAATACGATATAACAAATAGTCATAAATACTGCACCTCAGACACATAGTAGCGACCCCAATTTTACCAGATTTTTGCATCAAATGCTCGAATTCATATTCAAACGAGTCTGTGCCTGCAATCTGTAGTTTGCACAAGATAACTCTGTCACGCGGAAGACATCATGCGACGCGGAAAGCCAACAAGCAAGGAACTGTAATTATCGCTTTTCATCAGGAACGATTGTCAGTTCGTGAAAATGCAAGAAATGAGTCAACGATAAGTGAGTCAACGATAAGTGACACTCTTCACCAATATGAGAAAACATGGAATTTGGATGACGTGTTCGGCCGGGACTATCGCGAATAATTTCCCAACCGGATGAAGAACGATTAAAACTAATTTCTAAGCAAAACAGAAAATTGACCGCACCTAAAATCACCTCTGAAGTCAATCGCGATCGTGAAAAACCAATTTTCGTAAGCACAGGGAAACGACGTCTCCAAGCGGAAAATCTGCACGGACGCATTGCCGTACGCTAACCATTGTTTGGTCGGGAAAATCGTCAGACACTACTGTTTCCAGTCTTCATTTGTCCAACTTCGATGTGTTGGATTTTCCGCTTGGAGACGTCGTTTCCCTGTACTTACGAAAAGTGGTCTTTCACGATCGCGATTGACTTCAGCATAAGTACCTATTACATAATAATTAAATATAAAAATTATTTTAAATTAGCACATTTAATGATGTCGTATGTTACTGGAAATCAACGTTAACAATGTGTTCGCTATGTGGTAGAAATAGAGGTCTATTGGCCTATTGGTACGTTATCAGTGCTTTTATCATTATTTCCTATAAGTATGTTTACTATGTGTACGAACTTCCACGAGCGGCAGTGTGCACACAAAAATAAATCTCTACAATCTACACAATACAACAGATACTATAAATAAGCAAACGTTGTTCACTACTTTGTTTTCAGCAATAGTTGGCTAATTGTTTATCATGGAAGGAAGTTCGACTTGAAGATGTTATTTATATTCATACATAACCTAAACTTAAGTATTTGACGTTTTGGGAATATCGCGCATGAGCGTATATGCCATTAGAAACACAGGCAGACATAACCTCAATGTTAGGTTCGGACCACGGTTCGGACTAAAAATTAATCACGCCAATGCTAATACAGGCCGTAGGAACAGTAAATGACAAAGTAGGCACAGAAATACCAAGAAATAAAGGAAAAACGACTGTATTTTATAGAGATTCTTAAGTTACAATAAAACTAAACAAAAGTTTAATTGGGTTAGAAGACGCGTGCAATGCAGAGGGGTGGAGTAATAAAAAGAAACATAACCTCACTTTAGGTTAGAATTCTTTATTATTTCTTATTGTTTAATCCTGCCACCATTTGACTTTCTCCTTACTAACATCGTAATTAAAAAAAGAAATAATATAAAATTAGATTAATAAAAAGAACGATGTAATCGCGGTGAGTACGTTGGTCGTGTGTCTGATGGCATTTCTAGCGCGGATGGCAACTTCGAGGTAACGTTGGCGACGAAGGCAACAATCTACCATCAGGGTCTGGTCGAGTGGAAACCTCCTGCCATTTACAAGTCGTCCTGTGAGATAGACGTTGAGTATTTTCCATTTGACGAGCAAACCTGCGTCCTGAAATTCGGTAGTTGGACGTACGATGGATTTAAGGTAAGATAGCGAAAGAGGTCTGCAGTATGAGTGGTCCGTGGTCCTTATTTTCTCCTCGTTCTACCTGTAAATATGATCATGCCAGGTGGAATATCCGACTCTCTTTCAGATGTTGCAGCAATTAACTACCTTGTCACCGCTTTACTTTACATTTGTGTCCTTCGATCGATTTTGATAAAACTTCAACATTGTTGCTGCATTGCATTATTTGATCAAAGTTATGGCTAGCATTTATATGGTCGAATTCCCGTAATTAAAAAATATAAAACAATAGCTTCTAATTCGGAGCTGTTTTAATAAGCTCTAGTAGAATCAGCGTACTGCCACCTCATATTTTTATACCAGCCAAGGTATTTACGTCGTAAACTGTAATAAAAGAGTCATCCATCTTGGTGCCTGTGAAACAGATTAACGTCAACATTGATGCTCACGCATGTCAACGGCTTTCCTGCAAATAATGTATACCCTGGGGCGATAAATCATTATTATGAATATGTAATCCCAAAATATTTTTTCATAGGTTAGACTGATGTCATCGCCCGTTTAAAAGGCGTAATGGATCACATCATTTCTCATAGACAATATTAGAAATCTTTAATAATTACGTTATGCAATATGCATGTTTTCTCAAAACAAATTAGTAGAGGAATTATATTATTTCTTAATTAAGTTGTGTGGACTTAGATCTTTGTCCAAATTTTTTAGAAAAAAAAGAGCACGTTAACCATATCTTAAAAACAAAACTTTAAAAAATTGTCGCATTTTTTGTGAATTTATAGCGGCTGTAACGAATGCCAAACGTTACAGGATTGTGCTGAACGGTTTGCCCTTTTGAAGTATTGTTCAGAATTCACATACGTCTAAGATTTACATTATGTTAGTCAATTTAAAACCACTGTACGAAAACTATATTCAATAGTTAGTTGTCTTCCTTGAGGTTATTTTACACTACACTACTTTCGTTTTTTTCTAAACTTCTTTTTAGTAACTAGAAAAAGTGCTAAATAATAGCATAGTTGGAAGTGCCGTGCTATTATATTTCTTAACTTTTTCTTAGCATAAACGCATGCACAGTGGAGGCTTTTGTAAGGTCTGCCAACAGTGCCAACGTGAGACATTTTGTTTTGTTTTGACATTTTGCTTGACAGATATGTTTCTGAAAGTTTTTGAAATTTGAAGGGAAGCACCTTAAGTATTTGTCTCGATACTCTTCATTTGCAAATGCCATTTTACGTGTAAATAATTTTCTGAAACTTAAGTTAACTAAGTACATAGTTGTAAAGCAATTAACAAACAAAACAAAACATAACATCGCTTAAATATTGATTGGACAGCATTAATCATCAGATTGTAGACTTCCGCGGTCTGAGTCAATGACATATTGATTTCCGGGTGGAAACCTTTGACTTTGAAATAATCGACGTTTTGCACTCTGTTGCAAGAGGCATCTTCAGGACCAAGTACCAAACAAGTGCTACGAAGATGATCTTCGTAGAGCTTCGTAGCATTTGTTTTGAAATTTAATCCTGGTGCTAAGACGATAATCTCCGTAACACTGTTTGATATTTAGTCCTGAGGATGCCTCTTACCACAGTGCGAAACGTCGACTATTTTAACTGTTTTACTTTAAAAAATTCAGAATTTTATTCAACAAATACTGAATGTTAGACTGCCCGTCACAAAATTAATTAGGTACGTAACGAAATTGTTGTTCATTTCGATCTATCCTGCAAAGCTATCAGAGAATTATTCACACTTTTGATACGTTATGTCTCATCTGCAGTCCTAATCTAAAACAATCAATGTTGAACAAAAGGTTTCCAAACGAATGAGCCACTGTTTAACACCACTTGATTCCTGTGTTGCCAAATGCCTGCAAACGAATCAACTTACGCTATAGTCGGTATATAATGCCGTCCATCATTGACATATTGAAAACCTAGTCAACCTACCCTAAACAATCTTTTTTGGTTTTAATGTAAAGGACAACTATTAATGTTCAATTTTTGTTTCTTTTGAGCATCTTTTGAAATTTCTGTGGCACTGGGTTCAGCCGCTATAAATTCACCAATGTCTTATATTTTGACCTTTTTTGAATTTTACCTGCTGAAATGTTACGTGCTCAAAAACTTGACTATTCATTTTTTTTATGGAGGCATTAGCATTTATATAAAATCCATTTGAGAATAGGGTATTTGACTGAATTAAAAATATGGCTTGTATTATAGTCATCCTAATAGATTACAGTTTGAGAAAACTATTTGTTATTACTTTTCAAAAAAAATTGTCTTTATTTCTATTAAAAACCAAAATTAAAATTGAATTTTATTCACGTCCTATCACGTGGTTGAATACGCTCTGTAATTGGATCAGTCTCCAGTGACGTCATTCGTTAGTACGCTTAGAGCGCGTTCGGTTTGTCAGGGTAGGGTATGGGGAGAGCAATGCTCAGATAACCTGGGTCGGCTGTCTCTCTCTTATATGCAGATAAACGTCGTATGACGTTAGTCCGCCTATTATGCAGCGCGTAACGCTCACCGTACCCTACCCGATTATCCGCACGCGCTCTTGTGCTTCTCCCGTTTGAATTTAATAGCACTAAAGTGCCATGTAAGCATAACTTTGTAGGTTAGGTTAGCCCTAACCTTAAGCTGTCAGATAATACCTGGTTCGAAAATACGATAGATAACTTATTCTAGTCAGTTTTAGTTATGTCGAAATAATCTTCACAACAAAAAACACTTGTATTGGCCGCCATTTATTTCATTTGGATTTCTACGAGCCAACCACTTTCTTCGCAGTTTCAAATCCTGCGGAACAGCTACAAATAATTTATCCGGAGTTTTTATTGACGTATTTCTGCATTGTGGTTTTATACACCATTTATAACCCATCTTTGTGTAGAAATTGTGAAAACAACACTATATACAACACAATTACCAAACGGCGACGATGCCAATGCTGACAGACCATATGGGCCGATTTGACATCTAGTATCTTGTGACGTCACACAACAGAAAGTATCGTTTTGATAAATTTGACGGGAGTTTTTGTGATTCAATTTTGAACGCTTATGAAATATTGAGGAAATAATTACGAAAAATAATACATTTACAATGTAGAGTGAAGAAATAAACACACTAAGATGGTTTTCCAATAATAGTCAAATACCCTACTGATCTTATCTCAAAAACAAAGTGACTTATTGTGTTCTCAACAAACTGGGATGATTTCAAAATACTTCAAAACTCACAATTACTTCTCGTTCTTCATATGTTTAAATTCACTCAAAATTTTCTGTCTTTTTTTTTATTTTAGTCAAATTCTGAGCATATAAGCAAAATTCAAATAATTTAACGATTTTTCACAGTAGATATATAATCGCGACGGTGACGCAGACTAATGTAAAGTGGTGTCAGGGGAAACCAAGGCGTCTTCCAGATGATTGTCGAAGGATTAGGGTTATCTGGTGTCATTTAGTGTGTTTGATGGTCCCACGGGAAACGGTATATAAAGAGCGACCATAGAGCGAAAGTGGGAAACATGAGATGTGCGATAATGAAAGAAAAGTTGGCAAAATGGCCGCCGGGGAGTTGGCGGCGTCATTTTTTTTGCTGTGCCGTTGGAGAGGGTGTACTTGTGGACCAGAGGGGACTGTCAGTGTGTTTTTCCTTGCAGTGCCGATGGCAACTATGAGGTCACTTTAATGACGAAGGCAACCGTCTACTACAACGGACTTGTGGTCTGGCAACCACCGGCAGTCTATAAATCCTCTTGTGCTATTGACGTTGAATTCTTTCCTTACGACGTTCAAACGTGCGTCCTCAAGTTGGGAAGCTGGACTTACGACGGCTTCAAGGTTCACTCTATTACCCTATATATTGTAATATCGAATACCCATGAGACATCCGCGTACGCTTCAAATACAAAAACTAGACTAGAATTTTTTTCTATTCTGTTCCTCTTGAAATAATTTACTAGAACTAAATTAAATTCCATCTAGTTTTGCGTTTTAAGTGCACCACGGGTGGAACTACGACGTTTTTAATGCATCTGATAAAGTACACGAGCTCTATATGCCACGACATCTAGCGTAATTAACCTACATCCACCTTTAATAACTTTAAATCGAGTTTGTTTATTATTATTGTCAGGACACGCCAGCATGGTGCTAAACCTCAGGACTTCAAACGTCAAACTAGAAGTTACAACACTTCTTTTTATCGAAATTTGCTATATTATTCGTAGATGAAAACCTGATAAACAACTGAAAACCTGAATAGCCTAATATCAAAACCACCCATCTCAAAACAAGTCGAAATTCGAGTGTATTTTTTTGTGATCTACATCATGTAACCGTTGACCAAGCATGATGTTGATTTTGAAGTATGTTAAACGTTAGTTGGATGTTTTCAACGTTTATGTGCATTTCGGATAAACTGTTTTAAACGCTTTTCATAGTTACTTATTCAATCAAGTATATTAAAAAGAGCGATTAATGATCGAAACTTTTTAACGGACGAGCGACAGCGAGATTATGTTTTGATTGGATTAATTAACGATTCATTATAGCCAATCAAACGACCTCATTAGTCGTTTGATTGGCTATAATGGATCGTACATTTATAGAGCTGTTTAATAAACGATTCTCTATTCGGTAAAGAAAATCGTAAATAGTCGATCGACCGAAAACTAAATTATTTTAGAGTTTGTTTCATTAACAAAATAGTTGGTACCAATGTAAAATAGTTTTACTTAGTACGTTTTGTCAACGGATTTACCGCAAAAAAAATCAGTTTTTCAATTATCTACAAAACATTTTTTTTTCGGAAATAGTTGTTATTTTTAAGGTCTATGAATTTTTGTATACGGCTTTAATTTGATGTTTGCATTAATGTCATTTTTATGAAAATATATATTTTCAAAGCGCTTTGGAGTTTTTGAAATATTAATCTAAAAAATAATTCTTAACCTGTAACCTTAACCTGTAACCTGTAAACTTTTGCAAAATGAAAATCTTTATATCCATAAAAATTCTTCTAGTCCTTTAGATATACAGGCAGTCCCACGCAGAAAATGAGAAGAAATCGAAATACACGATTCTTCAATATCGAACAGTTGTGTCTCTCTACAGACAGAAATTATTTTGACAATGACGTACCAACACAAACTCATGATTTTTTCAAGGGAACAGAAGATTTGTATCCTAATCGTTTTGAGTTTTATCAACTGTTTCTGAGATATTGTGAAATTAGTGTAAAAAACCTGCATTTTTCAAAAAAATTAATTGTGACAATTTTGAATATTTCTGAAAAACTGAAAAGGGTCGACAGTTATTATTGACTTGCGATTACAATATGACTCATCCCGCCCGAATACATGGCCGTTTGGTAAATATCAAATAACTTAAGAATTTTAAATGGATTTTATCTTGACATACTTCGCAAGATCAGTAAACCAGCTTTTCGAAAAAGTCTAACCCGGTGGGTCTGTAGTCTATACTCAACAGTTACAAAGTTACTAAACATCTAGTTTCATTTAACTTTCGCACAATAATTCACTAATATAAAATATTTAGTTGGCATGACGAATTTCAACAGTCGCACAAATAAAATGACTCTTCTGTTCAGACAGCAATTTTCAGTAAGTGCAACTTCACAATTGCAACTATGAAATACACAAACGAATATATTGAAATGGATTATGACAATAAAATAATTACCTATCTACTTTAAACTTTACTTTTCTACTTTTCTACGTTTCGCAATGAACATGTGACACATGTTTTGCATCAACACACTAATGTTTTGACAATCCTCTGTTAATAAAATATCTAAAATTAGCCATAGTAATTCAATAAACAATTATCGCAAACTAACTCAAAACTATATGTCTCAATCTCTAGAACGACTTGACAGAATTTTGGTTTAAAATTTTCTGGCCCTGCAAATTTAATGTTTATATTAGCGATGAAGCAGCGTCAACAGTTTTAAGCCATGTGATGCATCACTGGACTGTTCTTTTATAATCAGAACTGGTTTGACATATGAAACAAAGCTTCTATAAAAGCTCAAATTTAAGTTGACGTATCCCGACATTATTTTAAACAGATTAATTCAAAGTTATTCATACAAATTGCAATTGCAGATTCGTTTGTGAAATCCCATACACTTTCAAATCATATTATTACTATACAAAAAGCGGCTTAAATTTCACGAAAGTTCGAGCAAGTACGGAAAATCACTAAGCACTGCATTTTTAGCATTTAGATTAGAACTGATCGAATCATTCGATTCGAGGAGCTTCGTAATTGCAATTTTAAAGGCATCGTTGAGAAGACGATAGTCGACAGTGTTCGGATTACAAGAATTACGGTTTTTTGCTATCTCCTGGCTACTGCTTATTATTCAATTATACTTCGTTTCCTCGAGAGTTTCTTCTACAGCCCCAATTGAAAAGTAAGGTTACATTGTTTATTTTTTTAAAAGATTTGGCTAAAATGTTTTGGAAATTAAATACAGATTTTGTATTTAGTATGGAGTCTATTTATTTTATCGCACTTGTTATTGATGTACCAACATATTTTGTGTTGCCTTTGGATTTGAACTCGTGTATTTTATTATTTGGGTGGATTAAATCGTTGTAGCCATATGGTATACCGAGAGAGATATTTTGGTTTTTTGTATTGGTTTACGTTACGTTATAGAGGAAAAACTCCCTAACAAAACTGTACATACGAGTTTTAATGTTTCAGTTTCAAACAAACCGAACAAAAACACTTGGGAAAGGTATAAAATTTTACAATTCTTGACCGGTTTCAATCCTTACTTATACTATTGGTGTTTATCCTCCTTTGCTTCATTTTCGTTTCTTGTTATTCGCCGTCACTTAAATGAATCTATAAAATGTTCATTCTAACACATGTTTCTACTCTTATCTATGCTTCGCCACTACTTCTGTTACCTTTACTATTTACTCATGTTCCTTACATTTCGTAGACAGTTACCAACATTCTACAGCATGCTTTCCTCAATTTAACGCTACAACATTAAAAGATCACGCTAAATCAGATCTACTAAAACTGTCTTAGTTTTGCTTACAATTAGATCCAATTATGAAGAATGGGATACCAAATAACACATCCTAGATTTACTTCTAATTAATAAATGTAATAGTAACATAATATTTAAAATTTATATTATTTAGTACCCCACTTGAGCACAACTACATTCATCCGTTAATATTTTCATTATTATCAATACTTTTGCGTTTTATTTCATCAAATGATGCATGCTAGCATGACTATCCCGATATTAGGTGCATGAATAGTCACTAGGTCCTGCTTATTTATTATAAACTGTTATTAACTATTGACAACGTGTTTCGATTACCTACTTCGTGTTATATATGTGATGGACCAAGTGATTAATCCCGACAGTATTCGTAATGCCCGGGCATTATTAATATTGCTCTTAATGATTGGGAAATTTTATACATTTGTCTTTATACATGATATTTTATCACATTGCCCGGGTACTATGAATACTTCTAAATTGTGCTGGGCAGTTTGATAAATAGCACATTTTTGTAAAATATGACATTTTTTTGTATAGTTTGGAGATTAGTTTTTTCATATCAACCGTCAAACACAAATTTCGATTTTTAAACTTTTTTATTGGTAATGGTAAGTGGAGGAAATGATTTTCAATATATTGTTACTCACGTAATAATAATGTCGTCTTTTACATGCAAAACAATGTTCTTCAACTAGCGTAAAAAAATATGTTAGCGTTAAACTTTTTCTGTGTTTGGATGTGAAATTAAACCGTTCCGTTATTGCAAATATGGTGTTTTCAATCTTCACAATATAAACAATTCGTTTTTTAAGAAATTTTGTAAATCGACTAAATATTATTGGAAATACGAGTACCATAAAATAATGCGAACTGATAGCAAACAACCGCAACATCAATAGATCTGTTGGTTGGGCGTTGGTTCCACAACTAAATTTATACTCGCACATAATTTCATCAATTATTGCGGTGAATTTCGATTAAAATTGAACAGACATTGTATCACAAGAATTATAGCCGTTGGGTCGAATCAGAAACTGCTGTTAAATGGTCTATTGGTGGCTCACCAACAGATGCAAACGCGATCATATGCTTCAAGTCTCATTGTGCAATACATATTTATCAAAATTACTCGGGAATTAGGTACACATAGTCAACACAGCGGTTTTGTGTTGTTATTCTAATGCACTGAATCATATGCCGTAACAACATGTACAGCTTTGTGCATGTTCATGAACATTTTTTGTAAGGTGTTTTGTTCTGACTTGGAACGTTTCAACAGATAATTAATTTTAAAAATAATTTGTAGCATAATCCTACAAGAAAAAGGTACTCAAGGTCTACGACTTTGTATTTTTACTCCTATTGAGAAACATTTGACGAAGAGCAAAAAACGGAAACAGTGCGTGAAATCCAAAGTGAAACAAGTTTGAAGTACACCACCTTTTGCTAAAATTGAAGGATATCTACCGCATATAAATGTCTCAAATTAACTAAAATTACGTAAGGTGGTAGACAAGTAGAACACGATTCAAAACTTTGCAAGGAGAACTAAAATATGAAATAACCCACAGCGCACAGTGGCGATGGTGCACTTTTAGCTGATCATAATTATTTTCTTTAATAAATGATCTGCTTAGATATTGTCAGATAGAAAAACTAGTGAAAAAATATCTCAGCTATATATAGGATTCTTTAAGGAGAAACATATGTTTTGCGTAAAGATTCTGAAATCTTGTGAGTATGACAATATTATATCTGCAACAACAGGAAAAATAGTAAAAAAAACTTATAGGGTGGGTTTTGAGGGTGGTTTAGGTACCAACTGATATAAAATGTCTATAACTTTTGCAAAAATTCTTGCATAAATTTCTATCATATCTCAAATTGTAGGTAATTAACAGTTCTAGTAGCCGTCGGACCCTCAGAGTTTTGCCCCCTCGACATAGAGCACTAAATCGCGATAATGTCCGTTCGAATAGGAAACGTATTTCATACAGTTGCGGCAGCAAAATGTCTATAACTTTTGCAAAAATTCTTGCATAAATTTCTATCATACCTCAAATTGTAGGTAATTAAAAGTTCTAGTAGCCGTCAGACCCTCAGAGTTTTGCCCCCTCGACATAGAGCCCTAAATCGCGATAATGTCCGTTCAAATAGGAAACGTATTTCATTCAGTTGCTGCAGCAAAATATCTATCTTTTGCAAAAATTCTTGCATAAATTTCTATCATAGCTCAAATTGTAGGTAATTAAAAGTTCTAGTAGTCGTCAGACCCTCAGAGTTTTGCCCCATCGACAAAAATCCCTAAATCGCGATAATGGCCATTCGAATAGCAAACGTACTTCATTCAGTTGCTGCAGCAAAATGTCTATAACTTTTGCAAAAATTCTTGCATAAATTTCTATCATACCTCAAATTGTCGGTAATTAAAAGTTCTAGTAGCCGTCAGACCCTCAGAGTTTTGCCCCAGCGACAAAAACCCCTAAATCGCGATAATGTCTGTTCGAATAGCAAACGTATTTCATTCAGTTGCTGCAGTAAATGTCTATAACGGTTTTAAAGTTCTGAAACCTAGTGAGTGTGTAATAATACTGCACCGATAAATATACAAAAAGAAAAACCTAGTAAACAAATGTAACAATGGGGATGTTTTTGACGGGGTTGAAATGGAGGGATAAAGAGTGTGTAAAAATTCTGAAACCATGTGGATATGATAATATTATAGCTGCAAATACACAAAAAATGTTTAAAAAAATCTAAATACCTCTAAGTAAAAATTGATGTCGAAAGTAAAAATAAGTACAAAAATCTGCATCGGGCTTTAATCCGGTAATGGACGTTATCTAAATTTTTCAAGGTAGCAAACTGGTTGGTTTTAAGTCATTAAGTTTTGAAGAACATGTTTATGTCACTACATCAAATTGGTCCATAGCACTAAAATAATTTTGAACGGCTAGTTTCGCATTATCGCCACTGTGCGGCCGGCATACTGATAGCAAAGAAAAGTTGTAGGAATTGTTTGCTAATCCCACAGATATTATTTTTAATGAATATCGACTTATTTTATAAATTATAAGCTGAATTCTGGCTGCATGTATTAAATTCCTATTACGTTAGCATGCTGATTTATTATTGCGTATTTATAGTACATATGACATATCTAACATAAAGATTTAACCTCAAAATTCCAGTGACTCCATATTTACCTAGGTAATTGTTTATGAACTATAAAGTTTAGATATGTTATATACAAAACCGACTTTGCACAATTCCCTCTCACAAAAAAAGTAAACATGTTCCAATGTAGATTTTTGAGCGACAGATTGTTTTGAACATTTTGCAATGGTGTACCCGATTTTTGAAGCACCGAATTGAATTTTATACCTTTTCCATCAAGGGAGGTTTATTTGTTTTAGTGGGCAACTATTAGACATTTTGGTAGTTGTAGGTATATGCTTTTCAACGCTTTTCTGTTGTCCCCATTCTTCTAGACTGTTAGCGTAGGCCGCTGAATGCCATCAGCATGTTCATCAGGCATGTTCGTTATGCATGCCACGCACAAACTAAAAACATAAACTAAACAAGCAACCACTAAAACCTGAAGAAACTAAAACACCAAAATATTAACACAAGTTTTCGTTCCGTTCTCGTTGCCTCTGCGATAAACCAGCAAATCGCCTGTAAAAAACCCATACCATAACTAAACATATTAATAAATAACCTAAAAACTATATTATTCTGTCTTGACCATTTCTTTTGCAGACTTATCCTAATATGTGGCAGGATTTTGAGTGTGTCTTTTAGATTGATATGTATCCTGTTGAGAGTTTGGCTGAAAGTTGTACATATGATAAGTCTTGTGTTTTTGTGTGATCTGTACATAATAATAACGGTAGTGCAATATTTTGTTGGACATGTGCATCAGAGCAGAGTGATTGGTAGCGATTGCCTTCTTTTAAATTCTTTTTAACTTTCTCGTCTCTCCAACCGCAGGTGGACCTGAGACATATGGACGAAAAGGCCGGAAGTAATGTTGTTGATGTCGGCGTTGACTTGTCAGAATTCTACATGTCCGTAGAATGGGATATCCTGGAAGTACCAGCAGTTAGGTAAGCGCTTCGAACGAGATAATCGTTACATAAAGTATTTTTCTAATTACACTGTGCAACAAAAAATTTCCTCCCGGGAAATTTTAGCTAATAATGATTCTTTATGACCCCCTGAACATTTCCACAAAGGCGTTTTCGACGTAGACCACTATATACAAAGATAAAGTATACTAAATTTGCTATAAAATGCACCCTCAAGTGTATTTTTCGGTTGAATAGTTTAGCCGCACGAGCGCGCTAAAAGGATGCCAAATTTTCCTACTTTATGTGATGTGCATGTAATTACAAAAAAGCTTAGATTCTGATAAAACTACATTAAATTCTCTACAAATTGCATAACTTAATCAGAAATTTAGAAAATAAACTGCTTCCGGGTTATGCCGTGTGTCAAGATTTGTAAATGCTGACGTTTCGCGAACCATGTTGCTCGCTTCTTCAAAGCTAATTCAATACAGTATTCATGTCATAAGGTGTATTTTGATAATTATAAATCGACGTGTTCGAGGAATTTTTAATATAGCAAACCGTTCTTGAGATTTTGTCATGTTTCCATACTTTACGCGCTCACTGTATAACCATCAAGTAGGTAAACATCATGTTTGCAAACCTACATATTAAATTTTAAACGTTACCGCTAAAATCAACAAAAAGTAGTAAAATCAAAATAACAAAAATCCGGGAAGAATGTTGGTGTTATTTTTGAAACATGCTGTATATTTCCAAAGGAAACGCAAATATAATAAGTAAACAAAAAATTAAATTCTCGAAAATGGCAAACAAGTACAAACTTGCCAATATACTAAGTTAATGGAACACAAAACTTCTAGTAGATGGTACATTTCCCTGTCCGGATGTGCCCCAACATGATTTTTATGAATTCAAAAATACTGGAGAATTATAGTTTATAATTTAGTTGCCGCGGATAGCGGTAGCGATTAGATAAGTTGAATAAAATTGATCAGTTATAAGGATTTTGTATTTTTTTAGGAACGAAAAGTTCTACACGTGTTGTGATGAGCCATACTTGGATATAACATTCAACATAACAATGAGAAGAAAAACGCTGTTCTACACGGTTAATATAATCATTCCTTGTATGGGGATATCATTTCTTACAGTGCTAACATTCTACCTACCATCTGATAGTGGAGAAAAGGTAATTTGTACTTTTATTGGTTGTTATTCGAGCTACTTGGTACAGTCATGGAATTAAGTATGTTCATATCAGTTTTTCAGCAGTAAGTCCATGATACATCCATGAACGAGTTTTTTGTTATTCTCTCTATTTTCAAAAAATTGTCCGTTTATTTGAGTAACCGTGATCGAATGCTTTGAATTGGTTTATAATAATTTATATGTTTCTATTTAGTAGTTTAATGTATAATTAATTACTGTAATTCAAACATTGCAATGTAATTGTGCTTTTTATTGATTATAACGTAATTTTATATTAATGAACATAAAAGTTTTCGATTACATGAAATGAAAATCTCATACAAGATATATTGCATCATAACACAACAAATTACGCAAATTTATTGCATATAATAGCCCTTTTTGCGTTAGAAAATGCAAAACTCAATTTCTTGTAGTCAATATTTTTTTAAGGTTATTTCAGAACTAACATACTTATGTATTAACATTTATTCACAAAATCGAATTAAGTTAAAATTAAATTTATTTTAAATTTGTATTTATGGTAATTTGTTACTTGTGTTTTTTAGCTTCAACAGTGTTTAACTTAATAAACACATAGGAGTAAGTATTTTGTATTGCAGTATGACATTACTGAAAATTATGACAATTATGTATTATCACTAATTTACAAAAATTTCTAATAGCTTATGAAAGTAAGCTCTAAATTTTCTTGTTCCTTCACAAGTTGGAGCCGTTTAATATTATATGGTATTGTTAATAACTCAAACGACTGTAACTTTTTAATGAATTGAAAAACTAATTGACTTTCTGAAATAATGTTTTGCGTAAGAAACGTGGGATACCCTGCATATATTATTGCTATAATTTTAATTATTTTGGTTGTCATGCATGTATTAGATCTCATGAAAGATATCTGAAACATTGTAAATACATATATAACATAATGATATTTCCATTGTAATGATGCCTTCATACAAAATACATGCTCCGTCCTAAATATAAATTTAAATTAAATTTAAAGAATTTATTTACATTTAGTGAATATATTTTAATATTACAATTCTGAAATAGTTTATCTTCAATGATATAATCATTGGTAACAATTTGATTTGTGCATTTACTTAGGTAATTAATATGGGTATTAGATGACATAAATTATATATATTATATATAATTATTATATTATATAAATTATAATAATGTGTCCTCATATCACGCAATATCTTAAAATGAGATGTTCGTATCATATTATCAAAAACTTTCATGTTTATAAATATATGAAATATCGAACATGGCGAAAATAGACTAAATCCCGTTACATTACATCCATCGAAAAACCACCTCGTGACGGACAGCTTTTTGCGAAGCGGCCGGGTCGCGGGAGACCAGGTACACGAATAATATATAACCGACATACTATTTTCAAATCCTGCAATAGCGATACGAACATACTGACATATCCATGACTACATATCTTAGGATAAGTTGAGTTTCAGCTTTATGTTAAGTTTGATAACATGTTGAAAATTTTTCACTCATACTCAAACTCTAAAATCTACATATTTCTGTAGCGGATGTAAAAATTGAAATTCCGCATACTCGATGCATTTGGAATAAATAACATGCACACCAAATCAACACATCCGGCATCCAAATTATGTAAACATGCAAAATCGATTCACGATAACTTTACAATTGCAACCGAACATTGGATATTGAACAAGCCATATTGCACTATGAATTTTTAACCCATGTTATCCGCGCAGAGTTTTACTTTTTTTTTTATTCTGTTGCAGGTGACGCTCTCCATATCGATATTAATTAGTCTCCACGTGTTCTTCTTACTGGTTGTCGAAATTATACCACCGACATCCCTTGTGGTGCCACTACTAGGAAAATATCTCATATTTGCGATGATCCTAGTGTCGATTAGGTAGATATTTTTTACTCATTTTACAAAAACAATAGAGGAATGTAGTTTTATAATTGCTGATACTGCTGCGTCCAAAACCTTTTAACTTTTAAGACTGGCGTTACTTTACTTGCAATGGTATCCAAGACACAATAAAGCAGGGGGGTTATGCTGGAATAGTAACTAACAAATAAGAGTAAGGTCTCTAATTATAATCAATGTCATTTACAACAAATAACACAAGACTAAAACGCTACAAAATAGTTAATAACAAGTCATTCATGTCACACCTTTATTACAACAAAAATGTTGCCCCCCCCTGGAACATTTTGTAACGGCGGCCATGCACACACAGTTATAAAGGACTCAAGAGCCCTTCTCGAAACGGTCAACCTAACCCCGAAGGCAAACAGAACATTCCTTCTTTATATATGCCTTGGTTTTTAAAACAGAAAAAAAAATCAAACCATTTGTATTAAGTAATACATATGTAGTTAGATAGTAAGTATAAAAAATTAACTGAAAATAAACTCAAAGTTATATTTTGCGATATATAAAGTCCATTCGACGTTCTTTTTTACTTGCAAATAACTCAATCACACGCTTACTGAAATCTTCGATCTTTACGAGTCAACGCATTAGAACTTGAAGATGTTGCCACAGTCTGTTTTTTCACAATGATCAAATAATAATAATAATAATAGACTTTAAATCAGGTAAAGGCCTACCTAACTGTTTAATTTGCACTTTTTCCTCAATAGTACATGTTAGAAAAGGCTTATTCTGTAATGAACTAATTTGATTCATTTTGTATGGCGCGGATGCGGAACTTTTTGTGTTAGATTTAGACGATATGAGACGCGAAATACGAGTAACACATGCACGCCGCACTCGACTGAGCCAGCTAGAGTTTGGCTCCAAATACGCATACAGAAGGCGACGTCGCTATACCCCCACCCACCCGCGCACCACCCCGCGGTTTATCGATCTGCCGGGCCAGAAATAAGTTGGCCCGGTTAGCGGTATGATATCACGGTTAACCGCGTTGTGTTGGGGAGAGAAATGCGTTGCGATGTTTCACTACTCATTAAACTTACGCAGGCAGTGTTTAACATTTAAAATGAAAAAAAAAGGTTTTTTAGAATTAATTAAAAATTCTTGCTGAGGTTGAAACTACAGGTAGTGCCATGGCTCCTTGGCTCTATATAACGAGCCGCCCCTGCATAGACCTAAAATCATGTCAGGCAATAACTGTTGCTAACAATATATTTATAATTTCCTCAGAAATTGTCGAAATAAAATATTAATACAGTTATAATTATTTAAATTTACCGAATATCATCTGTCAATTTCTGAATTTCAAATGACATATTCTGAATATCAACTGCTACTTTCTGATAGTAAATCGGAATAGATGAATATCATGTGTTGATTTCTGAAAATAATTCGGAATAGATGAATATCATGTGTTGCTTTCTGTATATCAGTTGCTACTTTCTGAATAACAGCAGGAAAAGGTGTAATAGGCAAGAGGTAAACTAGTTGACAAACGTATTTGCCGACTAAGTAATTTGTCTTTATAATAACCGATTTTAGCGTTATTCGTTGAATACCGTGGAAAGGAGGAGTCGACATAAGCGCTCGGATATGGCACCACTATTCCTCCATATTGAATACATACATATATTCGACGATTTGCTGTTTGGAGATTTTTTTTACTTTTATAATTCCGGGCCTAAATTAACTACAAACCTATCAAACTTATCTATCAAACTTTGGCATCACTAGCCAAATTAGTTATAGGTTGGTTACTCACATTATTGTGCTTACATACATTAAATTGTGTGATAGAGCCTAAATATTGCCTGTAAGACACAATACAAATTAACATGAGAACAAATGTTTCCAGTAATTAAAAATAAATAACCATCCTTCTTAGATCTAGAAAATAATAGTTTCTATCTCAATAAAATAGCATAAAATCGTGGCAGTCTCGACTAGACGAATAGTGAGCATTCCTTTGAATTGTAACGTAAACATACGTCGATCTCCAGCATACAACCGGCGCGCGCATCTCGTGGTCGCCGTTCCAGCATAGCAGCCCAGAGATGGTTAATAGACAAGCCTAAGTAAATCTAAAAATATATACATAATAAAAAGATAAAAAGTGTGTAGTTCATTGTTTTGTACATCGTAGTATGTCGTTATATAATACTACCATTTTCATTGGACTATTTCTATGACTTGTTTTATTACAATCCCTTTATACGCCCATTTTTATTGCAGTATATGCGTTACAGTGGTGGTACTTAACGTGCACTTTAGATCCCCACAAACCCATAGGATGTCCCCTTGGGTTAAAAGGGTCTTTATACACATCCTGCCCAGATTGCTTGTGATGCGAAGGCCGCAGTATATGTTCGACACTTCAAGGTAACGAGCAAAACTTTATACGGTTTTCGGTTTTATTCGGAGTAAAAATTTATAACCCATTTAAAATTATGGGAAACCGATGGATTGAAATTGATAAACTATATACATCAAACTTAATAATAATAATAATAAGAATAAAGTTGTTATTGTCGTTTTAGGTACATGTCTGGTAGACTGATTATGCAGACTAGGGAATTCTCATCATGTTTGTATCCATACAAGGCTACCGCGCCTGCACAAACAGAAGAGTGCAGTCCTAAACGATTTCACAGGAAGACGCCTTCCAAAGAAGAATTATCTCCCAGGTATCTATACCACCGTTCAAGAAATTCTTTTATTTATTACTTAGAAACGCATGTTGAGACCTCGACTTCACATAACTGGTCGTTTGGCTAAGTTCCGCGAAATATTTATCTCTTTAATTTAATAAAACTATGGGCTTATCTATGGGCTTATGGTGCCCATAGAATTTTTGAAATTTTTCAACATATACACGGGTGTGTATAAATTGGCGGAAAAACTACCACGAGTGGACGATCTATAATCTAAAATGTTATATGGTTCTTGACTCTTCACCAGGTCCCCAAATTCATA
Organism: Aphodius sticticus; assembly: GCA_963966075.1. Taxonomy (NCBI): domain Eukaryota; kingdom Metazoa; phylum Arthropoda; class Insecta; order Coleoptera; family Scarabaeidae; genus Aphodius; species Aphodius sticticus. The sequence goes on from OZ014513.1 coordinate 128,657, forward strand.
ATCCAATTGTGTTATTATTTGAAATCTGTTGATGGAGAAGCGGCAATATTCAACAAAATTGAAGATATTTTTCTGTAGATGTTATTTTTTCTGCCTAAAAGTTTGTTTTTAATTTCGATTTTCGTTAACTTTGTATAAAAATACATTCGGAAACATTGTAGAACAATAACTATAATTTTAAAAGATACCTAGTAGTTGACCTAACATTGTCCCCTTACAAGTGTTCAAGTATAACAGTAAAACAAAAAAATATTATTTCGTCGTCGATTATTTATCCTTAACACAGAATTTTCAAACTAATCCACTTTTCTCTACATTTAGTCATTATTTCTCGTCAACGGAGTAAATTTGAAAATAATATTGTTGCCTTTTTATTGTTTATCAATTTGTTATTAAGATATTGTATCAGATGCTCGATGACCACGAGCTAGAAATTATTATAGGAAATTAACAACAATTTCTCCTAGCGTATTAAAAAGTAATAAAAAGGAATATTGGTTGAAAATCATACAAAATCTTAAATTCTAGAATAAGAGTTCAATGATTCAGAAACAATATATAATTTCAAACAATTATTAATTAAAAATATTAATCCCACATTAATAAACGATAGAAAGATGGCAAAATGACTTGAAATTCAATTAATATTAATATATAATAAGTAAGTGTTGTCGAGCATACAGGGATCACGACCGTGGATGGCTATTAACACACAAAAATGTGAACAAAAACATTTCACTACCTTAAAGCGTCACCATTTAACACTAAAAAAATGTTGCCCCCCCCCCTGGAACTTTTTCAAACGGCGCCCATGTGCCGACCCTTAATATAAATATTGCTTCCTCAGAATTTTGCGAAGAAAACTGCCAATTTATACACACTCTGTATAACATCAAATTTTATTCAAAGCAGGGTCATCATGCAGATCCTGATATTTGTGACGTATACTGACCCTAATTAAGCTGGAATCTCTAAAACTTCCGACAGGAAGCCTATATTTTTCGTGGTTGCCAAATCTGAGTAGACTTCGCTAATAAGCCAATTCTACTGAATTGATATTATTATATCAATTGCCAACAATTAGCTTAATATATTTCAAATATTTTATGGACGAACCATTGGACAAAATGCTTTAAATTTCAGATTGGCGGATGGTGGTCAATTTGGCGGCAGTTGCCAAATCCATGGTCCCATTATCATTCAACATTCAGAGTGCGAAGACCTGACCGTGAACGATAACGACCCAGCAATAAAAAGCCCAATTCTGAGGAATCCTGCCTTCTCGCATTCCAAATGTCCCCCGGAAATTCACAAATCGTGCTTTTGTGTTCGGTTCATCGCTGAGCACACGAAATTATTAGAAGACTCAACAAAGGTGCGACAAAATTCTGTTTTCGTTTGATGTATTTTCTGTTGGTTTTCCAGGTTAAAGAAGACTGGAAATACGTTGCAATGGTTCTGGATCGCCTTTTCTTGTGGATATTCACGTTGGCTGTGCTTGTTGGTACAGCTGGCATTATCCTTCAAGCGCCGTCCTTGTACGATGACAGGACACCCATAGATAAGAAGTTCTCAGAATTCGCTACCAGCACGGTGGTGAGATGTCCACCCCCGCATTAACGACGCTCAATTACAAAAAAAAAGGATAAACTTTTGATACTTTTATTGTATAATGATTGTAACGATAATAACTGTAGCAATACGCGGATTTTAAACAATTTTTGGTTGCTGTTGGCCAAATTGTTAAATAAAAGGCCAAAGGTTGACTAGTAGTAGAAAGCGATTTGTTTGTTGGTATACATAGAGATACCGACGAGATAACGAACCTAAAATTCAATATGACCTACTGGGTCGTTAAATATGCTATTATTTTTGTATTTTTATTGTTGAAAAGTGAGGTTAGTTTCACTTGTGGCTACTCCAAAAATAACGCGCACAAGTTCAGCAATAAGTAAACATATCGAAATAATTTCAACATCTAATACAACTAAATGAACATTATTTATTCGATTCATATCACATACGAAAGCGATAATTTTGTTTAATTTCATCAGACAGTCGCCAAAATACGTTATTGATGTGATAAATACATTTTACACGATTTACACGATAGTCTGACGATTGACTAAGCTTGGGATCTCAGCTATTTGACCAGACAGATGCGATTTGGACTTTGTAAGAAACGAGAGAGATGATTTAATTTTGATTTCCTCTTTTTAACATGAATGATGAATGGTATTTATCAGTAAGTGAACAATGAAGTGTCCGCTACACTCTTAAGTGGGACACACTGTATATGATTAACTACACAGTACACAAGTAACAATATACCTTTCAAGTTTGAAACATTATTAACCAACTTAGTATCTTTACAAATAACTGATACATTTAGGTGGAAAATGAAGTACGGAATAATAATTGCTATTACTTTTTATTATTGTCTTGCCTGAACTATAGGATCGAGTTACGTAAAGGTTATTTGACAAGTTTTTATGTTGTATTTGACAATTTGTTAAACTTTCCATACAAGTTTCATCTAATTTTGTTCAATCCTACCACTGCAGAAAACAGTGTGTTGACTGAAGACTTTAAAAACTTGTATGCAATCTTTATGAAGTTTCCATCAAAGTATAATCAAACATTTGACGATGATTTTCCAAACAAACTTATCAAAACTTTGATAGTGTAACTCAGAATAATGCTTAAGTAAATAGACACTCAAGATTGGAGTAAAGTTTGTTTTCGAAAATTTAATATCTTACGTAAATTTGCAGATAGAGTTATAGCAATTACCCCTTACTTTATTTAGGGAGACCTATACCGGGCCTATACAGTAAATAAGTGCGACAAACTTCAGAGAGTGATTCTGCATGAAAAAATAATGACAGTTTGCTATATAAACGTATGTCCGCAAATGCTTAGTTTTTAGATATGCAAATGGAATTTAGTGGGTTTTAAGAATTTTATGTTCATCATTGGCGCGCATACTGGTAATATCAATTTTTTTAAAGAAAAAAATGGGTCGCCACTGGGATATTTCAAATTAAAAATCATTTTGGAATTCCTCGTTCAATTTGTGACAAAAAATCTCTCTCTGCCTATTTTTGTAGGGGGCACCGTTTTTATGCAACAAAAATAAAAAATTCTTAATGATCTCAATTTTTTTAAAGAACTATTTAATACAATAACGGAAAATAACACTAATAAAATTGTAAATAGGCGCAAAGCTACAAAAAATGTTGAAAAAGACCTCCCTCAGACGAGATTCAATCGTCAGTTTTTAAGAAAAACTTTAACACCCCGGTATCTTAGAAAACGAATTATTTGCGGACATACGTTTATATAGCAAACTGTCATTGTATTTTCATGGTTTTTTCAGAATCACCCCCTGAAGTTTGTCGCACTTATTTACTAACACCCTGTATATCCAAGCTTGATCAATCGTATCAAACACGTCGCAAATAACTTCTTAAATTCCCAGAAGATTTATAAGTATTTAAACCATTCTTTTGTGATATTATCTAAAAGAAAGTGTAGATGCACAACTAAAATAACAAATAATGTAAAATTATAAAGGAAGAGTAAAAAACGTAGTCGGAAGTAATAAATAAGGCCGAAATAGCCTAGTAAGAATAGTAGATGGATGTGAAAAGTTTCTTAGTTGATACTTTGACTAGACGACTAAACAATTGTGCGCAATTGTTCAATTCTTAGCCGTTCATAATAGACTGCCTAAGCGACTTTATGGGAACAGTATTTGTATTTATATGATGACGAACATGTTTTCTAAACGAATGTTAAATGGATCACAAAGTGTACTAGTTGGTAGATATGTGTCGCTGTTATATTGTTAGAGACGACATATTATGACACGGTACAGAACAGCATTATATAAAACACCCCTTAATATTATAGTACTGATTGTTATTGTTGCTTCGTTTTATAATCGTGCTTAGAAAAATAAAACGGAAACAAAAAGTGTTTTGGTTTTAATTTTAACTAAAATTAATTAACAACTGTTATAGCTTTTTTTGGGGGTGTCAAACATTGACTCCTTTACGTTTACACATAAAATAACGTTGTTGGATTTAACACCGATTGAATTTTTCACTTCATTTTCACAGTTCATTCACTCCTTTTGTCGTATGTATTATTATTTGTCAAGGAATTGAAAATATATCTTCAGGGAGTTGGATTTTTTTCACTGCGCAGGTGTTAAAACTATCCGATACGGAGTTAAATGTATACTAAACGGTAAAAATATTATGGGGAACAGCAATAATTAAAACTATTACGTTAATTCATTTGTTTTCTGTGTTGTGGTCACTGGCAATAAGAAACAACAGATTAATTAGATGTTTTTTTACTGACAGTGACTATAACACAAACCATTAATTTAAATATTTTTTCATTCATTTGTTTTATGTCTCGTTGCAATATCAGTAGTTCGTTGCAAATTATATCTTACATTGCCTAAATTATATCACTGTTTTTTCATCTCCCCAACGCGCCATATTTCTTCAGCAGACCAACAGCTGTTGCAGACTGAGATCCAATCGATACTAGCATGCTCATATACACCTTTAAAATACAAACTTCCAGACTAAGCAAAAATCCTATAATCACATGACGTACCATAGCGCCATCTATAGTAAAATGGTGTAAACCGAAGCTACGCCATAAACCTATATATGCTCATTGAACATAACTTGACTGCATCGGCGTAAAAACTGTAAATCAATCTTTGAGGAACAGAAAATCGGGATTTTGGCGTCCCGCCTAAGAGCTAAGCGGGACGCGGGACAAAGTAATATAAAATCGGGACGTCCCGCCGGAATCGGGACGCCTGACAGCCCTACATAGGTATTGAAATCCAACATTTTTTCCTCTTCTTTTTGCTAATTTAAATGTAGTGTTTAGGAACTCGGTAAAAATCTCGAATTTTCTGCTCTTACTCATCTTAGTAAGGATTTCGCCGATGAAAAGGCACGAAAAGTTAGTTTCGGACATTAATAAAAGTAGTTTCTAATTATGTTTGTAGTGTTGTAATATACGTTTTTTCAGTTGACATAATCGGTGATTTATTTTTTCTTTGTACTTTTTAACTCTGTTTTAACGTCATGCAAAAGAGCATTATTTTTGATCAGGTCGATAATGTTATTTACTGAATTCATTGTTGAAACCCTTGGAAAGTCAAAAAACAACGGGAAATAAACACACGAAAGTCACTTCACACTGCTAAGCGGTAAGCGGGGCAAACTAGAGAATGTCCAGCTGGCAGGCTAAAATCGATATCAGCTGGCAGGCTAAAATCGATATCTATCCCCACCACCCAGCCGCCGTCTGAGTCGACTCCGCTATAGGCGTTGCGGCCTGCGGGGCAATGTGCGAGATGCCCCGGCTCGCAACTCTGGCTCTGACGAGGTATTAGCTATTGTTACTTCTAAAAACATACGTTTGCTTACATAAAAACATACAAAACTTACTATTTGTTATCAAACTTATCAGAAAATCGTACAAATTAGATATTATAATGAATGTATCTATTAGAAGAAATTCATCAGGGGGGCAGTGCCCCACTGCCCTCCCTGCAGCAGCCGCCACTGAACACGCCGCTAAGCAAGTAAGTCTTGCCGTCTTTAATTATTGCCAATGCAATAAATTCTTGTCTTTTACAATGCGCGCATTTTTTTCGAAACTTAGAGCAGTACAAAGTAGGTACCTACACAAAATTGGGAAACTAACCGCGATCTTTAGTACGTCGGGGATATTGGCTAATTTTAAACTTTGTCCCTTACTGTGCAATATCACCATTTTTAGAAAAGCTGAAATTTGAAGGCAATGATCGACCACACTTTTGTATACAGGGTTGGGATAAATTATGACTGATTATGACGTTTGAATGACATTTTGTGCATTCCTTTTCAAGTATAACCGGAAACCCCTTATCAAAAGAGAGACAAATTTTATCATTTTTGAAAATATCTTTTTAACATATGTCCGAAAAACTGATAAAGTTTGCAATTAGGTCGTTATGGATGTCTAGAAAATGAGACATTATAGTAATATAGTAATAAAAAAGGACAAATGCACTCATTTGAAATAATATATAGTACGATGGTAGTTTATAAAATATTGATGATCTCGTATAAAATAGAAATAATTAAGTGCAATAATCATTTCGCCTGCACGTGTATTACGTGTTTAACATATATAATACCTTCCTGTTATAGAGCTAAGCGGGACGCGGGACAAAGTAATATAAAATCGGGACATCCCGCCAGAATCGGGACGCCTGACAGCCCTAACTGTGTGGCAAGTTGTTGGATACTTCTCTCACATACGTATTGATTTTTTTTGTCAAAAACGGCTTTAGATATTGCAAAACAAACATATGCATACTTCGTACAAGGATATTATTTCCTTGTCGAAATTGAAATATAAAAGACATCTCGTACTATGCCTCGAAACCAATTTCTTTCGACAAGAAAAATGTATTTGTCTGTGGAGCATTGACGGTATGAGTATATTTTCGTCAAATATTCGAGCAACATTCGGCGTAGTTATTTTACAACCATAATAGAACATGTTTTTGTCCAGCCGGCCGGTCCGCTTCGAGAATTTGAAACGTGTTTTGTAACATTATTATACTCAGGGAATTTTTAAGCGTTGACTTATTTATAAAATATTAATCTTTATTTAATTTGCTTAGACGAATAATATACTGGTTATTAAAACAACTTAACATTTTTTTTTTATTTCTGCAACGAATTAAATTGAAAATTCTAATACTTCTAATAGGTACTAATAACTTCTAATACTGTTGTTGGACTAAAACTGTTTGTTTCTTTTTTTTTTATTTAAGGATTACTTTATCTAAATAGACACAGGATCTAACAATGCTATTAACTTAACAAAACCGGTTCCCCAAAGAATTTTTAAATGAAGATTCGCAAAGTAAAACTTATTTGTTGATTTATCAAATTTATTATGCCGCTAGGCTGTCCATTTTATAAATTGCTGGTATAACAAGTATTTTTATTGTAGTCCCTGCTTTCAATAATCAATTATTTACATATATATATATATGGCGGTACCCAATTTTTTTTACATCACTTACTGTCATCGGTAAATTATCATTTTGAATTACCCGGTAATTTAAGAAAATATAATTTAACAATTGCAATTTTTCATTACGTGGTAATTTAAATTTGAAAGTAATCATTTTAATTTTAGCGGTAATTTACTGAAAAAAATAATTAGGGAAATTTAACATCCTTAGTCAGATTGCTAGTTATCTACAAAATAATGACTTATTGACCAAACTTAACATAAGTAGCATTCATAACCTACAGTGATCGGTATTAACGCCGGTTTAATTTAACATTTTGAATTTTTAATTACTCGGTAATTTAGGCCAACGTAATTTACCATTTTTAATTTTTATTTACGTGGTAATTTAATATTTGAAATTGATAATTTTAATTTCAACGGTAATTTACGAAAAAAAATAATTACCGCAATTTAACATCCCTGGGTACCTAACAATGTTAACTGTGTATTCTGATTCAAAAATTATTTGGACATTAACGCTTGCTTATATAACACTCTAACTTAATTTGACTACGTTTCTTTAAAATCTATGGAGCACACGCAGATCCTGATATTTCTGACGTAAACTGACCCTCCTGCGTTGGAAAATTCTCAACAAAAGGAGCACGGTATTACCTCATGCCATCGTCCAACCAAATCGTGAAGACAGCTGATAAATATCCAAGATGTCGATAAACTCAAAAAGTGTACGCTGTGCTATGACCGAGAATTGGCGTCACCGCTGATAAGAGATAGTTATGCCCCCTGAACAGTTGCGCATATAAGAGGTTCCCCAGGCTCGAGTTCACTGTGTGTCAGACACCGTCTTATACTAGGGTACCACCTTCCGAAAAGAAAATACGCTATCAAGCGATGGATGACGTATAGAAAGTATTATTTTGCAACACATATTTAATATTTCACAAATCTCTTAAAAATATCGTGAAATATCCGTATAAGTATATAAGAAATAACATACATGGATCAAATCAAAATATCAATGATGTTCGCGATCTTAGGGTTGTGCTTGCTGGTATCTGTAACGGCAAAACCTGTCACTACTGAAGACACACTCCAGTTGGTGCATGTGGTAAGTCAGCTTTCAATGTGTAGTACTTTCAACAATTGTTTAATATTTGATTTTCAGTTTTTCCGACATGGTAGCCGAACACCGGAAGCCAAAGATATTTACCCGAATGATCCATACACAGCCAAAGATTTTCTTCCAATGGGTTGGGGACAACTAACCAATGTAAGTTTTTTTTGAAAATTTTATTTATAGGTTATAACTTATATTCTATATTCTTGTACAGGGTGGTAAGCAGAGGGCATACCAACTGGGGAAACTCCTTAGAAAACGTTACAACCACTTCTTGGGTGATATCTACACGCCAGATATGGTGCAAACAGTGTCCACTGATTATGATAGAACCAAGATGTCAGCCCTTCTGGTGTTGGCTGGACTGTTTCCACCGGCACCATCCCAAAAGTGGGATGAGCAATTACCATGGATCCCAATACCATATCATTTCGAGAAAAATGATAATGATTACGTAAGATTACCAAGCAAATAATTTATGAATCATTATTGATTTTGTTGTTTCGTGAGCAGTTTATTAGAAGACCCACTGGTTATTGTCCTACTTACGTAAACGAACTGGAGGGCGTGTATAAGTCGGACGAGTACAAGAAAGTCGTTGATGAAAATAGTGAGGTTATCAAATATATCGCAGAAAAATCTGGGAAAAAGATGGAAACTTTAAACGACGTCTTCGGTATCTATCAAACGTTGAACGCTGAAGATAACATGAATTTCACGCTACCAGAATGGACAAAGTCTGTGTATCCGGAAAAGATACAATACTTATCAGGACGACAGTGCGATTTTGAAAACTACAACGATGTATTGAAGCGTTTAAACGGAGGTATTCTTCAAACCTTGAACATATAAATAATATCTGACATTTTTGTTGTATCGCTAAATAACAATTATATTTTTCCTTTTAAGGTCGTATGTTGAAAATCGTTATCGAGCATATGTTGGCCAAGGCGACTGGCAGTCAATCACCTGGACAGAAGATATTTTTATATTCCGGTCATGAAAATAACGTCATCAACATATTAGCAGCTCTAAACGTATTCAAACCGCACGTGCCAAAGTACAGCGCTGCGGCCCTTATAGAGCTCCATTATAATGCGTCCACGAAAGCACACTATGTTAAGGTATACAATTACATATTGACGACCATTTAACATGTTAATTTTTTATTGCTTCCGCAGGTCTTGTACGAGCGTGACGTCACTACAGAGCCAGAGGTCCAGGAAATTCCCGGGTGTCAAGAACTCTGCGAAATCGCGAAGTTTGTTAAGCTTGTCAGTCCTCACGTTCCACAGAACTATACATCAGAGTGCAACTCGCCAACGTTTCTAAGTTAAATCGCTAGAATCTTCAGTATTGTGTAAAATAAAAAAAGATTGCATGTGCATGCACAGAAATAGTCAAATATTTATATTTATTTTATTATTATAAGTGTGTCATGAATATACGTATTCCTTAAATAAAAATCAACTTGTTTTATTTCCCATTTGCGTCAATATAGCCTTGTTACATGAGGATTTAACCTTCCCATGTTCTTCAGAAGGTGTCTTATAACTGGCGGTTGAGATGACAAAGCAACAACATATTCTATAGGAAATGTGATCGTTTTCATATAATACGGTCGTCCTTTTCAATATTATCTGCGTTATGTCAAATAATTCAAATCGTAAATAGTTACAAACAGATCGAACCTTCTGATGAACTGAACATAATTGTTTGGTGATATTTAAGACGCCCATCAAACATTTTGGTTTAAATAACAACTGCACCGTTGACACTTAATGTAACACTTAATTAGACTTAGGCTATAGGCAAGATAAGAATCTGCTGCACCTTTTAGGGTTAGCTTAGTTAAGCCATGATTGCCTAGCAAAATTATGAACCGTTATAGCCAAGCAATAGAGCTACAAATGATTGCTTTTTTTGACATAAAGGCTAGCAGGAAGCCGCCTGTGCCATCCTGTGCAGGACAGTCCGTATTGTATTCCCACAATGTTTCCTACTCGAAAATGCCACTTTTTAATTTTTTATAAACAATTATCAACAACAAATCGCGTTTTTTGGACTTTGTTTATTGTAAAAGGAAAACTATTGAAGCAATCTTAATGGTGCAACGGGATGAAATGCTATCTTAATGTTACGACAATATTTAAGCGAAATTAATAAATAAGTAATATATTCTTGTATTTGTTAATTTGCATTGTTTATATAGAATTATAAATTCGAAAATGATTGATTATTGATTTGTCGATTTAATTTTTGAGATATTTGGACTGTTGGAGCGTGGATCTATTATCACCGATTTGTTGATGTATTTATTTGTTGATTTATAAATTATAATTTAATTGGATATGCAAGTCCATTTTCTATTGATATCATAACAAACTTTATACACGTTTTGGTTAATCTATTTTATAAACGCGCTATCGCCCAGATTTACTAAATTATTGAATTTGCGGTAAACTTTTCTAGAAAAAACCAAACACAACTAGTTTAGCTCCATCTAAATCATGTCTATTGTATAACATCATCTTGTAGCATAATATTATTGACAGAACCGAAACATATGTATAAACATAACCTCCTATTGTGATAAGTGGCAGTTAAACCGAACCCTACGTTCGGCTTAGTATAAGGGAAGCTTCACGATTTTTCGCTTCACTTTGTTGACCGTGTAGCGAACTTAACCTTTAAGGTGAACTAAAGCTACGCTTAAAATTTAAGTGTCAGAGGTGCAGTTGGCCATAGAAAATACAGCAGTTAAAAAAATATTTTAAAAAAATTAAAATAAAATGTTAAATGAATTGATTTTTACGTAAATTAATTAAAAAGAAAATAAGAAAAAAATACGTTGCTATGAATTGTTTTGCTAATTTGTCTAGCTCTAGAGAGTATAGTAATTATAATTGGAATGAATTGAAAAATAAATAAGTCCATATGATACTGGGAAAATCGCAATTACTTCCTAAATATGTATCATCAACACAAAGTATCGTTTTGGCGGGACTTTTTGTGATTCAATTTTTAACGCTGATTTTTATGAAATATTGAGGAAATAATTACGAAAAATAATGCATTTACAATGTAGAGTGAAGGAATAAACACACTAAGATGGTTTTCCAATAATAGTCAAATACCCTATTGAAAAACATTTAGGTTTCCGCAGGAGGCCTAATGTTTATAATTTTGTTTAAAAATCGAATTTTTCCATATTTTTTTTAATGAAAAATTAAGTGATTTTTCTTTTTAAAAGCCCACATGTACGCACATAATAAAATATTTGATGACAAATAAACTTTTATTTATTTTTTTATTTAAACCCATTTTTTAAATTATAAGAAAATGGTAATGTTTGTAAAAGTTCTATGAATCTAAATAAATTGCTGGCCAGCTAAATGTTGCATTATATTGCAATATATTTTTGTAAACGTTAGTTTCACACCTTATTGTTAAACTTTTTCTATTTGAAAAAGAAAAATCACTTAACCTTTCATTAAAAAAATCTAATTTTTAAAGAAAATTATAAACTTTAGGCCATAATGCATAATGTATAATATTAGATGATTTCTTTTTATTTATCGCGAATTGTAGTTCGACCTATAAGAACTAAGATATCTTTGACCATGAATAAATAAAAATATTTTTGCTATGAGAAAACATCTTTTAGCATGATTAACTTTTCGCGGTTCATAAAACATTAAATAATTTCTATGTTTCATTTATTAATTGCAAGTTTTTAAAGATCCTGACGAGGCGACGTTATCAACATTCCATACACATAGAACCTCTCGTAATTATTGACTAGATGTTGCAACATGAGATGAGAAAAACAAATTCTCAATTTTGCTTAATCAATTTATTTTTCTAATGTGTCACCGAACAGAACCGATAGCGTTGTTTTGGATACCCACTCTTGACGATGCCAGTTGGACTTTACTCTGAACAGATAAAAAAAGACGTATTTCTGCCTACTTTCTCGACCTATGCTGGCCGCTGAGAAACATGTGAAAGATCGCGCGATGTCTTCTTATCAACAGAACGTGCAGCACATGGCATGCTCACTATAAGCCAGTGGCGGCTCGTGGTACATTTTGATGGTAGAGCCACAGAGCATGAAAAATATGCCTTGGTTTTTAAATAAAGAAAAAACATTTTTAAGGTTCATAATTTCAAATAGTTTTTAAGTAATACATATGTAGTTAGATAGTAAGTATAAAAAATTAACTGAAAATAAACTCAAAGGTATATTTTGCGATATATAAAGTCCATTCGACGTTCTTTTTTACTTGCAAATAACTCAATCACACGCTTATTGAAATCTTCGATCTTTACGAGTCAACGCATTAGAGCTTGATGATGTTGCCACAGTCTGTTTTTTTCACAATGATCAAATCAGGTAAAGGCCTACCTAACTGTTTAATTTGCACTTTTTCCTCAATAGTACATGTTAGAAAAGGCTTGTTCTGTAATGAACTAATTTGATTCATTGTGTATGGCGCGGAGCGGAACTTTTTGTGTTAGATTTAGACGATATGAGACGCGAAATACGAGTACCACATGCACGCCGCACTCGATTGAGCCAGCTAGAGTTTGGCTCCAAATACGCATACAGAAGGCGACGTCGCTATACCCCCACCCACCCGCGCACCGCCCCGCGGTTTATCGATCTGCCGGGCCAGAAATAAGTTGGCCCGGTTGGCAGTATGATAGCACGGTTAACCGCGTAGTGTTGGGGAGAGAAATGCGTTGCGATGTTTCACTACTCATTAAACTTACGCAGGCATTGTTTAACATAAAAAATGAAAAAAAAATGTTTTTTTAGAATTAAAAATTAAATTAATTAAAAATTCTGGCTGAGGTTGAAACTACAGGTAGTGCCATGGCTCCTTGGCTCTATATAACGAGCCGCCCCTGCTATAAGCATGTCCTTGTTTCATCACGTGATATGTTAATCATAAATAAGTTTATGATATGGAAATATTATAAAACTATAAATAGATGTTTTTCATCCACTCATATTGATTACTGCACTAATTAATGTTGAAATGAAATATAATAGAAAATGAAAATGGATAATTACACCGTTCGACAAGGGTTTCGTAACTTTAATGACACCATATTTTGTTTTAATATCTATGTAAGAGTATATTATATGAGGCGTTTATTTGCAAAAGTCTCTAATCGCCAAAATTTCAAAAAATTGCTTTCTTGCAAATTTACACAATTATTTAATGCGGAATCGATTGCTTTTGCGAGAATTTTTAGATAAAACTTATTTATTACCTAAAGTTTGATGCTAAAGTGTAAGTTATTTGCAAAACTGGCTGTCTACAGCTCAACCAATAGCTTGGTGGTCTAGTGTTCACACAGCAAACAGGTGTTGTTTTTTTATTTCACGCTGGAAAATACATTCGTTTCACTCTAAACATCAATGTTGTAGTACGTTGTGATTTTTAACGGCAGTTTTGTTGCTGCGATTTGTTAGCATGGATGAGATAAATACTCAATGTGAAATTTTACCCTGTCCGAAAAAATTGGGCGCAAGAAAGAGCGACAACCAGAAAACTACTCTAGGAATGTTACAAAAAGGCTCAGGTATGTTTTAAAAAGTAGAAAATTTTAGAACATACCAGACAGATTGTTGTTCAACCTGTCTACGCCACAAAGAGCAATTAAAAGTGACTACATCAGCGAAAAAAAAAACGGTTTTTTTAAAAAATAAGAGGTTTTTTTAAGTTTTTTTTTATTCTAAAATCTTTTTTTGAATACTAATTACAGATTACTTAATGTATAATTAATCTTTCAATAAAAATCCAACAAGTTTATTTATATTATTTGTAAAACTCTCTCTTTGCACCAAAATCTTATTTAGTTTTCGAAATCTGTGATACTTTTAGGTTTAGAATCATTCAATTTATTATAAGTGCCTGGTAAACTACAGCAACCAAAATAAAATAATACGAAAAAATAATTTTCATGTTCGCAAAAAGGTTTATGTTGCTCCTGAAAAGTAAACCAAGTAGCAAAGAGGAAGTTTTGCAAATAACGGCCTCATATGTAAACACAATATTTTATTTGCGAAATCACCGTTTTTTACCTCTATACGAACAATAAATATCTTCACATCAACGATAACACCGCTCATGATATTTTCCCGCACTAAATTGCGTATAAGGCATGCGAAAAGTCATGCAAAAACACTTACGGAGATTCCAGGATCCACTCCTTGCAGAAAAAATCCTCCAAACTAATTTCCTGAAGAAAAACCCGCTGAATTTTGGCAGCAGAGAAGTTGAAAAACCACACAGAACCACTCCCTCCTGCATTTACCACCGATATCTGTGATAAGAAATACGTAATATAATCTATGGGATAAACTGTAATATTCTATAAAATTGAAAATTCAATGCTTCTTCATGTGCGCTGATTTTAAACCGATTCGAACACAGAAACATATATTTGGTGTGAAAATTCTGAAATCATGTGAGTATGATAATATTATAGCTGCAAATACACTAAAAATAGTAAACAAACTCTAGCACTTATGGGGTGGGTTTAGATACAAGTTTAGTTTTAATGTTCTGAAATCTAGTAACAAATCTAGTAACTAGTAACAAATCGTTCAACACGACAGTCGAGAATTGATACGGAAATTAAAAATTAGTACAAAAATCTACATCTATATTTTTCAGGGTGGCAAACTGATTGGTTTTAAGTCATTTGGTTATCTAAGAACATATTTGTCACTTTAGATTAACTTGGAATAAAATAATGTTGAACGGCTAGATTCGCATATGCAACCACTATACGCCGTTGCATACTAACATATGGTGGGCATACGCTTCTCATTTTTACGGGGAGAATTCCTGAACATGTCGACTTACCTAAACCGCCTAAACCTATCCGCATCGGTGGTTATTGGGAAACGATAACATGAGTCCTTCCGCTCATTTTCAACACTATTCCATAACGAATACAACTTTTTATCTTATTGAAAGATCGAAAAATTCGCGAGGCGAACCGCCGTGGGTTACTAACTGTCACATCGCGCGCGGTGCACTGTGGGAGCAGGAGTCACGTGGTTGAGTACCGGTAACGAAGGTACCTTCCCCCCCGCAGACCCAGTAAAATCAGGGTTATGTTCATATTTGCTTGTATTGTTTTACGGATTATTATTACAGTTCATTAAATTTATGTGAACACGGGATTTATCAAACTATCGGGACGTGCTTTGTATGTTAGTGATAAGCTTTCTGGTTTTCTGGTGATATTTCGGGACCATTCGGGACTAATTCAACAAAATTAAAATGAAAAAGGAAAGGAATGCAGGAGGAACAAAAATATAGGGTGTCATATTTTGTATAACTTTTATTATAAAACAATTACCCATCTACAGTTTTACCACGTATTTCAATTGAAGTTCATTCATTCAATCATTCAATCAAAAAAAGTGCGTTATACAGGGTGTTTGGTAGATCGACTTACTAGTTCTATTAGACTAGAGTGAATAGACGGTAATGATGGTTCTGTAGTACCGTGACATGCAATACGGCGTACTTGACACTATAGAGGTAATTCTTGAAATTATTTCGAACGACTTCTTAATTCCAGTGAAAGTACACAAATAAAGGTACCTATTCACTTAGGAAAAATTCAAACCCAGTGTGCCTTTTGACACCTTTGGTTGGATATTACAAATACTATACATGAGAACAGAGAGCGGGGTGTCAAACCGCACACGATGGAAACCTGAACAGACAGACCATGAGTGCAAATTTTGTAATTTCTAAAGACATACGCTACGGTTACAATAGTAACTTTTAGTTACCATCGTTACCATGACACAGTTTTGAAGTTTTCAAACGTCTTAAAAAAATCTTCAACGTCATTGTGAGTCAATGTTACGTCAATTAAAATACCAATCATTTGAAAAGTTTTAAAAGCGCACAAGATGTACGACAAATTATACAATTCCTTCGCTCAACAGCAGAAGTACAGTAAGTACTCCGGCGTACATTTGACAAGTCGATAATCTTCGGTTACCATTCAGGTTTTGCGAATCGAGTACCGTACGGGTACTCGACGTTTGGTACCCTCAGTCCACCGATGACGAAAGCGGCACCATGCGAATTTCTATCGAATTATAGAAGACGTCTCAGCACTGAATGGTCACCGTCCACAATATCCAGAGCGGATCCACCTTTGCTAATACAACCATCGGAGCTATATCATAGGCACGTTGGGCAATTACCCAACTACGCTGGTCACATCCCTGGATCCATATTTAGGTCATACCTACTTTATCCGTATATGCTTTCATCAGTAAGTTTGGAATAAGTTTGACAAAACTATTAAACAAAGTTTTTAAACCAACCAGCAAAGTATGTACCAGTACGTATAGTACTCCACAGACACCTAATACCAAATTTATTTTTTCCATTCATGATCTTGTCCTTACTTTTTAAGAGATAAGCTTGTATACCAAATTTCAAATCAATTCAGTGTATAAATGAGTCTAAAACGAAGGCCTATTCATGGATCCTTTCTCTAAGACTTTGTTAAATGGAAGTTAAATTATTAATTTAAATTCTACTTCAAAGCTAAAGGCTTTTCAAACAAAAGGGTTGGATAAATTCTTAAAATCCAAAATACTCTAGAGTTACAAGTTAAATAAAAATATGCCATGATGCATTTCCACAATTGCATATATGAATCATCAATTTTAATAATCCAGATTCATTTAGCAGAGAGGCCCAACAACAAATCAGTTCAATATAAAATTAATCAGTTACCTTACGACTCAAAACGGATTTCAACGGAACAACCAGAATTGATCAACGTTGAAACCAGAATTAAATCCATGTTCTCTTCTTTCCTGATTTGACCCCTTAAAATGTGGACAGCTTAATCAAAAATTAAGCATAACTCCGAACAACGCCTCGAATACATTTTATTTTCTATTGTATTTTAAAGTTTTATATACATTAATCTTTCAGATACGGCAAGACTTTTGGAAACGACACCAGAGACGCAAAGCGATGGCTAAGAGGGGATTTCTCAACATAAAAACTGCCGGGGAAATAAAATAAACCTTTATTTGACTATCTTAGAGATAATAAAAACTCAGTACATTTCACTTGTTCTTCCATTCGTTAAGGATGGCCGATGCTTTCTGTAAATACTCATCTGTCTGTAAAAGAAAAACAAGAAACTAATTGTAAATTCTTCATAGCTTGTTGGTGGCAAATATACCTTAATAAAGCAATATCTAACTAGATTCTCTCCGATATTCTTGTATGGCTCACTATAAAAAGCCGATGGAGGAATGCCTTGTAAACCAACGTTCTTAGTCATCCACTTCGTAAATCTGTAATCTTTGTATTGGTCTGTTTCTGAAGTTAAGTCAACTTTGGATTCTATAAAACAAACAAAAAATAAATAATGAATATAAATCAAAAACTAATAACAAAAATTGCATAGAAAAGTAAACCTCTAACCTAAAGCCGACCAATCAGCAATCATGAAGAAACCGCCCTCGGGTATTGTTGGCACCATTCCAACTTCCGTTAAGAATTTTGCCATGTAGTCACGTTTAGCTTCGAGCATCTTTGGCAGTGTGACAAAGTAACAATCGTCTTGTCCCAAACGAGGCAGTTCCTTTTCAAATCCCATTGCAATTGCTTCTTGAATGGGTGTTGTACACGTATATACACAGTTCTGGTGAACAACTTGGGCGTTTCGCATCAAGGCTGCCGGACCATAAGCCCAACCCGTTTTCCAACCCGTTATGCTGAATGTCTTACCAGCAGACCCAATTGTTATGGTTCTCTCCCACATACCAGGCAGTGTTGCTAAGTAATGAAAAAAATATAATATAAATAATAAAATGAGTCAATTTTTAGTGTAAATAAAGAATTTTTACAAAAACAACATAAATACAACGTTTATTAAAGCAAGTTATAAGGGCTCAAAAGTTTAACGAAAATAGGACTTACCTTTTTAAGTTTATTGCAAAAAATCTTTATTTAAACTTTGCTATAACTGTGACGGGTGTGACTAGTACAATCTACAGGTTTTAGTTAGGTTCAACTAAAAATTCAGCCAAAAGATGTTAATAGAGTTGATTTCAACTTGGTTACACTGATATGTAATAGTTATACAAGGTTAGTCAAAATTACCTAAATAACACATCTAAATAACTCTAAAACTGAAAAAAATATCAAATAAAAATCTGATGTGGCCAGGCACATTACTTTATCATGCTATTTAACAGTGTCTCCCAACACTGATGAGACAAAATTAACTAGTTTTACTGCAGTACGAGCAATCTCGGTAAAATAGAATTTGCGTATGCAGCTAAATTATTTATTTTACCAAAAAAAATGTCAGACATAAATTCGGTTGGAGAATTATTTAATTAGAGAATAGAGGACACGTTCGTGAATGGGCAAAATCAGTTCTCTTTTTTATTTAATATTTTACGGTGGGGGTATTTTAACTTCAGCACAGCTGAAGATAATTTTCTTACTATGTAGTTTTTTAATAAACTGCGTCATTTGTTAGTTATAAGCAATTAATCAAAATTAGCAAAATTATTGGAACACCTAAATAATTCTTCAACCATAAAAAATGTCAAACTAAATTTTTAATATATGGGGGTGGTCATTTTATTATGGACACTTTGTAAACAATTTTTTACATTTTTTATGGGGTTTTTTTGTAGGAATAATCTTATATGCAATTAATCGATAATTAATCAATAAAAAACTAAACAATGAAATAGACTTAAATTAAGTGTTCAAACTGTCAAATTAAAATAAATGTGTATGTGGGAAAATATTCTAAATTTGAAGTTCAGGAATTGTGATTAATTGTTTATAACTAAAAAATGCTAAGAATTTGTCCTAGAATTAAAAATGTAACAATATACAAGGTGGTTCTATCAGAAAACAGAAAGATTACCAAATTACCAGAATAAAATGGCAACCACTGTATATTAAAAATATTCTTAAACGATAGCTTGTTTAAACCACTGAACTAAACCCAGAAAACTATTGTTTGAAAAATTATTTGAAACTTTTTAAGGTTGGAGAATTATTTAAGCATTCCAGTAATATTGTCTAATTTTGATTAATTGCTTTTAACTCAAATATGGTGCATTTTATAAAAAAAATATTCCTACAAAATATTCTTAGAATTAATCTTAGAATTAAAAAATATGTAATATTATACAGACCGTTCTATTTGAAAAAGGAACAGTTACCAAATTTCCAGAATAAAATGAACACACTCTATATTAAAATTATATTTAGACAATAACTTGTTTAAAGCAAGGAAAACTTATCTGAAAAATTTGCTGAAATTTATTATGGTTTGAGAATTATTTAATTAGAGAACTACAGAATTATCTCATTTTGAGTAAGCCTGTATAATAAAAATATTGATGTTCTGTAGCTGTTACAAATTAGATTTTGATTTATGATTTTTTGAAAATGCCATAGTTCATTGTGTGACGGGTGTGACATGTGCAGGTTGAGAGTGAATTCTGAATCGCATATTTTGAAGTAAATTAGTCAAAAAAATGATAATATACATTATTATCTGTAACCTTAATATACAGATATTGCTAATTTCAATGTTTTTATTATTCATGAAGAAAATTTATCAATAATGTTTTTACTTTTTCTGTGACGGGCGTGATATTTAGAAACTCAACATTCATCAAATTGTAATAAATACAGGCATTCTCTGTTTTAAAAAATAAAACTCTTTACAAGAAACTTTAATAATTGCTCTAGTTTTATGCTGTTTTTCTAAAACACTACTCAAATATTTAGTTACATACCAATTCTTACGTGGACATTTGGCTTGTATACCAACCACTCATATACTTCATCCGAAATACATAGTACGTTCCATTTCTTACAGAGATCCGCAATCACTTCTAATTCATCTCGCTTAAAAACCTTTCCTAACGGGTTGTGCGGAGTATTCAAAATTATCATTTTTGTGTTCTTATTAAACATGCCTTCCAATTCTACCGGATCCAATACCCAATCTGCTGAACTGATCGCACCAGGTCCAGACTTTTTCTATATCAAAATTCAATCAAAAACAGTTGATATAAGAAAACAGAAACCTAACTTACCAACCGAAGAGGTATAGACTTGGGTATTCCCCCAGCGGTTCTAACCATGGGATCATAACAATCGAAATACGGATCTATGATAATAACTTCATCTCCAGTGTTTAGGTGGCCGTTGATAGTAGCGAAAAGTGCTTCGTAAGCGCCTGATGTCACAAGAATCTCCGTTTGAGGGTTAAGTTCTCTCGAGACCAGCTGGGAGTATAACTTGGCTAATGCTGCGACTAATCTAGGGTGACCCTGTAGTAAAAACAATTAGAAAAAAAATTTTACGATGATATAAAGAACGTACAAAACCTCTAGTATATTGGTGTACTAATGGATTTTGGCTACGAGCGACAGATTCTAGGCCTTCAGTAATATAATCGGGAGGCTGAAAATCAGCAAAACCCTGGCCGAGATTTAACGGTTTGTGTTCCAAAGCCAATTGGATGTATTCCACCCTGTAAATATCTTTGGTATACCAGAGTTTAAATTGTAAGTGATTATTTACCAAACACTTTTGTCGTTTCCGACGTACCGATCGGGTAGTTTAAATTTGTCCATACCCTCGATTACCGCTGGAGATGGCATGTGAAGATTCCTCGAATAATTATTATTTATGGCTCTCAGGAGAGTGTATATTGTCCGATTGCTTTTTGATAGCATCTGAAATTGAAATAACTTTATTAGGGATTTGTTATCTTTATTACTGGTGATAAAAACCGCAATGAACGACGTAATACGACTATGTTAACAATGTAGGATTTGAGAAATTCAGGAAACTAATTATAGAAAAATAGACTTTGCGCTAAAAAATTTGTTGAACTAACCAGAAGAACTTCATAACCTAATAAAAATGCTTGTGGTGACAAGTGTTCTATTTAACAATGTGGACTTTGATTTTTACATTCTGTAATCTTTAAATTGAACAAATAGCCATGTCATGAATAATACATGATAATACTTTAGCGTAATAAACATGATAATTATTATAAGATGTTTGCGATCCCTAACATAACCTCTTATTAGACCATAATTATGAACATGAAACATGAACATATTTTTTTAAGCGATTCCCTTTCACAAAAATGATGAAAATTTGCTATAATTTTATTTATTTCAAACCAAACGTATTACATATTAATTAAATTAATATAGTCTACCTACAGGACTAATATTTTAATAATAATTCCAATTAGGGAAAACATACAGGGTGTATAAGAAATAAACGCAATAACTTGGCGGGGTAATGTTACGACTGACAAAAAATTGTCATAAAATTATGCAGTTGAAAATTTAATTGTTGCTGTATGTTTGCATAATGTGTGGTACCACGGCGAAAAGTTACCAACTCCTTTAGAAAGCAGATTTTACGAAATTTGTATAAAATAACGACGATATGGTCAATAACTTACTATCAGGGTTGTTATGTTTAAAACATTTTGTTTTAAACTTTGTTTTAAATGTTTAAAACACTCTTTGTTTTAAAACATGTTTTAATACAAATATTTTGTTTCAAACACTTTGCTTTAAAACATTGTTTTAAAACAAATATTTTGTTTTAAACTATTGCTTTAAAAATTTTTTTAAAACAAGTTTGATTCCTTATTTAAAACATTTTTTTTGGGTGATTTAAAATATGTTTTTCATGTTTAAAACATGTTTTTTGCAAAGTATTTGCAAACATTGTTTCGTTACAAAAATCATCATTTTATTAAAAAAAACATGTTTGTTTTGTTTTAAAAGAAAACGTTTTTTGTAACAACCCTGATTTTAACTTGGTAAATGGTTTCAATGATTTTCGGAATTTTATTCGAAAATCGGACCTCGCATTCGAACTAAGACAGCTAAAGAAGATAATTTTCTTACTAGTTTCCTATATTATTGCAAATGCAGATCGTCTTTGCCACAACTTTTGCTATTTGCGTAAATATTTAGTGATTATATATTAATATAATTAAACTTACCGTTATACATAGTTTCACTTGTAAGTAAAATACCTACTTTTGCAAAAAGAAATAAAGATAACAATGATATTATAAAATACATTTTATTCGAACAACATATAACCCGTGTAAACATTTCAAACAAGAAAATGACATTCAGTGTTTATAAAGGTTTATTAATTAAAACAGAATAAATCTGTGATGCGTAAGATATAGACAATAAATATAAAAGAATTCTCATTCCTGAAAGATATGCAGTAAAGATAAAATGAAAGATATCTCTATAAAGTGCGGAAAACCTATATGATTAGCTTACAGCAAAAGGTGCAAAGTGTGCTAAGGCCCTGAGATATAAGTCGCCTGTTGCAAGAACCAAATAAAAAGCAAACGCAGGCGTGGTGCTCTTAGCGTATCTAGCCGACGACACATTTTTATTAACAACTGTATAATTTCTGCACTTCTGTTAGTTTCGTACACATAGCCTCGACTACTTTTGGGTCGGTCAGTAAAATTGTCTTCCCAGTATCGGCGGACGAAAATATCTTCTTCTTTTTACCCTCTGTAGAGACAGATATTTGAACTCCTTTCGCCACTATTTTCGGTGGTATGATTATATCTTGCCAGATATAACCCCATTCAACCTGTAGAAAAATCACATTTATTATTAAGAATTTGACTGTTTCTTTGTTGATCTGTTTTACCTGCCAAACTCCAAATAATTCACTGTACGATACGTAGAGAAGCCGCTTATCCGTCAATAAAAGTATCTCCTTTTTGAAAATAATGTTGTAGTGAAAAACGTAAAAGTCCGTAGTTGCATATTTTCCTTTCTCGAGTTCTAACAAAATCTTATTTCCCGCTGCTTCTTTATTATTATATGGCTTAATCAGCCCATCAAACTGTATAAAGCGGCCTGGTCTCAATCTACGCGCTTCTTCACTTGACAACTCCGTAACTCTAAAAAAAAATTATATTTACTTTACTTTAGAAATACAAATTGTGTTAAGAAACCATCTTAGCACCATAGGGTTATGTAACCACTGTTAATGGTTAAAGTTTTAGCGATTTAACAACTACAAATTTTGTGGTGGAATTAAGTGAGCATGAATGACATGCACTTAATCTCATTTTGATGTTTTCATGTTAACAATGTTTATTACGATAGCCCATTTAAAATACTAATAATAAAGATCTGAAAAATTACTGTCACTTGAAATATTTATTCACAAAATGTGTTATTACTAATTTTCATATAGTATGGTAAACATATGGCTTCTGCCATATCGAATTACTCAGAAAAGCATGCTGAATCCAAATAGGCTAACCTTTTGACAGTGTCGAACGAACTGCTTGCGAAATCGATGACACCAGATGTGGGACGCGTCACCAAGCCCACGGCACCCTTTCCAAGACCTTTGAAGAAGCCGCCGACCCCTTGCTCTTTTGCACCACTTATCGGCTTACGGATAACCCCGGTTATACCATCATAGACGCCCTAGAACGATCAAAAATTATTCCCTCGGCGACAATTTTGTTGACGTTAAAATTTACCATAACCAGGCCCTTGCCAGATCTTGCAATACCTTCCGATACAGTATTAGCTTTTTTCGTTGCTAGGTCTCTACGTTTTCTTTGGTATTCTTTGTCAAAAGTCAAGGCAGCGATACCTTTTCCCATGGCACCTGTTATTCGAGAAACTGCACCAGCAGCTCCACCTACCGTATGCCCAAAAAGACTCCTAACCCCAAGGGCTAGGCCTTCAGCAAATTCGCCTGGACCTTGAATTGCTCCCTGCCGATTAAATAAGAAATAATTTTAGAAGATGATGATGATGGATGTTTGTTTTTAATGTCACCTGGAAAGGTTCGTAGAAAAGATCTTCAACACCTTTCGTAATTCCTAACACTAATCCGTAGGGGTTACCCAAAACGTCCAAGCCTAACACAAGGGCGTAGAGCTGTTTTACAGCCTGTCCGGTGTAGTGGCTTGAAGCTTCACTTATCAACTGCTTCTGAGTCAAAAATGTATATTCTCGTTCAAAGTACGCCAACCTATATAAAATTTTAATTTAAATTATTGAAAGCAAAAAACTAACATGTTTATAACGGTGAGAACAAGTCACATACCTAAATACAACATCCTGCATGTCTGTTAGCGTAACACCTAGACCTTGAAGCAGTACGTTAATGAAGTTTGGAGCGACGAGACCTTGGGAGCTGCCGCTGCTTCCCAAAGAGAAACTGACATGGATTTTCAATGGTGAAAAGTGCAACAGATCGTAGAAGCTCTTCTGTTCTTGTTGAGAATGCCGACATACGTGTTGGTATAAGGGTTGGTTAACTAAGTCAGCGTCCGCCAAGAAGATGATCCTCTACAAAATCAATTTTTAACATATTTAATATTAAAACGGTGACCGTAGTACCTCTTTTTCAAGCGTATCGTGCGATAGTTCAAACATCTCCGAGAGTGCGGTGACAAAACCGAGTTCTAGCTTGATATGAAACTCTTGTATTAGTAATTTGAAATACTTAAATTGCTTAATCTGGCTATGTTTGATCAGCATTTGTACGATACTCAGTTCGGCAAATGGTTTGTGCACTAAAACATAATTAATATTCATAAAACACTTAGACAGGGTCTTTAACAACGAGCTTCCATAGAAATATATGGAGAACCACATGACACAGTTTCAATTAAATTTGTGCATTGTTGTTGCGACAAAAACACTGATAAAAATGTATTTTGCAATGTAGACTGAATATGCCCCAATCCTTCAGGGTCAAAACTTTAAAATGTATCCATTTGATGCCAAGACAACTAATGTGAGCTATTTCAACAAAAGGATGACATACACGTTATTGAATTATCAAGTACTTGTTTAACTTCCATTAATTTTTTTATCTATTTGCTTTTCTGTTAATTTGTGGTGAAATTTTATCTTCTACAAAAATTCAGATATTGAAATGAACCAAATAACCAAAACAGTGAGAATTTATATGACTTTGTGACAAAGTATTTAAGAACTTGCCCAAACTTCGTAATTATTTTACAGAGCTTTTGAAAGTAGATCAAAAGCTTGATCAAAGATTACAAACGTTATTGAACATCAAAGTTAAATACAATTACCTACGCTGGATTTAAACATGATGAACTGTTTGATAGTATTAAGCAGCAGTTTTGGACTTTTCAAGTTTTATTTAAATAAATTTAATTTTGTCAAATTAGTCTTTATTTCAATTTTGTTTTTAAATTGAAATTTTGCAGAAAATACCATTCTTTAGTTCTGCACGAAGTTGATTTCTCGATAGAATTAATAACCGGTTTTAACGAAAGCAACCGGAATCAGAAAATATGCTAGTTTTAAAATATCATAACCCATAAGATTTATCTGCAAATCTTCAAATTTCATTTGGTTCTCCATATATAGGATCATTGTTATTGTAAAAAAGACCCTGTATTTATTCATAGAAACTTCACAGAACTAATATTAATATAATATAAATTTAATAATTTAATATAATTTAAAGAGACGTACCATCAGTTCCAGCAACGCTCTTCGGAGGGGGCACTGGAGCTAAGACTACCGGGAATATACAGTCGTAAATCTGGTTATCGATCTGTATCCTATTAATTTTCGCGTGCACTTGAAGCAGGTACGGATTAGTGGTCATCGAAAGCCACAGTCCAGTCAAAAAGGTGCGCCTGATTTTCCTAGCGTGCGGCTTAAACATCTCAAACAGTTGAAAGTCGACCTCCGTCTTGGCATCTATCACCATACGATCCTCAAGATCTTCGGCGCCAGCCTTCATCGTTAAATAGTGATTGTAGGCCACCTCCATGGCCGCACTGTCCTTGGTATTCATCTGATGGTATCTCTTCGAGCCATGTTTGCACGTTTCCCAGATAATCCCGCTACTGGCGATGCCGATGTACATAATTTCCTTCTTGAAAACGTTGTTGACTAGAGATAGTCCGAGGCCGTGTATCGAAAGGATGATCTCCTTGTCGATTTGCTCGAACATCTGAGAGGATTGCGCGTTTTCCGCGACCGATTGGCTACATGTGAATAGGAGTATACGCTGCATGCCGTCGAGGAACGAGACCCAGTAGACGTAGTTATTCTCGGCTATCGCGTACTCTCCGCAGCCGTCTTTTCTTAGATCGTCTTCGATTTCCTTGCGGTAACCGCCTTCCCATACGAGGACGCGGGAACCAACCGGATTCAACCATGTGTAATACATACGATGACCTGGTTCTAATTTACTGGGTGAAAAATAACAAAAATGGCGTTATATTGAACATAATTTAAAATATAATTAGTTGCGCTCGATAAAATAGCAATGTGATTCAGAATGTTAATAGATTTTTAAACTCTCTATCGGAGTAGGCTTTGATTCTTATATTTCTTCTGATAATCGGGCCACTGTCAATCATCAGTTTCTGTACTCCAGGTTACATATTTCTAATTAAATATGATTTTTGCATTTCCTGGAAAGTACTTGAGTAAAGAAAAACGTCTCAAAAACCAAATTGCTAAACAATGCTTTCTTTTTTTTTTTAAAAAGTTATGTTTGCTGACTTTATTGTTTATGTAATGTGATTTTCAATGCCATTATATAATAAAATTGAAGAAATATATTGTTCTATTTTCGTTTTACCACACTGCTATCATTATCAAGTGCAACCTCATATCCATAGCCAAAACTTACATTAAGTGTACGGTATCTTTTTCCCATATATTCAAAGTATTCCTCGTATTGTTCAGAATCAAAGCGGGAGCCATACCACCTTCGTATTTCGCAAACGTGATATATACAGCGCCTTCCGTGATTTGCGTGTCCACGTTAACGCCACCATACTACGAACACAAAACCATAGTAACACCATAAAAACCGGAACTACACAATCAACAACTCACCTTATTAGGCAGCTTCAGCAAAGTTGTGTGACTCTCCGTAATAAAGAACGGAGCACTTACTTCCTCGCTACCAACCACCCTTATTTTCAACAATTTATCATCGAAATCCGCCATCGGCCACATGGCCGTACAAGAATTCGGTTCGACACGAGTCCAACCATCTGCAGGTCTTTCGTGTTCTTGGCACTCGATAGCAAAGTTTGCGCTATTGATTAAGACGTAATACGGGGTGAAAGTGACCTGTTTCGTCAACCCGTTATGCGTTAGAACTATACTAACGCCCAACTAAAAAATTGGAAAATAGATAAATAAGATAATAACGATTGAATTAAAAGAACCGCACCTGGTATACTTTGTCGTCGTGCTTGCAAATGATGACTCCGGAAGAACCAGCCGCGTCAATTGAGAATTTATCCGACCACTCGCCGCCACTTTCAATTTTAATCGATGCTTTTTTCTTCCCGAAGAAATTTTTTGCGTTGAATGAGAAAAGTATCGGACCCTTGAACGTCGCTGGATGATGAAGGAGGTTCAGGTTTTCATCAGAACTCTGCGTGTACACATGAAGAATTACTATTTTTTTCTAATCGAGTTAGTTTTAACAAACATAACCGTGACATGGCTGATAGAGGTGGCCAAAAGGATTTTTTTATTTATTATTAGATATAGAACATCGGTTAAGAGGACACAGTAGTACAGTAGTGCTTGAGCTATATAAAATTGCTCAGAAAGAAAAAAGGTGGATACAAATACATATGTATAAAAACAATATAGCGTAAGTCAAACAAAAGTTTTATTTGTCTCCAAACAAATTTATTGATGAAAATACAAGATCAGATTCAAATTTTTGGCCACCACTTTAATTGGTCTAAGTAAAAAAAAACCATAAAACAATGAATCTAATATTATGCAATAAATAGTGGAGTAATTAAGGAATGGAGCAGTCAACATCTACATTGCGCTTTGATGAAGAAATAAGGAGACAGTGACACGATAGACAACAGATAGTTTGTACCTTATGGGGACTTCCGGAGAGTTCGTTTTTCTCAGTCTTTTTCGACTTCTGAAAAGGATCAAGGAGATTGGGATTTCTAGCGATACGAAATGGCAAAGTTATAAATGATATCTTACCCGGTAGGCGATATTCAGTTCCGACTTGTTGATCATCCAGAACGGACAGTAGATTGTCATCAGCTGGGATCCTTCATGTTCCAGTATGTGCACACCGAGATCCAGTGAGACCTTAGTCGTACTATCGTAACTGTCAAATGTCCACACGGAAAACTGAGATGGATTCGGGGAAATTTCGTGAACACAAGACCATTCCTTCTCAAGGTAGTCAGGCAACTGTTAAAAAACAAATATAAAAACAAACATGAAAACAAAAAGAAGATTCTGGAAATTTTCCATAGAGATCATTGTGACGGGTGTGACACGCGGATCCCCGTGTACTATGGTGAGCATAATAAACGGGGACACTTAAATTTGCACTTATTAAACTGGGCTTTGTAATGTCATGTCAGTACGTTTGTTATGTCACAATTGAATGAATTTCAAAAGGCAACAATTCAAATTTGCCTGCATGATGGAATCAGCATTCGCCATATTGCTACTGAATTAAGTGTAGGCAAGAATACCACGAAGAATAAAACCGTTGATTGTCAATGAATATAGATAGTCAGCCATGGGTTAGTTGGGGCCTTAACATCCAGAGGGCAGGGTTTTTTGCAAGATTCATTCACAAATTATAGCGTTTTCGACTTATACAGTTCTATGCACGCACTTGGTGCGAACTAGCTGAGGTCGAGCATAAATATATAATAAATATATAAGTCGAAAAGGCTATAATTTGTGAATGAATCTTGCAAAAAACCCTGCCCTCTGGATGTTAAGGCCCCAACTACCCATGGCTGACTATCTATATTCATTGACAATCAACGATAAAACTGTCGAAACCAAAACAAGTTTGTAGTTTGACAGATACTGTCAAAGTTTAGACTTCATAGGTTAACAAATACGATCAAAGTGAATGTTACACAACTAAAATTGTTCAGATGCTTTGTTTTGTATTTACATACTGAGAATTTTTAATTAAATTTGTTTTACCGTCAGGTGATTATTCTCTCATTTTAAAGAGCTGTTATTCCAAACACAGTGTAATACACAAGAATGTTTTTATTTATTATTAAACCTTATGAAAAGATGAATTAATTTTGAAAGTTTCAGATTTTTTGTCCTGGTCTCATCAGAGATATTTGTAATTTCAATAGCTTGTCATCAATAGGGAGAAGGAATAAGAAAGCTATTTTTTTTTAAATATAAGCCCTTTGCATACAAGGTTATAACTAAAAAATATTCAATGGACAAATTAAGTACCCCTTCATGTCTAAAAAAAAGTCATGAAAATTCCTCCTAATGGACTATCGTAACTAAACTTTAAGATATCTTTTTAAACAGAAAATATGCGTAAAGTCTATGCATTATATACCTAACAGATAGCTTGGAATGTGCCTAATCGAGTGGTTTTTATTTCAACTCTCTATGACAATTTCAAGCAAAGTTATTTCGTTTAACGCAAACACATACCAATGTCAAAAATGTCGGATTCGCTGACACTTCGCCATTTCTGAACTAATTAAATAAAACAATAATAAAAAAGAATGGTTTTGCACTCCCAGAAGATAGGCAAATTCAATACAAAAAATGAAATTTTTCTAAAATGGTCAAGCGACCAACTTATCTTCTTCTGGACCATTTCAGATGGATTGACCCTACAACCACGTACAACTACGTACTGTGACGGGTGTGACAATGCCAGTACTAAGAATTTAAATGTTAATCTGTAACCGTGCTATACAGATTAAATTTTGTTATTATTCAAGCACAAAATTTTTCAACAGTTTTAAACTTTAGATCATTACATACCCTAAGGACAATGGTGGATAATCCGGGAGTTACGTGTGTCACTGGTAGGGTAGAACCTGGTAAGATTACAACGTCTTCATCTTGATCCTGTACCGTGAACTCAATTCTAACTGGAAGGGAATTTCTAAAAAGTACAGGCGGGTGCAAATGTACATTACACAGGGTACTATTCATTGTTTTCTTCACGGTATTCTCGTTGTATATTTGCTGTATACTACTCACAGCCTGAAAAAATATATAACATATAACAATATAATAATAATTAACTTCACAATTTAGCTTCTACGTACTTTTATGATAAAAGGTTCACTGTGCCCAGCGTCGGACTTCGGAAGGCACTGTAAAATCTGCGTTTGTTTGACATTTAACTGCAGATCCTTCCAAATAAATGGAATAGTTGACACAGAGTATTTTGGGATTGAGAAGAACAACTCGCTAGTCGGATTATAGACAGCTTTTATGGGCACATTCAAAGATTTTTCGCTAGCAATTGTTCCGATACATTCAAGTTCATTTCCGCTTGGTTTCATGTAATATACATCGACAGGAGTATTCAGGTGGTTGTAGACCTGAAAATCTGAATTTTAGAATAGTGTGCGATTTAAGCGTGCATTATTTAAATAGATATGTGCAATAAAATAAATACTTTTAGCATTAAAATAATAAATATTCACCTGGTATAAATTTGTCATTTATTACATTTTTTCCCTACTTTTTTTTTTCGAAAACAGCACGATAGAAAATTTATTTTCCCTAACTTATATATTTTTCAATTTTCAATTGTCTTTTTGTCAAAAATTTTCTTTTGTAAGGCCATAAAATGTTGCCCCTGCCATTTACACAATTAAATGATCTACCAGTTTCAAAAATGGTGACGCTAAAGCTCAAAAAATGTGTGTTTTAATAATTAAAAATGGACGTCTATATACAAGTGTTTTTAAAATGACACAACTTTTCAGAGATTTTCCCATGTTTCCATACTTTACGCGCTTATTATTATTATTGTTATTATTATTGTATGTGCGCTGCAGGTTGCAGTACTTAATGCACATTATATTTTCTTTCTAGGGCGCATTATAATTTTCTCATGGTACAATTTAGATTATTAAATGCGTTTATAATATTTTCAAATGCTGATTTATTTAAACTATTGGAAATATATATTTGTTAGTGAACAAGTATTTTTTAAGCTGCTCATTATATTTTTATAGAGGTAACGATTGTATTGCACATTTATTTATTTAAGTGTACAAATATATTAGTAAAGGGACATTCAAATATATAAATGCACAATTATTTATTCTGATGTACATTCGTATAAATTTATTGCACATTTATTTTTTTTAATAATGCACAAGTAATTTTTTTAATTGCTCAGATATTTTTTGTATTGGACAAATATTTTTGGTATTGGTCATATATTTTATCAAATGCTTACAATAAATGCACGTTTTATTTTATTTATTGCGCATATAATTTGTACTGTTTAGAATATATGCTGAAGGTGAGGTTGCGTGAAGTTATCGCATAGAACCAGTTCCCAAAAGTTTCCAAAAGTTGTAATCTATTTGAAATGGTCAACAAAATAAGTTTAAGCGTGGTTATAAACTATTTCAGACTCATTGCCTATTGCACTGCCCATTTTCATGCTGATCAATTGTTGATAAATTAATTTAACTCATTATTCTTTTTTAGTTTGGAGGTTATTAACAAAAAACATTTTTGTTTGATACAGTCTGTATTATATTAATTCAAAGAACCTATTTTAACAACAATTTTATGTACATTTATTTGGAACCTAACGATATTTTGCTTAAGCTCCGCTAAACCGCAATTGAAAAACCCGCCCTTAGAAATTCCGGTTAGGATATGCTAGCCATAACCATGGTAACAGACGGTTTTTATTATGAACCACAGACTTATGAACCCAAAAGTAGTGTCACAAATCACAATGTCTTCATTACGAAAACAAATCCAATGGAATTAGGCATTTTAAATCCAAATACCATTGAGACTTTTTTTGTATGTATTAGAAATCTGATTTGTGAAAAATGTGTAGGTACCTACTTGCAAATGTAATTTACAAATAAATTAAAAACAAAAAGAAATTTGACAACTACTTTGACTTATCTTTATAATGGTTTTTAGAAAACAACTTTTGTCAAATTTTGTTTGATTTTGGATAACAGTGCTAAAATTCTACAAATAATATGTTATGTAAAAACAACACACTTCACTTACCCTTACAATACTGCTAAGAGTGACGATGAAACAACCATCTTCAACAAAAGCCGCTGTAACAACAGCCCAAGTATCGTTACTTTCCGCACGGTGCTTCAGTGAAAAGTACCTGCTCACACATCTCACCAAATTCAAACGGATCGCACATTCCGGCTCTATTATCTGATTAAAAAGAACAAAAATACCAATTATCTTTCTCATATCCGTATCCATAAGGAGTTTTATAACCTCCGGTTATAATTGAACAATCGTTATTAAACACAAACGGACAGTTATAATTTAATAATCATTAAACACAATCTGTTACAATTTAATGATCGTTAAACAGTCAGTTATAATTTAACGATCGTTAAACACCAACGGGTAAATAAAAAGAGCAAACCTTAATATCCAACGATCGTTCCTTTTGCTTAGAATAGTCGGCTAAGACATCCCCCAATTTGAACCCTCTTTCGTCGTCTTCTTTGCGTAGCTGGAGAGAAACCTGAGCACCGTTTCCCAATAGCACTTCGGGAACGTCGACGTTCTGGTAGACCCTGAAAGATCCCTTGGCGCATTGGATCAGCACATTCAAGCCAGATAAGTTAATAAATCTAAAGGGCGCGTCGTCGCGTTTAAACTTCCCCCTGAGGTCGGTCTGCAGGACCGCCTGAGAGAACGCGTTGCTCAAATTGTTGAAGACGTCCAGCGAGGTTTTTGTCACCGTCAATTCCATATTATTGCTCGACGACACCTCGATGCACATCTTCGGCTGGGGCAGGACGTTCTCCGGTTCGGCGCTTTCCGGACTGGGCGCGTCCAAGTTGTCCCCGTCGTCGTTGTTAATGCTGACCTCGATCTTCAGGTCCCAAGGTCTATGTGACACCTCCAGTTCGGAAACGGTACAGATCGGTTCAATCAGGGGTTCCCAGACTGCCAGGGTTGTGTTGTAGTAACCAATTTGAAGGGTGAGAGTAGCTTCCAATTTAAACTAAGAGATTAGAGATTTAAGTACGATTATTGCCTTGTGTATCATTTTAAAATATGTTTTTGGACTTGACTCTACATTGTTTTTAGACTTTCGCTACAACCGGTCATTCCCAAAATTAGTGTTGAAGTTGGATAAATCCAAATGGAAAGGTGACCTTGAACTTTATGGAAATATAATAAAAAAATTAGTTTCAGTAATTTTATGGCTCTGCAACTAATACCATTCAAGTTTTATTTATTTATTGTTTGAGTTTTTGAATAAGACGTAAAGAGTACTAATAAGCGTCAAGTCTAGACTCCAGTAAACTATTTTGTAGATAGTTGTAGCAACACAATGCAAAATGTTTTAAAAATATCCATGCATAGTTATTTCTATTTTAAAGTTTATATGTTTATATTTTTTAAATCTGCTCCTACATTTTGAATAACCATTTATATATTGGCCCTATGGTAAATGAGGGACAACCTATTTTTGCATTTCTACTTGACATAACATTTTTAATATTGTTTTATAAAAAGCAAGTTAAGCTGATAGCTAGATCCGATAACTAATCATATTACTCACATCTGAACTCCAGTTCTTCACATTTCCGTCAAAATGCGATTCTAGTAGCAGAATGGGGATCGTATGCCTCCCTTCGCCTATCTCCACAGCAAGGACCAATCGCGGCAATGTAACGATGCATAATTCTTTCTTAGCCACCGGAATGATGTCTTGCGTCAAATATTTCATGTCGGTGATATCCTCAGCCATCTCGGCTTTGAAGAACCAGTAGTGCGGCTCCTGGAATTGAACCTTGTTCCACAAAGTTTTGTAATCGGCAGCAATATCTCCGTCACTCGCCAATGTCGCTTCAATGCCAAACATTGTCATGTACGCCCGATTAAGAAGTTCTATTGTTGCCGGCGATACCTTCAAACGTATCTCCGACAGAACAACCTAAAGAATATTGAAACGTTAAAGAGACATTAAAGAACATACACCTATTTTCGGGATGGAATTTTAAAACCTATCTTAATGGGGGAGGAATTGTTTATTGAAAAATGAGAATGCTTATGTTAATGACCAACAATAAAATATATTTCCTAAAAATCCTGACTAATTTTTTTTTTAAACTGCAAGATACAAGCAGTCTACTGACACCAGTTTCTTTCTAGACATCATCATTTATCATCATTGATTTTAATAAATAGGAATGTTCCCAGTCCTTAAACATAAAACCACAAAAAAGTTAACAGCTATCTCTAGAAAAATTAAGATATTCAGAGTCAGAAAAATTATTCAACAAATTTTGATTCGGATTTTCTCTGAATTATTCTTTGTATATACATATGTATGCGAAAATGTCTGATCAAAATTCATAAAAATAAATACTTTTTAAAATATATCGCCGCAAATATCTAAGAATTTCTTTCGACTAGTCAGACTTGGGAAGACTTGTTTCAGTATTTCTATAACTGTTTTTTTCTTGGGTTTCATGGTAAACTGTCATGTAGTTTCTAGGTCATTGGGTTCATCTGCAATAAACTCGCAAAAATAGAAGGTTGCCATTAAAAAAAATACTGATGACGTCATGAGTGAAAAACAATTGACAGTGCAAAATAAAATATGATATAAAAATGTGAATAATAATAGTTCAATATCAAAGCAATATTATTCGTTGTATTGAAATGTTTGACAACTTCTTACCTCAATATTCATCCCCTTCTCCTCAGCTGGGGTCGAACCGGCAATGCTAACCGCAAACGGAAACAGAACGGTCTTCCTCGAGTTCTCACGTTTAGCGGGATTATAGCAGCACGTATACATCTGGATATCCTTGGCGACGCCATTTATGACCTGATGGTCTCCGTTGACGCGCAGTTTCACCAGCATCTCGAGATTGAAGATGAGCGCGTTCGTATCGATGCTGACGAGACTTTCGACGAGCACAATGTCCGGTTTCTCCAGACGTATATTTATGCTTAACTTATTCTCGAGGTCGTCCTCTATGACTGGCGCACTTCTGACGGACTGCGATTTGCTTGCTTGCGACGCCATCGACTTCACTGTATCGACTTTTTTCAGCTGTCTTTCGGACTGCTGCTTGGGAGGAGGTGGCTTATCATCTAAAGCTGACGTAAAGAATTGCTGAATTTTTGATAGGAATTCCATGGACAAAA
The DNA here is from genome assembly GCA_963966075.1 of Aphodius sticticus. Taxonomy (NCBI): domain Eukaryota; kingdom Metazoa; phylum Arthropoda; class Insecta; order Coleoptera; family Scarabaeidae; genus Aphodius; species Aphodius sticticus. The sequence continues at coordinate 164,137 of OZ014513.1, forward strand.
TCAAGTTGAACCCGGATATTCTTAACTCCACTGGAATAAGAAATTGTGTGCTGATATACGTCGAGAAAACAGATAAATTCAATAAAATTCATTTTTTGTAATACCATGTGTTATGTCTTATATCTATTTTTAGTAGTTTTTGTAATATTAGCAATTTAAAGAGTAGTATGCTATTATGTACCTTAATACTGCTCTGTATACAATGTGTTAGGTAGCTAATAATAATAAACTTTAGGTCGCCAACTTACATTTATTGCAAGGAAATTGTCAAAAGAAAAATGCACATGAAGCATTTAACAATTTAAGATACAATAAAAATTTAGACTATCTCATTTTTCAAGTAATCCTGAATTCGTCAAAGAAGCTAATTGATTCAAAATATGTAAGTTATTTTTCTGGAGAGAATTCAAAATTGGGATAATATGAATGAAAAATATGAGTAATATTGATAACTTGAATGGAAACTAGGTTATAATATAAAGATGCCTTTATAATATAAAGATCAGCTTTTTTTTTATAATTGCATATTTGGATTTTGTGTATAAGCACATAATCACATCACAGAAAGTGGGCTGTACAAAACTGTAATCTATTAGGATGACTATAATACAAGACATATTTTTAATACAGTCAAATACCCTATTACAAAAATGGCAAAATATACAGATTTCATATAAAATTATAAATTAAAAAAGAATTAAAATATATAGTCAAGAAAAATTTATTTGAAAAAGTAGAAGTGTTAGGATCACCTAGCGTCTTCAATTTTTTCAACATCAGCATCTACCTGCTGGTTTTGGTGATTGACTGACAAACATGTAAGATAATATCTGCAAAATTGTAGTTTCGACGTAGTTTTTAAGACAGGCCTGTAGTTGCCATTTTTTGACAAACAATTGACTATCTCCGAAACTATTTACTTTACACAGGTACAACGTGATACAGATAGAAAGACAACTTCATTAGTATTCGTAGTATGATATGATATCCATTAAAAAAAATAACAATTTTTCATTCACGCTTAAATGCAATATCCTGTATAAATTAAAAAATATTCCGTTGTATTAAATGTTTAGATAAAAATAATTATTTAATAATCAATAATCAAATAATCATCCAAGAACAAAAATAAAATTCATTTGCAAACAAAATTTTACACTGACGTACTGTAATGGTAAATAAAAAGTTCTTCTTGATAAAACCACAAGTTATCATTACAAAATGTTGTCCTTTGGCTTTTTCAAAATATCTCCGAAATCATTAAGAATTTTTCTCAACAAATTTTGGCCCATTTAACCAACTTTCTCTATAAAAATTCATAATAAAGGTTCCCATTATTTATCCCATTATTTACTTACGGTAAATATCATTGTACTTCTTCTTAAAGGTGACATCGATCATGCTCTTGTACACCACAGATAGTCCGGAAGGATCCGATTGGTTATCGTCGACTACATCGCAGGATCTGGAGAACATCCTGTGCAGCGTTTCCTGTTTTCCCGGTCGTATATCGTCCAATAAACAGTCGACTAGCAGCACGGACGTGTTGATCGTATTATCCGACAATATTCTACCTTTGAGTGACAGTCCTTCCAGCGAGAACATCGCCAAACCCTGCTGGACTAGTATAAACGAGAACCTATCCTCCAAATCGTTTGTTGTGAAGAGTTTAATAACGAATTTATTCATAACAAAGTTAAACTTCAAGAATATATGGACCTCTGGTTCAGGGTTGAGAGATTTTGCAGATACAAGTGTTGTCTGAAAAGCGCCCAAGCTTGTGTCAAAGGCGGGTCTAGACTCGATCGGAGTGATCGTTTTCGCATGAGTTGGCTCTGCGTCTCTCGGAACAGATTCTGCCAAGTTACCTGGAATTTAAGAAAAAAAATTTTATCCTATACTATGCGAAAAAGTAGTTTTTGAGTCTCAATAGACACAAAAGGAACTAATTGCACGGCTAGGCAAGAAAACACTTCTTTACATGCTTTGCCACTAAAGTAGTTTCACAATATTACCACTAGGTGGCCGCCGAACATCTGTCCAATAACAGAAGTTTGAAGTTTGCGATTAAAACATCAACGTTGTTTACTCGTCAAAAACCAAATGTCAGTAATTTGTCGTTAGCAACAGATAAATTTATTACGTTTTTACTTATTATTATCATTCTTATTCTTATTGTAAGATCAATGTATCAAAGAGTCCAGTTAAAATAAATAACTTAAATAATATTGTCACATGTTGAGAAAAAAACACTTGAACGAGGTGTCTCATGGTTCTTCTCTTTATAGATTTAATCTTCAATGTCCAAGTTTTCATTTTAGCATACAATAGGGTATTTGACTGTATTAAAAATATGGCTTGTATTATAGTCATCCTAATAGATTACAGTTTAAGAAAACTATTTGTTATTACTTTTCACCGTATGATGTTAGTCCGCCTATTATGCACCGCGTCACTCTCACCGTACCCTACCCGATTATCCGAACGCACTCTTATGCTTCTCCCGGTTGAATTTAATAGCACTAAAGTGCCATATAAGCATAACTTTGTAGGTTAGGTTAGCCCTAACCTTAAGCTGTCAGATCAGATAATACCTGGTTCGAAAATACGATGGATAACTTATTCTACACCTTTTCCTGCTGTTATTCAGAAAGTAGCAACTGATATTCAGAAAGCAAGACATGATATTCATCTATTCCGAATTATTTTCAGAAATCAACACATGATATTCATCTTTTCCGAGTTATTTTCAGAAAGTAGCAGTTGATATTCATTAATTCCGATTTAATATCAGAAAGTAGTAGTTGATATTCAGAATATGTCATTTGAAATTCAGAAATTGGCAAATGATATTCAGTAAATTTAAATAATTATAACTGTATTAATATTTTATTTTGACAATTTCTGAGGAAATTATAAATATATTGTTAGCAACAGTTATTTCCTGACATGATTTTAGGTCTATGTATGTATTAATCTGTGTATGTATGTATGTATGTATGTACATAGAATAATGTACAATTTGACGTTTTGAATTAATGTTTTTTTTTCTGTGCTTAATTAAGTTCTCAATTTTAAGTATAAATTTTTAAAAATAAAATATTAAATTTCTTTGTATATTTTAACTGTGTTTCTGTTTAGCGTGCATGATATAAAAATACGCTTTGTCATTCTGTCACGTGACATCCATTTGATCTGTATGCGACCCACTGTATGGAGTATAAGTTATAAGTTCCTTAAAAAAATTCTGGAGAATTCTGAATTACATTTGCTACTTTCTGAATATCAATTCTTACTTTCTGAAAATAATTCGAAATAGATGAATAACAACAGCTACTTTCTGATACTAAATCGGAATAGATAAATATCAATTGGTATTTTCTGAAAATAATTCAGAATAGATGAATATCAACTGCTACTTTCTGATACTAAATCGGAATTGATGAATATCAATTGGTACTTTCTGAAAATAATTCATAATAGATGAATATCAGTTGCTACTTTCTGAATAACAGCAGGAAAATGTAGTTTGTCAGTTTTACTTGTGTCGAAGTAATCTTCACAACAAAAAACACTTATTTATTTCGCAGTTTCAAATCTTGCGGAACAGCTACAAATAGTTTATCTGGAGTTTTTATTGACGTATTTCTGCATTGTGGGTTTATATACCATAAATAACCCATTTGTATGTAGAAATTGTGAAAATAACACACCATACAACACAATTACCAAACGGCGACGATGCCGATGCTGACAGACCATATGGGCCTGATTTGACATCTACTATCGGGTGACGTCACACAACAGAAAGTATCGTTTTGGTGATTCAATTTTTAACGCTGATTTTTATGAAATATTGAGGAAATAATTACGAAAAATAATGCATTTACAATGTAGAGTGAAGGAATAAACACACTAATGGTTTTCCAATAATAGTCAAATACCCTATGGTACAAAATGTCAAAATTCAGTTTTTTAAACATACATCAAGAAAAATAAAACTGGACATTAAATGACACGTTTTTGTCACAAATTGATGAGTCTGAAGATTGATAGTTGTTTCAAACTAACAAGAGGGTCTGACGTGATTTGCTGTCTGCTTGTGCATTCGACCAAAATTTATTGCCATTTCAAAATTGAAAGTAAAAATTGACAAAGACAAGACTGACATGTTATTGCTAAATATAGTAATGTTAAAAATATATACAAAAATATAACCACAAAAAAAAATTGGTCTTTTTACGTACCATTAACAGTAGACATGATCATGCTATAATCTGGCTGCGCCAACTCCAACTCAATAGAGTCGATTGTCCCAGACATATGGATATCGGGAACAGCTTTATACCAACTGGAGGATAAGTTTCGTTTGATCAGAACGGTGAACGTAACCGGCTTCAAAATACTCGTATTGCTCGTGATTGAAACGGCCGAATCAAATTTAACCCGTGTCAACTGCACGTTTGCCAATTTCAATTCCATATCGTCGATGATGGCATGCTGACCTCTGTCATTTTTAACGCCCAGTTCTAAGAATTTATTCACGATAATCAGCCGACCAAAATCAAACATTAAGGCGTCCAAACTCTGCGACGACTCGGGAATTATAATTTCCGGTGCCTTCAAGTCGATATTCATGTTTATCTGGACGGCGTTCTCGTATATGTTTGTCACGTTTTGCTTTGCTCTATCGGCAGCCGCCACCGATGCGTCGATGATAGCTGACCGTGCCGCCTGAAACTTGTCGAGGAAATCCAATAGGCGAGACACGAACAAATTCAAAAATATTAATCGTATGCAACCCATTGAAGCTTCTACTAGGATGTCTTCGCTGCGTGATGTATCGACGTCTTTATTGTAAAGGACCAGTTGAAGACAAAGAGCATCATCGCCCAGTACTTTAAGAATCTAAATCAAAACATATGCGGTAATATAAAAAAATATCATAAATTTCATGTAAGTTTTAATTTTGGAAATAAGAAGTCAACATTTAGTATAATCTTTTCAAATCATACCTGCTTGTGTTTCGTGACTGGATCCAAATCGATAATACTAATATCCTTCAAATTTGCCTTGATCTGGGTATACGGTTCCTTGAGTATAACATTGACGTTAGCATCTCTAATAGCAAACGTACAAATCTGCGCCATATTATTAGAAATATTAACTTCAATTTCATTTAGGCGTGCCTCTAATTTGAACAATATCGTTTGTATATATGCACCATGTAGAACAGCTTTTGATTTCTCTGCGAAACAGAGAAGAAAAAAATATATACTGAAGGGAATGAAACATAAAAGAAATTGGATAAATTACTTTTTTGAGCGGTGTTCATATATGACTCGGTTATCGAGGAGAGCCTCCTCGTCAGTGAAGCTTTACTGGACAGCCGATCAACTTGCCGTTTCGCTGTCATAATCTCTTCTATCTGCACTTGCATTTCCGTGCCGTACTTCATCATATCTTGGATGGCTTCTTGATGTAGGGTCACTCTTAACGTAAAAATGCTTAGGGTGATCTTGGATTCGCAACTTCCATGGATTGAAGTGAATTCAGGACACTTTTTATTCACCTAATTAAACAAATTAAACAATCAAAGAGGTTTTCTTGAAAGATTGTTGCGACCGACCTGTTTGAAGGACAAGACAAAAAGCTTTTCTGCTGCGTCATGTACACCAGGAGTTTCTATTAATTCGATTTCTTTCTCGTCGTCCAGTTTTTGGAACGTTATTTTCGATAGGTGGACATCCACCTCTGTTACAAATGTGTGCAACTGTGCGCTACACCCCAGGTATGCTAGTTTTAGTATAGCTACTTTTGAGATCGGACCACGGGAAAATTCTTGATGCGATAATGTAACAAAGAATTCTAAAACAGAAAAAAGGAATTGAATAGGAAGATATTAGATCACTTCAGCAATCAAACAGTTATATTATTTAAATAATTTTGAAGTAATTGATCTGAATTTTGGTATACAAGCTTATCTCGTAAAAGTAAGGACAAGTTTGTGAATGGGCAAAATCGGTTCACTCAATTTCCTCTTTGTTAATGTTTTACGGTGCCAAAAATTATCAAAAAAGAAGAAATTATTAAATTTGCTCAAGAGTAAACTATCACTTTTTTGCATTAAATTATTAAAAATGTTGCAGGGGATAGTGGTTAATGTTTTAAATGATAGAATCTGAAATGTTGGAATCAGGAATTAGAATCAAAACTACAAGACTATGTCCTAAACATTGTTTTTTGTTCACATTTTGCATGTGACGTCAACAGCTTGATATTATCAAGCAGAATTAAAAAATTATAAAGAACATGTACTACCTAAATGATTGCTCATAGTCAATTGTTTGTAAAAAAACATTGGCAATTGCAAGTTTTTCTTAATGACTACGTAAAAAGCACATTTTTGCAGATATTGTCTTCCAACTTTGTCAGATAATAACCAAAACCAATATGTAGGTCCTGATGATCCTAACATGTAGAAATTTTTTTTTGGAGCACCTGTGTATGAAAAATTCCACCTTATCCTTACAAAATTCATTACAACTCACCATTTATAACAAAGTTTGCATTCAACAGAGTACTCTGCGGCGTTTCTGACACATCAACCTGTGACCCCTCTTCAAAAGCGGTCTGCGCATCCTTATCGATAAAATCGTAGAATTTCAGCAACTGCGAACTAGCGTGGCTCACGCTCCGAGTTAAGGGCACAGGCGGTGGGACTTCCTCAGCGTTCTTAAACGGGATACTGTTAATCAATCCGAGGAGTAGCACGATCTGAAGATCGGTAACGTTGAAGGATATCGACGGTAAAACGCACGACACCTTCAGTTTTGGCAGACGCGGATCGTTCTCGATCATCGACTTGAAGAAATCCAAGTGGAGGCTCATAGGATTCAACAGATGGAAATCGGACGGTTCGGCCAGCTGCAAGAGTTGAAACCAATCCTCGCCGCCCGGCGCCAGGACAACTTGCAGCTCGGTGAACGTAAAGACGAAATGATCGTAACTCTCGTCGATCAACGCAGAAACGAGCTCTTCCTTCTTTATGGTCAGCAGTTTCTCTTTTATGGTAACTTTCTTTTTGTCGATTGATTCGATTTTCACGTGACCCAAATTTGCGACTAGAACGTTTTCGATTTCTGTATACATGCCGCCGAAAGGTATGACAACGTACGGGGCGTGTAGGTCGATTTTTACGTCGATCACAACGTGTTTATCGATAACGTATTGCAAGCCAGCGGCTGACCGAGTTTTTACGTTATTTATAGTAGCGGCTGTTGTTTCAGATAACCTAAAATTTGATATGTATTATTTCCATTGCCAGTTTGAAGTGTTTATCTACGACTCTATCTATGACTATGTAATCCCTATCATGATACGCGCCAATGATTATAATGATAATAGCGTTCTATAATAATGACAGTTTGTTCAAATAATGAGTTCATTATTTGAAGGAACTGTCATCATTATACGAATGTACTGTCAGAGTCAGTCTAAACCTACGTGGATGACAGTTATTTGATATTTTGCCTTGCCGCCATTGACAAATACATTTAAAAGATTTGATATAAAATGGAATTTATGAGTCGTAGATGAAACGTCGTATTCGACTCGCACACAACTGATACAAAACGCTTGCATGTTTATACACTCACCTACGGCTTGCGTATAAACTTCATGCTCGCGATTTATATCCTTAGTTATGTGCTCGTCAAATAATATACTAAAAATTCATAGTGACTTACTGTGCTAGAGCAGATGACGAGTGTGGTATAGTAAAAACGTCAACAACGCTGTTTATAGTAAAGGCATCGTAAATAACCTTCAACGGCCTGATGGTAGCGTATAATCTTTGACCGTACCTGGTCTGATATGGGTTTGTTTCGAAAAGGACATCCAAGAATGCATCATCTTGCAGTGACATCTTAGATGTTACCAGCGTAGGCTCAAACTCATCTTGAGTAACTCCGATGACCTGAACTTCTTGTATATTAACATGCACCCTACAACATATCAATAATAAACCATATTTCAGTATTACCATTCAATAGAGAGTTCAAAAGCCATAGAAGAAATCTTATATATTCTGCAGAAGATAATTCTTAATAAAAAAAAAGAGTTAACAAACCCTAACGCTGAAGCAGCAGCACGGGTCTCTAGTTTACACTTGACGCTGGAAAGCTCGGCGTTTAAAATAACATCTGGTCCGTCATAGACTTTAACCTCAAGAGTCCGCAAAATGAAGGTGCAGAGCTTGTCAACGTAAGATTCGGGAAGTGCCGTAGCTCTCATCTGTTCCTGGTAGTCGATTGCTTCGAATAAGCGTCGTTTCTCATCGGCAGTCATCGCTTCTTGGAACTGGGCAACTAGAATATTTCAAAGTAAAACGTTATTAAATAAATTTTCAATAAATCACAAGTTTAAGATGCAGGCAAATAATTACAAATTAACACCTGCCTAACGTATATTCAACTGCATGGAAATCTGACACTGTTGATGTTGCTCATTTTTACTCTGGTACATCTCTAATACTGAACGAGAAGGACAATAACATCCAATAAACAAAGGAATGTGTTATAGACTGGATTGGTAACTTGTGGTGGAATGGTGTAGTGTACGGTTTGGATATTGGAGAGAGAAAAATAAATTAATAAAGTATCCACCAGTTTACGGATTTATAGATAATAAATAAATGATAGGTACCTATATCTTTGGTCCCGTCAGAGTCTTTTTCATCCTGAGATGGTTGTTTACTCCACCAACCAGAAAACCAGCTTTTACTAGCTTGTGCTTTCTGCTGTTGTTGTTGTTGTAGTTGTAGCAGTTTACCCTTACGTTCCAGGTCCATCCTCACCTTTTGCCGCAACAACATGATATTCATCAGGTCGAGATTCTTCTCCAACGCGCGTATACTTTCCTCCAACTCCGGTGTAACCTAAAAAAAAAAATCATAAATGCCAACAACCAAAAAGAGTAAAAGCCGACAGTTTTGGTTTACCTTTTTCGCCTGGCATTTTGTTTGGTACAATTGTTGGTACTCTTTGCAGAGTTTCCTATGAGCCAGCATGTAACCCCAATCCCAATTGTTTCTCTTCCTTCGTACTTCAAACTCCAACACGCAATTATACGCAAACTTCCACCATTCTTTCGCATTACCCATGATCGGCACGTTAGGCCTATACTTACGATATGGTTCACCTACCCTCATCAAGCTCATGCTATCACCAACAGAAACGAGATCTCTGTATTGGTTTTTACTAATCGCTGAAAACACAAAAATTATTATTTTTTAGTAATAAATTATACAAATACCTTACAGAGTGATAGTTTTTCCATCTCCCAGTTGGCAACAACTTTTGGTATACTAAATGCACTCTCATCACGTTCTGGTTTCGGATTTAATTTTAAGCGTGCCGATGAATTTATTGGACCCAAAACTGCAAACAACAATAAGCATAATATTATAGTTTTTTTTTGTTATCTGCGGCACATACTATAGTCGTAATCTTCTGGTTGCGATACTTTACAAGCAATTTCTTCCTGTAAACGAGCAACTAACGTTTCAGGCGATAGATTGCCCCCGTATAATTCAGTGTTGCTATTCCAATAAGCGGCCAATCCTTCTAAATCAATAATCTAAAAGAAAATTTAGGTTAAAACTCTAGGTGCATTTTGATAATATTTATTTTACCTTAAATATTTTAGTAATGTTATCATCGCAGACAACATGCGGTAACCAGTTGTCGTCAGTCGTCTGCAAGACTAGATTACACAATGTGATTCCCATCGCAAACGGAAACTCAGGATTAGTTACTTTATCTTCGTAACGTATATGAATATTCATAATTTTAACTTGAACGTTTCTCACGATTTGTGTTGTCAATTTTTCCACAAATGTAGTGTCTACCTTTTTATCTAAAATAGAAAGATTATTATACTACACTGAGTGATACAGTTTTATCGTTTTTTTGATTTAGTTTTTTGAAGTAAAGGGTTGTTAAGTTTTTCCAATTTGGTTCTGTGAGGAGTAGGTTGTATAAAGTTTAAGTATAAAATTTTAACTTTGCAATTTGTATTTTCCAAAAAATAAACATGTCTTTATGTTTCAGCAGGGGCGGCTCGTTATATAGAGCCAAGGAGCCATGGCACTACCTGTATTTTCAACCTCAGCAAGATTTTTTAATAAATTCTATAAAAACCTTTTATTTCATTTTAAATGTTAAACAATGCCTGCGTAAGTTGAATGAGTAGTGAAACATCGCAACGCATTTCTCTCCCCAACACAACGCGGTTAACCGTGATATCATACCGCCAACCGGGCCAACTTATTTCTGGCCCGGCAGATCGATAAACCGCGGGGCGGTGCGCGGGTGGGTGGGGGTATAGCGACGTCGCCTTCTGTATGCGTATTTGGAGCCAAACTCTAGCTGGCTCAATCGAGTGCGGCGTGCATGTGTACTCGTATTTCGCGTCTCATATCGTCTAAATCTAACACAAACGGTTCCGCTCTGCGCCATACACAATGAATCAAATTAGTTCATTACAGAATAAGTCTTTTCGAACATGTACTATTGAGGAAAATGTGCAAATTAAACAGTTAGGTAGGCCTTTACCTGATTTAAAGTCTATTATTATTATTATTATTTGATCATTGTGAAAAAGCAGACTGTGGGAACATCTTCAAGCGCTAATGCGTTGACTCGTAAAGATCAAAGAGTTCAATAAGCGTGTGATTGAGTTATTTGCAAGTAAAAAAGAACGTCGAATGGACTTTATATATCGCTAATATAACTTTGAGTTTATTTTCAGTTAATTTTTTATTCTTACTATCTAACTACATATGTATTACTTTAATAAAAACTGTTTGAAATTTTTTTTTTTTTATTTAAAAACCAAGGCATATTTTTCATGCTCTGTGGCTCTACCATCAAAATGTACCACGGGCCGCCACTGTGTTTCAGAACGGAATTCAGAACAGAAATTCTAAAACATTGCTGTTTTGATCTCTTCAAATAACAGAGAGGTCCATTTATTAAACAAAAAAACATAGATAACCCCAATTCCACACCTTGTATAAATGGAAATATTTTTATATTGCGGAAAATGACGGGTCATACAACTTTTGTCTAAATCATTTTTATCTTTCTCTTAAGAAAGCAGATATATATTGCCCTATGTGACATTAATGAATCATCCTGTATAATCTGCCGGATGACCAATTTTTCCGTTTCCTTCATTATTCTTCACTCCTGATTTCAAATTTTCAGATTCCCATCATTTGGAATTTTCTAAGGAGAGATAAATTGGGATTGCTGGTTCACAAACACCCTGTATTGTTTATTCGTTAAGGTTAATGTTTAGTTGTAAAGTCCAAAAATGTTGTTATAAAAGATTAATTTATTTTAATTCATAATATCATATAACTTAAACCTTTGTAAAAAGAATTAAAAAATTCCTTTATGTTTCTGCGTTACAGAGGTGTGGAGTTCTAAGTACAACATTCCTTTATAATGTGTAATAAATAATTATTTTTGTCGAAGATATTAAAAACTAGTAGCATTCCCTGAAGTACTGAAGATTAGCCAAATTAAATTGGTGATATTATTAAAAGGAGGTTCTCTTTAATACTTTTGTTACGTTAGATTAAAAAAAATATAGACAAAACTCTTTAGTTTTAAAAAAACTATCCTATGATAGATCCTTATCCTTAAATCGTACTTAAGCTTTCTCGAAACTTTTCAACGATATTTTGTGCTTAAAAAAATTTTAAAACCACTAGAATATGATAAATAATTGTCCAGATTTCAGTATCTTAGCATACAAAATACCTTTTTCGAGTTCTCTCTTCCTAGCTGCTTCAACACGCGCTAGGTGCGCTGCTTTAGAATCCATACTCTTCTTTTCTTCCTTTTCCGCATCATACACAATTTGAGAATTAGGCTCAACCAAAACATAGAGTCCATCGACAGTAGCTTCAACTGATGAGTAATACAAGTTTTTCCAAGGTATTTTTAGTACCAATTTTGCTAATAACACAAAATAAAAAAATCAGATTCACAAAACAATTTATTCGAGAACAATTTATATTTAATACCTAGACGACCATAGACTGCCTGCACCGGTAGATCGAGCTGACTGAGCGCAGAGCGTTTAAGCACAAGATCGGTAAGCACAACATCACCTAAAACCGTTCAATGTGATAAGATGTTAAAAACAACACCTTGGAGGTTATGTTACCTCCCCATATTCCAAGTTTAAGCTGTTTTGTGTCCAGATTTTCAACATAGTCCCCCAGGACTTTGTTGAGCAAATTGCTCACGATTGATTCGAATACCATTTTGAGTTGTTTTGATTAAAAAGGCTTCAACAATGCTTTCATATCCTGTTGAGGGTTTTGGTATTCGATCCTATTCCAAGCTTTTCTTAACAAGTCTTCATTGTTTAGTGCTGTAGTTGAAATGCATCTATGGAACAACAACTGTACTAGTTATTATAACAACCACAATCTACAATTATAACCAAATAACCTTCTAAATGTGGGGATGACATCACATCACAAATGATGACCTAATTCTTGTAAATATCGAGTTCTTATTATGACCCCATACACAAAATAATGATAATTTTTTATATACTTATTTAGGAGTCAATTTATAACAATTGTGCACAATTTCAAACGACTGTTATAGCTGATAACCAAACATACAATACTACGACGTGTTTTTTTGCGTAGTACGTACTGACACAGGTAATTTATTAATAAGGCTTAACAGTTGAAATATCAGCGGCTTGTGATTACTGATTAGTAATGTGTTACTTATTTCGGAAATATCGTGTATAAAATAATGATGACACCATGACACCACACTACGCAAAACTTTACATTTTTACTACATTCAATCGATTTTTATCATGAAATGAATAACATCTTACGAATAGAAAAGTTTCATATTGAATTTACAGAACGGTATTTAGAAAATCTGGTTTTCAAATCATTTTCAAAATAATATTTGTAAAATTTGATAGCACCGACATCTACTGAGGAAAATAAAAACAACTGTCCACAATAAACATACATAATAAAATTTCAAATTGCAATATTTTGATAATCAAACATATAATATAATTAAATATAACTTAGAGATTTAGATTTTCTACTAAAAATATACGATATTTGTTTTGGAAATATTTCATAGCAAACAAGCATTTCCTTCATCTTATAGGTTATACAGAATGTGCGTCCAATTTTAGATCGTCAAAACTCAAAGGGCATACAAATACAAAAATACAAAAATTCAACATGAAACTGCACGTTGAATACTGGTATTATACATAATTATTACATAAGTATTCTACAGAAATAATATTATAATTCTTTCTAGTGGACAATGTGGATATAAATTAAAATTCGATGAGATGTGTCAAGAGATAAAAAAATCCAACCCAAACATAGAAATAGACGGTAGTAATGGTAGAAAAGGTGATTTATTCTGTTGATGTTACAGAAAAATTTTATTATTTAATGGTCTTAACATTCTAGGGGCATTCGAAGTAAAATTAGATGGATCAGTAATTCATTCACGCTTATCAACATTGGCATTTCCTGTTTTCTCCGATATTAATAACATAATCACTGAAGTAAATGAGGGAAAACCAGCCAGAAAAGCTACACAACAACCTATAAACGAGTGTACAGTCTCATAATAAGTTATCACAGCAGTAGAATTATGAAGACTGATATGTTAAATAATTACTTAACTCATGTATGAATGGTTAAGGGTATTAGTGTTACTGGATTTTTTTGTTTGGAATTTATTCAGGCCTTGTTCATACAAAATTTAATAGAAAAGTTACAATTGTTTTTTATCTTTATTTTAACATAATTGTTAGTATTAGTTAGCGTTCTTAATGTATAATTATTTTTTCTAGAGGGCATTTTGTTTATTTTGGTAATTTATCCACCCCATATTTCAAATTGACAATACATATTTATAAAGTGGATATAAAGATGCGTGTATTGGGTTGCATACACTGCGGTAAATACCAACCCCACGAAACATCCCAAGATCGTGTCAATATTTATCCAACTGTGAGAAATAAAAATAGTTGAGGTTGCTTGATTGTCGCGATAGGTCTGCGTTTATGTTTCGGTTTTGTTGTGTACTGTAAATCGGTAATTCTTGTGCGAAATAATTTAATATCGAATGGAAATCATGGTAAGTAATAAAATATTAAAAGTACAGAATTCCTTTGACAACTGTTCATATATCATAGCAGTAGAAAACAATTGCGGGTGGAATTATGGCCTACTGGGATGTCGATATCATCCACCTCGGGGGTAAAAACTAGAATTCAAAGATTTTCGGATTTAAATTTTCATTGCGTGCTAGTTTTTGCCAATTTTCGTGATAGGTTAAATGTCACACACCCGTTCTGATTCGCGGAAAATCAATAATTTGTGTTTTCGTCAATGCCCGCTTTTGCAAATATAAACAATTGCGATGTTTGTAAGTTAAACTTAATTAATATTAGGTTAAATTCGATCCGTATTTGTTTATTTTTCAAGGATTACTTTGTTTTAGGATTGTTTATAGTTAATTTTAATTGATTTTAGGTGATTATCTGTGATGTCTGTGCCAATGTCACAATATGAAGCCCTACTCGAGGAGGTGCGTTGTCTCAGACGTAGAACGGAACATGTTCAACAGCTTGCAGATACCGATCCCTTAGATTTATCGCGTTCCGATTTGGCTGCCCGAGGAGGCAAAAAGGTGAGATTTTCAATAGATTGTTCCTTGTTTCTATTTCTTACTTTTTTTGAGACTGTTCATTACGTCTGTTGCATTATTGAATGAAACATTGAGGGTATTTCCTATTCTGAAATGAACATTACTGCAAAATTTTTAATAAATGTAGACTAACATGCATTGTTTATATTTAATCATAATAATCGCAGTCACAAAAGTTTGAAAAGTGGTCCCCTCAGTTATAGAGGTATTTGTAATACGCAATCGAAAATATTTCTAACTAAAAGAGGAACACAAAAATCTGATATATAAAATTAATAGTTTAGCTGCACGAGATTCTATTTGATCGAGATGGGCTATGTCTGCATTAAAATAAAACTAGTAGAACTAGACAGATATGTCGATTAAAGCTGCGTTCGGAATTGTACTCCGTTGACACCGGGTACACCGTCCAAATGACACTTATGTGTTCATGGGTGTAAAAAGTGTAACGGTGTACAATATCCGAACGCAGCTTATATTGACAGTAGGTATTGTCAAAACATTAGCGTTTGACACTACCTACTGTCATTAGAATCAAAATATCTGACATATCCTGGCTACTAGTTTTAATGCAGTACGACCGATCTCGATGAAATAGAATTTGCTCATGCAGCTAAACTATTGATTGTACCAACAAATTTCATAGTCATAAATTATTCAGAATTTCCTCAACTTTAATTTATTATTTAACTATTTTGACGAAATTCCAGAAATGGCGGCTTATTTGCAAAATCTTTCAAAAATGCTAAGACTAAACCTCCAATTCCTTTGAACCTTTTTCAACAGAAAGCTTTTCAGCTTGAAGTTCGGTCATCAAACTTCTAAATACGAAGTTTCGTCCCGATACCTTTAGTAGTTTCTCTGGAATCATCGCCACAAAAACGGGTACATACACACATACACACACACAGACATTTTTTTGTACCTTGGTAAAAGATATTCAGGGGACCCAAGAAGACATAATTTCCGCTAAAATTTTTCATTTACACGACTTTCTATCTCTAATATAAACAAAAGCACCCATACAATCCAATGTCCGTCCAATAAGACTAAAAAAAGTAAAAAAAAAATAAAATATAACATAAAATTCATCATACAATTCACGTTGCTAATCAAGTTAAGTGCTCTGACTGCACATGTTCCGCGGCTGTTTATGCACTGCAAAATTATTAAGATTTCTGCAAACTGAAACCTTCAAAACATCAAAATTTATAATTTAGTAGTATATTATCTACTAGGAGAATGTGCAGGCCTAATAGGCCTGCTGGTCGACCTAGGTAGATCGCCGAAGCGTTAAGAGGGAAACAAAAGGCCCGGATGCTCTTACACGCGCGACGTGATTATGCTCGTACGTTCGAAGCGGTTACGGGGCGCCATCTATTGCTTCGTAGCGTAATCCCAACAGCAACATGATGATGTGCCGCCGTCTGGTGACCGCGTCGCGAAGCGCGCGCCGTTGCCTAGCAACCTGGATCGGTTGTCATGGCGACGCGCTGACCTGTACACTCCTAAAGCATAATCCATAAATTTACCCCGAATCGAGGTAAGAATTAACGAAAACTGGGCCGAAAATAGACGAAATAGAAGGCCTAAGCGCTGTTGAATCAAATTTTAGGCGGAAAATCGGCGCCTGCGGCGCCGATTTTCGCTTCTCCGAGAAGCAGACCCTTCCCCCGATTCGCCGATTTTCGTAAACTTCTTGCGCGGACTGTGTTAGACTTTTAGTATATAGTAGGGATCTATTGTTTTTTTGAGAAAGGTGTCTTTGTATTACGACTTGTTACTGTGTGGTGATTTCGCCATTTATATGTTATTGTTTCGTTACTGCAGTTGCATACTATAATATCGGTGGTAATAAACAGTGAAAAGTGAAGGAACCCGAAAAAGGCAGGGCATTTCTGATAAGTTTATGAATGTTTACAATTTGTTGTTTTCCAGTTATACATATGTAGTCTAAAACTTACCACGATAATATTTCGTTGGTAATATGGCGTAGTGCTCGAAAACAATTTTTTGTGGGCATAAGAATGTATTTTTGTGTGCAGCATTTACAACGTTATTCGACGTTATCTAGGACTTCTAGGTGTCTCAGAAAAAAAATTAAAATTAAATTCGATGTAGAAGAAATTCTCCAGCTATGAACCGAATGTCTTTTCTGCGTTTCGCAAACTTGAACGCTTTTTCTTGAGTATAATGTTTTTAACTGCATATCTGGAACGTACATGTATGATTGAAAATATTTTTTTAAGTCGATTTCTTATTGATATTGTGCAGTTGATAAATTATTCATGCGTATTTTACTTTAAACAAGGAAAATGGAAATACACATCACACCATGTGACAACGATGTACGCAAACAGTAACCTTTACTATTGATTCCTCCCGCGAAAATATAGTTTTGTGGAATCCTCTATCTAACTACACCAAATTTTGTCCGATTGATGTCTGATAGATTGCATGTTAAAACCCCAAAATCGATAATTTAGCCGTAAGACTCCTTTCTTCAAAGCCGGTCACATATGTAGGTAGGTACTTTGCAAAAGACTAATAGAATATATAGTTTTATTTGTTTACTGTCTACTGAGGTAACGTCCATCTCGCATACTTTTTTTTCTACAATAAATAAACTAAGAGTCGGAGTCGGTACGGTTTTTTCGACTCCGACTCCGAAATTTCTTTGAACTCCGACTCCACGACTCCGACTCCACAGCCCTGGTATATACAACATTTTCGCGTTGGTATCCGCGAAGTGAAAAAACAGCCTTGTATTCTAAATGCAAATATTTAGAGACTTTCTGTAAATTATGTAAATATCAACATTAAGATAATTAAGCGTGTATCCCCAACAATTTACATACATTTTCCATTTCACTAGTAATAATACTTTTACTTCCTTTGTTTTCTATTCTTTAAAACTAGAGTAACTGTAAAAGTTCATCTCGCTTAATTTAACAATAAAATATTCAAGTAGTATCTTCCAGTTGGATGAAACTAAAACCTTCGAACCGGCCAGCTTAACTTAAGCCAATTTGAATACATAATTCGTATGCTTAGTTCTTTTATAATGTCCAGACCACCCAAGTCGTCTATTATCATTAAGATCGCCGTTGTATGCCATTGTAATTATGATTTCCGAGTGACTTTCACGCACAACAAAGTATCACGCTAATAAACGGCAAACGATTCTATCAGAAAGTCCACTCTCACTTTTAAGTATTAGGGGCATTTTTATGACCGTTCGCTATTGTTTATGATATTCTGAACGTTAAATAGGCGCAAATCGCAAATCTTGATTCATAGTGAAGTCCATCATGGTATTTTCCTTCAGACTCGAGTCTTCAATTGTTTAAAACTTGTTGCCTCGAACTTAGAACGAAGATAAAGTAAAAGAAAATGTGGCTTGGTCAAGGACATGCGGATTTGAGAGTGAGAAAGATTTGGTCAAAAAGCTAAAGCACCGTTTAGAGAGGGCAAGTTTAGTGGTGGCAAGTGCTGTCCGATATTCAACTTGCCATGTCTAAACCATAGGAAAATGCTAGCCTAGTCTAGTAGAAAGTCGATGTTTCTATGGTTTAGACATGGCAAGTTTATTGGCTGACAACGCTTTCCGCTATTAAACTGTCTTAAACGGTGTTGGGACTGGTTGCTAACAGCTGACCATCAGCTGACTGTTTTATAATACATCATACATCATGCGTTCATACATAACCTCACCTCAAACGTCAGAAATTATAAGATTTTCGGAAAAATGGTTATAGGGTATTCCGGTCATGTCAAAATTTAAGCAGATATTCGGTTTAACCTATTGTACAATTTATGAGGATTCGTAAAGTTAAGCTATGAGCTTTTTGATTTAGTTTTTCTATGAGATAATTGCAATTAAAAGTGCATTTCGTTTGAATTCACCGACCACCCTCGGAAATACACGATGATTACCGATCCCTAGTAGCGGTGGCAACAGCGGACAGCTCTCGAACAGGCAACAGCTGATCGGCCAAGTTGACGGTTGGCGACCCTGTTGTTTGACAACGAATAAAGGTAACTTTTTTGAGAGATGATTTGATCGTTGAAACTTGAAGCCAAACATCTCTCATCTCGCTAGTCGGCAATGTAAAGAAAATCTTATCAGAAGTTACTGTTCTACTGCTGTTATAGCCCGGCACAGAACAATGTCGGCGTTGGAGTTTATACATTTTGAACAAGTGTTTGATATAACCTCAATAACCAAAGCCGGTGTCATCAAACGAGCGATTCTAAACGTTGACACAACAGAAGACAAAAATTTACTACGTGCACCCTAGATATAGCAACGTTGTCAAGTCGCTCACTTTGAGCGGTCTTTGTGACGTCACAAAGACCAATCCTAATTCAAACTTCAAACAACGATTTCTCTTAATTTAAAACAATGTTTGATATTTTACTTGTGAAGTAGAAAACAGTAGCACCCATACTTTGTAAAAAATGACAATTTCAAAAACACCGGAATACCCCATTACCTTATCATTTCGTTAATGTTCAAGTTGTGTGGCTTTACATAAGTAAAATTTTCGTGAATAAAAACAATAATTAATAATAATTGTAAAATAATAAACTCTGAGAAACCTGAATTTTGTGAATGGAAAGTTCATAGGCGTTTTTGATAGATTGCTTTGCGCTGAACGTACGGGTTTCGAAAACGTCAGAAATTGTTATTGAAATTATATAGCTGCTGTAGTTTACTTTGAGATCTTTATTAAGTTTCTAGGGCAAAAAACAATGGGTAGATGTAGTGTTGTTTTTTTGTACACTAATTTTGAATCTAAACATTAGGCTTGATTCAAAATTCGGTCCGACGCAGTCGGGCTCAGACTGCATTGCGTCAAGCTCGGATGTGCACCTCTGCCAGTTTCGCGTCCCGCGATGTCGTCGCGGTGCAACTTTCAGTCAATAATAATATAACCTAAAATACAAACGGTGAACATCCTAGTGCGTTTCATTACAAACCTCGGAAAGAAAGCATAATAAAACCGTGTTCAGCTGTATTTAAAATTGTATTACCGACTTACTGACAGTGATTTATTTCTAATTCTGGATCGTGTTATATTTGGATCAGTATCCGATGCCGATATATGCATCTTTTCATTAATTACAAGTAAGTCGTAAAGCCAATTTGTTTGTGACTCTTAGGACTTGTGATGACGATGTTTTGTAATAATATGGTACTTATACAATTGAGTATTATTCTTGTCGGTTCGATATCAGAACATGTGTTATAGATAGTTGTATGCATGTAACGTAACATATGCCCGGAAAACGTATCATACTTAAATATTATCGTATACGTATACATATACCAGAAGACTAAAAATAACTGGTGTCCCAACACACGGTCCTGGGGTAAATTTTGAAATATGACTACTTCACTTAATTGAATAGCTCGATAAAACGATCTTAATTGTTTAAATGGCGGTGCTATTCCTGTGCCTATTACTCATTAGCCTCGTTACTTAAATTTGTACACCCATCAACACTTAACATTGTTTGGGTGGGCATAATTTGTGTTTAGGGCGCATTATTTTTTTTGAATTATATACGTTATTTTAATATACCCGTTTTATTATTATATTTATACATTATACTATGTTGTATTCTAAGGGCTTTATTCTGCAACTTCTGTTAAGCAGTATGAATGGTAGCCACACTAATGCCCGGTTTCAAGTTGAAATTTAAAATCGCCTTGAAAAGCTAAGATATTTAGGCACGTCAGGCTGTATATAAAATAAATAAAGTATCAGTCGTAAGCACTAAAAAAAATAATTTTAACTACGAAACAATACAACACGTATTTAAACAAACAAAGAAATGCTATCCGATGAACGGCTGCTTTTGTTAAATGCAAAAAATACGTGATATTCTTTCGAATTTATAGCGTCTCAACACAAGGTAGAATTTAGTCGCAATCTCACTCCGACTAAAAGAATTAGAAACTTGCTGTTATACTGACATATCAACAATTATACATCAATTTTATCTGATGTGTATTCCAGTGCACTTCACATATTTCTTGATTAATGTAATCTAAAGTAAGCAAAAGTGCCATCGCTTACAAACAATGCATAGTACTCGTTGCTATAACAATAGACAAGGTGTGACAGACATTAGATTAGATGACAACGCAGTGAAATGAAATGCAATGAAATAACAACGATAACAAAATAATCATAGACAAATACATAGAGGGAGTTAATAACTACTTCATATAAATCCACAAAAACGTAATATAGGCGTATTTTTAGAATGCAGTAATTATTATTGTTGGACCTTGACCTAATGATATTGCAACTGCTGCTCCTTGTAAGGGCAAGCAAGATCTTAAGAGACGAGGTCAGTTGTGGTCAGTTGCTCGCCCTTCCTTTAGTTTTGAAGATTAATTAAGGTTAACACAAATTTTCTGGCAGTAGTTTATTCAAGTAAAAATGTTTGTAAGACTTTAAGATCATATCTATTTATTTTCTCTATAATATTATGTCTGCGGCTTTATTGCAACATTCATTATCAGGAAATTATTACTCATAGTGTATGTACTATCGTGGCCATATATTATGTCCCTTCTTTTGATGTCGATTTTCTCGCCAATCTAGGGGCGAAAAAATTTGAAAAAATTCTGGTCCTGTCCTTGATTAATATACTACAACGCAAAAACGCAAAATTAGAAAGCTGTATATGTTGGCGTTTGCCCGATTTTTCCAAATTAAGAAGAATTGGCGCTGTTTTTGACCCATAAATTTCATTCGTTTAACTTTAGCAATTAATTACTCCGGAAATTATCCATAGATTTCAACGAACTAAAAAGTAAAATCACCTGCGGAATGGTAGCTTTCAATGTGCATTTTTGTAAAATAATCGGAGTAGTGGTTAACCCACAAAAAGCTATATTATGCAATGCCAGCAATTTCGTTATTAGAAGAGCTAGGATGATGAAGTGTCGATTATAGGCTACATAATAAATCATATATTTACAGTTTATTACAGAATCATTGTTTATCTTGCATTTTCCCTACAAAAGATCGTGTTGAAGCATCTCATGATTGACGCAGCGGTCTTCGGTGTAATGCGGGGGAAGGGATTGACAGCTACGCTGCCGGTAGTGGGAGATCGCACGGGCTCAAAAGTTACTCCGAGAACAGTGTTTACGGACACAATAGTAGTGTTCGATTGCTGCCGCGCTTAGTTGTGGTTAGTTCTTTTATGGTTCTGTTCAACTGATTCCACCAATAGGAAGCAAGTATTTCAAATTTGCGCTCAGATTGAACTGAGCGCGGCCGGCAATCGAACACTACTTATGTAACGACCTATCAGTTTTATACGCTCAGAGCTGCCATTTGTAATATATGTAATATATCAAGAGTTGTATTTATGTTATATTGTTTTTGCCTGTATTTAAATATTACTAATAAATAAAGACAAAAACGGACTCAGGCGGGTCACGCGCAAAACATTGTTCATGTTTATTTCGGTCTTAAAAATTAACAAATGGTCGGAATGATATTAAATTTAAGCGATATGTGACGCAGTAAATAAGGATTATATGCATGCTAACTGCGTTGTGCTGTTAACATTCCTTACTGATCTATCCGCTTCCATCAAAATCTTGTTTACAACCTTATTGTATAAAAACTGAAGAAAACAAAAACGCCAATAGATAGAAGAGACTCTGAAGGCAAACAAGACAAACATTGAAATTTTTGTGCTAAGCGGTTTAGGAGAAAAAAAATCGGAATGACGGCAGTTTTACAAATTTACAAATGCAAAAATCGGGTACATTTTTTCACTTCTCTCGCGCTCATGTTTACACCGAGAGGCAAACAATTTTGATAGTCATACAACATATGTAGAAATGATTGAGGAGTATGACACACTTTATTTCAAGTTTTTCTGATCAGTAGTTTTAGAGTTATGAGACGTCAAACACAGGAGTCAATACTATCGAAACGAGAGATGGCAGTTAGGGAATTTCTCTCGTAGCGGGGTCACATATTATAACCAAAATTCTGAATTTAAAAATTAAGAATTTAATTCTGTTAGTTAAAATTACTACCTTGACAAGTTATCGATCTTTTTGTGTATTGGTAATCAGCTGTCCGCCGTTCTCTCACTGTTGACAGTACCGCTAACGACTCCCTTCCCCGCATCATACCAAAACCGTAGAGCGTCGGAATTCACGCGGAGTTTCAGCACGATATTTTGTATGGAAAATGCAAGATAAACAATGATTATGTAATAAACTTTAAACCTATGAATTATTGGGTAGCCTATAGTCTATATTTCATTATTCTAGCTCTTCTAATAACGGAATTGCTGGCATTGCCTAATATAGCTTTTTGTTATTTAAGTTATTTACAATCCAGGCCCGATTTTTATGAAAATATTATCAATGATTTTTTAAAAAATTCGGACAGGCGCATTGATTTAGCATATAAGTAAATTTATATTTATTTTTTTTCTTGTTTAAATGTACACTTGTTATACTTAAATAAAAAAGTTTGTATTTTTCGAAGTTTTGGTATTTATCCTCCACTGCACACCTTATGTGCAAATGCACCGCACGCCACTGTTATGAACCTTAAAAAATGTTTTTTCTTTATTTAAAAACCAAGGCATATTTTTCATGCTCTGTGGCTCTACCATCAATATGTACCACGAGCCGCCACTGCATGCGGGTGAAATTTATCCCTAACGATCGATATCAGGGGGCGACAACACCGCTCCAAGGGACCGTTCTCAAGGTCTAGGTCATGGGTTTACTACTCAAGCCACCCCACTTCCATTACTACACCAAAATCTGTGATGTTTACTGACCCACAGCATCCCAAAGACGCAATAAGCTACCCCAGAAACTTAAATCACGGTCCTCTTGATCTACAAGGGTCGAAACGTATTTCAGTACTGTGGAAATTAAATTTTCTCACGTGGGTGATGCGTCAATCAGCTGGATGGATAGTTTTAACGTCTTTTGTCTATAAACCAGAAGCTTGACATTTTCAATTTATAGGTTTTGTAGGCGTAAAGGTTAATATGAAAATGTCCACTGTTCCTCGTTCTAGAAAAATATGCAAATTTTATGTGAAGCACAAAATAGTCTGAACTTGCAAAAAGTGCACTATAGTTTATACGGTTTTTATACCATACGTGAACATCATGAATTCTTATGTATTTGGATAATAAACTCAATATACAGGATAAGCCATTTGAATCAATATAAGGAGACTAAATGTTTATGGTATATGAAAGCAAGGAATTGTTTTGTCTTCTGAACCAAACTACATTTTATTCTTTGTTTTAGTTTAGATACACTAATTTTTAAAAACGGGAGATAGGGCCTTTTAAAATAAATGAAAGAACGACTGTTTCAATATTTTTTCACAAACGTGTTAAAAGTAGATGCAAAGTGCAAAGAAAAGGTATACAGGGTGAATCATTTGGATTACTACTGTCGCATATCATTGATATTCGTGTTCATCGAGAAATTATTGTACAAAACTGGTAATGTTATCAACTTTCGGTTTGTACCAGAATTTGGTGATGTCAGTACCAACTATTCAAACATTATAAAAAAAATTTGGGTCGTGTGAAGTATCATAGGATGAATTTTGTTTTGAGGTTTGAATAAATTGTTTTTTTTTAACCTAGAGTGCTAAAGGCCAAATAAGTTTCTGAAGAGATTTAAGATATTATTATACTAGCTTTATAAACTGCAGATCCGTTTAACTTACTTCAGTGACGTTACATAAAAAAAACCTGTAAAGCTGAAACTACTTTTGTTTCAAAATTTGTACATACCTACTAATAATAAGTAAGTTTTTACTAGTTTTGAAAGTAGAGGCGGTGGGGCTGGGTTTTTGAGATGTGTTTTTGGGAAAATCACAACTAGGTAAAATTTTTTTTGTACAAAATATTTTTAAAATAATTCAGAACTTTTTCAAATTATTAAGAGATATTTTTTGGGGGTCAATATTTGAGCCTTCCAAATTTAAAGCCAAACATTTTTGTGGATAATCACAATAAAATTGTAATAAATAATGTTTTGTTTCCGAACAAGCGGACAGGAAACTGAAGTAAAATTCCAAATTCAGTGACCGCATTTAATTTTTAAAAACTAATTGAATTACATAGAAGAGTCTGATAAAGTTCTAATAAAAGCTTCACAACGCAAAATAATTAAAATTTATTTCGCATTTTTTACTTAGAGTTTGACATTATTTTTAAATTTCGCGTCGAGTTATAATATAAATTACCGTGTATGAGAGCAGTTAAACATTGTGTATGTCTGAGCAAGATTTTTTCGATTTAACACATTTTAGGCGAAAATACTAAAATTATCTGTTATAGATGTAATTATAGGTGTAAAAATAACTTATATGTTTTTTTCCACATATTTTTCAAAGTGTACTGTTTGTGTTCTTCGTTCTCGCATAGTTTGATATATGTATGTTCTATTTTGTCTTCCTTTGGTAATATTTGAAACGGTTGAAGGAATTCACTAAAACAAATAAATATTATACCTTACAGAGGCAAATGTCTGCAAAGATACAATAATAAAGTAATAAAGCACGTTATTTGAATTTTTGATCATTTTGATATCAGGTATATTGCTGTATTTTGTTTATAATTAATTACAGAAGCGAATGACCATTAACAACCATTATTCTCACCTGGATGAATTGTCATTCGCTTCTTTAATTGATTCCACATTACTGACGATATTACGTAATAACAATTCTGCCTTGAATTTGTTTATAATATTCATATATTCCATAGATTTTCCTGTAAATTTAGAACATTATCACAGTAATTTTACCAGATTTTTGCAATTTTACAGGAATAGTACTGTAATTCCCCAGGAGAAATAATTTGTAATAATTGAAATGCGTTGCTTTACAAATATTGCTGGTTACTTGATACATCAATATTGCTTCACACATATTTCCTTGTGTATAAAACCTTTTTCTCGGAATGACATTGGGAATTACGCTGAAAATTTTTTTGTTTGTTATTGAAAATATATACCACACAAAAAAAATGTCTGGGAATTTTCATTTCAAATGTTCAACCTTTCACGTTTTAACAAAAGTGTAGTACTGTTGTAAAATAAAAGTACCTTCTTCTCATGGCCCCATAGATCATAATTATATTTTACTTTTAGGTTACCAGTTCACCACCAAATAGCAGAAATGTAACCAGACAGTCCTTCGAGAAACCAAGGATGAATTCCCTCGGCGTTGATCTGCTGCTCGAGACAAAGCCTCCCGATGACGTAATAATGACTAAAACTTAAAAAAAAACGATGTTTCACAAATCTGGCTTCACTTTTCAGTTCGATCAAATTGACGTCGAGGCTTGCAGCGAGGAAGACGAGTGCAGGCGCGTGCCCAGTGCCCAAATGTCCGTCAGTAGCGAACCCATCTCCCAGAAAACCAGAGGCATGGTCAGTTTGTACCATGGAACGTGGCCCGTTGAAAGGACGACCATGTGGAACTCGGAACCTACCAATATTGGTCCAGCCAACAACAACATGGCAATTAGAATGGTAACGCAATTTTAATAGTTTATTTTTTAATGAAATTTGCAAATTCTACTCAACGGTAGTTACTAAAGATATGTACCTAATAGATATTGAGTAGAATTAAATGATAAAATAAAATGTGTATAAAAATAGAACGGTTTCTATAAACAAACTTAAGTTAAATGAAGGCATGGTGTCCGTAAACGCTGTTGTCCTAGTCACTAATGCATCGTGCGCTCCCCCACTACCGGCAGCGTCGCTGTCGTTCCGTTCCCTCGCACCACACCAAAGACCGAAGAGCGCCGCGTTAATTGCTGCGATCATGACATGCTTCAACACGATCTTTTGTAGGGAAAATGCTAGATAAACAATCAATGATTCTGTAATAAACTTTAAAGATATGATTTATTAGGTAGCATATGATCGATACTTCATCATCCTAGCTCGAATAACGGAATTGCTGGCATTGCATAATATAGCTTTTTGGGGGCCAACCACTAATCCGATCATTTTACAAAAATGCACATTGAAAGCTAGCGTTCCGCAGGTGATTTTACTTTGTATTCGTTGAAATCTATGGATTATTTCTGGAGTAATCATTGCTAAAGTTAAGCGCTTGAAATTTACGGGAAAAATCGGATAAACGGCAACATATACAGCTTTCTAATTTTCATGAGTTGTAGCATGTTAATCAAGGATAGCATCAGAATTTTTTCATATTTTTTTCCCCTAGATTTGCGAGAAAATAGCCGTGAAAAGAGCGGACATAATATATAGCCACGATAACCGTTGTCAAGTTAGCCCCCCCACTTTTGAATTTTAAGTAAATTTTTATGCAAATCGTTTGGGAATCGTTAGGGAGGGTTTGGGAGTACACTTTTTTCGTTTGGGAGTACATGGTTTTTGAGAAAATGAAAATTGTTTTTTGTACCGTCAAGTTGGCCCCCCGACTTTCACATTTTGTGATTTTTTTTATTGGAATGGCTTGGAAATCGTTAGGGAGGATTAGGGAGTCTAGTTTCGACGTTTGGGAGTAATTAGTTTAACTGCAAAGTAATATAAATGTTTAGTACATAACCTCACTTTTTTGTTTACCAGCGGGAAAGTTACGCTAACGGCTTTATTTTGCTATACATTTTACCCATTTCTTCACAGACGGTTAGAATATGGTTAGGGAGGATTCAAAATGCCACTTTTTATATAAGAGAGTTCATTATTTGACCGCAAATCAATAACAAACACTGAGTACGGCAGCCGACATAGCTAATGTATTAATTATCGGCTTTGTTTTACACAAATTGGTCGTATTTCTGCGATAAACCGTTAAAGAATCGTTAGGGAGGATTAAAAAGTCCACTTTTGATATAAGGGAGTATA
This sequence comes from Aphodius sticticus, assembly GCA_963966075.1. Lineage (NCBI taxonomy): Eukaryota > Metazoa > Arthropoda > Insecta > Coleoptera > Scarabaeidae > Aphodius > Aphodius sticticus. Next base: position 191,848 of record OZ014513.1, read on the forward strand.
TTAGTTTGACCGAAATCAAAATTAAAGATTTAGGTTATGTACATACTCAACTATTGCATTTGTCGGCTTTCCCTTCGATAAATGGTGTGTATTTCGTCAAAAGTAATTAGAAAATCATTAGGGAGGATTAAAAAGTTCACTTTTGATATAAGGGAGTAGATAATTTTTATGGCAAATCAAGATCTAAGGTCGCGGTTATGTACCTTTAGAATTAACGCATTTAAAAACTTCTCTTTCCATAAATGGGACCTATTTTGTTCATAGTCTTGCAATATTAAATTTGTAAATTTAATATATTTATTTATTGCTTTTATTTTTATATTACATTTATTTTCGACTGTCATAAACGCCATCTATGAACACTTCTAAGAATCACTGTCAACCACGGGAACCACAAACAATTCGAAATTGTGGCAAGGTATGCAGCCAAAAATACTTGCATACGTATCCATTGGTTAGTTTAGTTTTTAAATACTCCTATCTAATAAAATGCATTATAAAGAAACTCTCTTCATATCTTTATGTATATCATCTTTATGACTATTTTGTGAACAAACGAAAGACTCATAATGTATGTTCTTCCAAACATTAAAGTAAACTCCATCATCGTCCCCAGAAATATTGCAAGATAAGCTTATCTTGCAATATTTCTGGGGACGGTGATGGAGTTTACTTTAATGTTTGGAAGAACATACTGAGCTTTATCGTAAATAAACGTAAAAGTTTAGATGAAAACCTTCATTTTGTTTGCCAGCGAAACTTTGGAAATATTGGCTTTGTTTTGAGATAAATTGTACGTTTCCTTTAAAACTGTTAGATTATCGTATTGGAGGAATATCATGTTAACTTATCACGATTATGAGTCTTTCGTTTGTTCACAAAATAGCCATAAAGATGATATACATAAAGATATGTATGTAATAATAAGCATAAAAGCATGTTGTATACTATAACTATCCTATCAAAATGTAAGCATTTGTTTCTGTCTGCTAAATTGGGGTCTTAAATAAAACTGCTTTTTCGGGCGTTCGAAGAAAGTTTCTTTATAATGTATTTTATTAGGTAGGAGTATTTAAAACCTAATAAACCAAAGGATATGCATGCAAGTATATTTGGCTGCATACCTTGCCACAATTTCGAATTGTTTGTGGTTCCCGTGGTTGACAGTATGATTCTTAGAAGTGTTCATAGATGGCGTTTATGACAGTCGAAAATAAATGTAATATACGTAGTAATATAAAAATAAAAGCAATAAATAAATATATTAAATTTACAAATTTAATATTGCAAGACTATGAACAAAATAGGTCTCATTTATGGAAAGAGAAGTTTTTAAATGCGTTAATTCTAAAGGTACATAACCGCGACCTTAGATATTGATTTACCATAAAAATTATCTACTCCCTTACATCAAAAGTGAACTTTTTAATCCTCCCTAATGATTTTCTAATTACTTATGACGAAATACACACTATTTATCGAAGGGAAAGCCGATAAATGCAATAGTTGAGTATGTACATAACCTAAATCTTTAATTTTGATTTCGGTCAAACTAATATACTCCCTTATATCAAAAGTGGACTTTTTAATCCTCCCTAACGATTCTTTAACGGTTTATCTCAAAAATACGACCAATTTGTGTAAAACAATGCCGATAAATACATTAGCTATGTTGGGTTACGCACTCAAAGTTTTTATTGATTTGCGGTCAAATAATGAACTCTCTTATATAAAAAGTGGCATTTTGAATCCTCCCTAACCATATTCTAACCGTCTGTGAAGAAATGGGTAAAATGTATAGCAAAATAAAGCCGTTAGCGTAACTTTCCCGCTGGTAAACAAAAAAGTGAGGTTATGTACTAAACATTTATATTACTTTGCAGTTAAACTAATTACTCCCAAACGTCGAAACTAGACTCCCTAATCCTCCCTAACGATTTCCAAGCCATTCCAATAAAAAAAATCACAAAATGTGAAAGTCGGGGGGCCAACTTGACGGTACAAAAAACAATTTTCATTTTCTCAAAAACCATGTACTCCCAAACGAAAAAAGTGTACTCCCAAACCCTCCCTAACGATTCCCAAACGATTTGCATCAAAATTTACTTAAAATTCAAAAGTGGGGGGGCTAACTTGACAACGGTGCCACGATAGTACAAGCAAGTTCGGACACATAGTAAACATATAGGAAATAATGATAAAAACACTGATAACGTAGCAATAATTTCTACCAAATAGCGAACACATTCTTAACGTTAATTTCCAGTAACATACGACATCATTAAATGTGCTAATTTAAAATAATATTTAATTTAATTATTATACATCATTTATGCTGTTTTGTAACTGGTTGTTGGGAATTTTCTAGTTTCCATTAAAAAGGATTAAATACGAAATAACAAATAGAGTCATAAATACTGCATCTCAGACACATGTTGCGACCCCATTTTGACCAAATTTTTGCATCAAATGCTCGAATTCGTCTTCAAACGAGTCTTTGCACAAGATAACTCTGTCAAGCGGAAAGCCAACAAGCAAGGAACAGCGTTCTGTAATTATCGCTTTTCATCAGGAACGATTGTCAGTTCGTGATAATGCAAGAAATAAGTCAACGGTAAGTGAGTCAACGATAAGTGACACTCTTCACCAATATGAAGAAACATGGAATTTGGATGACGTGTTCGGCCGGGACTATCACGAATAATTTCCCAAGCGGATGAAGAACTATTAAAATTAATTTTAAGCAAAACAGAAAATTGACCGCACCTAAAATCACCTCTAGACCAATTTTCGTAAGCACAGGGAAACGACGTCTCCAAGCGGAAAATCTTCACAAACTGACAATCGTTCCTGATGAAAAGCGATAATTACAGAACGCTGTTCCTTGCTTGTTGGCTTTCCGCATCGGATGATGTCTTTCGCGTGACAGAGTTATCTTGTGCAAACTACAGATTGCAGGCACAGACTCGTTTGAATACGAATTCGAGCATTTGATGCAAAAATCTGGTAAAAGTGTGGTCGCAACATGTGTTTGAGATGCAGTATTTATGACTCTATTTGTATTTATTTTCGTATTTAATCTTTTTTAATGGAACCTAAAAAATTCCCAACAACGAGTTACAAAACAGCATAAATGTTGCATAATAATTTAATATAAAAATTATTTTAAATTAGCACATTTAATGATGTCGTATGTTACTGGAAATCAACGTTACGAATGTGTTATTTCCTATATGTTTACTATATGTCCGCACTTCCATGAGCGGCAGTGTATATCCGTAATCGACAAAAATTTTCATTTCTTGAGCAAGAGTCTTTATAAAGAGTTTTGGATACTCTAAAAACCCACATCACCTGTTATCAGTGGCGGTCCGTGGTACATTTTGATGGTAGAGCCACAGAGCATGAAAAATATGCCTTGGTTTTTAAATAAAGAAAAAAAAATTCAAACAGTTTTTATTAAAGTAATACATATGTAGTTAGATAGTAAGTATAAAAAATTAATTGAAAATAAACTCAAAGTTATATTTTGCGATATATAAAGTCCATTCGACGTTCTTTTTTACTTGCTAATAAATCAATCACACGCTTATTGAAATCTTCGATCTTTACGAGTCAACGCATTAGAGCTTGAAGATGTTGCCACAGTCTGTTTTTTCACAATGATCAAATAATAATAATAATAATAGACTTTAAATCAGGTAAAGGCCTACCTAACTGTTTAATTTGCACTTTTTCCTCAATAGTACATGTTAGAAAAGGCTTATTCTGTAATGAACTAATTTGATTCATTGCGTATGGCGCGGAGCGGAACTTTTTGTGTTAGATTTAGACGATATGAGACGCGAAATACGAGTAACACATGCACGCCGCACTCGATTGAGCCAGCTTGAGTTTGGCTCCAAATACGCATACAGAAGGCGACGTCGCTATACCCCCACCCACCCGCGCACCGCCCCGCGGTTTATCGATCTGCCGGGCCAGAAATAAGTTGGCCCGGTTAGTGGTATGATATCACGGTTAACCGCGTTGTGTTGGGGAGAGAAATGCGTTGCGATGTTTCACTACTCATTAAACTTACGCAGGCATTGTTTAACATTTAAAATGAAAAAGAAAGGTTTTTAGAATTACTTAAAAATTCTTGCTGAGGTTGAAACTACAGGTAGTGCCATGGCTCCTTGGCTCTATATAACGAGCCGCCCCTGCCTGTTATAATGTTGACTTAACGAACTAGATGGTTGCAAGACATAAAATTGTTAAATTTGCTCAAGAGTAACGTATCAATTTGTAAAAAAATACGTAGTAAGTTCTGTATGTACAGTATTCTATATGTAATCTAGAAAGATATCCCATATTTTTTAGATTTTAGATTTCCGTTAAAACAATACTTGATTTCAGATCTCTATTATTTTTTATTAGTGCCGCTTCAAATTTGCCAGTAACTGGAACGATATTTGAGATGAACAATTAAGAACAATTAATCCCCAAGACATTTTTATTTAAATAGAAAACAATTGTAGTTGCTTAAGCATATTTAACAAATTAACTTTTTGAATTTGTTTACTACTAATTCTTTCTAATGCTTTCACTACGTTATTGTGTTAGCGGCCTTCATGTATTATCACACGCCATAATAAGAATTTCATGCATATTTTTGTCAAGCAACAAAGTAAACAAACAATCAAATCTTTCACATATTCACATTTCTTGCTAGGTATGCGCTATGCGCAAACCTTCTGTTTCGGCTAAACATTCAGCCTAATTTTGACCGAAGCCGATATTTTGCCGAAGGTGTACTTTTTGGCCGAAGTTTGGTCGGGCACTACTCACTATAATTTCCCAACAACCTTCCTATAGAGTCGACTTTTTATGAGGATTTCGACAAGAGGTAAAAACCAAAGGAACAGGGAAATTACGCCGCGGTACTGGTGGTCGGTTGCAGGAGGACTTATCACTGTTTATCTCCTTAGAGACAGATTAAACAAGTGGGTTATGCATTCTGATTAGCTAATAATGACCCGTTATAAGCTAAGCAGCCGTTAAGACTTGATAGGCCTTTCTGCAACTGGCCATAAAACTGCAAATAAGCGAAAATTCAATTAATAACGTTCAACTACTCACAGTCAGATGGCGCTAGCGCAGAAATTTCAACCAATAAATTCGCTTCGAATTTGCACCGTGCTAAGAAAACTGTTGAAGGTAGCGCCGAAAAGTTCGAAATTCACGCTACAGATTTCAAAATAAAGCCGGAACATCCTAAAAATAGCTTTATAATTAGAAAAACGGGCGACACAAATGCAGCGCATCAGTTCTCTTGTATTTTTAGTAATTCTCATCATATATTTAAAACTGTGATCGTATACTTGTTGCAGATGTTTCCGTGTTTTCACGCATTTAGAAAAAAAAATATTACCCACTTTAATTCAAGCTCCACTATGTTTTATAATTGTAAGACGTTTTCTTATTCTTCCTATTGACCAAAATCGATTATTCTGTTTTAATTCTTACCATTTTTTCAGGATCAAACTAGTGTGATGAGTTTCGCCTCTAGTTCAGGGGGGGTACCTTTGGATCGTGTCCTGGGTACCCCCGATCACTCGCGACGTTCTTCCCAACAGCTAGAAGCCAAAATGGACATGGTTTATAGTCTGTTAGCTATGCTCGGTGGTCAAGAACATGCCGACATGGGTGAAACTTTACTTGCTCTTAGTACTAGTCCGGAAAGTTGCCTTGCTATGCGACAATCAGGTATTAATGATCGTAGGATTATTGGTATCTTACGAATTTTGCTGTATTTTTGTGTTTAGGTTGCATACCATTATTAGTTCAGTTAGTGCAATCGGATAAAGATGCCGATACTAGGAACAAAGCGTTGCAAGCTTTGCATAACTTGGTGCACTCACAGCCAGACGAAAAACTGCGGAAACGTGAAACACGTGTGCTCAAACTTTTAGAGCAGGCTAGAATTTATACTGAAGCACTTCGGAATAATACTGAGTATGTCCCGGAAGGCAGTATGACATCGGATGGTAATCTTTTATTTTTTGAAAGAAAAAGTTTACTATTTTTAATTAATATAGATAAAACCATTTCAGGTGGAGATAAACATCCTGTTCTCACGGTTGCTCATTTAATGAAGCTTTCCTTTGACGAAGGACATCGTCAAGCGATATGTCAACTAGGGGGAATCTACATTACAGCTAATTTAGTAGAGGTGCGTACTTTTTTATTTAGTAAACCTTTATATTTAGTATTAGTCCAGGAATTGTTTTCCCTTTGGAAAAATTCTGGGCTATTTCTCGTTTATATACAAGATACGTATTAGTTTATTCATGTTTATGCTACAGTGGATAATGTGAACAACATAACCGAAGTTACCACTTTACAATAATTTTGGTTTTGCGCACAAGTCATTCGTTTGTTAACCTATCTTGTATATAAAATGTGTTAATTTTTGACACTTATTTCTTTGATATTTTCTCAAACAGACTGAGCACTTTATACACGGAAGCACTACAGAAGATACACAGTGTGTTTTGATGCGCAGATATGCTTGTATGGCACTCACGAACCTCACATTCGGGGATAGCGGTAACAAGGCCTTGTTGTGTTCCTTTAGAGAATTTATGAGAGCACTTGTGATACAACTGCAAAGCCCAAGCGATGAACTACGACAGGTATGCTAATTTCTATATAAAACAATTTGTTGTAAATTTTGAGAAAATTGCAGACTTTTTATATATTCTTGTACTAGGTGACTGCAAGTGTATTACGAAATCTATCCTGGAGAGCCGACTCCGTCAGTAAAGAAATACTTCGCGAAGTTGGCACCGTAACAGGTCTAATGAAAGCCGCTATGCTAAACAGTAAAGAGAACACGTTAAAATCAATTCTGTCCGCACTTTGGAATCTCTCGGCGCACTGCACGGATAACAAAGCGGAAATATGCGCGATTGAAGGAGCGTTGGGTTTCCTAGTCGACATGCTAACCTATAAAACACCATCGAAATCCTTGGCGGTTATTGAGAACTCTGGCGGGATCCTCCGGAACATCTCAAGCCAAATTGCGGTTAGAGACGATTATAGAGAAATCCTCCGGCTGCACAATTGCTTGCAAGTCCTTCTCGATCAATTAAAATCACCAAGTTTAACGATCGTCAGCAACGCTTGCGGTACGTTGTGGAATTTATCGGCGAAAAATGGGCAAGACCAAGAAACGCTCTGGCAGATGGGAGCGCCCGCGATGTTACGAAGCCTGAACCACTCGAAACATAAGATGATCGCCATGGGTTCCAGCGCAGCGCTGAAAAATCTCTTGAGTTCGAGACCCTCGCACGCATTATTCCCACAGATGGACTCGACAGCCAAAGCTATGGATCTCCCTGTATTACCAACGTTAGGCGTGAGAAAACAAAAGGCGTTACTTCAGGATCTCGACCAGAACTTACACGAAACTTACGATAACCTAGAATCGCCAACGAAAAGTCAAGACGATTTCAAGAAAAGGACTTTCGTTAAAACTGAACTTAAGAAACCAAAGATCCATCGGAGTAAGGATGTTGATTTCTGTCAAAGCTTTGCTTCGATGACTCTGAATGAGCCGACAACTTCGTATTTCCAAAATCCGGTTGGGCAAAATTACGGAAGTTCCTCATTGCCGTACGTCTCGCAGAAGACGTTTATCCCGGTGAGGAATAACTATTCCGATTTTGACGATGACACCGATTCCAACGATCAACCTATCGACTATAGTCGGAAATATTCGGAAACAAAAACCGCGCAAGAGAAACCACAAAAGAAATTTTCTTACGGCATGTACGCGGAAACCGACTTGGACCAACCGACGGATTACTCTCTCCGATACGCGGAAGATGATTCCGATTCCGACGGCCCAGACGCGAAAAGCGAGTTTATCCAGGATACCGTTAAGACTTATTGCACGGAAGGCACACCATACGAAACGCCAATTAATTTTTCAACCGCCACATCAATGTCTGATCTCAGAATCGAAAATAATGAGAAAGTTATCGATAACGATACCAATAGGCAGAAGAAAAGTGAGAATACTTCGCATCTAGACGAGAAAGATCACTGTTCCATTGAGGATATATCGGAGATTGAGGTTAGGAAGACTGAGAAAGTTTTAAAGTCGCAATTTAGTTCCGGAATGATGTCACCCGATAAACCTATTAATTACTGCGAGGAAGGAACTCCGGGCTGCTTTTCCAGGGTTAGCAGTTTTGGGTCGTTAAATTCCATTCCGGCTAATGAGAATTTGAAGGTTAAAGAGATCAAGGATGAAGTACCAGATGTTACCGATGACGTTATTTTGAAGAGCGATGATTCGCCAAACGATGGTGAGTTTCGAGTTACAATTTCAAATTTTGGGAGTCATTTATGGTTTTATACTGCAAGATAGAGTTCTAAATAAAGTCTTTCGTGATTTCAAGATCTGTGAATGTGTTAAGCTGTAACTTTTAGAACAGAACTACTTTTAACCGCCCTACCCCCCCTATGAACATACGTGATACGACCGCTATATCATCGCCCGAACGCGATTTTTTTATACTTACTTTTTGAATAATACCCCATAGGTACACTAAAAAAATTTTGATGTGAATTTACAGTAGGAATAGTTTTTTGCCCTGCGACAATCAGTGTAATTTTACATCTCAATTGTATTTTTACATTGTCATTGTATATTTACACTGTGATTTTACAAGAATTTGGCTGAAATATTACACCAAATTTAATGTAATTTTAAGTGATATAATATATAATACGTAATATTTGAACATCAATTTAAACGTAATTTTAAATGAAATATGAGGTAATGCGTAATAATTTTACATCTATTTCAGTGTAATATTCAATGAAATATGCAGTATTTTTGATTTGTATAATTTTATTCTGATCTTGAGTAGATATTAACATTATCTATCATATAATACAAAAAAGAACAGTAACATCATGCACACAGTCAAACGTTGCAATAGTACGGTCAACCAAATAGTATAGATAAAATTACTTGTAAAAAAATAAATATGTAGACGTACATACAAGTATAAAATAGTTTGAGGGACATAAAAATACATTAAACCTACAGAGAAGCAATATTAATAAATACTTAGCGTACACAACTACTTAAACATAGAAAACACACGGATAAATATATAAATGCACTTCGGTCAACCATGAACACACATACTCGTGCACTCTTTTTCTGACAAACACACTTGGTGCAAGATGTTCCACATCTGTATCTGTAAGAACAGGGAAACATATTAGACAGACACAAAAAAGTTAACCTAAAAAGTAGAATGCACATTATCTTTCTGTTGGTATAAAACCCTTCAATCTTAAAGCAAATTTTCACAAAGAAACGTAAAAGACTGTACTTACAGCTTTCATCTAGGTATGGCGTTAACGTTAAGACATCAATTTCTAATGGCTAATTGTCGTCGTTGGTGATCTACAAACGCAATACAATTGTTCTGCAGTGTGACATGGTATTTTAGCCTACACCTACATGGTATCTAGATAAGTTTTAGTTCACTGTATCATTGTTACTTACCGGAGACAGAAATACAACGCGCCCAACTACATATTGCACTTGATGGTATGCGTGCCGGCGTTTGTTTGCAAGAATAGTAATAGTAAAATCACAAAATACGTTGTAATTTTACGAATTTCAGATATATTTCCATTGTATTTTTACTAAAAGATCATTGTAATTGAAGTAAAGCAGCAATATCGCTGTAATAGTACACAGACTTGTAAAAATAACTGGAATTACGTGCAATTTTTTATACTTACCACATTTCTATTGTAATTTTCACAATGATTTATGTGTAATTTTACAGCAATTTTTCTTAGTGTAGGGCGGTTAAAATCAAATTTGCGTTTGATAGAGTAAAAAACTTTTCCAAAATTTCATGGATCTTTAAATGACATTACCACACCATTATTTTCAGCAAAATATCAATTATTTGGAATTGTATGTGTCGTTGTATTCAGGAAAATGCTTTCTATTGAATAATTGCTTGTACTCGTGTTAAGACGCTGTTATACTGTTAAGACAAATATAAAATTAATTAAATGGAAAGCCAAAGGTCTGGACTTATTCCAACTTACAAATCCAAATAAAGTTTTAAAAAACTCAAATTGACAAATACTTTATTTAATGGTACATTATTTTTTTATTATTTCAGGAGCAAAAGCTGTCAAATTTGAACAAACAGTAAACTATGCCGAAGAAACACCACTCATGTTCTCCAGATCAAGTTCACTGGCGTCCCTAGATAGCGTGGAGCAACATTCGATCCATGATGATAGGAGTTCGGTTGTTTCAGACTTTAGGTAAAAGCATACTTAAAATTTTTTTTTTATTATGTCTTCTACTTATATATATCTTTACTTATATATCTTTATCTGCAGTCGTTTGACAAGTGGATTAATTTCACCGAGCGACATCCCAGACTCTCCATCGCAAACTGTCCCGCCAAGCCCAAGACCCAGAAAAGGACCACCAGAGTATCCAACAACATCAAGGACTCCATTTTTCCAAAGAACTGCGGGCGATGGACGACCGCAACCGGCGCCACGAACTATTCAAAAACCGAGCATTTTCGACGATAATATTACAAAATTCAAAGAAGAGAGTACGCCTGTGCAATTTTCGACGGCAACCAGTTTAAGCAGTTTGATGATTGATGACGTTGATGAACCCCAAGTTATAAATATTGAGGTAATTATTGTTTTTTTATAAATCTTAATTTATATCTATAATTTTTTTCCACATTGTAATCTTACTTAAACTTGATGTAATCTGTTTATCACATTATCACATAAGTTTAATGCATTAACTAGATAAGTAGGTACACCAAAACATCATCATTGATTTTTCGTTAATTGAACACCGAAAATGTTTTTGTTTCATCACTTATTTTTCAAGAAGAAGAATGTAAAGTGTATTTTTAACTAATTGATATATTTTTTTAATTTACGATTTTTAGGTACCAGACGCATCAAACGAAAACAATCAGAGTGCACGGTCATCAACTCCGAATATTAGAGATCCACCGCACCCCGTCGATGATGAAAAACGGGATGTAGACCAGGAAAAATGCGTTAATATTAGTTCTGACTCGACCGATGAGCTGCATTTGTCTGAACACGAAGAGGATGACGATATATTAGCTGACTGTATTAATATAGGAATGCAAATTCGAAGGAGGTAAATACATACACTTAGTATTGGTTGAAAGCTGTATCTTACAGTAATTATTACCCCAATTCATATGATGATTTTTCGAATTTATAATTTCAATTCTAATGTATAGCTTTAGTATAGAAACAATTGAATCGGTGACTGGAAGAACAGAATATGTCCAGGACATTCTCTGTTTTTCCACTCATTGTTTGAAGCACGGTTGTTTTTAACAGATGACGTTATAGACTTTTTTTTAAATGACAACCCTATTTGTTCTTAATGAATTTGATAGATCTTTTAATTGACTTAATGATAGCATATTTTTATGGCCTTACATAAGAAAATTTTCGAGAAAAAGACAATTGAAGGTTATGAAATAAAGGTAACAAAATCTCCGAAACAGCTCGACCGAATTTAACGAATTTTTGGAATAAAGTATTTTGCCTATTCAATGTTACTACGCTTGTCACAGTATTATATCAAAAATATCTAGAAATTAACAAAAACCTTTATTACTTAGGTCTAAACATTAACAAAGAAAAATTGATAATTTTAAAAAAGTTGTACGACCGCACCTTAATCATCTTTTAGAGGGAAACCTAGGTTAATATTTTTTACCTTGGTTAATTTATTTACCACTCACTGTTACTTTCAACTAGGAAGTAAAAAAAGGCAGATCCAATTTGGTGTATAATATTTCTAAAATATTTTCTGTTTAGCTCAAATTCATTAATTGCACATACCAGATCTTTCTAAAAACAGGATACTTTATTTCAATGACAATCTCCATTCTCATTTATATGCCAAATATGACTTGCCTCATGCCAAATTCGTGTCAGAATTTATAGTAAATACATAGTGCGGGAAAACTAGTAAAAAGTTTATCAAAATTTTTTGTTTGCCATGCTAATCATTTACGTGTTTTTGTATTACACCTTGTTATTCTCATACACTTACTCCATTATTGTGGTCTCCAGGCATAATTCCGAAGATGAAGCGTCTCCATTGAAAACACCCTCAAAATTCTCTCCGAAAGCGAGACCATCAACCAGCAGTATCCCCTTACCACGATCATCAATTCCAACTCGATCAACGCCATCTACCAGCCGTATCTCCGGTATAAGAACTCCGAAAGAGTTGCCTTGCGATACGATGACTATGTACTGCACCGAAGATACCCCCGGCATAAGCCACGCAGGGTCCATCTCGGACCTAAGTGCGCTATCCATGACGAATGACTCAAAATCGAAAAAGGATTATTTATCGGATGACAGCAGCAATCTCTCAGCAGATAACGAAAATATCTTAGCAGAATGCATCCAGTCGGCCATGCCAAAGGCAAAACCGACAGGAACGCCGTTGAAACAATCGCCAGTCGGGAAGTCGGGAATCGCCGATGATGGTGTTCCGCCGAAGGACCGACGATTGAATTATTTGTCATCTAAGGACGAGGTTGAAAAGTTTGTTGTCGAGAATAGCCCGTGTCAGTATTCTCTGAGGTCCAGTTTGAGCGATTTGACTGTCGATGGAAGCATTGCTGGTTTGGCTACGTAAGTTATTTCTATTAATTAAATAAAAAATTTTAGCGATATCAGTTTGTTTCAGCCATAAAATAAATAAATTTAAACTTAAACTTTTTAAGAATGTTCTCAGATTTCTCAGAAAAAAGTTTTACACTATTTACCTGTGTTATTTTTATGATATGTTCAATCAGAATATCATTCTGAGCACAAAAACATATCAATAGTCTATTTTTATTACCAAGACTTCGAGTAAAATGACTTCTTTCATTATTCTAGGTGGCTAGATGAATTGGTTAAATATGTAGTCAAAATTTTCCAAATAAACACTAAATTAATTTTGAATTTCATAGCTCATAACAAAAAAAAACTCACAACAAACAACTATCCTGCATGAATTTAAAAAGCGAATTTTAGTTTACCAACGAGCAACACGATAGTAGGGATAGTACTATCTATGTTCACGCAAAAGGCGCCAAAATCGAAGTTTAGATCTAAACACGATTTAAAATTAAAATAACCTAATCATTGGTAAATTTTCTCATAACGTTTATGACTATAAAATAGTTTATATAAAACTTGTATAACACACAAGTTAATAAATGTATCTATTTATTTTCAGAATACATTTATATTACACACGTATGACATTATTTTCATTATAAATTACCACAAAGGTACAAGGTAATGAATGGTGTCTTTTACAACATTGCCTGTTCATATATACCTCGGTCATGTGGAGCTCTAAAATAAACTGTTTTTGATTGGAGAATGCAAAAGACGACAAAAACAAAGTATAGCCGACTGGTACAAAATTGTCATGACATTTCACAATTCTAGTACAGTTGTGACCGGATATAACGAGCACTCAAGGGGCCATGTCGCTAGTTCGTTACAAGCGGTCGTTCGTTATAAGCAGACATGCGATATTTGATGTTTTTCTAGGTTAATAAATAAAAACTTTACTAAAATTGAATAAAAATGAAATAAAATCAACAGAATACATAATAAAGAACACAGAATAAACAAAATAAACATAAATTATCTGTGTTTTAAACCATTACATACATTTCTTATAAGTATAGTGGTTTTCATTAAGAGCGACGCATTATGTTTTTTTCTTCAATTAAAAGACTTGTGGGTTAGTATTGGAAATGATTTTTATTTCAAATGAAAGTATAATCGATGCCATTATTTATGGCATATTTTATTTATGGCAATACGACATCATTCAAATGTCGGCCGCTGAGGCGCTGGACGAGTGAATACGCTGGACCCAATTTTCCATGACTCGAGTACACAAATCGGTCGAAATACCAGGAATTTCGCGTTCGATTTTGGCCTGCAGTGTTTTAACGTTTCTGTCTTTAATCCCTTTAGATTTTCTTTGGGGTTACATTAAATAGCTGGTGCCAACAAGCCAGAAACGTTAGAACATCTGCAGGCCAACATCGAATGCAAAATTCCTGGTATTTCGACCGATTTGTGTACTCGAGTTATGGAAAATTGGGTCCAGCGTATTCACTCGTGCCAGCGCTTCCGCGGCGGACATTTGAATGATGTCGTATTTCATAAATAATAGCATCGATTATACTTTCATTTGAAATAAAAATCATTTTCATAACTAACCCACAAGTCTTTTAATTGAATAAACGAAATGCGTCGCTCTTAAAGAAATCCCTTGTACATAGCTACATATTTTTTTAAAATAAACTTTGTATTAATGCATATATCCAAGCTAAAAGTCTTATGAGATAAGAAAAATAGAGGTGGGAAATAGAGGAGACGTAACCGCGGAATAGTGAAACAAACGGTAGGGGTTCTCCTATTAGTCCTGTTGGCGAAAATAGGTTAAGTTTTGCGGGCAGGAGACATCCGACTAGATTTTGTGCTGAGTGTTCGTTAACTGGTCTTTATAACCGAACTTGTAGAACTAAAAATGGATAAAAACTTGGTCGTAATATCCGGGCGGTCGTTATATACGTGTTCGTTATAAGCGAGCTAAACATACATGTAACTATACGGCGATCTGACGGGACTTTCTTTCTTGGTCGTTACAAGCGGGCGTTCGTTATATCCGGAGTTCGTTATATCCGGAGTTAGTTATATCCGGTCTCGACTGTATATTATTTTTTCCAAGAAAAGTCAATGTATTCAACCAATCCCAAAATATAGCCCTATCTTTTCCTCTATACTCTTAACGTAAACAGACCATAATGCATTGGTTATTCCTATTATTGATGGTAGGTACTTTCTTTGTTCTTCTGTTTAGAGACTTCTCTGGTATCATTTTATTTAGTGCTGTTTTCTACTGAATAACCACGGTGTACCCATGAAAAAACAACTGTTTATTTGTACTATTTCAACCAGTTCATAGATAAAACATTGACAATCGATTTTTGTGTCCAGAATATTACCCTTATTTAAAAAATCCCAAAAATACATATATAAATATAATTCTGTAATTCTAATAAAATATCTCTTTACAGTCTATCGCCTCAAATGACCGGACCAAGCACTTCACAACCAAACACGACTTCCAAGACTAAGTATCGGGAGCACCGAACACTATCACGAGAAGACTCCCTATCGTCCCTGAGCGTCGATTCGGTAGGCTCAGCTGATAACGATGAAGCACTCCTGGAGCAATGCATATCATCGGGCATGCCAAAGAGTAAATCCAACCATCAAAACCGCGATAAAACAAAACACCAGAACGTCAATTCCGACAACAACCAAAGACATACCGATCCAAAAAACGCCTCTGCTGCGTCTGCTGTCTTGCGCATTCCACCTCCAAGACCAAGAGGAGACCGTCCCGAACTCACAGCACAGAGAGCAGACGTAGACGCAAACTCCGTAATCGATCGGAAGGAAACGTGGAGCGCGACAACAGGCGAACACCGGGACGTTTTATCGCTGGCCAAATCCTCGCCTATCACAGAGATCTCATCAACCGATCAAAAGAGGAATGGATTTAACGAAACTGCGACTAATAAAAGTGATGCATTGTACAAAGCTAACATCGTGAAGTCGAAGAATTTTGACGACCTAAGTCCGGAAAAGTCGTTTTCTAACTCGGATAACCTAGCCCAGAATCACGAATCAGATTCCGATAAGGAAATTGAAAAAATCTCCAATCGAATGCTCGATCCTGATGCGATGATTGAGTCCTTAGACAGATTCACCGCTGAGTTAGTTCTACAAGCTCAATCGCACTTGGAACATAAAGACGATAAGTTCCAAACATCGACAACAGATGGCGATACTTGGAATGACATTTCACCGAATGACCTCACGTTTCCAAGTATATCTGGGTCGGTACCCAACGTTATAACGTTCAGTGATTCTAACGAGAAACTCCGGGATGATATCGATGGAAAGAATGAAGAGTTCTCTTCCTTAGGTACGAGCACGATGACCGAGTCTACATTAATCGCGATGGAGGCCAATAAGCTAGCATCTGCGATAAAACTGGAAGCCATGACTTATAGTACAGCATCGTTAGAGCTTGATTTAGTCCAGCCACCATCAAATTTAAACTCGTTAGCCAACTCCATCCATGAATTAGAAATATACGCGAAACGAAGCCCAAAACTGACAGCTAGGAAAAAATCACTACCTGTATTAATGATGAAAAAAGCTCTTTCGAACTCCTTAAATCAAGCCTCCAGTATAGAAAGCTTAGAAAACAACAGCATCTCTAATTTAGAACACATGAACCCACCGTCGTTAATGGGAGATATCGATTTTATGGACTTAGAAAGTTCTATGACTAGCGTAGCCTCACTACAAAGCGAAATAGCCGACCTAAAAACTGATTTCCTGGTAAACGGAATTGTCTCAAGCGAACGCTCTAACGTTAACCCGATATTCAACGTAAAAGTGCCATACGTCCCATCGAATTATTCAGAAATCGAAAACATAAACCCACCGTCTCTCTTCAACGAAATCACGGATCTCTGCAATTCTCTAGCTGACGTCCCAACAGAAGCCATTGGAAGTGAGACCGAAATTTTCGAGGAGTGTTTTAGTCAGGTTATAGATAAAACGGACGATGACGTAACGTTATTTTCGGACGCGAACGGCGTTACTCCGTTACAAAGCGATGTCAGCAGTAGCGAATCAACTCCAAAACGGAGAAAATCTTTAACCCCAAAAGAACGGAGACGCATTGCTAAGGATAGATATCAAACATATACAATTGACTTAGAAGGTGCAGCGCTAGACGTCTCGGAAACGGAAGATTACAATACTTGTTTTTCTGAGACTTATAAAAGCACAAAATTAACAGCTAGGGAAAAAAGAATATTAAATAAGTCGCGATTTGAGACTCAGGTTGTGGATGTTGCCACCACGGAAGCTCTTAAGCAGCTAGAAACCCCCGAGTGTTCAACTACATCGAACGTAACCTCACTTAAATCTTCCGAGTGCGTCTCGAATATTAACGGGAATACTTCGAATACGAATTCTGTAGAAAGTAGCCCGACGCAAAGTCCAAGAGCAAAATTGAGTATTCGGCGTAACTTCTTGCAGAAACGGCTCGAAAACCGTGATCGTTTTAAAACGAAGGTGATTCACGAATCCGAGACAAACTCACCACCGGTTAGTTCAAACCCGAATTCTCCGGAATTACATTTCTTGCTACAGAAAGAAGCCGACGCTGTTCTAAGAACGTTAAGCGAAACTAAAAGCAGAGTCGATGAGTTATTAGATTGCGAGACGTTGAGTCTTGTCTCAAACGAAGAGGACTCGGAACACAACTCTGGGAGCTCTATGAACTATAGAACTTACCACAAGAGTTGGGGTTTCAGTTCGAATAAAATACCTGTCATCCAAAAAAGTCTCGGCGGTTACCAGAGCGAGGGTAACGCGCAAGAACAAACTAGTTTGGAAACGACAACCACTACCGAAATCCTGAATATCGGGTTAGACCAGGATATGAATTCCTTGGATATGCCATCATTAGAAAATTACGAATCGGAGACTGAGGAAATAGAGAGATGTAAACCAAAAATTGTAAAACCTGGAGAAGGCAGGGAGGTAATAGTTCAAGAAGAACAAACCAAAGCAATTCGGGGACATCGCAAATCATTATACGGTAAGTCCAGACCGATTAGTAAACCCGTTAAGACATCACCAGTCAGATCCATTAAGGTTTCACCAGTACCTATTAACAAGGTGAACTCCCCATCGAAAATAATCCCTAAAGCTGCAAAACCACCAATCGCCCAAAACGGATCAAAATTAATCCGACCATCAACAGTTCCCAAAGTTATCACAAAACAAACCCCAATCGTAACATCACCAAAACATAAGAGCCCCATTAGAATCCAGAATAAACCGTCAAAACCAACAACCAATTCACCGGTTTTAGAAAGGCAAGGGACCTTTGTAAAAGAAGAAAGTTCCTCGTCTAAGTCAAAATCGTCCACTTCAGGTATTCCAAAACCCTCTCAATCCATCAGTTCAATCCCAAAACCCTCAAGAATTGCTAAGGCGATATCACAGTCCGGAACAAACGTCATGAAAGCGATACAAAAAGTCCAAACAACCTCCATCCCGAAATCTGGTCTAAAACCTCCACAAAAAACCATGCTTCGATCACCAAGTGCGGATTCGAGAGATGTCGTAAAACGAAGCAGCTTACAACCATCGTCGTCAACTCAAAGCTTAAAGAACGGAGCTGTGAAACGGTCTTCTCTTCCCGAAACATCACAGAAGTCGAGCAGCAACAGCAGTTTGACGTCTAATGCATCGTCTAAACAGATAACGAGTAAAATCGCTAGTCTGTGGAAAAGAGTTGAGGAGAGTAAGAAACAAACAAATAAAGGTCCGGATAAACGAATTTGGATTCAATCTGGAAGTCCGGGGTTTGACAATAAGGAAACGTTGGTAAAGTGCGATAACACAAAACGTGTTTCTAGGTTAGGATCTTTCGTGGTTGTTGAAGATGAAGGTGCTCCGGTGATCGCTGGGAATCTGAATAGGCATTCCGAAGTGACGTATTGAAAGATGGAATTGAGGGATGATTGTCCTTATGTTTTTTTTTGTTTGTGGTGTTGTCTAGTCCTTGTTTGCAATTAAATGACTCAAAATTAATACTCGAAGACTGTTTTTCATTTATCGTCTTTCGAGATTTTCTATTGAATTGATTATAATTTATTATTTATCATTATGGGAATTTATTTTATGAAATGTCTGATACTTTTTTTTTCGTGATATTATGTATGTACATATAGGATTTATTAGTATTTGTCGGTAGCATTTATTCTTGGTAAAATCAACTGTTTAGAGCTGTAGGCTTAGTTTTGTAATGTTTGTAAGTAATAACAGAAAAAAATATTAAACTTAGAACATGCATTTTGATACCATTTAAAGGGTATATAAGATTTAAAATGATGTCTTCTTTTTAGTATAGCATGAATCATTTTTAAACTTATATATATATTATATATACATACGCATAATAACTTTTCTGTCGATATATAAAATGTATTTAATTAAAAGTATGTATGTTTATGATTGTGTTGTGTAGATATTCATCATAAAACGCATTGATTTCATAGAACATTTTATTTATAGCATATTTACATGTTATAATAATAAACTTGCTTAACAATTAATTGATATTTATTATAATTATTCTTCCTAACTCCCGTTTCTTGTCATAAAAAGTAAAAAAATATAATTATAATCGTAAATTTTAGTTTATATAAATATTTGATATAAAATGCATATAATACTTATTCACGGGAATTTCTAATTAACAAATAATATACTAAATGCCATTCCGATGCAGAAAACGGCTACGTATGGGGATTTCCGTTCACCGATCCTTGCGCATTTCCAAAATGTACCGGACACCCTAAAACAAACCCTGAGGTTAAGTATCGTAGTCATCAATTTATTAAAATACGCTTACCCAGTTTTATTCCTATCGATAATACTGGGAAACAGTGACCGTAGGTACGCACAGGTACATATCAGCAAGAGCACAACGGTTAACAAACTTTGGAAGTTGAATAACGCCGACTGAAATAAATTTTGAAGTAATAAGTATTTAAAACTGATATGTGGCACTTACCATTCTTTATTATTTTATTATTTCTTAGTATTTGTATATGTACAAAATATATAATGACGTTTATGATTTGTATACACTACAGGAATATTTTTTACCAATGACAGTTCTAATTGCTGTGGTGCCATCTAGTGACTAAACTAAAAGCGCAGTGCCATCTGTGTTTCATTTGTTAGATATATTGTTTAATTATGAATGAAATAATTACCAAATATTATAAGTAACTATTAGAATATTCGTTAAATGATCAAGACAAAAAGGATAAATGTTACTGATAGATGATTATGGTAATTTAATTCTTGATTTTTTCGCATGCAGAATGTCTGATCTATGTTTTTTGCGCTAAATAGAAAACATTTCTTTATTTAGTAGGCCAATGGCAATAATTTGTATATACCGAATTACTATAAAGTACGAGTTGATGCATTTCTGGCGACAATTTTGGATACGTTTATTTTTTGTATAGGTACTTTCATTAATTTTCATGAAGAAAATCGTCAATATAGAAAAGATAACGTTAAAAAAAGGACTTATTTTGATTAAAAAAGAGAGATGAAAATAAATCATTGCAGAATGCAGGGAAGTCTGGTTTTATTTTGTTCCCGTGCGGGCAGTACTTCCGGTTTGGAGTAGGTTGGCAATTCTGTTTGAAAATATATTGTCAGTGAACGTATGCGTGTAATATGGCCACGAATAATTATTTTGGCTTTGCTCACGGTGGAACTCAATACAGGTAAGCCTTTAGACAACATAAATTACGACGCATTTTTCGCTTTCATTTTGCAAGTATTCAAATAACAACAAAGTAAAAAACTCGCATGTAAACAGAAACTATGGAGGGTCGGAAACCGGTGTCCTTGAACGACGGCGCCGGCATATTGGCCGATCAATAACCAGGCTCGGCGCTGTAGAGGCGGATGACATTTTTTCCGGCCCGTGACTTAACGCATTTTTCTCGTTATCGGGGCGTTCGCTTCGGCATTTTCCACTGAAATAGCCGCATTTTAGCCTAGGGAATCGTTCGCGCGTGTTTTTACGACCGCTTCTCGTGTAATTTCAGTGCCGCAGCTGCAACTGGTGCGGCTTACCAAGCGGGTCAGGCGGGATATGCTGTAGCGACACCAGCAACTGCCGCGGCGGCCGCTACGTACGGGACACAGCGTCCTGCAGGATACGAAACAGCTTACCAAGCAGCTGCTACCCCAGGGACATATGCTGCTGTCGGTACTGGTACAGCACCAGCCTACGAATACGGTTACGGACGTCCAGCTACAGCTACAACCGGATACCCTGACGCTAGCAAGACTTACTACCAACAGACCGCAGCAGGGCAAGCGGCTACCGGTTACGCAGCCGGTTATGATCAGGCAGCTGCGGCAGCCAAACCGACTAGTTACGCGGCAACTTATACCCAAAGAACAACTGCGCAGCCACAACCTCAAGCAGCGGTAAGTTTCCCAACATTATTTTTGTTTAAACATCAAACAACAAGTATTTTCCTCTGGGCATTTTTTGTCATCTATGATGTTTGGATGGGATTCCTTGGTATTCATTTTTGGGCATGTTTATCATAATAGAAGGTTATTGTGCTGAAATCAGTGCAATGTATAGATGAAAAATGCCTGGTCACTTGTTATTCACTATGTATTTTTCTCAAATTTGATAAGAACTTGAATGTTTTACGTACGTATCATTTTACGTGAAAATTCATGTAGGAGTTAGGAGTTAATGCAATACTATTTTCTTATTTCATTTTGACTCATTGCAAGCATCTTCCTTCTTTTGAGAAAAACCATGTTTTATAATGTTGGATAATGTTTCTATAAAGTTGCAATCAGTGGCGGCTCGCGTATAGTTATAATGTGGGGTTATTTTGTTTTATATTTGAGACTTTTTATTTTTAGCCACTCTACTTTATTACTTTACTACATTACTTTATGCATTATTAAGCCAGTAAAGTTTGGAAAAAGTTAGTACTTTAATAGTAATCTTAATTTTACAGCTTGGAGCAAAAGACCAGCATAATAATAGTTTATTTTTTGTTAAATATATTGTTTCCTGTGCTTTTCATAGCAAATGTGCCTTTATAAAAAGTTAAAATTTCATACCAGTTTTACAGTAAATACATTTCAGGTCAGGATTATAATAAATAAGGCTAGGAACAAAATATGAAATACTTAATTGTTAATAAACAAAAGACAATTTAAGGCGTGAGAAAACGTGCTAGTGTAAAAATTGATATTACTTTTTTGTTATCAAATTAATTTCTTCATACTGATATAAATTCTACTGAAATTATTTTCTAAAAATCCTTTTATCTTCACTTATGTTTAGCAAAAGATTTTGTTGATAATTGGTGTAATTTTTCCGAGAACCCCATGAATTGCTGATAATTCTCACTGTATACATAGATAAAACATTGAAGAGAATCTGCAAAACTCTATATCAAACATTTCAACATTTGTGTGCTTTTTTATGAAAGTTTTAAAGATTTCAAACATCTTCATTTTGTATATTTTATTCAACCCTTGCAGACAGTAGCGGCAAAGCCAACACAGTATAGTGGAACTTACCAAGCAAACGCTACCGGATACCAGGCAACATACGCTCAGCCCGCTGTCCAAACTACAATTGCCGCGCAACCTACTACTCAAGCCAAGCGTAAGTCACCGCACCGACAAATCAATATTTATTACCGTAAAATAGCCCGAATTGCTTGACGGTTCTTTGACTTTTATTTAAACTAACCGTTTTCATTTGGGCTAAAGCAATTACACGGAATTTTTTGCAATATCACCACTACTCCATTGGTAATATTGAAGCCCGATATTCCTTACAATTAAAAAAAAAATAAAAGTGTTTGCAATTGTTTAAATTTATAATTTTTCTGTATTTAGAAGCAAATTCTACAACCACGTATTCTGGTTACGACGCAGCGCTGTACTCTGCGGCCACAATGTATGTAGCGCAGCAGTCCGGCGGAGGAAACCAACAGAAACCAGGCGGTTGGCAGGGATACAAGAAGGGAGGCGGCGGTGCGAAGAATATGCGTACCAAGGCACCCCCGAAACCACAACAGTTGCACTACTGCGACGTCTGTAAGATTAGGTAAATACGATTGCAAATTTCTTTATCGGGATGTAGTTTAATTTGATTCTTTTTTGTTTGAAGTTGTGCTGGTCCGCAAACGTATAGGGAGCATCTGGAAGGGCAAAAACACAAGAAGCGCGAAGCTGCGACAAAGATGACAGCGTCCGTTGCCACGACGAACCAGAACAGAGCTGGAAATTCCCTGCGATGTCAGCTCTGCGATGTTACTTGCACAGGTATGTTGTTTAAAATAAGAATTTTGCGAATTTGTCTAGGCCCATTTTGCTTGACAGTGTTTCAACGTATTATTTGATTGGCTGCTTTCATTTGGGCGTATACTAAGTTTATGGAATTTTTCGAAAACCCACCACAATGCTCTTGGTGGGTTAGTAGCTCAATTTTCCTAACAGTTGTACCACAATATCTTACGGTGAACATAGTTTTTTATCATTTGTAATGAGTTGTAAAATTTAGAAGTTTACCTACTGAAATTGAAAAAAAGAAATGGCCATTTTACCTTATTCGCAATTTACAAATCACTGAAAACTTAGAACTAAAGATGAAAGAAACATTTTTGATTGATAAAGATACTACAATAAATTACAATTGATGAGATTAAATATCAGCTGTTTACTTTCTGAAAATTCCTTCAGAACAAGATTAACTTTCTAAAATATTGTCTTGAGAATGTCATCTAACTAAAACAAAAACATACTGGTGATAATATCAGCATTTGAATATGTCAATTGTCTGGAGGGGTTTTCTCAGCTATATAGCTATATAGAATTGTAAAAGCTGTACACCAAATTAACGATCAAAGGTAGATTTTGACATTTTTGTTCGTTTTTGACAAATCTGTTCTGACATAAATATGACCGATTTTGTGTTTGTTTACAGAGAACGCAGGTTAAAACTAAAAAAGTATCACATAATAAATTTAAATTACACCTTCCTCTATAAAGTGTACAAACATTCACGCAAAAATATTAATTAGTATCTTACATGTTTTTTTTTCACTAAAAACTTACTTCAGTACATGAATACTAATACTATCCAGGCTGTTCATAAATATCATGTAAATACGAAAAGGGGTAATTCTTTGGCTTATTTTTAATGACTAAAAATTCATATAAACTGTCTGCAAACGCTTCGTTGCCGATCTACAGGGTGTTGAAATTTCAAGATTTTTTTTGAGTTTTTGCTTTATAGCTCTTGTAGTTTTTGAGATATTTAGCTCTAATTTCCAATTTAGATTATGCTGTAGGACTTACGTCGTTGGGCATACCAAATGGTTTTAAGAATCTACAGGGAGATATTTTTTCAGGGGTCATGCCCCTTTTTCTCCCCATGAATTTTTTTTCGGTGCGCCACTTGTGGATTCTAAAATACAAAATGCATTTTTTGTTTTGTTCTAATTCTAAAGCATTTTAATCTCTTGTAGTTTTTTCGTATTTACCACCGTTATCGAGAAAAAAAAAACAATAAAAGCTAGATGAAATTAAATTTTTTAAATAATTGGTCTAGTATGCCTTGGGTTGATTTAGATAACCTTTTGTTTGTATTTATTTTGACATTTTATTCGCCACCAACTGTTAAACTGTTAAAAATTAAAGCTAGGATACAAGAGCTATAAAGAAAAAACTAAAAAAATCTTGAAATTTCAACACCTGTAGATCGGCAACAAAGCATTTGCGGACCTATGTTTATATGAATTTTTAGTCATTAAATAAGTCAAAGAATTACCCCTTTTCGTATTCACATAATATTTAGGAACACCCTGTATATAATACATGAATCTGACATATTTTATCACTTAGCGTTGATATAACAACAACAATTAATACATATTCATTATACAGACGCGGGCCATAATAATGATAATTCGGGCCTGCCGATACCCCAGGGGTGCGTTCAGATTGATTGGGCGTTTGTCGGGTAAACGCCGGCTGGCTAAACGTCGGGCGTTTGTCCATTGCCCTGTCAATCTGAACGGTATTGGCACAACCAGCGTGCTTATTTGAGCTTAATAACTCCAACAAGAGAAAAGTATTAACTATCTATCACATTGTTGGTGTAGACTTGACGAATTAAAATAAAATTTACAAATAATCGTAAGTGCTTGTAACAGGTTATAAATTTGCAGACTATTTTATAAGATGTGTTTTAGCTAATGTAATTTTTTAAAAAGAACATGAAACCTTTTGACGATTCGTCTAGTTTAAGTGATGAAGAAATCGAAATGAATCTACAGGCAAATAAAATGATTAGAAGAAATCCTTTTCAAATTCAGAATTTTTCTCCGACCAAGAATTTCAACGCCACTTCCGAATTAAGCGACAAGCATAATGCAGTTATTGGTGGAATTAACCTCAATTTTGGTCTGTTATTTGGTCGACTCCAAAGACTACGATACCTCGATATGAACAGTATCGATTTGATGCCAGTTACAATTATCACAGCAAACACCTTACACAACATTTGTCTAATTCACTCAGATGAGCTGACAAATGAGTATGTTAATTAAGGTATACTTGCAATAAACAATGATGAGGAAAATATCCCAAGGCAAGAGGGTGGAGTAGTAGAGGATGGTCATCACCGTAGAAATAATTTAGCTGATACCATACAAAACTACATATTATATTGTAAAAGTATTATTACTTTCTCACATTTAAAATGAATTTGTTTTATTAGAAACTTATAATTCAACATAGTTTATTTATTACTCATTTATTTAACTTTAAATAAATATCATTTTAAAAAATATACTGTACCTATGTGTCTTAATTAACTTGGTGATTTTTGATAACTGCCCCAAAAAAATTAAACAAAAATGTTTTTATATTAAAAACATTATTGAATTAATGGCTGAATAATTGAAATCACAAGCAAAACTATCTGTAATCTCGCAGAAGACGTTCAATTTTCAAATCCCACCGCCACTGCGCATGCTCGCAAATTTTATCCAGCTCTCGACTTGGTTAAATTGGCAAACGTCCGGTAAACGCCCGACGTTGTTTTTGAACGATCGGGACGTTTCGTCCGGTAAAATGCCCAACCAATCTGAACGCTTTTTAATCACCCGGCATACGCCCGACGTTGATTCTCAACGCCCCCCTGTAGTGGCGAAAGCTGTTGGGGGTTGTTAAGGCATGAATTATTATTATTATTACGATAACAATACACCTTTGTCTATAATTTGATGTATAACATGAGAATTGATAGAAAATTAAGCTTACTACGGATGCTTGTTTTGTAGGGCGCACTAACTCTAATGATTCCTGTTAAAAACATTGTACAGAAACTATTATTTCAAGTATTATTTTTGCTAAAAATTAAAAAAGGACTCTACATGCTATAACATATAATGATCTTTTCGAGGATTTTTTTTTGTAACCATCTTTACGGCATTAAGTACAGAACAACAATCCAAAACCGGTGCGCAAACTATTCAATAAAATGAAAGCATATCCAGTTCAAGTAAACTTTCTAGGGTTACTATTTTCAAATTCGAAGACAAAAGGTAAACAAAGTTTAAGATGCAGGAAAGGGTGTTTGTTCAATTACTGATGTTAAATTCGACATAAAAAGTAATTAAAAAAAAACCATAAAATAAATTCATTAGTTTCAATAGCTGATAATCCATAATGTCAAAACCAAACAAGGAAAAATTAGAGTATTCAATAGTTTTTTGAAATTTGTTTTCAATAGAAAAATATGATTAAAATTATATTGCAATCCTAAACAAATATACAATTTTTGCAGGTTTAATTATTATTAGACAAAAGAAATCTAAAAAGTGTATGCTCTAATTACTATAGTTTTACTCATTTTGTAGTATTTGGGCTTTAATTACCATTGTTTTACTCATTTTGTACTATTACAATAGTAATCTCAGAGAAATAGAAAGATATATATTTTATGAGTAGAATTGGCAGGTTATAAATATTCAGTCATGGCTAATATTGCGTTCCATTCGCTATAGGCAACGATGCTTATGCCGCTCACATAAGGGGCGCCAAGCATTCCAAGGTGGTGATGCTCCACACGAAGCTGGGCAAGCCGATACCTCCGCAGGAACCCGAGATCATAGGTGGCCCGCGGAAGTCGGTCAGCTCCACACCGAAGATTAACTTTGTGCAGTCTGGCGGACTGGGCATCTCTTCTGGCAATGGGGACAAAGATGACGACATTGACGACACGCCCGAACCCGACATTCAGCCGGTCGGGCAGGATTATATTGAAGAAATCAAGAGCGAGGATGGCAAAGTACGGAATTTTTGTCTTTCTCTCGGGTCGCAAATTAATTTTAAAATGCTCTTATAGGTGATTAGCTTCAATTGCAAATTATGCGAATGCAGATTCAATGATCCGAATGCCAAAGAGATGCACATGAAAGGCAGGCGGCACAGACTTCAGTACAAGAAGAAGGTCAATCCTGATTTGGTTGTTGACGTGAAGCCATCCCTTCGTCAACGAAAGATACAGGAGGAAAAGATGCGTCGTGCTGTAAGTACATCATTATATTGCACGCCAAAAGTCTACGGATTGCGTTTTATGTTTGATATAATTAATAGTTTGATGCGCATTATCGTAATTATTATAATTTTTGTTAGTAGTTAGTGGCACTTGTTGATGCAACAGTTGGCGCTTTAGTTTTCTTATTATTCGCTGATGCTTTTTATGGTAGAATTTTTTTTTGTTCTGCTAGAAAATGCGTAATCGACGACCGATGATTGTGGCGCAAATAAAACATTACGCCATCAATTGTAGAATCGTCGGAGAGTGAGTAGGAGAAAATTTCGCGCTGACTTGAAATATCATATCTTGCCAGTGTTGTGCTTTCTGACAATAATAGTAGAAATGAGATTTTTTCTTTGTTTATTGATACAAGAACAAAAAATTCAATAAAATCACTACATAGAATTTTTTGTTCTTGTATTATAAAGGCAAATGGAGTATAGTCAAGACATATCTATAAGAGTCAGTTTAATGCAAAAACGAACCCAGGTGCGGAAGTAAAGAATTGATTTATTAAGTGACGATTTGTATGATATATCTTAAAACGCTTTTTCTTTTGCTATAAATTTACTATACTTTAGTGTACAATATAACTTTGTTTTATAACAAATATAGACAAAAATGGTACGCTATATTTGTAGGCAGAGCACCAGGTTCTGCGCTGCATGCTTGTCTCAATGGCAGCCACGATTAAGGCACGCAAGAATAACGTTCGGGATTTTGAATTTTCTGGGCAATTTGATTACATGAAAACCTCCCCTTAAAGGTTTAAGTAATTTACCTATCTTAAACAAACTTAAAAAAAATTTTAAATTGTTAAACTTTTCTTATATTAGGCCGAAAGTTTGGTATGGCTTCTGGCTCTTTTCAAATTACAATTAAAATGATAAAGTATTTTATTCAATACAGTGCATACAGTCTGATAACACATTTGACAACAATAAACAATCCTGCAAAATACATTAAACATAAGATAAAATTCCAAAGTTATCCATTAACATCACAAACAAAAAAGAAACAGGAATGCAAATAAAACCAATATGCATAAAGAAATCCTAACAACCTAAATTAAATAATTTTTTTTTTTTTTTTTTTTGGGATGTCGCCATGTGCACAAAGCCTGTTGGCTTGTCTGTGCGGCGGTCGTGGAGACGGAGTATTTTTAAAATCCCTGCCTAACCTGGGCTTGAACCCTGGGCTTCATAGTGGAAGGCCTTATCCACTAGGCCACCTCAGCTCAAATAAAATCAATATAACAATAACTAAAAAAATTAAATAATTTTGCATAACAATGATTGCAAATATTACAATAAATTTGAAATGTATACAATAAATCAATGATTATCGATTTTTAAATTCAAGGTTACGATGTAAATTATCAAATACAAAACTATATTTATTTATAATAATTTTAACTCAAATATTTTTGTAACATTAAGATAGTGGGAATTTAAAAAAATCTTTCCTGTGACAGTTCAAAATACAACAAAAAAATTTAACGCTATTGATTATTTTCTCAAAAGTTTAATGCTAAATAAGAACTGTTTTGCCCATTTTGCTTGACAGTCTTTTGAAGAATCATCTCACTGGCTGCTTTCGTTTGGGCATATACTACAGTTAAAGGAGTTGTTTGCAAAGTCACTACAAAATCCTGGTGACCTTGTAGCCCAATATTCCTTACAGGCTGACCCACTTAAAGACAATCTCACCTAAGACTTTACACTTCCTTGAATAAACTTGAAATTAACAAAAAAGAAAACCTAGAAAAAAAGTTTATCAAGTTTAAAGGCAATGCAATCAATTTATACAATTTTATAGGCTTTACGAGAGGAATACTGGCAGCGTAGACACATGGCCGCAGAAGACGAAGAGGAGAGGATGTACTGGGAGGAGAGACGTCGCTACGAGGAAGACTACATGGAATGGTGCCGCAGGGGCAACATGGGCCCCTTCCCGCGAGGCAGACCTCCGTTCCCCGGTAGTGGACCTCCGCCGGTACGTTCTTGATACCGATTCCTTTGCCGTCTATATTTAATTTTGTTTCCTTTCTCTTCCCCCCCCCCCGCTCATTTATCTTTAGTTCTACCAGGGTCAGCAAATGGCCAGACGTATGGAGTCAAGCGACGATAGGCACGTGATGGCGCGTCACTCGGAGATCTACCCGAAAGAGGAGGAGCTACAGGCGATACAGCGCATCGTCTCGCACACCGAACGCGCCCTGAAGATCGTCAGCGACCAGATGACGGAATCTCTCGCCAAGGAGGAGCCGGCCGCGGGCAACGGGCAAGTTAAACCGGAGGCGGACGCCGAAAATAAGAATGTCAACGAGCAGAAGGAGGATGGACGTGATAATACGCTGTAAGTAGTCGCAAAATTGTAGATTTGGTGGAAATGATTTTTTTTTCGTATTGGTAAACAGACATCTGTTCCTTTTGACATGTGGAGTTGAGTGTCAAAGTTTTAGGGTTGTCTAAGAGTATGTTTCGAACGTCTTCACACCCAATGTTTAAATTTTGATTATGAATTTTGGGTCTTTGCACTTTCGTACATTGTAAATTTGTTTTTCTTAAAAATTTGTAAGTTTTTTTTTTAAATATATAAGAAACAGTACGTTTCTGTTGACACTTTTTTAGGAAAAAATAATGCAACCTGAACGGTATTTTATAAGTATGATGAAATACAAACTTGAAAGAATTGTCACTTTTTTGGAGGATGCAAGTTTGTGTAACAAAATTCTTTATTTTACTTAAAATTCCCCCTTAAAAATACATGACATTTCTCTTTTGAGTTTTAAGATTGAAAGTTTTATTTCAGCCTTCTTAGACATTACTGTCAGATTGTGGTCAATTTTTAGTAGTGGCAGGTGCCAGAATTAAAGAATTTTTAACCACTAATGAAAAAGAAAGATTTTTTTTATCAATATGTTTTATACGTTTAGGATTAGCTTAAATAGAATTTTGTAACCATGTGTGAATGCCATGTGCCAACTTCCAAAGATTTCTCATATTTTTAGACAAAAAAAGGAGATTACTATTTGGTTGCGGTTACACTGGAAGCAATGTGACGCAAAATTGGAATAGCCCATATTTTGATGTAATATCAGAATGTATTTATTTCAAAATTTTTAAATGAGTTTAATAACAAGAGATTTATCAATGGATAGCTATCAGTTCGAAGCAATTTATCTCAGGATAATGCTTTTGTTTCACTAACAAGAATGGTTATTTAGGTAACTATAGTCAGGATTGCAACATCTGCACTGTGTACCTATATAACTGTAGCAATGTTAACTGTACCCTCTTATATCTTTTATAGTTTTTATTTGTTATAATCTTTTTTTCATTTTTTAATAGATTATAACAATCTACTTATTGACAAAAGAAGCTATATCCGTAATATGATTTCTTGAATTTTTCTGTTAAATAAGCAACGCCGATTTTGTAATGCGTGGAAGGGCAACATTTTGAGCAGTATTTGCAAAACTCTTTTATTTATTTTTTATATTATAAGTGTTTTCTTGTTTCTGTTAAATAAACAACGCCGATTTTGTAATCAGTTATATTTTTAAGAAAATATAAAACTAAAAAATAAAAAAGCTATAACTTTTTAATGAAGCGTCAAAAGCCAAAAGTGCATATACACTTTTTGGATGGAAGTGATGTCCTCTATCAGCTCCCTAATTTTCGGAACACCTTTACCGGACAACCTGTATATGTATTTTATCTATAACCTGAAGGCATTGTGAATTGTGAATAAAGTCAGTGTATAAAGAAATAAAAATGTTTTTAGTAAATGTTCATAATTTTTTTTGTTAAATATGAAACAAATTACTTTATTAAAATTATTTTCCTGAACGTATAACATTTTAAAAAGTTACTGCTGGAAATAAAAATTTTGAAAATATAAGCTCCCTAACATAATAACTAACATCTCATGCTATCCTAGTGATAAGCGTTAAGTGTTAACTCCCCAAACTTATTTCCCCAAATATTTCTTGTTAGTGAAATCGGTTAATAATAATAATAATATATATTTCAGAATTTGTACAGAAAGTAGTTATACATAGCATTAACAATCAATTAATCATGTGAGTAAGTTTATTTCTTTTTGCACTGGTGAATTCATCGGTGCTTTTGGGTGCTGTATGTAAAAGACTGACTTTAAGAATTTTTTGAAAGCTGCTCAGTGTGTGTGTGTTTTCCAGCTAGTAGGGAGGCTATTGTAGATTAATAAATAATAATAATAAATTGTATTATACTGTAACTAGAGTAACTATTAAGTATAAAACAATTTGGAAATGTTTTTTCTATTAATAATAGAATTTAAACTTTTATAAAGGTTCTCCTTCCAACAAGAGCGAGACAGCGCTAGGATGCTGAAGGGAGTGATGCGCGTCGGCCATCTAGCCAAAGGTTTGCTACTTCGGGGCGACACTAACGTCGAGTTGGTAGTGCTCTGCTCCGACAAGCCCACATTGACGTTGCTGAGGAAGGTGGTCGAGATGCTGCCGGCCGCCCTGAAGCAAGTCAACACTGAACACAGTTACGCGGTGACAATAAACGCCGCCGAGGCGGGATTCACCGTCTCCGAGGATTCGTTGACCGTGCTGGTCCAGCTGACGAGCCCGGTGATGCGCGAACAAGGTTAGAATTTACTTTTGACACGTGGGATTTGTAAGGATGGTGTTTGTAAGTTGTAAGCGAAAGACAGGTCTCGCTTGAATGTCGCATACTAGGCATTAATGTGTATTGGAATTTCTAGAGCGAAGAGCAGAGTCCAAGTCTGGTAATTGCATTCATAATGTGACGGAGCAAAAGATTCTGTTGTGTATTACTTATTAATAGTTGTTTATTTGTTAATGATTTTTTTCTTCTATTTTGTAGATTTTCAACTGAATTTGAAATTTGTGTACGAGAAAACAAGTAATCTTTTGTCAGATCAAAGTACAAATGGTGTCGATCTGTGAAACCCCCCATCAATATTATCTTTTACTTTTTTCTATATTTTGGCCCCAATCGCTATTCAATTATAACTGCGTGTTTCCCTATAAATACAAATTGTTTTACCGAAAAAGGAAAATATTAACAGACCTTTTATACTGTATTACAACAACAAAATCTGACGTCTGACAAAAAAGTAGCTTTATTAACAACATCCTAATTCAATTTTTGATGATGCAAAAACACAATGTCTTTAATTTTGAACTTTTCATTTTGAACAAACTTACTAAGTTTTAGGATAGATTTTGATACTTTTGTCACTGTAATAATACTTCTTAAGATTGCCACCTGCCTTTGAATGTTGAAAAAAAAAAGGTTTCAATATTTCTACCTTTTTCAACATTTTCTTGTAACTTTTGAGCCGCTATCCTGACGGTGATTTCTACTGTGATTTTCAACCCAAAACATACCGAACAGAATTTATTTTATCTGCAGGCTGTATACTTTTTTGATGTAAGTTTGCAAATTTTAAGTTGTTGATAGATTTATTTGTGCTGAATGTAAATGCTTAGTCAAAAGTTTCCTATCTTGTATGGTTTCAAAAACGTTGAGACCAAAATTGTAATTTTGGTAATTTGTGTGATTTTATATCAACTGAAATTGATGACCTAAAACATCAGGAAAACTATACAAAGTTTCATGTTTATTTTGTGCTCGTCTTGAAGTTTCTAGGGTATTGTGTTCAGCCACTTATAATTCACAATCGTTGCCAAAATCACAATATTTTACGTTAATTTATTATTTTTTCAATTTTTGGATGGATTTGTATGATAAGCGTTATCATTCGATTCTGATTTTATTCAGTAGAGATTATTGAACATACAGTATAGTAGGTGTGTTATTTATGAAATGTCAAATAGCCTTTCTACTTTTACTAATTTTTATTGCACGCACGATTTTAATTTAATAGCGGAGATTCGAACTGGAGAACGACTTTGTGAGTATCGTTTGCGATTACATCTTTTAATTTAATGAATAAAATCCATTCCGGAAGAACATTGTAGATACTCGACGTGTCCTTTTTCACACACATCTTATCTTATCCATTTACATTATTTATTTTATTCTTATTTTAAATAATTCAATTTTACCCGCAGTGGTTTTTTTAGAGTGCCCGTAATAATGTATTATAACTGTGTACTGTTTGTACTGTGCTGATTGCCAGATTTAGAGCTGATTTTAGGTGGTGTGGGATAAGGATTTTTGATCAACCAAGGCGTCGCACTGCGGCGGCCCCCGGTCGCACGTCGTGACCGGCGGGGCCCCCGCAGTTCGAGCGAGATGGTCAAACACCCTTTTGTCTGATGTCTAGAAGCTGCGAGCGGCGGGTCGGACCGGGATGTTCTCGCACGGAGCAAGTGCCTCCAGGCGCTGGCAGCCCTCAGACATACCAAATGGTTCCAGGTTTGTGTCTCTTCTCACACCCGCGCAACGCGTTATTAACCGTTACGATACGCGAAGTCCGCAGCGCGCGCGACCGCGGACTGCCATCGACTACCTCGTATTTATTATGCATACGATTTTTTTTTATTTATTATTTTTTTTTATTTGTTCTGTTACGATCTGACGATGTGAGTTTTGAAATGAATCGGTCGCAATGGGATTGTACATGCTGGAAATAAATAACGCCGGCGAATTTTTCTGGGAGGTAGATAGATATGTGGCAATTCAACTTTTTTTTTGTGGTAAATTATACTACTACGTTACTAGGGAGTTTGTCTGCTGTATGTGTATCCAGCCTATATGGTCTTAATAAATTAGCTACATTTTCTATAGAGATGGAAAAGGTTAGTATACATGGTCAATTAATGAAAATATCCAGTTTAAGATTACAAATGATTAACAAATTAAAAAATTATTCTAAAATAAGTATGTCAAAAAGCCAACTTTAGTTTTATTAAACTTAAATAGCAATAAATCACTTCAGTAATGACTACTATTACGTGAAGTTTATGGTACAATTTATTTTTAAAATTTTACAATAAAGTGGGCAGTCCTGACAGTCCCAACCTAACCTAACAGAAGAAGAAATGTGAGCGTGAGATATTTTTATATAATTGGGCTTTTTAAATAAAACTAAAATTAAATTACATTTTAATTATAAAGAGTATATCTAGAAAAAAAAACCTGCGATTTCCTGGTTTATGTCATTGATATAGTTCCATGTATATTTGCTGTTCCTAAAGTGTTATAGTTAAAATTAAAGATGATTGTAGTCGTTGTTTGTGTATTTAAAATTTTTGCCAAAGGCTCAGTTTTGCAGCATAAATTTAAATTTTTTGTTTGTTGCCTGAAGTTCGATTGGAAAAACTCACATCTTAGATTCTCGCTTGACTGTGTATCCATGTATTATGTATACGCACGGAAGCCCTGCGTATTTCACTTAAAACCATAGCTTGCGTTTGTTTTTATTTTTTGTCCACTTGCGTCAGTTCCAAACATTCATTCAACTTTCGATTAATTCGGCAGGGCTTCTTAGATTCTCTTTTTAATTTATTTTTTCTTTTAGTTTAAATTTTAACAGTGCTCGATGAGCCAAAACCAAATTCTAAATGCGTCTTATTTTTAGGCTAGGGCATTGGGATTACACTCGTGCGTTGTAATTATCCGTATTTTGCGGGACCTGTGTCAGAGGGTACCAACCTGGGGACCCTTAAGCTCATGGGTAAGTTTTTCGTTAAATTTGTCCTTGAAGCCCTTAATTAATTTTTCGTGTTTAGTCTATGGAACTTTTGGTGGAAAAAGTTATATCGTCAGTGCCAGGACAAATCCAGCTCTCACCTGGAGATGCTCTTCGTCGTGTGATGGAAGCTGTTGCTGGAGGACTACTACTTCCAGGAGGACCAGGACTAGGTGATCCATGTGAGAAGGACAACCCAGATGCTGCATCAGCTCTAACTGCCCAGCAACGTGAGGATCTAACATGCTCCGCACAGTATGCATTACGTTTGATTGCATACAGGCAAATCCACAAGGTGAGGGTATTTTTTTAACTAAAAAACATTCTACTTTTGTTTCATAATAAACACATCAAGATCCTGTTTTCAATTTCTTTCAACTATCTATATAGTTTTCATTACAAAACTAAGTAGCAAAAATTACTCTATCAAAATATACTATTTATTAATGATTGTCTGAACTTGCTAGGTACTTGGAATGGATCCATTACCTGCGTTACAAAAAGCATTCCGTCGTGATAGATCTGCTAGGAAACGTAGACGATCTGGTGAACAAGCTGATTCTGAGAGTAAGTTTACTTCTTGCATATTAAGAAGACGGAAATTTTTATGTTGTGTTACAGGTGACAGCGGTAAGATGGTGAAAACTGAAGGAGGGGAGACTGCGACGACCGCAGGGGCTCAGGATGGAAAGTAGCGTGCACCTAGAATTAGATTATAGAAGCGTTCTTCTCTCATCATTGTAAGGAGTTAATTGTATTTCACAATTGTATTTGATTTCAATTCCGGGCTCTTATTTTGAAATGGACGATTTCTTGTATTATGGAATATTGAATGATTTTTTTTATGTAAGTTTATTAGTGAGGTCAAGAGCCAGATGATATCTAATCACTGTATGTGTGTTTGATTAAATAAATAATCTGTATATGACACTTGTATATTGTTATATTTCCGTTTGCCGTTTCTTTTACCAAGAAGTATTACAAGTATTATTTCAACACATTTTACATGATGCAAATATATAAATAAAGTTTATTGTATACTAAGGTACAAAAGGTAAGTATAACACTAAAACAGTCATTTAAAATGCTACTTTTCAAGAAATTTAAATTAGATTAAGGGTCCGGTGAAACGATGCTTTAGAACGTACCCTAAATGGCGTTTCCGTACTTCCAGTTGTTCTTCAAAAGTTGCTTTTAAATTTGAGATTTTCTATGCTCAAACGGTTTGAATTGAATGTAGCTATTGGGGAAAACTTCTCATAACAATAATTGAAAAGGAAATACTTTTTGAAAATCAATCATTATTGAACAATGGGCAGTAACTTACGATTTTATTTTTAGATTTATAAATCATTGATTTTTAGCCATGCACACAAAAATCACCTACCTATGTATGCAATAAAATCTCCATAAAATCACCTTCGGTTGGAAATTATCAGGAGGCAGAAAATGCTATGATTTTTGTGCGGATTGCGTTGTTTGAACGAAGAGTGGGAATTCCGGTAGTTCACCGCTTTTCGAATAGATGGCGCCACCGCTGTTTGATATTTAGGTGTAATGTATCTCTCTCAGCGCTGTAGGAATAGTCCTGCTAGCTCTGTTTAGCATATTGAATACCATCATAGCAAAAAATGGTTATATGCGAACGGATGGTCGCAAGGCCATCCGTATTATTTGTGTATAGCACAATGAAACCAAGACTTGATGGGATGGTGGTTTTTTTTTTTGTCGAAAGCGATTTATAAAATCGCCCGTGTTATGTAAATTCAGGCAAGGCTGCAAATTCCATGTATTGAGTGTAGCTTTTCATTACCAATATTCTCAACATGAAGTTTATATAAATGTAATTTATTCCCAACAAGACCTGAAATAAAAATGTGTCAGTATTTAGTACAGATGTGTACCTACGTAATGTGTATTATACAGCCTGATACATAACTCGAGGTGAAAAATGAAATGCTATCAGCATCATATACTAAATCAAAATTGCAAAAGAAGGCTGATACTTAACTCGAGGCGAAAAATGAAATTCTATCGCCTATCAGCATCAAATACTAAATCAAAAATGCAAAAGAACTTAATTTTTCGATCGGCATTTGTTTTAGAGATATTTGTTTTGAAGTTTTGTGACCGCGGTAATGTAGTAAACAAGAGAAAAGTAGAAAGTGAAAACAATTTATTTACAATAGAATTTGATTATGAACTAATAAATGAATAATAAATAAATAATAATAAAATAATAAATAAATAAATAATAAATAAATAAATAATAAATAAATAAATAATAAATAAATAATAAATAAATAATAAATAAATAATAAATAAATAATAAATAAATAAATAATAAATAAATAAATATTTTTATTTTTAGATATCTCATATATACTTACCGCAATTCTTAATACTCTGACATCCTGTCAAGAACACAAGCGCCAATAAAACCAGTACAGTTGGTTCCCTTTTTGTCTCAGACTTCAAATCTAGTCAAGTAAAAAAATCCTGCTGTGCAATAAGAAATCATGTACTTGAAATCAAATCTTGTCACTCCATATTAAATCAAGTACTACGTACCATTTCACCATTTAAGGTGAAATCAAGACAAACAAAATTTTCTATCAGGCATACATCTTTGGTGTGCGGCGAGAAAATTTCTAAATCGATCACAGTGTTGTAAATCTAACTTTTAAGCTATATTAGGACTTTTGCAGTGATAAAACAACATCCGCTTTTTAATATTCCTTTTTAATGATTAAATTATAATTAATATTTGTCATGGTGTATGATACGGCACAAAAAATTTCTTTACCACAAACGTTCAATTTGGCTAAATGAAAAAAAGGATAACTTTTATGACAACAAATTTGTCAGAATTGTCCCCCCCATATAATAAAGTATATTGTTTGACGAGCACATAATGAGGTTCTGATTTGCTTTCGGATGTTAAGATTCTGCTTACAGTGGCAAAAAGTAAACGCTTCAAGAAATGAACCGTATAGTAGCATAGCCACTATGTGCGAGTCAAATACGACATTTTATCTACTACTCATGAATTACATTTCTTATAAATTATACTTGTAAATATACACTTCAGTATTTTATGATCATAAAACACCAAATTGTCATCAGTGGAGACAAGACAAGATGTATATAATTAATATATTTGTGAGTAGTAGATAGATAGAGACCTTATCCTTAAGTAATTACATAACGAACTGTCAAAGTCACTTTCTAGTAATAATAAAAAAATGGGTTAGTGTAATTAATATATACCCAGTATATAAGTCTATCCGAAGAATGTAAAAAACTGGCATGCTAAAATGTATATACAGTAGAAAATTTTAAATGGTATAGTATAAATAATTTCTGGGCTTCTATGCTGACACAATAATTTTAATTTTGTTTGTTCTTCATAAAAACCTAAAATCTATTGTTCGACTGTTTCTTCTAAAATTAGAGAAAATAAATAATAATTACAAATTGGACCACAAAATTTCGTTTTCATAAAGAACCCTATACCAAATATAAATAAATTAAAAGCAGACAATTTTAGACGTAATGACACTATGAAATTTTATAGAAGACATTACCATTAAACTACTCTACTTTTGATCAGCACGCGTTATAAAAATTACAGACATCCACGACCGTTTTGACATCTAGAAGCCGTCTACTATTGACTTAGATCTCCCTAACCTAATTCAAAATACAGTCTTTGCAAGGTTATAAGTTAACTTAAAAAACATACAATAAAAGCAAATTCTAGTCTATTTGTTCCTTGCACATCTAATATTTGGAATATACTCAAACTACTTATAAACAAATAATTCATTTGACACAATAAAAAAATGTATTGTCTTAATATAACTTGTCTTATCATAATACGCCTGAGTGTAGGGCAGTGTGTCATCACAATCAAACACCGCAAACCTGCGACATTCGACTGTGACTGATCACTTCTGGCACGATGAATCTACTATCTGATCATTTCCATATATTTGTGTTTGTGTTATTCTTCAGTATGAACGGATTCACCACCTCCATATATTGTTCCTAAATAAACCATAGATAAGGTTAGGTCAAAAAATTAGTTCATAGTTACACATACCTTTCCTCCAAATTCAACCAAGGTTGCAAGGTTCTGGAGACACTTTGCAATCATAATAAGACTTCTTGTGGCCATTTGTGATGGTTGCTCGCTGACTAGTCCAAATTGTCGCGGGTTCAGCAGTGCGGGGCATAGTAAACGTAGGAATATAAATCCGGAGACGACTCTTGTGCGAACAAAACGTTCGCCAGGCCATTTTGCAACGACTGCTTTTTGTAAACATCCGCAGATGTACCTGACTGGTCTAGGAAGTTCTTCTAAGGACACAAATATCGACAGCGTCACCTGGAATTATTGATTTATATATTAGTTTATAGTGAATCAACAACCTTCATAGAAAAAATCTAGGAATCTATAAGGAAATAAAAACTCTTATACATAAATGGTATGTATTGACATTTTCAACAAAATGGTTTTTTATCCAAGAGTAACACATAAATGTCAACTGTCACCTTAATGGAGTTCTTATACACTAAAATAATTGATGGACGTACACTACAATGGCTTGTTTTTTTGATCTTCACAAGGCTAGCAAATATTCTTGTAGCCAGACTACAGAGCATTGCTGTCGTAGGTAAGCCATTGAAGCTGTTGAAGAGCTACCTCCAAGAGAGGACACAGATACGTTAACATTAACGATTTCAGAAGTGTTGATGGTGAAGTCATCACTGGTGTTCCGCAGGGAAGTGTACTTGGCAGGGCTGTGGAGTGGAGGTCATGGGGTGGGAGTTCAGAGAAATTTTAGAGGAGTCGGAGTCGGAAAAACGTACAATTCTGACTCGAAGTCTATGTTTAAATATTCAAGAAAAAATATGCAAGATGGACGTTGCCTCAGTAGACAGTAAACAAATAAAACTAAACATTCCAACCAACCTTCGCGTGCTAATCATGACAGCTCTGACAGTAGCGTGCACCTAGAATTAGATTATAGAAGCGTTCTTCTCTCATCGTTGTAAGGAGTTAATTGTATTTCACAATTGTATTTGATTTCAATTGCGGGCTCTTATTTTGAAATGGACAATTTCTTGTATTATGGAATATTGAATGATTTTTTTTATGTAAGTTTATTAGTGAGGTCAAGTGCCAGATGATACTATCACTGTATGTGTGTTTGATTAAATAAATAATCTGTATATTGACTGACACGTATATTGTTTTATTCCCGTTTCTTTTACCAGAAGTATTACAAGTATTATTATATTGCGTCATTTTACATGACGAAAATAAATGAATAAATAAAGTTTGTTGTATACTAATAACTAAGGTATAAAAGGTAAGTATAACACTAAAACAGTGATTTAAAATACTACCTTTCAAGAAATTGAAATTAGATTAAAACATATCGACCCATGCAACGAGGACTATAGTAACTACATAGGGATTGCACTTGAGTTACGATAGTCTTCGTTGCATGGGTCGATATCTTCTTGATGTAAAGATTGACTGAAGAGATCACATTTGAGTGACCTAATGATTACGAAATGACTAGTGCATGCCAATGTATTCAGGACAAAGTTTACAATATGTAAGGCAAGGTAAGAAAAGATCTTCTGAAGGAGGATAGGCGATGCTCCGGATGTTAAAAATCAACGGTCGGGAAGCTGTTCTGATTGATATCGTAGACAATCCTCTGAGAGCCAATGTAACTCTCACCGCTCAATAATAAGAACATTACCTATAAACATTATCTATAAAAACGGTTACTTACAGAAAACCATCTACTAGTTTTTTTTATAACTTACCGTAATTCTTGTATTCCGGTACGAGGGTCTTCAATAGTTTAGCGGCGTACAGCAGAGTGACGATTCCCGTAGCTCGGTTATTCGCTCCGGGATCTTGATCGACAAACCACGACGTGCTGTCCAGTCTCGCCGCGACGATGATATACTTCATGTCGTCCCGTTAGAATATTGTACTGTTGAGTTGCCGACGGGAAAGATTGTCGACCTGACACATTCTTGCTACCGGGTGCTAACGGGTGGCACAGTTTTACATGGTTCAGGTTAAAAAATGGCGCGGAACGTCTGAAATTTTAAAAATTATACAGTTCATACATTAGCACAAAAACCTAAGAAGAAAATTCCTAAATTACCATTGAAGTTAACTTCAAGGATTATAGATTCTTTAAAGTCATTCCAAATATCTAACATTTTTCTAACTAACCTCACCAGGATGTAGTTCCACTCGACTTGGTAGGTATTAGGAAACGCAAAATTCCTATTTGGGCATGTATCCTCATGAGAAAAACTTTCCAACAAAGTGTCACAGTGTCTCCTTGCAGACAACCAGACCGTTTATTTTTGGCGACGAATTCAGCAATACTTGGGCTTCTTTCGTAAGGAGTTTGACAGACATGACGGGAACATATGAGCTCCCAGCTCCTTTTGCTATGAGCAATTTCAGGTCATCATTGGTACTTATCACATACAAGTGCAGTCAAGTCAGTCTTCTATAACTTCCCGCGGCACCTCGAACCCTCTCGTACATGAGGTCTTTCGTTTTATCGGCATTTCCTGAAATAAAAACGTTGTTCGAATGAAAACAAGTGACTCCAAACTTAAAGTGCGTATTAATTAACTACCCGACAAACAAATACCGTACCTAATTTAATTGTAAAAACTAAAAATCTAATAATAACCGATAGCCGTGTTTATATTCCAATCTGACGGATGGAGGATGACAACTAGATTTGGTGATAATCGCGGTGCCAACCTAAAAATCAGCTGTCAATTGACCGGGTGCGTTCATTAACTTTCGGCAAAATTGGTCCGACTGGTGCCGATTTCAACTCGCGAATTAATTGGCCAAAGTTCGCGATCCGGTTAATTATTACAATTGAAGACTATTGAGGTGAGTCCCCCCGAGATTTACGGTAGAAACTCTGACCGATTGCAGTTTCCTATACCGGTTGGTCCGAAGCTTAGAAGGTCGGCGTATAGACGTCGCTACGGTCGCGCGGTGCGACCGGCGCGCCATCTGGGACGAATTTTTCTACTTTGGAACTAAAATTCAAAATTGTAATTGTAGGTTAGATCGTGGTATGAACATTGAAGGTATGATCAATTTTTGGACGAATTTACGACCGCTATTCCGCAGGTGATATATAGACAACCAACATTGCATATATCAAACTTAGGGGTTATGCCACTAGCAATTTATAGAATATAACACAATGTACTTGTATAGAAAGAAAACTTTCAAGCATTTGCATTATGTACGCAGAAATAAGCATAAATAAACAAAAGTTGGATTAGTACTAGTTATGTGTTATTATTCTTCAACCATGCAGCGCCGCCCAGCGGATATTAACGTAACAAAGATTTTCGCAGATTTTCATCCCCACTCCACATGAGTATGGGCATACCTCTAAAATGGAAATCAAGATATATAGGCATCAACGATGGATAGAAAAGGTCAGATTTATTTGTTTTAGTTATTTTTAAGACTGCCAATGGGATTAATTTAAAGAACACAAGCATTTTGGAGTACCTATTTATAAAGAATAACGAGTAGTATAAAACACAAAATGACCAACCTACCGGTGATAGCATAAATAATACTTGTGTAAAATAAGAGCATATTCCATTTTGTAAATAAAATTGATGTAACATAATATACATATTTATTTACGGACATATTTCCGCTAAAATCGCAAAAAATTTTCTCGGCACGATTACAATACTTTACATACTACGTATGATAAAGTAAAAACGTATTGACCAGACCACAAATCGAAAAGTTATGTAAAAACACAAATAAACAGACCACAAATAAAAATGTTATTTATAAAATGTAATTTCTTTGTTGATTCAAAATATCAGTATTAAACTGTTTTCTCATTAGAGAACATACAAATCGTCAGGACTTTGCCCATTTAACCGAATTTCTATCTCTAATAATAACAAAAGCACACATAAGACACACGATTTTGTGTATAACACGAAATAAAATTCATTCTAACAAAAACTAAGTACAATATACGTTTATAAAATTTTTGTGAGGGACAGAATAGCTCCAACTAATTCCCCTGCGAAGATGCTTGTTCTTAATTATTTTGAATGCTGAAAATAATCATAATTATGGCTACAGGTATAACTTCTGAATAAATTATACTACATTGAACTACGGGTCTACTTCTCAATGTCATTTTAACTCTTTTGTTCAATTTTTTTTTCAAATTTCTGACAGATTACTTTTGTTAATCATTTCACTTTCGTTTGGAAAGTGTGTTTTGTAATTTGATTATTTACATATGTATGTAGGTAGGTACTTTGTAAAAGACGTAATAGAATATTTGGTTTTATTTGTTTACTGAGGCAACGTCCATCTCGCATGTTATTTCTACAGTAATTAAACCTCGACTCGGAGTCGGAGTCAGTACATTTTTTCCGACTCCGACTCCACAGCCCTGTCACCAACAATACCACCATCATACCAAAATAAAACAATGTGATTATATCGGAGACAAGAAACATAGCTCACTATTATAACGCTGTGTAAGCACTTTGTTGTCACAGTATCTTTTAATATGTAACGCAGGATGGTTGGAGATATATCTGTTCGATAGCTGGAGGTTGCAAGAATATAGTGATCCTCTCCACTCTTATGCATACTCCGGAGTAGTCCGGTGCTTCCCCCCACCACGCCCGACGTGGAAAACCATGGCGATCACCGTGGTTACTAGTTACTACGCGTCTATAGTATTCTTCCGGCGCAAACGCATTGGTGTTCGGCCTCTTCTCATCGGTTTTGGCGCCGCGCATTCTCCGTGCCCGTAACAGAAGGAGGCGGAGGAGACAAACGTCCACGGACCTTAGATACGAACGTATATCGCCAGTGCACCAACCGGAATTTCAGTCTCGCAATCCGTGCTCCGGAAGGGCAAGTAAAAGTGAACGAAAATGCGGGTTCTGGTGTTACTTGTGGCAATAGGACTCGTTGCGACAATCGCCGACGCGAAACGCAAGAGAAAATTCGACGGCGACTTTGAGTTTGCAGAGGAGGTAAGTCCAGCAGTAAATATTTTCTCGGTTACAATCGACCCAGGTCAGCGACGAACCGGGTTTGTTGTTTCGCCACCAAAAAAGTCGAAATCGATAGTTTTGTTACGACTGAACGTCAATTGACAGATCCGGTAATATTTTCTAACTATTAGATGTGTTACGAGGCCAAAACAACATTATCATCCAAAGGAAAAGTGCCCTTCACGGGTTATTGTCATCACCGTTCTTCGAGATGGCAGCACTTATCTTTATTTTGACAGTTATCTATGCTTTGAATTGGACCCCCTGAATTCAAGTACTTAACCTTTTCTTTTCCACCTTTGAAGCTTCCATAGAACTGGTGTATCCCGTTTTGGGCTAGATAAGCAACTTTAATGATATTGATTTAACAATTTTATTATATTGAGCATAAAACTTACGTACAAAATAATAGCTAAACTAACAAAATATTTTTTCATTACTTCTCTCTTGACAAATTAGTTTAGCTTTTAATATGAATAAAACTCCAAAACAATGGCGGTCCAGTGGTTTAAGCACTATGAATGCGTATGTTTTTGAAGGTAGGGGTTTTCCAGCTGCACCTAATCCTCATTGTGCCCGTTGTACTTCCCTCTGTGGTTGATAGTCAAACTCTCACTAACTGGTATACCATCATAACGTACAACCAGAGGTGTTTGACTGTTCGAAGACCAATGGCTTTACGTGCCTGCCGAATCACGGTGGATGAAGATCTCCGGTTATGGATGGGTGAAACCCGGTA
Organism: Aphodius sticticus; assembly: GCA_963966075.1. NCBI lineage: Eukaryota > Metazoa > Arthropoda > Insecta > Coleoptera > Scarabaeidae > Aphodius > Aphodius sticticus. The sequence goes on from OZ014513.1 coordinate 236,823, forward strand.
TCTTAGTCAGTAGAGCAACGCTCTACCACTACAGCAATTCCACCGTTAGAGTAAATTTCGACCAAACTTATTTACAGACATATCGCTTTGAATAATCATCAATAATCACTTTACAGTAAAATAGATTTTTTTTATAATATGAGAAATATGGACAATGTTGAATAAATATGTCTTCGAAACATGTATTCATGAAAACAAAGAAAAATAAAGTCATCAACACACTGGATGTGATTATATAAACCCAAATATGGACAAGTTTAGGTTGGTACATTTTTTTGGTAGTTGGTATGTATAAACTGTCAATGTTAACTGATGGCTAAAGTTTAAACAACTTTGTTTGCGAGAAGATCGTAATGGATAATTTTGGTTTCGTTTGAAAGCAAGGTCCTAAAGTAGAGCTTTTTGCGAATATCATACCCAATATCTCGAAATACATGAGACCAGATTCGATATTCTGATCATGATCTGGTCGAGCATACTTCCCAGCATTATGGGTATGATAAAGGTGACTAGAATTTTGTTGTAGTAAAGCGGGACAGTAGCGTCGTGTGTGCGGGCGGGGGGGGGGGGGGGGGGGGGGTATTCGTCTTTGCAAAAGACGCAAAACGACAAATTTAACACAAATTATAGTTTTTATACAGATTTTTTTCATATTATCACATATTCCTTTAATTAATATTCCTAATTTTTGTAATTTTGACCAAAACATACTTGTTAAACAAAACAAAATATATGTACTTCACTGCATAGGTACTCGATATTATTCGAAAGGTTAATTACATTCTTATGAATAAAACAAATCTTACGGTCAAAGAAGATACCAAACAAATGTTCTAATCTAACGACCCTGTACAATACAACAAAATATTCCAAATTTAGGAGTACGTTTTTGCGAGAAACTTTCCGGCCTATATTGAAGGAACGCCTATTTTGTTAAACTTTGATGTTAAGTAGCTTTTGGAGTCTTTGACGACTTTCATAATTTTTTATTCATATTTTACACCGAGTAAACTATAAGGATAGTTTTGATCTGATCGATATTCTCAACATTTTGTTTTTGGTTCATTCCCACATCTGAAATTTTTTTTAGAAGATATATAATTTAAAGTAAACCGTTGCAATCTAAAATGCTGTTCAACCTTGCAGCGAATGTTACTTGATCAAAAGTGTTTTTACTATTGTTTTTAGTACCAACAACGAATTAATTTAAAGATAATGACCAGAAATTTACAGATAAACAGATGGATAAAAAACTAAATTATACTAAGCGAAACTCAACGTGTAGGTGATACTTTAATAATGTGTGATGGTATAACAGCACTTGTGGAAATAACAGCAAATCGACATGGAATCTAAATGATACGTTTCAAAGTTCGGTTTTGATCCTTGCAGCATATTCAGCCTGCCAGATTTGCCAGTGTTTCTGGTCCAAAAACAATGCAATATTTTACTTACAAATGTGTATCTCCTACAAAAATTCAGATATTGGGATGAATTACAAAATAAGATGTTGAGAATTGATGTGGTTTTTGTAACTGAGCACTTGAGAACATGTGGGAGAACTACTTCGTTAGTTACCCCATAGGATGTCTCAAACTTAGTCGAAAAACACCATTTTTTTAATAAGCTGGAACATTATTTTCTTTATCTTTCAAAAGTAGGTAAGTTTACTTTACATGTTCGAAAAAGATAGTGGAAAATGGTCAAAGAATACAAAAGTCATTGATTCCAGCAAGGTTGGTTATCTATATCAATTCAATTTTGTCAAAAAAATCCATAAATTCCTTATGCACATAACAATTAATGTTATTTTTAAACGTACAAATATGTACCTATATCAAAATCCACCATTAGACAGAATGGGTAATTCATAATTTTTTGTAAAAAATACTCATTTGGAAAACCGGTGGCGACCCCACAACATTGTTATCGTATTATAAAAATATTAATGAACGATTTGAAAGAAAGTTTTTTACTTTTTTTTAGTAATTCGTAAAAATTCGGTAAAATAATATTTCCTAATAAGCGGGACTATTTTAAAACCCCGCGGGACGCGGGACAAAATGTGAAAAGTCGGGACTGTCCGGCCAAAAGCGGAACGTCTGGTCACCTTAGGTATGATTGACATCTCGCCAGTTTTCATTAAGTGCAAGAAAAATTTCCTGCTGGATGACGTCTATCATCATTCATCAACACCTAACACTTGACTTGAAATACTATTGGAATATTGGAAATATGTATACAAGAATTTGTCATCTATACTTCGACTCACCACTTTGGATTTTGTTGAAATTTTGTATAATATACATAGAAATTATGATAAATGCTACAGCTGATACAGAGTACAATTGGGATTGATCAAGCCTGATACAAGTCATTTTTTTCATAATTTCTTGATTTTTGGATTACAAGTCCTTATCAGACCAAATTAGCAATTCTTAGCAAAAAAAAACCAAATAAATGGTGTATGTTCATCTATTCCTCGTAATCTGTCCTGAAGTTTACATACACGACTTGGTCACGTCTGCACCATAAGGTTGGTGCAATTCTATTACGTTCCGGAATATGTTTCGAGTTGTTATGTACACACACATACCTCTTTCTTGGATCTCTTCTACCTGTCTAGCAGGTTTTCTGTGTGCATGCGCTGCGGTTAGGTGGTGGTCAGATCTTCGGCTGCCGTCGGTAACCCAAAACGTAATGGTCCCGTCATGGTACAATAAGTCCAGCAAAGCCAACAGATGCTCGGAGCGAAAGATTATAGGCTTCGAAAAGAAGGCCGATCCTCATCGAATAGAGTTGACACTTTTCACTTTTTTTGAGAGAGGTCCACTTGACCATTGCTTTATGCTCGCACAATGGGCCTAAAGCGAGGAATAATACTGGTAGAGGTTAGTCTGGGTCATGTTATACTGTTGAGCTTATTAATGCCCTATTATGTGCACCTGAGGTGACCGAAAGTTTGTCGATTTATGTTTTCGGTTGAGTGTTTTATTGTCGGGTTTATTTTGGAGATAATAGGTTAGGTTGCAGGGGAATTATCACGGTAACCTTGAGGTTTGTCCTTTCCTGTCGCAAATGATTGCGTCTTTTTATCTGCTGGTAATTTGATACATTCTGGAAGCCGATGTGATAATAAAAACCTCATCCTCACGTATGACAAAACGCGAAATTTATTTCATACATTTGTGCAATATAGTCCAGAAAAACTACTTAATAAACCAAGGCAATCCAATGGGATAGTTTGAAATACAAAATTGTATTCGAATTGTGTTCATCAAGCCTGCAATGAAATTCTTAACGACAAATGAATAGAAATTCGATAATATAGTTGGGATTCACTAGTTAACGAGAAAGAACGTTTAAAAAATGACAAAATGAATTCAATCAATAAAGTTATGTATTTAAAAACTTATTTTCTATATATTAAAAGTAAAAAACCGAAAAATTACGGGATCCCTCGTTTGTCCGTCTGTCTGTCTGTCTTCTGTCTGTCACAGTCAAATTCCAATAGCTACCGTTTTCGAACAATTAATTATAATATTCTGTAACCAACAAAATGAATCAGGAATGACTGCACTTTACAATTATGATTTTTTACAAATTTTGCAGATTATGCAAGAAATGGAAATAATTCAATATGTAACTTTTTTCCAGCTTGCTTAAGATTTTTTTGTTAGTAATCCTTTAATAGTTCACTCCATCAAACGATTAATATAGGTAAAACTACGAGAGCTGAAGGTGAGTCATCGATTCCAGCTGTTATTTTGCTGATATGTTACAGACCATTCCCGTGCGTTAGAAAGAAACAGAGTGCTTTTTCATGCGTCTGTTCTTACGTTTTTAGGCGATGACTCAACTTCAGCTCTCGTAGTTTTACCTAACAAATATAGTTATTGCTTGTTCCAATTCTTTGATAGTGCATGTATTTTAATCTATCGCTTTTTTTTGGTAAACAATATTTGTTTTATTTAAAATAAAATTTGCAAACTGTTAGTCTACTTGCATAATAACATAACCATTACGTATTCCAAAGTTTAAAAATATTATTTGCCGTGCCTATACTTGAAGCATTTCACAAAAATGTAAAATTTTTGAGTAAATTTAAGATGCAAAAGTTATTATCCAATCTAGTTTAATTTTTTTTATTGTCAATATGCATGCTTTGACACCTCTTACCTAAATGTTGGGTTTCTACTTTTATAGTAAAATTTATAACAGTTGAGCAACTTTCGGAGGCCTCAGATATTGTTCAATCAAGTTAATTTCATAGGCGTTTTTACCCAGCAATTTTCACTTTTTTTCATGTTTCTGTAATCCCGAAAAAAGCCTTTACGGACTTATTTGTCCGATGTTGTATTCTAAATCGAGATTCCAATCTTTCATATTTCTTAATACATGCAATAATTGCTTAGATTGTTTTGTAATTCATTAATTTCATCAAATTTTCTGATAAATAGCTATATAAAATTAGATATGCTTTCAGTTGTTCCGAATATTTTCCTTCCTTGAATATTGAGCACCATCCATGGTAATGGTAAAATGATGGCAAATAAAATATGTAATAAGTACGGCCAAGCCTCTTTTTATAAGCACCTGCCATCTCCATTTATGTAATATTTGAAAGTCTACTCATAAAAATATTTCGCTTAATACCGTTTGTTTTATAAGGAAGGTATGTTTATTTTCTTGTTTTTTTCTTTAATCAAAGTTCCTGATTATCGTTAAGGTAAGGTGGTATTTTTAATTAAATATTGCCTAGTATGATTAATGAATTATGCATTGCCACGTTCGAACAGTATGGTTAATATTATTGTTGTCGAGCAGTCTAGAACGACACTTTGATCTCAAAAAATGTCACCATGCAATGTGGAACGTCTGGGCAACTTCATCGGTGACCTTATAAATCTGTGTTGGGATTATAATCATAGTTTACATTAATTCAATTAGCGCATCAACATGCAGTGCTGCAATTGCAGATAATGCTTACTTACTCTGGTATGCTCTGATCACTCTACTAAACATCAATAACATATGTTGGCTGTGATTTTGATCATATTTCTTTTATAATATATACTACACTATTACCTAACGTACAAAGGCATTGTAACTTTTCTAATAAGAGGTTATAACTTCAACAAATGTTGCCCTCATTTCTACGGTAAGTACTTGGAAATTTTCAATTACAATCACTCGCAAGAAAGGGTAATTTCATTTTATGGTACGATCCCAACCCTTGCTCTTTATTCAGAAAAGTTTTTGCCATTCACTACACGCTGGTACCTTTTCAAAAACCTGCTTCGCAAAAAATTATCTTTAAAGAATATAATTAGAGCACCTTTGATGTTTCATTTGCCTTTGCGATATGATCAGCACAGCCAAACGCAGTGTCCTGTATTCTAGCTTTGTCATCACGTTTACGATATAACCCTCTGTGTAATATATTACGCGCCTCTCTTCTGTCTATATTACCTATTCGTTTTGTTTTCGAATCTGGAGAAACAGAGCCTTGCAGAATTTATCAAAATAATTGCGCTCTTTACCGATTTGCCACAGAAATACTAAATACTCCTTTAAAATACTATCCATTCAGATTGAACTCCGTTAAAAAAAAAGAGAGTGATAAAAAATAGGAGAGAGAAAGTACTTATAGCCCAGGTAGATTAGGTTTATTCCTGCAAAATGGCAAATCCCATTCGGATTTATCGTCATTCAATACCCTGAATGCCATTTTTGAAGGAGTTATGAACGATTTCAGACAAAAGACAAGGTAGGGTAGTTCCGCCAGTATTTTACTGAAGAACAATGACAACAGCACTAAACAGAAGGTATACGCCAATTTGCAGATTACTGCAGATACTTTACAGGTTTTGGCGAAATTTGGTCTTAAAAAAATAGGCTATTATGTTACTGGGCTATAAACTGAATTTCGGATTTTGTAATCATTACAATTTAATAAAAATAACAAAACAAAATAATTCTTGGTCCCTATAGAATATAGATCATTTAGAGCAGTGTTTGTGGGTGTGTATCTAGGTTATGATGGAGTTTCACAAGGCTTTTCCTGAAGCTCCTCTAATCGATCTCACCTCAACAATGGCCCAGTGAGAACATTCGATAAAATGTACCTCCGACGGGGTGTTTTTATATTAAAGCTATAAATAAGGTGCGGAACAATAGGGAACATTATTTATAGCGCCTTATGTCGGCGTTTGCTTATATTGAAGTTTGACAAGACATGTAATATTATTACTTGAGAGCGGAGAATTATGCTTTTAAATCATGTGGCGTAATTTTTATTTTGCTTTTCGTACTTATTTTTACTTTATCATATGTAGTATGATAAATACAGTCGAGACCGGATATAACGAACTCCGGATATAACGAACTCCGGATATAACGAACGCCCGCTTGTAACGACCAAAAATGAAAGTCCCGTCAGATCGCCATATAGTTACATGTATGTTTAGCTCGCTTATAACGAACGCTATATAACGACCGCCCGGATATTACGACCAAGTTTGTATCCATTTTTAGTTCTACAAGTTCGGTTATAACGACCACTTAACGAACACTCAGCACGAAATCTGGTTGGATGTCTCCTGCCCGCAAAACTTAACCTATTTTCGCCAACAGGACTAATAGGAGAACCCCTACCGTTCGTTTCACTATTGCGCGGTTACGTCTCCTCTATTCCCCACCTCTATTTTCTTTACTCGTAGGACTTTTAACTTGGTTTTAGCTTGGATATATGCATTAATACAAAGTTTATTTAAAAATATATGTAGGTATGTACAGGGGTTTTCTTTAAGAGCGACGCTTTTCGTTTTTTTTTAATTAAAATACTTGTGGGTTAGTTATGGAAATGATTTTTATTTCAAATGAAAGTATAATCGATTCCATTATTTATGGAATACGATTCAAATGTCCGCCGCGGAAGCGCTGGCATGAGTGAATACACTAGACCAAATTTTCCATGACTCGAGTACACAAATCGGTCGAAATACCAGGAATTTCGCATTCGATGTTGGCCTGCAGATGTTCTAACGTTTCTGGCTTGTTGGCATAGACCAACGATTTAATGTAACCCCAAAGAAAATCTAAAGGGATTAAAGACAGCAACGTTAGAACAGCTGCAGGCCAAAATCGAACGCGAAATTCCTGCTATTTCGACCGATTTGTGTACTCGAGTCATGGAAACTTGGGTCCAGCGTATTCACTCGTGCCAGCGCTTCCGCGGCGGACATTTGAATGATGTCGACCTCCATAAATAATGGCATCGATTATACTTTCATTTGAAATAAAAATCATTTCCATAACTAACCTACAAGTCTTTTAATTGAAGAAAAAAACATAATGCGTCGCTCTTAATGAAAAATCCTATAGTATTAAGAAATGAATGTAATGGTTTAAAACACAGATAATTTATATTTATTTTGTTTATTCTGTGTTCTTTATTATGTATTTTAGTAAAGTTTTTAAAATTATTTAAAATTATCGCGTGTCTGCTTATAACGAACGACCGCTTGTAACGAACTAGCGACATGGCCCCTTGAGTGTTCGTTATATCCGGTCACGACTGTATTTACTTTTGGGTCCCCTGGACATTTTTGACCAAGGTACAAAAAATGTCTGTGTGTGTGTGTGTGCCCGGTTTGTTGTGGCGACGATTCCGGAGAAACTAGTTTACAGAAACATGTTTACAAGTTTCATGACCAAACTTAGAGCTGAAAAGCTTTTTGTTCAAAAGTGTCCAAAGGAAATGGATGTTTACTCTTACCATTTTTTAACGATTTTACAATTGAGCCGCCATTTCTGTAATTTCATCAAAATAGTTAAATAATAGATTAAAGTAGAGGCAATTCTGAATAATTTATGTCTATGACATTTTTTGGTAAAATTAATAGTTTAGCTGCACGAGCAAATTCTATTTCATCGAGATAACTCGTACTGCATTAAAACTAGTTAGCCAGGATTTGACAGATATTTTGATTCTCTTGACGGTATTGTCAAAACATCAGGGTTTGACTCAGTTTGATATAGTATGATAAAGTAATGTGTCTGGCCACAACAGATTTTTCAAATATATACAACACTTTTCTTGCATGAAGGGCCACAAGGACGTGTTTTATTGTAGATGGCGCTAGGGTCAGGAAAACCAGGTCAACATCAATTTTTTTGGATTACTGTTTTCCTTACTGTTTTCGAGTAAATTGCCTTATTTGTCTAAAAATAGTATAACACAACAGTATGAACAACAATATAAACAATTCGGAGTTGAGTGACAATGCAGATAATTAATTGTCAAACTTATAACCTTAATCGCCAATAATTGACATTGATGAGTGACAAGCTGTTTTCGCCCCGGTATCTAAAATGTAAATTGTCACTTTATGATCATGTAGGACATAAATATCATTTTAAGAAACAAATTATATCTCAACTATTGGAAATTTGTTCGAAGTGGTTTAAGACATTTTTTTTTATAATGAAAGTTTATATCAGTTTTTCTTCATTCAATACCTTCAACATTTTAATAAATCTTTTATTATTTTTTGTCGTTCCGACATTCTTATTCGGCAAGTCATTTTTCATTTGGGCTCATATTCGACGTGGTACGGTTTTGAAATAACATCAATTCAGGAGAAACTTTTGTTTGTGTTCGAGTTCCTGGCAGAGCAGAGCGTTCGTTCAAAGTGGAATTTAAAAATTCAATTCGAATTAAGCTGTGAAAGCGGCCAGTCGGAAAGTTATTGGAAATAGCAACATTTTTCCGGCCCTGCCCGCTTGCAGAAGCATTTGCAGAAGTGGAAGGGATGAAAGCGATTTCTCTTGCGGCGCCCTTCCGAATATTTTACCTAAACAAAAGACGGCTTTCGCGTTTCCCTCAATTTTTTACGCGCTATATCGCCGGCTTTTGTCACCGGGGGGAAGTTAGCCATAAAAGTTATCCATAAAACTTTTTTTCAACCGATTTTAATAAACGATACATTTTTGGAAAGCTCACAACGTGCTGAGTCTACAGTAGTTATGGCAACAGGATCAAATCATAATTACTACCTCAAAAATTGAAAAGAAAGTATTTTTCTTCATAAATTTTCACATTTGTCAAACCTCATAACTCCGCAAATAGTTGACGAATTATATCAGTAGTTGCAGCAATCGAAAGCCCAGACGTCGCTTTAACTCCCATAGTTATGGCAACTTAAGATTATACTAATTAGTGATGTAAAAAAATTAACGAACTTTTAACGTTTTTACAATCGGATGAGCGTCTAAGCAGAACAGGGCTTCATAAAAAATGCTGCATAAGTCATTTCTTTTCCTCCGATCGTGACAATATGTACATCAAACGGTAGAGGAAGGCTGCCCCTACCTACGGTTGTTATGGCAACTCGAAGTTACGCTAATTAGTGGTAAAAAGATTAACAATGTTTGATCATTTTTACCTTCGGATATACGCCAAACCAGAAACGATCATACATGGTATACCGATCACAAACTATTTTATTTGTATTCCTGGCACATGATATTTACGCCAAATTAGATCGAAGCTCGTCATACATTTTGTAAAATGCGAATATGCAATTCGCGAACAAATCAATTTTAACAACTGATTTAATGATTTCAGTGAATTTTAATAGTATCTGTTATTTATGTTAATTAAATTTCAAATGTTATTGTACACTGGCGCACTTGTTTTGGCGCCGTAGTGGCCCTTAGTCGAACGGCGCCACCAGTGATGCCGGCACCAAATGCCGACAAAGACACAAAGAGAGTGCCGACATTAGCGCTCTCGTTTACTAATATCAAAGGGTGCCGGTAGATCGTTTTTGTCAAGTTCTTGCGGGTAGTTATTGAGTGCAGTCGGAACTTTTTATGTCGTTCTTGGGACCGCGGAGAAGTTAGCCATAAAAGATAAGCATAACTTTTATTTTTCGAATTTTGTTATGAAACATACAAATGATAGGGGTGTTCAAGTACTATACGCCAGAGTTTTGCTCCAATCCAATTCATTAAACGGTATTGTCGGAAATTTGATTTATTTCGTTACGCGTCACCTTATAAGAGCTCTTGTCATCTCAATAAAGAACTGGCCATAACTTTTTGCAACAACCCCATAGAGAAACAAGTGATACAAATTCGGAAAGCGCATAAAATTTTGCATCCAATAATGGTACTGGGAAGGTGCTACCCCTAATATCAGCTACCCCAATACACCTATAATACAAGAAATTGCGCGCCGGACGACTAAGAAGTGGTATTAATGAACATAACTCACGGTAAAATTATTGCATAACTATTGTCAAATTATAAGCCGCTAAATGCATTATTTACCCATGAACGCACAGAGTTTTGCAGGTCGTTGAAAACCCCTAGATGACGATAAGGTCCGTACGAAATCAACAGGACCGGCATTTTTTACATCACTAATTAATCTAATTTCAAGTTGCCATAAGGTCCATAGAGAGTTGTGGACTTCCTCTATCGTTTGATGTACAGATTATCACGATCGAGTGAAAAGAAATGACTTATGCAACTTGTTTAAAAAAATTCACCGTAAAATCGTTCACACTTTGTTAATTTTTTTAAATCACCAATTAACGTAATTTCGAGTTGCCATAACAACTATAGGTAGGTGCAGCCTTCTTCTACCGTTTGATGTACATATTGTCACCATCGGATGAAAAGAAATGAGTTATGCACAGTTTTTTATGGAACTCTGTTCCGTGGGGAACTCTGTTCCGTGGAGGAGTTTATCCGAAGGTAAAAACTTTCAAAGTGTGTTAATTTTTTTACATCACTAATTAACTTAATTTCGAGTTGCCATAACTCACATAGGTAGGGGTAACTTTCCTCTATCGTTTGATGTACATATTGTCCCCATCGGGTGAAAAGAAATGAGTTATGCGCCTCTTTTTATGAAGCGCTGTTCTGCTTTGGCGTATATCCGAAGGTAAAAATGATCAAAGATTGTTAATTTTTTTACATCACTAATTAACGTAATTTCGAGTTGCCATAACTCACATGGGTAGGGGTAACTTTCCTCTATCGTTTGATGTACATATTGTCCCCATCGGGTGAAAAGAAATGAGTTATGCGCCTCTTTTTATGAAGCGCTGTTCTGCTTTGGCGTATATCCGAAGGTAAAAATGATCAAAGATTGTTAATTCTTTTACATCACTAATTAACGTAATTTCGAGTTGCCATAACTCACATAGGTAGGGGTAACTTTCCTCTATCGTTTGATGTACATATTGTCCCCATCGGGTGAAAAGAAATGAGTTATGCGCCTCTTTTTATGAAGCGCTGTTCTGCTTTGGCGTATATCCGAAGGTAAAAATGATCAAAAATTGTTAATTTTTTTACATCGCTAATTAACGTAATTTCGAGTTGCCATAACTCACATAGGTAGGGGTAACTTTCCTCTATCGTTTGATATACATATTGTCCCCATCGGGTGAAAAGAAATGAGTTATGCGCCGTTTTTTAGGAAGCGCTGTTCTGCTTTGGCGTATATCCGAAGGTACAAATGATCAAAGATTGTTATTTTTCTTAAATCACCAATTAACATAATTTCGAGTTGCCATAGCAACCGTAGGTAGGGGCAGCCTTCCTCTACCGTTTGATGTACATATTGTCACGATCGGGTGAAAAGAAATGACTTATGCAGCATTTTTTATGAAGCCCTGTTCTGCTTAGGCGCTCATCCGATTGTAAAAACGTTACAAGTTCGTTAATTTTTTTACATCACTAATTAGTATAATCTTAAGTTGCCATAACTATGGGAGTTAAAGCGACGTCTGGGCATTCGATTGCTGCAACAACTGATATAATTCGTCAACTATTTGCGGAGTTATGAGGTTTCACAAATGTGCAAATTTATGAAAAAAATTACTTTCTTTTCCACTTTTGAGGTAGTAATTATGATTTGATCCTGTTGCCATAACTACTGTAGACTCAGCACGTCGTGAGCTTTCCAAAAATGTATCGTTTATTGAAATCGGTTAAAAAAAAATTTTATGGATAACTTTTATGGCTAACTTCCCCCCGGTGCTTTTGTCTGTATTTGAATTACGAAAATCGAAATCGCCCCAATACAAAAATATATTCAACATTCCATGATGGTATATACCGGGTGTACAAAAACCAACTGTATCGACCACCCGATATAGCGCGTTTCCAATATTAGTTGATAAGAATGCAAATTCATGCAAATTAACTAAATGAAGCATACTTTAGCTGGGTACTAGTTAGAGTATAATCAATAATTAATATAATACATAATAGTTTTATACATCATAATGAGGGCCTGCATAAACATGGTTCGGAATTTGAATTTAGTCGGTGGATAATTGATTCGCAACGAGCTAAATTTAATTGGATTAGTGAATAATTGTTCATTTTAACATAAAATATTTGAATTTCATGCCTCGCTGGAGTTATGTTGAAAGCAGGAAGATTCGCGATAAGCATGGAGATAATTTTCACGGAATATAACGGCGGCGTTATCCTGCGAGTCCTTGCTGCTAATTGCCTCTTTACAAGCTCTTGTGTCCGCTATCACTTTTCACAAATTGCTCCCGCAAGAGCTGTTAAACTGCTGACGTGACTTGCCTGGTATAAACACCCTGTATTTCACTCTCGCTATGGATTATATGGCAGGTATATAGTTCCTTCGACCAGTTTCGGTATTTACGTCATGAACTTTTAGCCGTACGAACCTAATTGCCACTCAAGAGTCATTTGCGCTCAGTGACGGGATAACTAAACTGGGGGCCCCAGGCGCAACATAATTTTGGGCCTGTATACCTTATCCATTCGAAAACAAAACATAACTATGTTGAAAAAATATAATTCTATAAAACGTTGTGTAAAAATATAATAAAAAAAAAAACTAAAATGTTAACCATAATAAAAACTATAGGTACGTTTCAAATTTAAATGAACGATTTTATAAATTTAGTTTATGATAAAAAATAATTACTATTCGCATTAAAGTAAATGGTCAAATATCCTATCCGAACGCTTGACAAAATGAAATAATAACATTGAAAAATCAATTATTAATCAAGTATTATTTTGCAGCTTTTACCGGTAAATGTAGATTCAGCACTCACTTCTAAAATAATCAAACCAGTTTGTAAATATTAATATAGTTTTAAATATGCTTAAGTATGAACACTTGTTGTAATTAATATTACGGCTAATTAATATTATTATTCGCTCCTAATGCGAATAAAAATTAATTCCGGTGAAGATTTCTCTTTCTAAACCCTAGGCCAAGGTTTGAATCAGGGATCTCCGCAGGTTCTAGTCCGGCGCTCAAATCAATTGAGCTACCAAGGTCGGAGGAGGACATTGATAGGTGAATTTGTCACTTTATAGAAAGAATGCCGAAATTTGAAATTAGTTTGTTAGTTTGTTTTGTTAAGCTTTTGGAGATTTGGAGATAAAAACAAAGTGGGACAAGATTAAAAGTTTGGGAAAGACTTTGAAACGGATTTTTGTAGAAACGTTGTATTTTTAGGAATACAAGTTTCCGGAAGAAGTCACCATTTGTACCTGTTCTTCTACTGGCATGGACGGTATTTCTATGTTTAGGTTATGTTGTAGGGAGGTTACATATAGCGAAATATGACACTCGTGAAAACTATCGCTGAAAAAAAAACAGCACCATCCATTATTCCAATTATACGCAATTTTTGGAAAACTGGGATCCAGTTGCTAGCGTATGCCACCGCAACTCCACACTGTCCGCAGTGCTGCGGCTTCAGTCGACAGCAATTCCTGAAATTAATGCATCCATGCCCAGTGTTGAACGCTTAATAGTTTATGTTTAAGTGAACCTCGGTGCACCATGAATACAGCACGTTGCATTCGGCGTTGAAATGCTATCGTAAATAAGTTGAAGCGCACAACAATCGCGCCATCTGGATGCAGTTTTCGACAATAGGCATGGTTAGCTAACTCTGAATAGCATATTGATGAATATTTCAAATCGCAACCAACGAAGCTTATCAATACTGAAACAACGCTATACGTTCAAATAGCAGATAGAAGGACCAATAATCAACCTACATAATGGCTTTGTAAATGATTATATGCCAGTTATACAGAGTGATCCAGATAATTTAACTGTGTGCCGTATGGAAACATGCTGGAATGAAGAAAAGGGTAAAGAAACGGTAATACGGAGGGTGAAAATACCGTAGTAAATTCAATTGGGGTGAAGGTTATGGACGCCAGGTGAGATTTAGGTTAGTTAAGGCAGCATGCGCTAATTGTTTCCGGCGTTATTAGCGCTCCAGCTTTCGTGATAGCGAATTTCCGAATTTATTGACCGCACTGTGAACGCTACAATCTAAACGCACACTGGCGTAGACGGAAAATTCCAAGCCACTGTTACCACGCAATAGGAATTTTCTCGCTGTCTTTGATTTCGATATACTCGGAACAGTGCTAGTTGCTACAGCTCCCTATTGTATATGTTACGGCTAAAATGGATACTTGGCTAGTTTCAAAACTAACTAGCTATTTTGCAATCGAACTAATAGCGCCGTTATTTTGAAGGATTTTACCCTTTGTTGCAAAATAGCGGGTAAACAGCAGCTAGTTTACAAACTAGTTGGTTAGTATGCAAACTATATATTCGTTTTGGTTAATGTCGTTATTTTATACTATTGTTTCAATATTAACCAAGTATTTTAGATAGTTTGTATAATAAGCATTTATGATGTTGGCTAATATGATAACATTAATCGTTTTAGTCACCCAAAATAGCAGGATTCCTGGCTGGTTTTTAAACCGAATGAACTACCTGTGACAGTAGTTTACTTCCACTGTAAGTGTGAGGTTATGTAGAAAGTTGCAGGTTGTTTGTGTTTGTGCACGATGTGAAGGATACAGAAATTACCCTTCGGGCTGCTGTTGGGTGTGCTTCAGTCTCGGGATACACTTAGGGTTACGTTAGATGTCAATGTACCAAAAGGTGTATTAACAAGAAATGTAAATGTGTAAGCTCTGGACTAACATGTAACAGTAAATGCCACCAAAGCAAAGACTGCGCTAATAAATAAATCTTGTTAGTTTTTTTCATAATTTTATAAATAAAGTTTATACCTAAATGAAATTGAAATGTATCATATTGCTATGAACCTAACCTACCTACTCACAGATTCTACATTAACAAAAAAATTTAATAAATTTTGTAAACTACCTGGTAAGTATTCAAACTAGCGGCTATTTTAGTAAACTTATATAAAATCCCCATTTTAACAAGATTGTGTAGACAGTTTGCATACTAACCAGCTCTAGTTTGTAAACTGGCGGCTGGTTACCCACTATTTTGCAAGAATGAGCGAATTCCTTCAAAATAACAGCGCATTTAGTTAGTTTGCAAAATAGCTAGTTAGTTTTGAAACTAGCGAAGTATCCATTTTAGCGGTAACATATACACTTCTATAGTACAATTTTTACGCTATTTGGTTCACTATAGAGCCTAAATAAATAGTCATGCCCGTGCATTCGCATCCCGATCATTATTGCTTATTACAATGTGTTACAAAAGGAAAAAAATATAAGAAATATACTTTTCACGAGACATAGCGGAAGTTGTTGAGCTGGTAGAGCTTAAAAGCATAGCTGAAATTTTCCAAATACCCCCAAAATCTCGTTTTTCTTTTCAAAAAAACCGTTTTTGGGTACTTGCATGTGTATAAAAATTCATAACTCCGCCATTTTCCATTCGTTTTCCAAAATAAAAAATGCAATTGAAAGAGGGAACACAGACCATTAGAAGGATGTTCTGTTCGGTCAGATCCAATAACAAATCGAAAAGTAATGGACGTTCGAGTTCAGAAGATTCCAATTATTTTCAGATTTTTGCAACTTTAACAACAATTTGATGACCTGTTTGAATCTGTAATATTTTTTTGATTCAAACAAGTCTAATACGCGTTTGTTTATTAGAATCGGTTGAAATTTAACAGAATTATCAAATCATTATAAATGATTGTAGTCAAAGTTGGCCATGCCCATGTTAATAACTTTTTGCCGCTATACACAAACTGTCAAACTTGACATTATGCAACTAATTTAACTTTTGCGTGGAAAACATTGACATTCAATTCAAATAGAGCGGCAACCATAAATATTTACAATTGATATCATGGCATACTTCGACTACAATCATTTATAATAGCCCTTTATTTATATACCACATATATCGGTAGACCAGCGAAGTCGGCAGATCGCCGAAGTCGGTAGATCGCAGAACTCCGCAGATTGTCTATATTTCACCATATACATATTGAAGCAAACACCGTCATCAAATTTACGCCTCAGTGCGGTATGGTGTAACACAATAACGTTTAACTACGGTCTGGTTATAGCTTATAGCCATAACAATTTACGCTTTTAATTTTCCAGTGAATCTAAAGCGATCAACGAACGCTGTAATCGCTATATTGCGATCTTACACACCGTTCTCATTCCATACGATCATTTTAATCAAATACGATAGCAATTCATACGTAAGCACTACTGTCGGAAATGCTTAATACGGACAGGTTGCCCTCTCATTCGAGGTTATGTTCTTTTGCTTTCTTGCTGGGTATGAAGGAGGAAGCACATCGCACAGCAGAACGTATATTGTCAGTTTTAATAGCATCTGAGATAAGTCCTTTATGTATATAAATGCACAACCGGGTACTTTATCATCGTTGCAGCAGAGGCATTTGAAATAATCACTTAACTACCTGCTATGCACGGTATGCATAATTTGCAATTTATTATTAAAATCTTATAGGAATATCAGAATCTCATAGCGTCACAAAAAAGAGACTTTTCATGCGTCTGGTCTTCTAGGGATTTCACTTCATTTGCAGTGTTGCCAGATTGGGGGATTTTGATAAGTTTAGTTTACCCCTAAAAATGTACTATTTTTAAGGGAAAGTCCTCCAATCTGGCAAGCATGCACACCAGATTTTTATTGTAGAAAACCGGGACAGTAGCGGGGCGGGGTGGGCGGTAGTAACTAAAACCAACCGTCTTTTCAAAAGATCGCACTCGAAATTGGATAAATTCTAGGATTTTTATAAACACAAAAATTATATTATTGTTTTTTTAGTTTGGTTGGTTTTTAGTTAATTCCAATATCTGAATTTTGTAAAATTTAAACAATTTCAAATAAAACTTTAATTGCTGTTAATGCAGCAAATGTTACTTGATTATGAGCGAAATCTTGCTTCAAACCTTGTATATTCAACAAAAATTCAGATATTGAGATGAATTAGGAAACAAGATGTTGAGAATTCATATGGTTTTGTAAGAGAGTACCTAGTTGCCAACCTGCGAGAGAACAAGTTCCTTAATTATGCCACAGGATGTCTCAAACTTAGACACTATTTTTGATCTCCCAGAATAAATAATCAGCTGGAACATCTTGTTTTCTTTAATTATCAAATGTATATTAATATGATAAATCTGATAAATTTCTTTACATGTCTCGAAAAAATAATGAAATGTTATTGAATATCCAAGTTTTTTTTAACTTTTTTTACCGTTTAAGCCGGTCAGTCGACATATAAAATGCTACGTGTTAGCGAAATTTTATACACGTTTAGCAAAAGCAAGGTTGGTTTTCTAAATCAATTTAATTTTGTCCTGTGATTTTCGTAAAACAATGCAAAAATCCGTAAATTCTTTTTACAGATTACAGTTACGATTTTTCAAAGTGTATTGCTAAGATTCTGTGTTTTCTATTAAGTTTTGTATATCCTTGCTTTGCGACTAAATGACAGGGTCAGTATCCAATAAAACTTTGAAAATAATAAAAATGGTTACAATTTACAACTTTGGAGTTAGTCATTTAGCTTAGAGTCAAGTTGTTAACAAAAATTAATATTAATTTATATTTAGTATAGTATGTAAGTTACCTAAAATGAGTAATTCATATTTTTCCATGTAAAAAAAGATAATTGTGAAACAACGGTTTTCGACCCCAAAATGTTGTTTCATAATTAAAACAAGTTTACTGCCTTTTAACGCACGATTTGAAAAAGAACGTTTGAACGAAGTAGCATAGTTCATTTTTCGTAATAATTCTCTAAAAATTCTGTAAACAAATGCATTTTTTAAAAAGCGGGACATTTTTAACACTCCGCGGGACGTGGGACAAAATGTGAAAAAGCGGGACTGTCGCGCCAAAAACGGGACGTCTGGTAACAAAGTAACAAAGTTAGGAGGTTATGTTTGCTGCCAACCAAAGATACAACTAAGTTGCACAGACATTAACAGTAGCCAGATATTCATAAAATTTTGCGTAGAAGATACCCTGAGCGTGATCGAGGTTAGTTTCTGTCCAGAGTGTAGCATTTAGTTTGAGTCCTCTTCAAATGGTTCGTATAGGACATAGGTTCCATGGACGTGCGTTGTTGACATAGTAACGAGCTGTCAACGCATCAGGTAAATAAAAGCCGACGCAAATAGAACTAATGTTATGACATGGGATGGTCTACTAAGGTCGAGAGTTGTTCTCAAAACTGACTTCCCCATATGGTATCGATCTCCATTTC
Source organism: Aphodius sticticus (assembly GCA_963966075.1). Lineage (NCBI taxonomy): Eukaryota > Metazoa > Arthropoda > Insecta > Coleoptera > Scarabaeidae > Aphodius > Aphodius sticticus. The sequence goes on from OZ014513.1 coordinate 255,401, forward strand.
CAACTCTGCTGGTGCCAGCAGAAAAGTAGTTTTGATATCTGCTCTCGACTGAAGTTATTTCGCTGAAACTACAGCAGTAATTTCTGTAAATCTTGTAACACTACTAACACTTAACATACTCAATTCACTCACGTCGAAGAACACGATTTCATTGCAATTTATGGCTACTAGACCTACGGGCGAATGCACTGGTGTCCAAAAAAAGACCTCTCTCTACGGAATGCAGTTATTTACATAGTCCTCTGGTTTCTTTCTCTTCGCGTGATTGGAGTTGTCTTATACAATCCTCTGGTAAACACTTCATCTACCCGCGAGGTTTTTAGGTTATTACATTGAACACCTGGCTGTTGAGATTTACAATTTCCACCTCAGACCAGCGTGAAGAACACGTGCTTGCTTACTGAAACAGGTTTACATCATCAAAGAACAGTTTCACATCTATACCACCAAACCACTAGCTATAATAATATTAGAATTAGTGAAACAGATGTGAAACAGATAAAAGGAAACCGAATTTTAGTTTATTGAGTTTGGTCTTCAATTGTTTGTCGTTAGGTATATTTGATCGGAAGCTTCCTACTGGATTCTTCGTGCCAAACCTTATCAAGCGCTTGTGCTACGTCGCGCAAGACTGTTGAGTAAATAACGACTTCCTCTAAAGGCCGTTTTGAGCGCCTTTGTCAGTCTCGATTACAGGTTAATTCTTTCAGAATGAGCTTTGATATCATCGATGTGGGACGATGATTTTGTTTCCATTCTCTGTTTACCTGGTCTTGGTAGCATAACTTCTGAAACTTTCCAGAAATGGAGACACTGCATCTACTAGATACATCACCAATGGGAACAAATGTCACAAATAAAAAGAAGTTCCAGAATATTTATAAATTTGCAATGCAGATTTTCCAATTACATACTAGGTACTATCTACATATAGTAGTGATGTATGATGTGAGTTTTAATGAACTAATCATGAAATGCGATGAATCCTGCGGGATAATCCAGACGGGAATGCACGAATTACTAATGTGCTTCGCAAACAGAGGCTCGTACTCACATGTCCATCCCGTTGGCACAATGAAATTTGGATTCCATTGTGCAGGTGGCGATTATCTCAATTAAGTTTCTATGGCATCATCGCCGCAGAGAACATGAAGCACGGCGCGCTCCGGTGATGTATTGGACGCGTCAACCGCAGACAACACCGACTGCGCCACGTTATGTTTGTTTTGCTTTCGTCGACGGCGATTTTTCATTTGTGTCGACCAGCGGTTACAAATCTAAATCAAATGACTTTTCACGAAGGCAAAACGATTAATGACTTGTAAATATTTAGTGACTATTTCTGACTATTTAAGGTGCATTCAGAATGTATGGATATTAAAAATAATACTCTAAAATGTTGCTTCTGTCATGTTGCCACTGGGCAAAAGGCTCTAAAAGCCGACAAATTGCTTTCTTCGTAGTGATGTGCGCAAAAACAAGATTTTAAGTATTAGGAATATTTTAAAACCATTTTGAAGTTAGTAGAAGTTTGTGCGATCTTAATTCGCGAATCTATTAATTGTTCTTTCACGTTTATTTTCCTTTTATTTTGACCTGATTTTTGTTTTCAAAACTGGACATGATATTGTTTGACTAGGTCCTTGATTAATTAATCAAGGACCTTATTCAGATAATAAGAATGGTTTTTGGAAACTTGGACAGTAAGGTTATTGACAGTATCTTGACAGATTATTCAACATTTGGGCCCGGATTCATATTCACCGCAAGTAAAAGAATCACAAACGCTACTAAAGTAAGAAACTTTAGTGTTTTCAAGGATCTGTGAATATGTTTGGTTGTAACTATTTAAGAGAACGACTTTTAAAATCAAACTGTTGCTAATGCAATGGATTTAGCCATTTGGACATATTTTCTGTCGATTTTTGTTATGCCTAAAATTCTTTTTTTAACGTGAGAAACAAATAAATATTTTTTTTTTCATAATTACCAGGTCATTACCCAGATTTCGAATTACTTAAAGTGAAATGTTGACTAAATCTGTTTCAAAAGAACTCAAAAATGCAAAAATTTTGCCTTCAGATTTAGATCGACGGTAGAAAAGCATACCAGTAGGCTGTAACACGAAAAATTGGTTCGATTTTCATTTCGATTATTATATTCTTGACACTAACTATGTAATTGGAAATCTATCAAATGCTTTCAACTCTAAACTCAAAAGTTTATCGATTATTAGTTTTTTACTAAGGTAAAGATCGCGGCGTGCATATTAATGTTGAAATTGTCAAATTGTAGTCAAAGCTAACAAACTAAATTGCTTTATTTATTTATTTACTTATTTTAATACAAACTTAATTCATTTTTCTTAACTCATAGAAAAATACTATAATTGTTTTTGTGGTCTGAAAACATTTTGAAATAGAACCGTTTATAAAATTGTCAATATCTAAAAAAATGTATAATGGTTTATTTGGTTAAATAGCTTCCCTGCCTCGTGCCTTCAAATAGGGTGTGTTTACATTGGCAGCCCAACCCAAAAGACAGGTTTTATCATTTCCTAAAGGTGGCAACCCTAGTCAGTGACCTCCGAAGTGATAACGGTAAACCATTAGGAAGACATTCAAAACGTTGTTTCAACGCACCTAGTTTTTTAGCTTCCTGTTTTCTTTTGAATACAGTGTTTTTTTCTGTATGTAAACGGAGTCGATCAAAATTCACAAATTTTGTTGTTTTAAAGTCTAGTGATACTTTGTTTCCTTTGTAAGAGGGAACCTAACCAATCCTAGCCTAAATTCTTCATTGCTGAAACCTTCAAGTCAAGTAGAAAACGGTCCAAAACGGGCTAAAATATGTTGGCCTGAGTCAAATAAAATCAGACAGCGAGTTCTTTAAAATCCGAAATTCCGAAGAATGTTTTGTTATACTTGTTATTTTAATAGTATGCATCTTTTGCTTTTCCGAAAAAATCAATATAGTAAGTGCCAAACGTTCAGACCGTTTATATATTTCTCTATAAATCTACAGTATTTCAAGTGCATTAGCAACCTCAAAATATATTTCCTTTGACCTTCACATAAATGTAAACACGCCTACACGATAACACACCAGTGTGATCGATTTTCAATACAATCTCAGGTCTCAACTCAGGTAGGTCTCATATAGGTCCTTCTAGGTGTGCATTAGATTCCAACATTACACCCGAAGTATCAGCCTCGTGAAACTTTTTCTATCTCACCTCGGCAGCTTTTATTTCTCGCGTCGAAATGTAGTTCGCGAAAAGTTAAATTAGTTTCAAATGAAAATTAATTACTATCCACATGTATATGACCCGAACTTTTATATTTTTTTTTGTCGATTTCTTTCTCTCAAAAGTTTTAATATGCGGTAAATACGTTTCAACGCAATTTTTCCCATCCAACTTTTTCGTAAAGTTCGACCAGGCGAGATCAAAGGCGGATAGACGGCGGCATGACGACGGTAGCGTCGCGCGGCGGAGTTTTATTCAATTTCTAAACTTATGTTTCCGCGGTTTCGCGAGCGATGTCGCGCTTCAAATTTTTTTGACAGTTCTACCGGAACGGATCCGCCTTGCGTGTCAATCTCTTTGCCCGGAATTTAAAAACTGAACGGACATGAAATCTTACCTTTTATTTCAAACTGAATTGAGAATTTCTTTGTAATAAGTTCTATAACTTAAAAATAATGATTCATGTACATTTATTGAGTATGTTCTTGAGTATGACGTACGGTTTGTATCATCGATTTAACTTAAAATAGGTTTTGTTTTAGATTAGTTTATATGGGAAAAATTATTATCTAATGTAGTTCCCGCTAAACAAAAAAATACAAAAAAAAACATTTCTACAATATATTTCTGTGATTTTGTAATATTGGTTTATGAATTATTTAATATACATAACTGTTATATCTAGGCAACCTCTTATGTCCTACCGCGGATACATAATTGTCGATGTTAGTGAAACATCAAAGTTACATATAACTGACATACATATTTGTAATATTTAAACAACGTTATAACGTTGTTTAAATATTCCAAATAATGTTGTGAACTTGTATTTATAACTTTATTGAAATATTATAAAAAATATTATTTTAACATCACAGTGATAAGTCGGTAACATCTTTTGTAATATTTAAATAACATTATAATTTAAAACCATACATATTTTTCCTAATATTTTGACCACATTATATTTAAAATGTCGCAACACAGTTTGTGCAATATTTGAACAACGCTATAGGTAGTACAACAATGCAACAGTGTTATAATAACAAACCTCATCGTACAGCGGAGGGATTTTTTCCTCCCGTATGACAACACTGATGTCATCACAATTTTATCTCTAATAGGTTAATAATATGGTGACATACAGGCGGGATGTAAATTTTAAATAAATCAAAAATTACTGCCACAGCCTGAATTTGAACCAGGGACCTTTGCGTTTCTAGCACAATGCTCTCCCATCTTTAATGTTCTTACTGAAAGATTAGGTGAATTGAGATGAGCACTTACCAGCGCCATCTAACAGACGGTAGGCGTACTACCTAACGGAGCAGACAAAATGTTGTCAAAATAGACAAAATGTTGTCAATATAATGTTGTTTAGAGACTACTGACACTGTTCATTTAAAGTAAAAATTGAAGTGAGACGTTTTGGATGATGATTACCAAATGTACCAGGATTAATGTTATCTCTATACTGTGGGCTGACGTTAGCTAGTAGTAGCAAACATGAAACGCTGAAATATGAAATCCCAGTGCCCTAAATCGGAACAAATCTGCCTCGATCGATCTGAGGACAGGACATTAATTCGATTTTGAAACATCGGGAATGCATTCCGCTTACGCCCGCTTCTGTCAAGGGATGGGTATGCAAATTTCGTAGATCGCGTTGAATCCAATGATCAAATATGGCGTTATACAGCATGTCATTTCGAAGTGCATATTGTGCTGGTAAAAACCTGATATGTAGTAACTTCGTTTGTAAATAAATTATCAGGAAAATTAAATAGATCCCCAGATCCGTTAGATCTCATCTAGCGCCTGACGTTTATAGCTAGAAACGGAGAGACGACCATTGGGGTATTTGACCCAAAAAGCTGGCCATATATCAAATTTCTAAATTGTTAAATTCCAAAAAGTAAACCAGCTTCTGGGATAGGTAAAGGATCGATGCGGCAATATTTTTTCACCCAGCGCCCAGCGCCACGTGTCCTTGTCAGCCAAAAGTTAGAGTTTATTATGGCTAAACATAGATGCACATAAGTTGACGCTCTTGAAAACGGTTGTAATTTTGTGTGTTAAGGAAAAATGTGACTTTTTTGTTATACCTTTTTTAGAACCAAGTATAAACTTTCATTCGATGTTGTTTTTATTAAAATTTACCCACAATTTTGTTTATTGCAGGGCCGAGAACATTTGCTATTATTAAAAAAAAAACACAGTTTTATGCAGACGTTGAGTGTGTTTTAGTTAAGTGTTTAGCTTAATTAAGCTCTTCAAAGTGGTTCAAATTATAGTACACATATTTGACATTACAACTACTGCAAAATCTGCTGCGGATAGGTGCGGATGCGGTTTTTGTGATTTTATTTCTATCACGTTGTAAAGGAAAATCCAAAAATTGATGTACGGGCGTATATGCAATTTGATGCAATTCCTTGAAACCGTGATAGTGGAGGTAATTTAGAATAAATTTAACCATATTTAGCTATATACAAATGATTAATACATCTTGTATATTGTAAATATCGTTCTATACGTATATTTTTCCGTTTTGGATCATGTATAGCAAACAACCCCGATGACCTAGACTCTTAAAAATCATCCGAAAAAACCTTAAACTTTGTACTTGTTTGTGAATTTCTTGGAAATTTGTTGCTTGAAGCGAATCGGATTTATATTCAGGGCAAGAAAATACATCGAAAGCGCCTACTCGCATTCACAGTTCTCTGCATTAAAATGGATTATTGTTGAGGAGAGACAATAGTAAGCTTGTGAAAAGAAACTGGTTAGGCGTTTTCGATAAATGTGTTTCTACGGAATGCGAATCTGGGTTCAAAACATGTGTATTAGGGTCATACCACTAAAAAAAACGATCTTTTCAGCTTGAAGGATGATCACATTTCGAAAGATTTCATGGAAACAATAAGTATAAGTACTAGACAATTTTGAAATAATACACAAAGTAATAGTTTTTATAGTGATAAATATGGTTAAATAGGTTCTTAACTGCCTCTACTATCACTTCTTAAAAGGAATGCATCGAACGGAAAATAGCATGAGTAGCGTATGTACCGTTTCAATACACAATATCGACTGGTGTAAACTTTCATTTTCTTCCTCTACCACTGGTCTTAAAAATAAAACTTTTTTCATGATTTTGCTATTTTTTTTTCTTGATTTTCTTACAACATAACAGACCCAAAATAATTATCTCGTATAACTCAGAAACGACATGTATTGTTCAATTTTAAATCCGTCTATTATGCGTATTTAATCAGGACATGCCATATATATTTTTGTATTGATGACATATCTTGTAGCAGTAATTAATTTACAATGGTCTACACTGCAGGTGTACTGCAGTGAAGAACAATTTTTTATAGTTTGCTTTTTTCCCTATTTTGTACTGTTCTATTGTGCTTATTAAGTTGTTAAAATTCAAATACTTAGTATGAAGGTTAAAATGCTATACATAAATAAAACAACACATCTAGAGCCCTTACAGGTGAAAAAATAATTTTGGCCAGGTTTTCGCGTCAAATTCCGACCGAGAAAACTTTTAAGTTTCCATTTCTCAACGAATAAATATTGGAAGTTTGCAACTAACTTCATCAAAAATGGACGCGATACCCTGAAGACCAAACGAAAAAGTTTAATATCCCCAAAAAAAAAAACACCTAATTTGTGCTGTAATTATTCTTACATTCTACTGGAGCAGGTCGTATAAAGCAAACGAATTGCTTTCGTATGTTAATGCAATTTTGCAACCCTACAGACGTGCCCTAGGTAAATTGTTGTCTGACATGCAGCGCTGCGAAAAAGAAAATAGAAGAACTGGCTGTATTGTCTGTCCTAGATCCGGGGATCGCGAACATGTTTGAGCCATAGATCGGTGTCAGATTTTAAAATTCACGCAGGCCTCGGCCGATATTCCTTGGGATGCGCAAAATTGGATCGTTTTATACATTGCAGATCGTGACGCGTATTCAAACTAGCAAATCAACCAAACAACGCAGGCTTTGTGCGAGATATCCAAGAATACATCAGAAATCCACCCTACTCTACAATCCAATTCCTGTTATAACAAATATGCTGTGAAAAAAAAATTGTATTGTATTATCAAAAACATCACAGTTGTGATGTGAGAACGTGTGTTGATTTGATATCATGACAACAATTACACTGTGCAACAGCAAAAAGAAAAATCCTGCATATTGATTGGTGTGACTTTTTCATCTTTTTCATCACGTCACAATAGGGTATTTGACTATTATTGGAAAACCATCTTAGAGTGTTTATTCCTTCACTCTACATTGTAGCAAATGCATTATTTTTCGTAATTATTTCCACAATATTTCATAAAAATCAGCGTTAAAAATTGAATCATAAAAAGTCCCGCCAAAACGATACTTTCTGTTGTGTGACGTCACACGATAGTAGATGTCAAATCGGCCCATATGGTCTGTCTGCATCGCCATCGTCGCCGTTTGATAATTGTGTTGTATGTGTTGTTTTCACAATTTCTACATAAAAATGGGTTATAAATGGTGTATAAATCCACAATGCAGAAATGCGTCAATAAAAACTCCTGATAAACTATTTGTAGCTGTTCCGCAAGATTTGAAACTGCGGAGAAAGTGGTTGGCTCGTAGAAATCCGAATGAAATAAATAGCGGTCAATACAAGTGTTTTTTGTTGTGAAGATTACTTCGACATAAGTAAAACTGACTAGAATAAGTTATCTATCGTATTTTCGAACCAGGTATTATCTGATCTGACAGCTTAAGGTTAGGGCTAACCTAACCTACCAAGTTATGCTTACATGGCACTTTAGTGCTATTAAATTCAAACGGGAGAATCATAAGAGCGCGTTCGGATAACCCGGTATTGTACGGTGAGAGTGACGCGCTGCATAATAGGCGGACTAACGTCATACGGCGTTTATCTGCATATAGGAGAGAGACAGCCGACCCAGGTTATCTGAGCATTGCTCTCCCCATACCCTACCCTGACAAACCGAACGCGCTCTAAGCGTACTAAGGAATAACGTAACTGGAGACTGAGCCAATTACAGAGCGTTTTCAATCACGTGATAGGACGTGAAAAATATTCAATTTTAATTTTGTTTTTTAATACAAATTTTTTTTTTTAAGTAATAACATAGTTTTCTTAAACTGTAATCTATTAGGATGATTATAATACAAGCCATATTTTTTAATACAGTCAAATACCCTATTCAGGGATCTCCCTATACAGGGATCTACGAAGATCACTAAGAAAAGTAGGGGGTTTCCATAAAAAATATGTTGATGGCGTCATACGACGAGCTACATTGAAGATCAAAAATTAAATTTGATATAAAATGTCTAATTCGATAAAATAAGGTTTTTTTAATACATCAAACGGTTTCGATTTTAATGCATTAAAAAGCATGTGATAATAGACATGTTATTTGTAACTATTGTAACTGTTTTGACACTCTGTTTCTATTCGTTGAAAAATTTCACGATATTATTGATCGAGCCCAAACTGTGCATTCGCATATAGCCCGCAAATTTATAATGTCAAGCCTGTAATCCCTGTAGTAATTTTAATAAATTATCATTCCAACTAAACCCCGTACTAACTGGTATTAAAAACAAATTAATACATATTGTATATAGGTTATCCGATATTTTGACGGATTTGCATTTAATTTTGCAGATTTTATCAGGTTTTATCAGATAATTTTGTCTAAAAAAATTCATGAAATGGTTTTGTCGAAAAATCGAGTTATTACGAAGGAAATGTACTAAAATACAACCTTTCGACCTACCTACAGTTTTTAAAACTTTATGACCTGGCCTACTGTTAAAAAGAAACCTTTTAAAACAAAACATTCGAAGCAATCCAATTTAGATAATTGCTATTAAAGGAAAGTGACATAATACACAGGCTTGGCAACGTCATGGTCTCGTTTGTTGGATATACATAAAAGGGAAAACGTGGGTGTCCCCACACGGGTACACTGTGTAATTAGAATAAGTGCCATACTTTATTACCATAATCACACTTGCTTATGCTGCTTGGCACATTGCTATCTATTCCATCAAAACCGAAGTATATTTTTGATCGTGATAACTACCGCCTACTTTAATAACAAACATAGTCCATCTTCTAGACATCGTCACTAAATTTGCATGCAAATATAATGCCATAGCCATATCTAAACTATAGGTAAGCAATTTGAATTGCAACATAAATATCAGAAAAATACCAAAATTTAAGTAAATAAATATGTATGAGGTATGTACATAATATGAAATAAGCTAATAAAACATTACGTAATGTTAAGTTTCCGCTTGTTTTCGGAAAACTTCTGCAGGACAGATTCTTTGAATTGCTCTTGGTCTTCATTTGCAATGTTGCGATGAACGCTGAGCATGTAACCGAAACAAATATTCTTGGAGCGCCATCTATTGATTAAAAGACAAACTATAGGCAAACGGGTTAACATTTGCCAAACGCAACCAAACTCGAAACTCAACAAAATTAGACTAATCTAAAGTAATATTTAGCTATATGCACTTAAACTGCAATAATAACGTGATTACAGTGTTACGGTAACAGTGATAACACTGTAATCACGTAATCCTATAACTGAAATATTCTTCTACTTTTAGGACCAGTAATCCTAATCACCCAATCATACAACGATTTAACCTGCCCCCCCTGGCTACGCCCTTGTAAGTAGCTATCTAGTTACCAAATCATAACTTGGGGCTTTTTTGGCATTAATGTAATTTTTAATTATATTTTGAACTTCTGTTTATGTGGTAAGCATGATTTGCGTGCCTTCTTGTTAACTCTACACCATATGGATTTCTTCATCGTCTCCATGATGAGGTTAAAATATATTTTCTAAATGCTTAGCAGAAAATCTGTTTGATTATTCCTGGCCGAGCTTCCATGAGCTTTTCTGACTGGTGGAATCTGAATTATTGCCCTATTGAGTTTTTTGGTTGCCTTTCAGAGCAAATGGTGCGATTCACTGGTGTTGGACAGTTCCATAAGGTTGGCGTTGATAGATAAATAAACCTAACATGATCATTAAAATTATTTCAGTATTCTAAAGTTTACCAATTTGTAAATTGGTTAAATTAATAAATAAACTTGTTGACATATGCTACAATGCAAACCATGCATCGCAATTGTTATGTGATGGTTTTTGTCGTTTGCTCGGCGGTTGTGTTGATAACGCCAGCAAATGACATCGCAGTATGTCACGTTCACAACATGGTTCACAACATTTCGCCAAAACCTGACAAATTATTTAAGCAAAGACGTCTAAAAGGCCCTTTCGCGTTAATTTTGAATCGTCGCATCGTTTAAAGTATAATTTTCGAATTCTTGAAGGTTGTCTAATCGGATTTTTTGCAATATATTTGCGATGCCGTGTAACGTAGGGGAGTGGAGGGTTAGTTATAGAGGGGATCGCCAACGTAATCCTGCATAAAGTCCAATCAACAATTCCCCGCTTGCCGTCGAATATCGGAGGTTGGAAGGCAGGATCTGACGCGTTTAGGGTTTCATTACACGCTCGACTGGCCGATTCCTGTGATCCCATTTGATTACACTAAATTCACATTTACTGTTTTCTCCCGGGCATCACCCTTTGCCCCCCCCCCCCCCCCAATTAAACTGGCTCCCCTTTCTAAAACTACGCGGAAGTTCGGTTATCCTAGCAAAATCGTCTTGCTCGCCGAAAGTACTAAGGGATCTGCCAGGATTCGCGATCAGGACATCCCCGGGTTGCGGTTATCCTTCAACTGTCGTCCTTGATTAAAAACAGTTAAAACCTTAATAACCCCTACCACAGAATTTACAAAACAAGTTGCTAAATTTTTTCAGCATATTTTTTACGTATCTAAATTGTCTGGAAGTAGCAAATTGACAGATCTGAAATTCAACGCACTATAGACTAGACCGATTATTCCTCCTTCACAGTACGTGAAAAGTAAACAGGAAATTGGAAATTTATAAAGCTTTCATAGCGGAAAACTTCGAGTTTTCTCAAACTGCGAAGTTTGCGCTAAAATTTCTTCCACCATGCATAACTTTGCCACTTCTATCGAAACTTAACAGGGTTTGAATCTACATGCCTGTTTGGGTTGCGCACTCGATGCAACGCATTACACATAAAGTTTTATATTGAAACTGCATCTCTTCATGAATATATCTTCTTACGGAAAAATGACTGCTGAAATCCACCCAGAGAATTTACAGGAGAGTGATGCTTCTAGTAATTTATATTCGGATCATAGGCGCTACTAATTTCAAACTTAAAACTAAATCGATAGGGGTCGAACCGTTAGGTAAAAACTTGACAGCAATCCTTCGTACAATTCGGTTGAAAGAAAGATATGTTGCTTTTTATACGCTGGAGCCCGTTCTTGAGATTTTATGTTGGTGGCCATTTATCATATACATCTGCAGGATAAAGGTCCGTGCCGTCCCCGGGGGGGCAGTATTTTTTCCAGTCCGGTATTCACGAGGATTATACAATAATATATACCCCGCAGAAAATATGCTCACACGCCTAGATATAGGAGCCCTGGAAAAGTCCGAAATGATTAGACGTAAAAGATAACCTATATGAAAATTTTATAATATTTAATTTCTGTAGTCTAAATTCGAATCTTATGGGATCATTGACGTTCGTCGTTGGGGCATTTCCAGTCGTATATTTTAACAGGAATGTATCGATCGAATTCTGGCTGCAGAACTTATAGGATAGAGAGAGAGAGAAAGAGAGAGAGAGAGAGATGGAGATAGTTTCCCGGTAGATTGGCGTCAGCAAGTCGGAAATGTCTCATTCAATAGCTCCCCTTTCTCTGAATGCATTCACCCCAATCGTGGACCGATTTTCCGTCGATGCAGTTAAACAATCCACCAAAATCTGCAAAATTAACCTTTACGCCAAATAGTCCATACTGTAGTAAAGTAAATTCAATTCGATCAGAGATTTTAATTCACCACCAAAAATCTGCAGTCTTACGTATTTATAGTACATTTCTACGTCACTACGGCATTTGAAATTGCTCTTAATGAGAGATAAACCATTCCCATCGGTTAAATAGAGTATTCAGTAAATAATTTTGGATGGCTAACAAGTTTCGTAATGGTGCCATTGGGTTAATCTCTGTTCGGGATTTTGAGAGGCAATTAAGATGGAAGATAAAACAGGAAACATTAACGTCTCCTCTGGTATTAACCCCGAAAGGGCGCAGCCAAAGATTCAAGGTGGTAGATATTGGTAGTGATAGTACCAATGAGATCTGCAAGCTCTTGTTCATACGATGGTAAGTAAATTCACCAATTTTAAATCATTATTTCACAACCGAGAAATTCCGACTCCTTTTTGCTTATGGAACATTTGGATATGCATTTTCTGGGACGCAAAATAACTATAAAAAATTCTATAAACATATTTTACGTAGGAATGCTAACTTGAAAAATATCAGTATCAGTTTACATTAGCTTCATTTAAATAAAAAAAAAACATTTTTAGCATATTTTGTGATTCCGTTCTTTAAAAAATGGTATCATGTTGTGCATTAGAAAGTATCATCGTTGTTTGTGTCTAATGCCATTTCCTCATCCTCATTTGCCTCTCTGATATTCAAACATCTTTCGTACTTTTGTCAACGGTTGTCGTTCTGATAAAAATATGATTTTAATAGAATATTTATTAAAACTTTTCTAAACTAAATAAATCTAAATATAGCTTAAATCCTCAGATGCAGTCTCCAATGTCTAAATTGCAAGTATACCATTCTATTGATTCATCGTCATAATATTTCTTGGGCACAAACACTCGAAAAGTTTAGCCCATTTCGTCTGATGGCAATCGAACGCTCGGATTCACTCACAATCAGTTCGATGGGTTTATTGCAGTCCGGGGTTTCTCTGTGCCCTCCCCGTGTTGGTTGTTCGTATCTTGGAATATGCCTCGATCAATAGATTGAAACCGATGTTCAGTATGCATCTTCACGCACACATGGGCACAATGTCGATGAAATTTCGCGAATGCAAAGCCAGAATACCTCACGTCGCCTAGGAATGGATTACAAAATATATGCAACCACTCACACTGCTGCAGTTGCTGCAAGACATTTCTGGTAATTGCTTCACGTAAACACTAGATATAATCGGATTAAAGTCAATTCGCACTATACGGAACGTTACGTCACGTCAGAGAACGGCAACGTCACGTCAACATATTGTTAAATGCATTTTGTATGGTAACGTTCACACTATGGAAACCCTATAATGATCATGGTAATGATTTTGACATTTTGCCAGAGATTATAAGAATTTTGTGAATCATAAACATCCAATTTGTTGTGTATTTTCTGTACAAAAGGTTTGGGGGTTCTTGACGCGACGGGAGAGCCCTCTAGTTTACTTTTTGCTTAACTAGCATTCGAGAAATTGGCTCTTAAAAGTTCTATTCAGGAAACACGCCCCCATCTCTGACTGGATACACCCTTTATATGTACCAGGGGTTTCGTGCTATACTTTTGTCGATGTTACATTGTCTACGAACTCTTTGTTCTGGGCCATTTGAGGCGTTGAAAGAGGGCGAGTTGGACATTTGATTCGCCCTTTATACCATTGTTTCTGTTTCCAATTCGTTTCGGTCAGTATAGAAAACTACAGCAGTTTCACATTGAGGAAATGTATAGAACCGACTTCTTCAAACTGTATATCACAGGAATCTAATCACTAATGTGGATTCGATTGTTAAATTGACATACTTCACATAATAGGGTATTCCGGTCATGTCAAAATTTAAGCAGATATTCGGTTTAACCTATTGTACAATTTATGAGGATTCATAAAGTTAAGCTATGAGCTTTTTGATTTAGTTTTTCTATGAGATAATTGCAATTAAAAGTGCATTTCGTTTGAATTCACCGACCACCCTCGGAAACACACAATGATTACCGATCCCTAGTAGCGGTGGCAACAGCGGACAACTCTCGAACAGCTGATCGGCCACGTTGACGGTTGGCGACCCTGTTGTTTGACAACGAATAAAGGTAACTTTTTTGAGAGATGATTTGATCATTGAAACTTGAAGCCAAACATCTCTCATCTCGCTAGTCGGCAATGTAAAGAAAATCTTATCAGGAGTTACTGTTCTACTGCTGTTACAGCCCGGCACAGGACAATGTCGACGTTGGAGTTTATACATTTTGAACAAGTGTTTGATATAACCTCAATAACCAAAGCAGGTGTCAACAAACGAGCGATTCTAAATTGTGACACAACAGAAAACAAAAATTTACTACATGCACCCTAGATATAGCAACGTTGTCAAGTCGCTCATTTTGAGCGGTCTTTGTGACGTCACAAAGACCAATCCTAATTCAAACTTCAAACAACGATTTCTCTTAATTTAAAACAATGTTTGATATTTTACTTGTGAAGTAGCAAACAGTAGCACCCATACTTTGTAAAAGATGACAATTTCAAAAACACCGGAATACCCTATTGAATATGAGGTTGAACCCCGATTGCACACAGTTCTTATATTTAAAAAACTCAATTCGGTTAGGTTGTTTCCTTGATTTCCCTTTTCAAGCCACTCTAAGTGGGGAGGTTTAAAGAACGGAATTTTGGTCGATCCTGATGGAAATTGGAGGTGGAAATTTGTATGCAAGGTCTTGGTTTAGGCTTTTAGTCCGTTTCCCAAGAAGGGTATCCCCTAAATCGTGCCTGAATATAAGGCTCTCTCAAACCTATTTGCTATTCTAATCGAATGCTACTGGTCACGTGCACAGATATTTTTGTACCCGATAATCTACGTCAGTTTTAAAATGGAACAAAACTGCCATATAGGCAACCAATGATACAAATTGTAATCTGTATTCTAGGTAGACGCTGTATAGTTGGTTGGCTATACGTCTGTTCGCAGAATTTTTTCTCGTACATATTGAAACACAAAATCTAGTAAAATTTTAATAGTAGAATAATCTACTTAAATAATGGGTAAAACGCACAATAATTAGATAGACAATTTAGTTGAACAATGAGTAACAAGTAACAAAGGTAATACATATCAGTTCTTTTTACTGTTCTACCCACTTTTATCAGATAATCGCTACAATATTTATTTTTAATTGTTCTGCATTATCATTTATCATTTTAACAGTATTTCCGTTACTTTTACAACATTTTTGCTGTAGTTTATTACATTCATTTTCTGCAACTTCAACTTTCAATCAGACAATTATGTTTTTTTTTTTTATATATATTAGTCTGCTTTGTCCAGCTTTTATAAGAAATTCTCGGAGAATATGTCAAATATTCAAATTCTAAATTTTACTTCAAACTTTCCTGTCCGGAAATATAGCAATTTTGGCCTGGAATTCAAATCCCTCTGTATAATTATTGATTACCTATGAATGAACTTGCCTGACGATGTAAGATCTTGTTGAACCCCACAACACACAACAGTTTTTCTCTTTTGCTAAAGGAAAATTCTTAGGATGGGCAGCATATACATATTATAGTTATATTTTGTGTTTTGTGTGGAAAAGGAGAAATATTCAAACAAACATAGTTTTAAATTATGACTAATAATTCTGTTACCTGTTGTCTAAAACTTATAATTATAATTTTCAATCGACCTTAAAACCAAATTCTATGAGTTTCGACAAAATTACCGATTTATGACATACTGAAGATATAACATGGATTTTATGACCAATTTCGTTCTCTGATGGTTTATAAAAATAACTTTTGGTGTTAATAAAAACACAATATTTCTCAAAAAAATTCTTATTGAAGGCCGACAAGAATACAATTGAATCGGTCGGTTCGAAAACACTACAAGTCCAAAAAGTGAGTTCTGGAAAAATTAACAAAATTATTTTGTCAGTGCAATATCTTGAAAAGTATAGCAGTTAGCTATTTTGTGCCAACTGACAAAATATAAAGTAGTTCACAGAGAATTAAATCTATTACATATTTTATTTATATTTGCATTAAAAGCAGAGCTATCATTAAAACAATCATCATGGACATGTACTGTTTTTGAACTCGACAGAAAAACAGCGTACATTTTTAACAATATTTGTTTATTTAAAGCATTTAAATAATATTTTTATTGTGATGTAGGTATGAAAGGAGTTTTTGGCGTCAACAATAAATTGCTTATTCATTTCATATTATTATATTTTCCGAAACGCGTTAGTAATGCAGCAAAAACAAACATGTACATACTTCGTACAAGGATATTTTTTCCTTGTCGAAATTGAAATATAAAAAGACATCTCGTACTATGCCTCGAAAACAATTTCTTTGGCCAAGAAAAATGTATTTTTCTGTGGAGCATTGACGGTATGAGTATGTTTTCGTCAAATATTCGAACAACATTCGGCGTAGTTATTTCTATTTTACAGCCATAATGGAACACGTTTTTGTCCAGCCAGCCGGTCCGCTTCGAGAATTTGAAACGTGTTTTGTAGGTGAACATATGCGTTATGCATATGTTTCGAATCGAAATAACATTTTTATACTCTAGGAATTTTTAAGCGTTGACTTATTTATAAAATATCGATCTCAGTTTAATTTGCTTAGACGACTAATACTGGGTATTAAAACAACTTAACATTTTTTTTATTTCTGCAACGAATTAAATTGAAAATTCTAATACTTCTAGTACTAGTCTTGGATTAAAATTCTTTGTTTTTTTTTTTTAATTAAGGATTAAATTGTATTGCGTGCAGCTTTCTTTTAAATTCTTTTGCTAATCATTTTTCTAGTTGATTTTCAACTGCTTATTTAATTGTAAAATTTGTCATTTTATTATATTTTTTAATCATTTGGTTCTTTTATTATTATTTTTTCAACTGTTTGTCGCCTTATTGGTACTATTATTGTAGATAAACGTTTTTTAGACGCTGTTTATTTTTTCACCTAAGCGTTTGGCTATAAGTATACATAATCAACAGGAACATTTATCGTGCATAATTAATCCGCAAAATGTGTAGGTTTTTTTTACAATAAACAATATTTCTCATTGTTTGTATCAATGATCTATTGTCTTATTTCCAACCTACATATGACTGATAAATGAAAAATTTCAAACAATCCGGCATCATTTCGTGGCAGATCTTGAAATGACAATGTTGGTCTCTTCTGTGTTAATCCTCGGAACATTCGCCTTATGCCAGGCAGCCGATTTACGTAAGTTAATTTTCATTGAGACACTAAAAATCTTCCAGCTAATGATACACTTGTTTTTATTTTATTCGTCTTTGTAGCTCCATTCATTCATGCGTGTCGTAATGATTCCGCTTCTCTCCAAAGCTGCATAATGTCACAAGCCCCAGCAGTGATTTCATCATTGGTGCACGGTAATATAAATCCATAGATGAATTTGATTGATTTATTACATTGAAATAACAATTTTAACCAATAGGATTCGCTCCATTGGAAATACCACCACTAGAGCCCTTGGTTCTTGACAATCTGGACGTACCCATGAGCGACCAATTCTCGCTGAAAATGAAAACTTTAAAGCTTGAAGGTCTTATCAATGGGTGCACCTTAAGTAGAGCGTCGATGGATGTAGCGAAATCAGAAATTCAATTATCGTTTAACTTCAAAAAAGTTATTCTTACTGGTACATATGCCATTAAGGGTTATATGTTTATCATGAATGTGGATGCTGAAGGGCCATTTAAATTGGAATTTGGCGATCTGAATGTTCATCTTAAGATCGCATTTGGTCAAGAGTCCAAGGGTGGTAATGCATACTACTCACTTCCGGCCGACTTTGAAATGGGAGTGACGTTTGGCAGCCACAATATCCAATTCGATAATCTATTCCCTCAGGATAAGGAAGCAGAAACAGCCCTCAACAAGTTCATCAATGACAATTTCAAGGACCTCTACCAAGGCCTCAAGGCTGGAATCATTGGAGTCATTAAGAAAATCGTTAAAGATATCGTCGGCAAGTTCACCAATAATGTACCAATCAACAAAATGTTCTTAGCATAGGTCAGATTATAAAGTATAGAACGGAAATAAAATCTATTCCTATTTAGTGATTGTTTTAATCTTTCGCATGAAAAAATATACTTTTTGTCAGTCTTTATTGAACACGGATTGGAACGTCTTGACGACAAACTTTGGGATGTCATTAGTTCCAAAAATTCCAAATATAAAAAATATGCTGTGGCCACCACAAGACCGTACGTTTATGACAGAACGAAAACATCCAACTATTATTTTTAAATAATGATAATAAATAATGTAAAATATTATCCGACCGAATCTGTAAAAAAAGGTTGCTAACTAACTACGGTTCCAAGTGGTTAGTTAGCAACTTTTTACTTTATCATACGCAGTATGTAAAGTATTGTAATCGTGCCAAAAAAATTTTTTGAGATTTTAGAGGAAATATGTCTTTTTGGGTCTCCTGAACATTTTTGACCAAGGTACAAAAAAAAGTCTGTGTGTGTGTGTGTGTGGATGTGTGTACCCGTTTTTGTGGCGACGATTCCGGAGAAACTACTAAAGGTATCGGGACGAAACTTCATATTTAGAAGTTTCATAACCAAACTTAGAGCTGAAAAGCTTTCTGTTGAAAATGGTCCAAAGGAACTGCAGGTTTAGTCTTAGCATTTTTGAAACATTTTGTAAATAAGCCGCCATTTCTGGAATTTCGTCGAAATAGTTAAATAATAAATTAAAGAACATGAAATTCTGAATAATTTATCACTATGACATTTTTTGGTACAATTAATAGTTTAGCTGCATGAGCAAATTCTATTTCATCGAGATCGGTCGTACTCCTTTAGAACTAGTAGCCAGGATATGTCAGATTATATGTCAGATATGATTCTAATGACAGTACGTAGTGTCAAACGCAAATGTTTTGACAACCTACTGTCAATATAAGCTGCGTTCGGATATAGTATACCGTACACTTTTTACACCCAATAACACGTAAGTGTCATTTCGACAGTGTACCCTGTCAGCGGAGTACAATATCCGACCGCAGCTTTATTCGACATATCTGTCTAGTTCTACTAGTTTTATTTTAATGCAGACATAGCCGATCTCGATCAAATAGAATCTCATGCAGCTAAACTATTCATTTTATATATAGTATGATAAAGTCATGTGCCTGGCCACATCAGATTTTTAATTCAAAACTGACAAATGAAAATCCGAAACAAAACTGGTCTAAAATAAAAATGCGCTTATATCCACTTATACGCAGAATATTTAATATTTAACATAAGTACTACTAGGTTTATTCAACATAATTATATTAATATTTGTTTTGTTTTAGGATGACGTAAAAAGTTCGAAACCTCTAGGGGAAAAGAAAAGATGGATACACGACCCAACAAGTAAGTACTTAGTAGGCAAAATGATTTAGTACTTAACTTAGTATAATTCACAAATAAATAAATAAATAAAAATAAATATAAAACAATAATAAAAAAATAGAAAACCCTCAATAAAGAGACTAGACTGTTTAAACCAGGATCTCCAAAGGGTGGTAGAGTCGGTAAAAAAACTTTCGACTCCTGATAACTTTCGTAGTCCAACTCAGACTCCGGCAAAATTACTTAGCTTATGGTGTATGTAAAAGAATCTTACGTGCATAAATGACTAAAAATTTGACGCACAATAATACAAACTACCTACTCTTCTAGTATTTTTTGTTTAAAATAAATAAATTATTATAATATAATTAATTATATGGATTGTATGGGTACCTACTTTTGTTATTAATAGTGATAGAGAGTAGGTTACTACTATGGGTAGATCGCACACATTGTCTCACAATTTGTACTTTCATGACACCGTACGATTTTCAGAGATTCTAAAAATTATAATAGATTATTATAACTGATAATTATCAGTAAATTTACGCATGTGATTGTATTGAACATATGGCGTGTGCCATATCAAACTACAAAGCTACGAGGAAGCTGAAGGGTTAATATATAGAGGAGACATTGCTGAATGAGGGTAAGAAGCTATTTTGTCAACAAAAAAAAAACTTAAGAAAAATATTGTCGGGAAAACAGTAAATCGCGCTTTTCTCAAAACAACGTTTTTCGAGCTGGCTGACATTCTCAAAAAGAAGCTGTTGCACCTATCAAGCTGAAATGGCGCGTTCTGCACACGGGTAGCTATCGTCTCTAACAGAATTATGATTATTCATTAATATTTAATCAATTTTTCTAAACTTAGTACGTAGAAAAACGAGGCTGACAATTTCAAAAGTCCGCCATTTTGTTTTTGTAAAACGTATGTGGATAATTAAGGTACGGACGATAGCGACAAAGTAGTAATTTATTCCGTCTTATACAATAAATCGTCTCTAATACAAAATGCCCTCCACAATGTCAAAACAGAGATGATAAAATGTTTGATAATTGTCATTGCTGCTGGCTTTCCTGGCAAAAACAAATACGAAAGATCAATAGACTAGTCAGCAGTTCTTTTTTTCTGTAACACGAGAAATTCAATTAATTGAGGCCAGATATTAGCTGTGTGATGTCCTCTGAGATTTCAGAGCTTGAGGTCGGTCGATACTAACTTCATTAAATCGGGTACAACCTCTCTAAGGACCTTCTCAATCAATTACCGTTAATTTTATGATGCTAGGGTAGGGCAGTTATCAGTTATCGTTTTACAATGTCACCAATGACTAAATTAGTGTCCCCTAATGGGAATTTTTCATTTACAGTCACGCCCAATACAAATGCCAATACACCATCCAACATCAAAATGGGCAAAATTATCTCAGATTCTCCAAAATTTGAATTAAATCTTCATTTTGAACTGTCTATTATATGAGAATAACCAGCATCAGACGTATATACATATAGCAAAAAGTGATAATAATAAATTTGGATTAAATCCTCAGCCCCTTCCTTTTTTCAGCTGCTCTGCCTGAGGATAATTCCGCGTTGCGTCGGCGGCAGCTTGGCTTCATTTCCTTCCGCCCCTTTGGGCTCTTCTCATTACATATCGACCCGTTCTCCCCTTGCTGTCGGCCAGGAGCTGCACGTCTCCAAGACACGTCGACTGAACTAGAGGAGACGAAATAAATATTTTCATCAGAACGGAATCCTTCACGTAGGACATAATGTCCCACTTTTCCACGAGGTTCATAATGAAGTCCTATTTTCGCACTCCCAACGTGCAGCGAGAATTACTTACGTGCTACTTTTTATAGATGTTTATCGATTGGTTCCGCATTATTTGTAAAGCATCACAAACTTAAGAAAATCAATGCAAAGCTAATCTCGTAGTTCTTTAATTATAAAAATGAGTTTAAAAATGTCCCACATTAGGGTATTTGACCCAAAAAGCTGGCCATAAATCAAATTTTTAAATTGTTAAATTCCAAAAAGTAAACCAGTTTCTGGGATAGGTAAAGGACCGATCTATTAAAAGGCGGCAATATTTTTTCACCTGAGCCCTGCGCCACGTGTCCTTGTCAGCCAAAAGTTAGATTTTACTATGGCTAAACATAGATGCACATAAGTTGACGCTCTTGAAAACGGTTGTAATTTTGTGTGTTATGGAAAAATGTGACTTTTTTGTTATACCTTCTTTAGAACCAAGTATAAACTTCTATTCGACATTGATTTATTAAAATTTACCCACAATTTTGTTCATTGCAGGGCCGAGAACATTCGCTGTTATAAACAAAAAAATTTTATGCAGAATTTGAGTGTTTTAGTTAAGTGTTTAGCTTAATTAAGCTCTTGAAAGTGGTTCAAATTATAGTACACATATTTGACATTACAACTACTGCAAAATCTGCTGCGGATAGGTGCGGATGCGGTTTTTGTGATTTTATTTCTATCACGTTGTAAAGGAAATTCCAAAAATTGACGTACGGGCTTATATGTAATTTGATGCAATTCCTTGAAACCGTGATAGTAGAGGTAATTTAGAACTTATTTAACCATATTGTAAATGCCGTTCTGTACGTATATTTTTCTGTTTTGCATCATGTATAGCAAACAACCCCGATGACCTAGACTCTTAAAAATCATCCGAAAAAACCTTAAACTTTGTACTTGTTTGTGAATTTCTTGGAAATTTGTTGCTTGAAGCGAATCGGGTTTATATTCAGGGCAAGAAAATACATCGAAAGCACCTACTCGCATACACAGTTCTCTGCATTAAAATGGATTATTGTTGAGGAGAGACAATAGTAAGCTTGTGAAAAGAAACTGAGTTAGGCGTTTTCGATAAATATGTTTATACGGAATGCGAATCTGAGTTCAAAACATGCGTATTAGGGTCATACCACTAAAGAAACGACCGTTACAGCTTGAAGGATGATCACATTCCGAAAGTTTGCATGGAGACAATAAGTATAAGTATTAGACAATTTTGAAATAATTCTAAAAATAATAGTTTTTATAGTGTTAAATATGGTTAAATAGGTTCTTAATTGCCTCTACTATCACTTCTTAAAATGAATGCATCGAACGGAAAATAGCATGAATAGCGTTATGTACCGTTTCAATACACAATATCGACTGGTGTAAACTTTTATTTTCTTCCTCTACCACTGGTCTTAAAAATAAAACTTTTTTCATGATTTTGCTACAACATAACAGACCCAAAAATATTATCTCATATAACTCGGAAACGACATGTATTGTTCAATTTTAAATCCGTGTATATATTTAATCAGGACATGCCATATATATTTTTGTAAATTTCACACAGTAATAGAAATAAAATCACAAAATACTACGTATCTGTTTCTAATTCCTGCTGGGGACGTAAAAGGATAGAGTTTAGTCATACGGCAAGAATAATGTGTTTAGCCTTCCGTTACAAATTATTGATAGATTTAAGTTTTCCAAGGGTGTATGGCATATCTAATGTACGATTTCTTGGTAATTTATTAATTTGTATTGGTTAGGGATGTGAATTATGCAAATCAATTTTATATGTAAAATAATTTATTACAACGATATTTATATAACTGAATATTTTTGAAAAAATTAATCCGTCACATGTAACAACACTATGTTTGGGTGTTATTGTAAAAAAAATAGTAGTGCTAATTTGGGTTTTCATCAGAAAAACAAATAATTAGTGGCGGCTGCTGCAGGGAGGGCAGTGGGGCACTGCCCCCCTGATAAATTTCTTCTAATAGGTACATTAATTATAATATCTAATTTGTATGGTTTTCTGATAAGTTTGATAACAAATAGTAAGTTTTGTATGCAAGTAATCAAACGTATGTTTTTAGAAGTAACAATAGCTAATACGTATACCTCGTCAGAGCCAGCGTCAACTTCGAAAGTTGCGAGCCGGGGCATCTAGCACATTGCCCCGCAACGCCTATAGCGGAATCGACTCAGACGGCGGCTGAGTGGTGGGGATAGATATCGATTTTAGCCTGCCAGCTGATATCGATTTTAGCCTGCCAGCTGGACATTCTCTAGTTTGCCCCGCTTAGCGCTTAGCAGTGTGAAGTGACTTGCCTGTGTTTATTTCCCGTTGCTTTTTGACGTTACAAGGGTTTCAACAATGAATTCAGTAAATAACATTATTAACCTGATCAAAAATAATGCTCTTTTTCATGACGTTAAAACAGAGTTTAAGAAGTTTCGAGAAAGTTTAAGAGAAATGAGTTTTTTTCTGTACTTAATTTTCGATATTAAACATTTTAAAAACTGTAATAAAATTGAAGCAAAAATTCCTGTCTCTCTGCATTACAGACCCTCCGGTGCCCTCCCGTCCGAAGAAGTCACGAAAATTTCAATAATTAGTACTTCTAATTAATTAAAATACTCTATCACCCCGAGGGAAGTTAGCCATAAAAGTTATCCATAAAACACGGGTCTGTATGTGCCGGCGGCAGCCGGGCCCTGACTTTGTTAAATATTATTGAAAGAATAATATATCAAAGTTAGTTTGGGTGTCATTAATTAATGTGTGTTTAAAAAATTAATTTAGACCACCAATTACCATAAGTTCAATTTGTCACAACTTTCATAGGTAGGCTATTTCTTCCGTCTGGTATACCTACTGTGGCCATACGTCCTTTATTTAAGAGGACAGTCCTTTACGTCACTGCTCCGTCCTCTAACGATATTTATTTTCTAAAATAGGCATTTTGTCCTTTATTTTGTAAAGTCGTCGCAAAGTTAAAAAAATAAATTATGTATTGAACAAGTTATTTTTTTTTGTACAAGAGTAAACATCCAGTATCTTTGGACCCTTTTCAACCAAAAGCTTTTCAGCTCTAAGTGTGGTCATACAACTTCTAAATATGAAGAGTCCAATTTCGCTGAAAAACTTTAAAAATAGTTGCCAGCAAAAAGAAAATTAAAAAAAAAGGCGTCAAAAAGACTTTATCTTCAATAAAAATGCTATGGGCCCTTTTCACCAAACCCTAAATGTCTTCATATCAGTTCAGTAATCTAATATTGTGTTGGTCATTTTTAGGTTATGATATTAATGAACTGCAGCTAAGGTCAGTCTGTTGAATTTCCATGAATAAAATTACAAGGTGCGCCGCACGCGGCATCAGAGAGTCACGCCATAAGCAATTACGCTTCCAATCTATTAAGTAAACGCTGTAATCAAATTCATTCGACTATCACTTTAACGTTTCAGTGGATTAAAATAAATTAAAACCAGCCGGTGCACCTATCCACGTAACGGGATTGTTTGTAATTATTTTGTTGGCTTCATGTTGTATGGAGGGCAAGACCAAGTCGTTACGGATCAAATAGTCTGTCATAATTTCGTATTCATTGATAGATTCTCCACAAGCTAAAAATAATGTTTAATAATAATAATAATAATAATAATCCACGCCTTAACATCTCCCAACAGCTTTCGCCACTACGGGGGCTTCGGCAGGCCCGAATTTATTATTATTGTTATTAAGTTGTTTGGCTTTCAGTATTCGCCGTGGAGTAAACGAAAACCACAGAAAAACCTTTACTCTGAAAGCAGGGCGTGAGACTCGAACTCACGCCCCCCAGACTAATAGGCAAGCGCTCTACCACTGGGCCACAGTCTGGCTTCATCATATTATAAATCTGCTGTGCACCATCTAGAAGAAATAAGTCGAAAAATATTGCGGAGTATTACGTTATCTGCTTTACAAAGAGGGCGAAATAATAGCCGGGAAAAAATCATAAAACGCCGCGTTTAGAAATCCGTCTAAAAAGCTTTAGGTTCGCTGAAACTGCGATTTATTCCGTTGCAAAACGGGAGGATAAACATATAAATAGCGGGCCGACGTAAAATGGGAGAGATGCAACTGAGGCAGCAGCGTTTCCAGCGCATTAACTAAAGATAACAGCCCCTCCGTAGGAATTGTAAAACAATTGCAAATTTATGACGGTTTTTGGCGGGAAACCAAATGTATAAAATACATCGTATAAATTGAGCATATTTTAAAAAGATATTGTATTTGTATTATGGGTGAGAAGATTTGTACAGAGTGATCTAAAATGACTGAGGACATGTTGAATTTCTGCCAAATTTGAATAATTGTGATGTTGGCAATGGTTGCAAATGACAGCTGTTATTTTGGTCCAGTGGCATGGGTGCGCCTTCTTGTAAAGGGATTCATTCTCTGAGATTATAATTAGGTACATATATAAAACTATTAAGTTTCAATTCAAATCAATTCCCTTGAGGGTTAAATAAATAATAAAATGACATCCTTTATATCGTTGCAGGATAAGTTCATAAGTTGTAAGTGCATATGTTTTGAATAACATTTTTAAACTCTAGGAATTTTTAAGCGTTGACTTATTTATAAAATATCAATCTCACTGTTTAATTTGCTTAAGACGAATAATATACTGGTTATTAAAACAACTTAACATTTTTTTTATTTCTGCAACGAATTAAATTGAAAATTCTAATACTAATAACTTCTAATACGGTTGTTGGACTAAAACTCCTTGTTTTTTTTTTTTAATTAAGGATTATATTATCTTAATAGACACAGGATCTAACGATGCTATTAACTTAACAAAACCGGTTACCCAAAGAATTTTTAAATGAAGATTTGCAAAGAGAAACTTATTTGTTGATTTATCAAATTTATTATGCCGTTAGGCTATCCATTTTATAAATTGAGGGTTTATAACGGATTTTTATTGTACTCCCTGGTTTCATTTTAATAATGAATTACTACGATTAAATCAGGAAAAGCATCAGCGATTGGTGGTTATCTACATTATAAAATAGACTTATATGGCAGTACCCAATCTTCTTTTACATAACTTACTGTCATCGGTAAATTATCATTTTGAATTAAGTACCCGGTAATTTAAGAAAATATAATTAACCAATTGCAATTTTTTATTACGTCATTACCGGTTTAATTTAACATTTTCAATTTTTAATTACCCGATAATTTAAACCAGCGTAATTTAGCATTTTGAATTTTTAATTACTCTGTAATTTAAGCAACGTAATTTACCATTTTTAATTTTTATTTAAGTGGTAACTTAATATTTGAAATTAATAATTTTAATGTCAACGGTAATTTACGAAACAAGTTAATTACCGTAATTTAACATCTCTGATCTTTTGTAATTATGTGGACTATACCTTCTCCCATCATATCCGGAATTCTTATGAGACTAATCTGGCAACCCTGTCAGTCAACTAACCGACTTCAACTAAAATTACAACTAAAATTTTCATTACTCAAAGTGAGCACTAATGGCCTCCTCACACTGTACAGCGCGGGAGCCTCCAATTTGCACTTAACTAGCGTCGTCTAATGTGCTATCTCCGTAAATGAGCATCATGTCTACATACTCAGTATTTGTGAAAACATCGTAACGGCTTTATAAATAATTAAATATAATAAGTGCCATTTGGAAAAACAGTTATTGTATCTTCTAGTTCAGAGCTGCTGTTTTAGATCTACATATTTCGGTAAAAATCGTTCAGTATAAATAGACGTTACGTCCGACATCTAATTAAAATAATATAATTGCTTGCGATAACTGAGATCTTTCTGTTTGCCAAATGACACACTAACAAGACGGAGTGAAACTAATTTTAATTAAACTGTTACCCGAGAAATTAGTATAGACGGAAAAGAGTTATCCGGGCAACCAGTTTCAAAGTTAAAATTCAACGGGTTTCAGGCGGTCGCTCGGCCATTCTTCAACAGTTTTAATTAACATTAAGTTGGAAAGTTTCATCGAAACCTCACAGAGTGCGCTGCGCCCTTTTCTGAACTCAGCAAAAGGGTTGTTTCAACCGTCTTTTATAACTTTTTCTTAACATAACGCAAACGTTCTGAAATTTGAAACTGAAACGTATTTTTGTTTCAGGTGACCTCTGTCGACCACTCAACTGCAAGAAGAAGGAAATGTGTCTATTAGAAGACGCCTTTACAGCCGTTTGCGTTTCCAAAAAGGAATTGCAGAAAAATGGGTAACTTTTTTTTTGTTATTATTGAAAACTCGTTATGACTTCTGAAGCCATGCGATATTTTTCGTCAATCTCACGGTTGCTTAAGTGCCCTCGTTATTTGCGCAAAGCGTACAAGCGATCGAATCCGCTGATCGAAACGACTTCAACCGCTGCTTACTTTGCTGAAATTTCAACAGCGTGGTGCTTTCAGCCGATAAAACGTCAAGGAAATTGTACCAGCACCGTTCAATTTCCACATAGTTACGTTTTGCACTATTCGCTTCCTTCCGTGCGCTTTTCTATTTCTATTTTCGCTTGTACGGTTGACTTATTGATGGAACTTCCTTCAGACATTAAATGTACTATAAATTCGCAGAGACGTGGTGATACCGAAGTCGATGGCAGCCGCTGATGACCAGAAACCCAGCCAGACCAGGATCGATGATGACACCGACGATGATGTCTTTTATGACACCGAAGATGACCCCGACGATGACACCGAGGAAGACCTCAGTGATTCAGTGACGTAAGTTGCGTACCTTCGATCAGTTTTATACATTGCCGCTCATGGAAGTTCGGACACATAGTAAACATGTAGGAAATAATGATGAAAGCACTGATAACGTAGCAGGCGTGCTACGTTATCAGTACTTGTAGGTATCATTATTTCCTCTATGTTTACTATGTGTCCGAACTTTCATGAGCGGCAATGTACATCTGATTTCATTGGTACAAATTCAGATTTAACTGTTGTCTATTCAATTGATGATATGTGGAATCCGTTTGGGTACGATAACAAAATGCGACAGGTCGCTTAGTTTAGAATTGAGTTTGTTGCTGACTGCATAGGCTGACTGTGACACCTCAATCATAGACCTCAATTAAAAGGAAATTTGTGTTCATTAATCTGTCCAAACTGATAATACGTGCACGTGGTGGATTGAAACATTAGTAGGACTGTGAAATTAGCGAGAATTTTGCTTAGCCAGCATCGTAGTATAAAATATTCCTGATGTTTTGCAAACGATGGTTGTTAGCGTTTTCAGTGAAAATAGCGAAAAGGGTTAAATAGTCCTCTGCCTCACTGTTCAGCTTTCAATTTACTTTAAAACTTCTGCAGTTAAATCAAGAACCTTTCCAAAAATTTTATTGATTGAAAAGTTATATTATAAATCGTAGATAATAACCACTGAAGCTGAAAGCAACTGAGTTTCTGAGTGTCAGGTTATTAATAATTTTAATTTGGATTTAAGGTTTTTGTATTGGTGTTTGATATCTGATTTTTATTGAGCTTTTTTATGATAATTTAGATCTTTGAGAATACAACAATAAGTTTACGTAACAGAGAGATGTTAAAAAAATATAAATAACAACATACGGGGTGCGCCATTTTAAAACATCATTTAAGAAACAAATTATATCTCAACTAATAACAATTTCAAGGCGGGTTATGCCGTGTGTCAAGATTTGTAAATGCTGACGTTACGCGAACCATGTTCGCCCGCTTCTTCAAAGCTAATTGAATACTGAATACAATCAGTATTCAATTAGCTTTGAAGAAGCGAGCAGCATGGTTCGCGAAACGTCAGCATTTACAAATCTTGACACACGGCATAACCCGGAAGCAGTTTATTTTCTAAATGATTCTGGCCGTGAAAGCCTACGTACTTACTAGATCCATAATGTTGTAAGTAATTCTTACATCGAGTTCCATCGTTTATTACTAGATATAATACGTGCCGTGAAAACCGGGATGAAGTAATTTTTCAAGCTAAACAAACTGATGGCCAGAGGAAATGCGCGTTCAACATCGCTGCTCGCAAAATAGTCACACAAAAACGATATAATTAATCATCGGAGACCAGAAATCAACACCCAGGTCTGATCTCCACCCTTCTCCGTTCCGGATTTCACGCTCGTATCAAAAAAACAGCGATTTTTCGAGGGTTAGATATGGCTGGAGCTCATCCCCGTACTTTTTTTTAATGTGATATATCGATCATATTTTTTTGCGGAGATATCACTTACCCTTTGGCAATAGAACCCAGATTCAAATGAACTCTGGTGTTTTTAATGTTTTTTTAGAATTAATAACCGTGTCGTGGCAATTTGTAAGAACTTGTTAATTCCCAAGGCTGCCACCATTCTGGCACGGGAAGAACACACATCCCGGTAATGGTGAATAATTTATTTCGACCTACAAAGTCGGGATGGCAAAGAGGGACAGTACCGTTGGAAACTGCCGCCATTTCGTTAGACCTAATAATAAAATATGAGGCAATTTCTCGAATTTGTTGGGGACGGCCAGCACGGCCGTACCTTTATACTACATCAAAATGTAAATTGCTTTATTCCGGTAGCTTTTTTTTTGTAAATTGTTGCTATCTTCCACATCAGAGGACATCATAGATCATATGGAATATACTTTCGGAAATATAATGTTTCTATTACGAGATACTTAGCATTAGAAGTGTAGTTTTGTAACTGGTGTCGTAAAACGGGGTTGCCTTGTATATATTTTTTTGTTTAAAGTTTTTTCTGTTGGTCGCACGGCATGTTTTAACAAGAGCCGCCAGGCGGCACATAACCTACAACAGTTGTTTTATTATCGTGTGTTTTATTATCGAACTGTCGTCATGACAGCTGATTTAGAAATATGCAATTGTCTGAATGCACAAAAAATGATTAGGCCATTTGCACACGCACCGGCAAAACCGGATCCGATTCTGGCTCCGGCCGCCGGATGCAATGTTTCTAAATGAAAGATGGCACACAGCCGGTTTACCGGACCGGCAAATTCATATCTGGCCGAACAAAAATGTATGTCTCGCAGTGCTAGAAGTCGCCCAGCTATGAGTGTGCGTAGCGGGCACGCATGAGTCAATGACGACATACGGTCGATTGGATTGATATCCATAGGCGCGAAGCGGCTGGCGGTCGGTAGTAAACCGAGTGAATTTAATATTAAATGTTTGTCGTAACTATATGCAACACGTGCCCACTGAAATATTTTACTCATTTCTTGGATATGCATTGAACGATTGTATTACTGCATATTTTTCAAAATTATTTTCAGTAAAATTATTTCGCTTAGATGTTAAAATGTCTTTAAACCGTGAAAATGATCTTTCTACATCGCAGCTAGTCACAGGCGCAAAAGAATAAACCAACACCAAATTGGAATATTTTTGAGAAATTCCTTCATCCGTAAATGAACTCGTAGAGATTTGTTTTAAAATATTAAAATCCGGATTTCTATGTACTACCGCATCATTTTTTTTTGTAATTTTTTACTGATCGGTGCTTCAATGCTTCGTAACTTTTCGTACAGGGATTCAATCCTTTGAAAACTGCTTGCAAGTTCAACATTTTGTTGTTCTAGAAACTTTATGGTTGGCAATACTTGCGCAAAATTTGGATCAATAAATTTTAATTGTTCATGCAAATCTTGTAATGATAGTACTTTCTTGCAGTCTTTAATACTAACTGCTTCATCAGGCAAATTTAAGACGAAGGGTTTGATGATATCAAAGTTGCTTGCATACAAAATTGCCCCTTCTAACCATGTACCCCATCTCCTAATAACTGGTTGTGGTGGCAAAGGTAGATTAGGGCACTTTTTCTTGTAAAGAGACAATCTGGAAGGAGCTTTCAATAAAATTTTTTTGCATGCGCTTATTAGCGTATTCACGTCTGGATATTCTTCCCGAATAAATTCACAAATTCTATGAATGGCGTGTGCAAAACATGTCAAATGAAGAATATTTGAAAAATGTTGTTTAAGTAATTTACCAACTTTTAACATAATCGCAGCAGCGTCAGAAACAAACAGTTACTTTGGTAGCGTCTGTGATTCCTACTTTTTTATGGCGTCATTTACTATTGTACATATCTCTTCAGCTTTGACGGTACAGCGAAACTAAGTAGATATTAAATAGGGTTTATATAAGTCTTGCGGGTCCAACAATCCGGCAACGACGTTGACCACACATCTACCCTTCATATCCGTAGTTTCATCTGCAGAAACCCAAATATATTTATCGGATAGTTTTGACTTTATTGTAGACATTGTTTTGTCATATTGCCCTTGTACGTAATATTTTCTAATTGTGGATTCATCGGGTAAGTCTCGTCCAGTATACTTCTTGATAAATTTTTTAAAAACGGGATTATTAATTTTTGTTAAAGGTATATTAGCAGAAATAAATGTTTAACATAAATCATCAAAAAAGTTTTTAGTTGACGTTCCTGATACAGTTTCCATGTGTTTTTTTTTGTTTTTATATGAGCCCGAAGACATTGTTTATTACGAATAATTAAATTTCGTGAGCAGAAATTGCAAACCACTTCCCCTTTCTTAACGCACGTGAAAGTAATGCGAAACTCAGCAAGCAAACGATTCATTGCAGGATTTTCAAACTAAGTACAACTATAAAATAAAAAAAAAATAATTCAACTCTAAGTATAAAACAGAAGAACAAATTCGAAATGGAAAATAAAAACAGATATTCACACAAAATTTCAAGAAACAACACAATTGAAAGAAACTGCTCAAATTATCTATCGACGAAGCGGAAATTTAAGCAAGGCAAGCGACTGTACTCGATCAACGCCAAAGCAGGTGTACTGGTATGTACAACACCACATGAGCCGAAGCCAGACCGGCTAGCCGCTCGCGTCCCCACCAGCACGTGTCCCATGCACGACACTGGAAAATATACATTTTTGTCCGGCCACTGCTGATTACATTGCATCCGGCGCCGGAATCGGATCCGATTTTGCCGGTGCGTGTGCAAACGGCCTTAGTGTTTTCTTCCATAATATTTCATTCGCAACGACAGAGTTGATATGCGATAATAAAATAAAGAACAGTTAAAAGAAGGAAGTAAGAAAGAGAAAAACATATAAGTTAGAGATAAAAAGATGAGTAGGTGCTATAAAAAAATGACGGTATGGTAAAATACAGAAAATCGTGTGCCTATTTATGATTAAAGTACCTCTACGTATACACTTACAACAAACTTTCTCAAATTATGTTTCTGTTATGTGGTCTTCTTTTGCTAACGTTTTCGCAGTAATATGCCTCACGGTGGTTCTTCTGAAGTTTTCGAGCAAGTAGATTAAGATTATTAAATTTGCTGTGAATTTATGATACAGTAGACACAGTAAATATAAAGTTCCACAAGTTTGGCCACTAAATAACAAGAGTATGTATATGACAAACTTTAGTCAAGCGTACACCTGAGTTGTAACCATGACTCATACATAAATATTTATTCCCTTCTACCATTTTCCAATGTGTGTAGTACACAGATAGAAATTTTTGTTTAACTCAAACAAATATGTTTGACGAGAGGCAAAAATATATTTACCTACGACCGTATGTGTAAATGTCCCTTACGTCACGGACTACTTAGCTCGTATATCGCTTATAACATACGTGTGCCTTTGGCTGTGCGTTTGTGTTTTTAACGCACGACCTAATGTCATGATGACAGATGTCGCGCGAATATTTTAATTATTTTATTTGTCATTTTTGATACAGTTTATATTTATTGAAATTTTCGGTCGTAAGTAACTGCAATACTCGAGCTGTAACATATTATTACTAGCACGTGATAATTTATGTTGAATTTGTACTGGAATTTTCGATTAACACTTCAGACAAAGTTCTCCGTAGTTGCAATAGATGTCGCGCGAATACATTCATTGGTCAACCGTCAAATATTCTTGCCTGTATTTGTTTGTCATTTTTGATACAATTTATTGAAATTGTCGGTCGTAGGTAAAATTATGTACAATACTCGAGCTGCAACGCATATTACATACTCGTGGAAAATAACAAAACTCGCCGCTTCGCGGCTCGTATGTTAAATTTCCACTCGTACGTAATAGCCTAGTTACAGCTCTTGTAATGTAATATACTATTACCTACGACCGTATGTGTAAATGTCCCTTACGTCACGGACTACTTAGCTCGTATATCGCTTATAACATACGTGTGCCTTTGGCTGTGCGTTTGTGTTTTTAACGCACGACCTAATGTCATAATAACAGATGTCACTCGAATATTTTGATTATTTATTTGTCATTTTTGATACAATTTATATTTATTGAAATTTTCGATCGTAAGTAAGTGCAATACTCGAGCTGTAACATATTATTACTAGCACGTGATATAATTTATGTTGAATTTGTACTGGAATTTTCGATCGACACTTCAGACAAAGTCCTCCGTAGTTGCAATAGATGTCGCGCGAATACATTGTCAAATATTCTTACCTGTATTTCTTTGTCATTTTTGATACAATTTATTGAAATTGTCGGTCGTAGGTAAAATTATGTACAATACTCGAGCTGTAACGCATATTACATACTCGTGGAAAATAACAAAACTCGCCGCTTCGCGGCTCGTATGTTAAATTTCCACTCGTACGTAATATGCTAGTTACAGCTCTTGTAATGTAATATACTATTATTTGCTACAAAGAATGTTTATTTGACCAATATTACTTTACTCCAAACCAGTGGCGGCCCGTGGTACATTTTGATGGTAGAGCCACAGAGCATGAAAAATATGCCTTGGTTTTTAAATAAAGAAAAAAACACTTCAAACAGTTTTTATTAAAGTAATACATATGTAGTTAGATAGTAAGAATAAAAAATTAACTGAAAATAAGCTCAAAGTTATATTTTGCGATATATAAAGTCCATTCGACGTTCTTTTTTACTTGCAAATGACTCAATCACACGTTTATTGAAATCTTTGATCTTTACGAGTCAACGCATTAGAGCTTGAAGATGTTGCCACAGTCTGCTTTTTCACAATGATCAAATAATAATAATAATAATAATAATAATAATAGACTTTAAATAAGGTAAAGGCCTACCTAACTGTTTAATTTGCACTTTTTCCTCAATAGCACATGTTAGAAAAGGCTTATTCTGTAATGAACTAATTTGATTCATTGTGTATGGCGCGGAGCGGAACTTTTTGTGTTAGATTTAGACGATATGAGACGCGAAATACGAGTAACACATGCACGCCGCACTCGATTGAGCCAGCTAGAGTTTGGCTCCAAATATGCATACAGAAGGCGACATCGCTATACCCCCACCCACCCGCGCACCGCCCCGCGGTTTATCGATCTGCCGGGCCAGAAATAAGTTGGCCCGGTTAGCGGTATGGTAGCACGGTTCACCGCGTTGTGTTGGTGAGAGAAATGCGTTGCGATGTTTCACTACTCATTCAACTTACGCAGGCGTTGTTTAACATTTTAAATGAAATAAAAGGTTTTTATAGAATTTATTAAAAATTCTTGCTGAGGTTGAAACTACAGGTAGTGGCATGGCTCCTTGGCTCTATAATATATAACGAGCCGCCCCTGCTCCAAACAAATGGTATTTGACTCAAATAAACCTTCTTTGTAGCAAATAAATATATTTTTGCCTCTATTCAAACACGCATTTATTTGAGTTAAACATAAATTTCTATCTGTGTATTAGGTCTGCTTTCCTATTGCTTGATCTTTCTCTTGACGTGGCCAAAAAGTCAGGTATCGTCAGGTAAAGTCAGGAGGCTAAAGTTCCTCAAAGCTGTAGTCTAAGTTCTTTTTGTTTGTATGCCGATAATGTTAAACTGTGTGTCTTCATTATCTGTTTGGATGATACCTTCTTACAACAAGAACATAGCCTAAAATAATTACTAAAAGAGAAAAAGAACACCCGTTTATTGGATATATCCTTAAATTTTCAGATGTAAACCGTGTCCAGTTGTTAAGCCAAGATTCATCTGTGGTACTGATAACCGCACGTACTCCTCGTTATGTCGATTGGACTACCACAACTGCATTCACCATACTTCCATGAGGGTGGGTTGCAAAGGATTCTGCCCATGCAAAGGTATACCATCGTAGCTATCATTATGAATATCCGTTTGACGACAATTGTCTATTCCTAGCGGAAACCGACATACACCTACGCAAGAAACAACGCCAACAAGAACGACTGAATTCTTTCATGAACAAATACAAAGCAACATTGGATAAAAGTGGGACTACCATCGGCACTATAAATGGTGGCAAGCCTATTGTTCCAGCTGCAAAATCGGATGTTTACACTTTCACACCGCAGGATTTCAAGTACGAGAATAAGCATTATAAGTACATCAAGTATACGAAATACAACAAGGTAAATAATCAGAAGTCCTTTTATATCCTTCTATTAATTTTCTATTTTCTAATTAGGATAACAACTACTTGTACACAGGCGATAAACAAAAGGCCTACAATGAAGTTTTAGACAACAAACTCTACAGTAACTCGTTAAATATGATCCCAGCGACACCACCAGCTAAAGAATGCTTACCAGCGGCACTACAAGCGATGGGAAATCGACTTCTCGACTGGTTCTCAGTGGTCATGGCCGATTCATCAAAACGACGACGTCAAAGGAACAAGTCGAAAGGTAAACCCATACATATTTCCACTTTCTTAACCATAATCAATGATGACGACAGGTGTTCCAGTGTACTTCCCGTTACTCTGCAAAGGTGAGGTCAGGTGGATGTTCCAACATTTGGACCTCAACGGTGACAGCAGGTTGAGTTTGCAAGAGCTCTATGATCTGGAACACGACCAGAACGAAGTTTGTCTGAAGCCGTTCCTTCAGCAGTGCGACTTGAACAGGGATTTAATTGTATCGCCCTCCGAGTGGTGCCGCTGCTTCCAGCGGACGGAGCGACCTTGCGCAGCGGTCAAGCATAAGATCACACCCGATTTATTAGGTATCTATCTAACAGTTTTTTCTTATTGTCCTTCTTCCAACTAATGATATCAAAACATATGCAACTATGCAACTTTCACTTCAATTTGGGTACCTATTTAAATAGCTTAGTGCATTATATTTGCTTGCCCCCCCCCCTGGATTTCGAACCCAACTACCGCTACGCGAAAAACGATATAGATAGGAGTGTGCGAGAAATTTGTGATCGATCTTAGATCACAATTAAAGACCGATAAATAGAATAGATCTCTTATCAGATGGATCTTTTGATCATAGATCAGGTTGATCTCTTTGATCAGATGGATCTCGCACATCAAACCGAATTGAAAGCTATGTATTTATTTAATAGACAGGTTAGTCGCCGCCCGGCCTGTATGTAAAATATTTTCGCGGCTAGGCTTGAAAGTTATTAACTAAACGCCTAGCGGGCAATTAGCATCTTTCGTGTCCCTACAAAGATGCAAAAATGACATTTTCGTATAGTGAAGGATGAAAGAAAATTGCTAGATAAATGATGACTATTTCGATTATTATCGGCTATTGTCGCCAATGTCAGTTTTATTAGATATTGCGATATTGCCCTCTCGTAACAGTCGCGAAAGAGCCACAAGATGACAAGATACGGTATCTAAATTTTGCGCTGCAGTCCAAAATAAGTATTGTGTATGCACTTTTATTTGATCGTACTTATTAGTTTCCATTACTTCGCAATTTTTGGCACTGCTGAGCAGTTTATCTTAATTACACTGGGTGTTACACTAATAATCGTAGAATATATAGATAAGGTATAATAGTCAACTTTTGGTAGTAGACCAAATTTTGATATGAACTCATGTCCAGATAGACGACGTTTAGGAACTGCAGAGAGCCGGAATATTGTACCAACTTTAGAAATTGCTTTAGTAAAGTAGATTGTATAAACTATCATAGAATAACTATTTTAAAATCAAATAATTTAAAAAGATTTAGATAACCCATTATTGGCCAAAATTGGTACAAAAATTACCAAACTTCGGTTAATGAAAAGGGAGTTTCAAAAACGTTAAATAATAAAAAATTTCAGACAAAAGTTATTTGGTATTAAAAGGGCCATCCATGACAATAGATTGTCTATGCTGTTTGTTTTGTAATATTGGTACCATATTATGACTCTTTCCAGCGTTGACACAATACATTTCTGTACATGAGTTCGTTCAAAAGTTAGTAGTTGACCCAACATTGTCGCCTTACAAGTGTTCAAGTATAATAGTAAAATCAAAAAATATTATTTCGTCGTCGATTATCCTTAACACAGAATTTTCAAATTAATCCACTTTTCTCTACATTTAGTCATTATTTCTCGTTAACGAGGTAAATGAAAATAATATTGTTGCGTTTTTATTGTTTATCAAATTGTTATTAAGATATTGTATCAGATTCTCGATGACCACGCTAGAAATTATTATAGGAAATTAACAACAATTTCTGCTAACGTATTAAAACGTAATAAAAAGGCTACAATATTGGTTGAAAATTATACAAAATCTTAAATTCTAGAATAACAGTTCAATGATTCAGAAACAAAATATATTTACAAACAATTATTAATTAAAAATATTAATCCCACATTAATAAACGATAGAAAGACGGCGAAATGACTTGAAATTCAACGATTATCAATATATAATAAGTAAGTGTTGTCGAGCATACAGGGATCACGACCATGGATGGCTATTAACACACAAAAATGTGAACAAAAACATTTCACTACCTAAAAGCGATAGAGATTTTTCAGAGTGTATGCGAAATAACACAAGACGAAAATGCTGCAAAACAGTTAATGGCATAGTCCTTAATATTACGACACCATTTAATACTAAAAAAAATTTGCCCCCCCCTGGAACATTTTCAAACGGGGCCCATGTATGCGACCATTTTGAGGTTTCTGGAACAATGGGTTCAGGTGGTATAAAATTGTAAAAATTACCAAAATTGCAAAATAACTATTAATGCACAAGTAATATTTTGCATTGTTCAAATATTTTTTGTATTGGATAAATATTTTTGGTATTTGTTAAATATTTTATCAAATGCTTTACAGTAAATGCACGTTTTATTTTATATATTGCGCATATAATGTGTACACCTTCAATTTCATTTACATTGCTGCCAACTGAGTTAATTGGGTTGCATATTCCACGTATAATGTCGATTAGATTTAAATATTCAGGGTAAATTGTTTATTCTTTAAATGTTTTCAGGTACTTACGTCCCAGATTGTGACAATCAGGGATATTACCGGCCGACCCAATGCCATGGTGCCATCGGGATGTGCTGGTGCGTCGACAAACATGGCGTCGAGTTTGCAAACTCGCGCACGCACTTGAAACCAAATTGCGGTAAGTTTTACCAGAGTTTGCTAATAGTGATAATGGCGACTTCCAGATCTTGAAACTGATTGGCTTTATAAAATAAATGTTCCTACCAAAGGTGTTGACGTTGCATGAAAAGCAAAACAACTAGCAAAACATGCTCATGTTAACACATTTATTTTCTAAGGCGCCAAACCAAGATGCGTACCTAACATATCTTGGGCGAAGATTCGGTATGTCAGATTCATGTAGGGTTGCCAGGCCCAAAAATCGATTACAGGACAACGCATGTCAAAAAACAGGACACTCCTTTATCATAAAACTTTTTTTTTATAAATGAAATTGTAAATACCTAGTAATAAAAAAACAAAAAAGATAGGTAAGTACTCTGGTAAATACCTAATACTTAAAATAAACTACTAATTAAAAGTGATTAAAACTGTAAAACACAAGTACCTAAAAAAACTAAAATTAGTCTTTGTTTGAAGTCCTGATTTTTAACATGCCCGACAAGCTGTTTCTATCGAGCATACGAGAGGAATGATGTGGGTAATAAAAATACTCTTTTCGTCAGAGTCAGCATTTTAACCATATATAGAAAATATAATTGGATACTTTACAGCGAATTTGGTAGTTCGCTATTGGCCGAGAAAATTTTATCTATCTATCTATTCTTCGTAGATGTCAAAATCAAAAGGTACCAATCGAATATTCAGTGCCTATTTCTAAGAGTGATTCATGACATAAAAGTGCAATAGCAAAGATGCATTAAAAGATAACTACACAAAGAGAAATGGTTGTAACATAATTTGTTTGTCAACCAATCTGTGACCCAACCTATTGATTTAAAAGAACAAATTCTTAAGTCAAATAAGTATAGTATCAATTTAAAGTTGTACAATCTTAAAGTAAGACAACCGGTCAAAACAACGGATTTCTTCAATGAACGACATATATGCTTGCGTATATATAAAAAAAAACCGTTGCTTTGGATTAACAGAGCTTGCTTTGAATTGAGACATCGTTTCGTTGTGTATAGAATCTATCTAGAGACTTACCGTGTTTCCCAGTTCATCGTTCATTCCAAACAGCTTCAGGCGCTTCAAATTTCTAACCTGAAATTAAAAATCAATCATGTTACTTGTTATGTTACCTACTTGAGATTACGGGTATCAAAACAGAAAACCCAAATATGTATTTCTATGTAGTTAATAGCTATATAAAAAAAAATCTGATGTGGCCAGGCACATGACTTTATCATACTATATATAAAATTAATAGTTTAGCTGCATGAGATTCTATTTGATCGAGATCGGCTATGTCTGCATAAAAAATTTAGATTAAGATTTAAATTATACCACTAGAACTCCTCTGGAAATGCTAAAAGATTAGATTTTCTTGCTGGCTTCTACTTCCACGGGAAATCGTTTACCTGTAAAAATAATATTGTGGGGTGATAAAACAGGATGTAATAAGGAAACAATTATCGGCGGCGAGAGAAGATAACCAATTTAAATAGCTGAGAGATGTTAAAATCAAATTTCAAGGCGGCTACCCTGTAAAATTGTACGGAAATTCGTGCATTTCTACATTTTCTCGTCCAAGAAACATCTACTAATAAATTTTGTCATTGTGACTTCTTTCTCATGTTTTTGTTATAACATTCTAAATGTCTCTTCTAATGCTTTTGTATTAGATATTTTCGATGATGCAAATATTGTAAGTGACATAAAAATATAAAATCAATGTTAAACGGGAGTAATATGGCATTTTTTCTACGTTGGGCTATTAATTTTATGTACCTAAACGTTCAAACATTGTAACATTGTTTTACAATGGAAATATACTTTTCGCGAGACATAGTGTAACTTGTAGAACTGGTGGAACTGAACACAACGGTATATAAAAGAAATTTCACAGATACCCCCAAAAAATCGAATAAAAAAAAAACATTTTCGGTAGTACTATATGTATAAAAATTTATAAATTCTTCATTTTCCATCCGATTTCCAAAATAAAAAAAATACACTGGAAGAGGAATCCCAGACAATTATAAAGATGTATAATAGTAATAATATAGTTCAGTTAGATACGAAACAAAAGTTACAGCAAAAAATATTCAGAGGTTTACCGTTTCAGTCAACTTTAACAACAGTTTGATGACATGCTTCGATATGTAATATTTTGTTTCTGGTTTCTTTTTTTACTGAAAGCCCATGTAAATAAAGCGTTTAATACACGTTTGTTTACAGTTTACACTTGTAATAACTCTTCAAAATACAGCATATTTTCTTAAACATTTTTAAACACTTTATTGATGTTTCTAAATTCTCTAGTAGCTCAAGAATCATACAGGTCGTAATATTAAGGAATACTTTCTCAAAAACATAATGTTTGCCGTCAAAAGTGGCCTTACTACTAAATTATCAATTTTGAAGTTTTGACGGTTTCAGTTTGCAGAAATTTTATAATTTTGCAGTGCATAAACAGTGGCGGAACATGTGCAGCAGTGGCGTGCGGTCCATACGTGCAGAGCGTGCAGTGCACACCCTAAGATTTGGGAAAAAAGAAATAAAAATATTAAAAGTAGTCCAGTTAAAGGATGATATAATATTATGTATTTGTATACCTACATATTAAATAATATTTTTTGATAATAATAATTTAAACTAATTTACACTACATGCAGTAATAACTCCGGTACACTTGTCCCCGGTGCACTCACTACGGTCCAATAGCCCATATAATTGCTACATATAGGGTTGCCAACATGGTCATTTTGACCCGGAGACTCCGGGTTTGGCGACCATTCTCCGGGCTACGGGTTTTCAGTTAAATTCTCCGGGTTAACTAAAGGTAATTATCGATCTTTTGAGAAACTGTAGCTACCACAAAATATTTTTTTAAAATTATTATAATGCAGTAATTGTTATTCTAATCATACAGTTTGCAGCGACTTCCATTAAAAAAAGGATTTTTTTCTAAAATAAGAAGCACTCTATTACTCAATCTTCACAACAATTTAATTTTATATTTTGAGAGCATGTGAGAAACTTGAAAGTAGCAATCTTAGCATTTTTAGATTTTCTCATATGTCTAGTGAATACAGTAGGAATTCTGTAGTGGTACGACGAACGCAGAAGCTTTCAAAGAAACGGGTATTATTTAAAGGTAGGAATTTTGCTTGTCAGAAATCAACATTCAATATTGATACGTTAATTAACAAAATATGCTTTGAACATTCGTTGATTAGTTTAATATGTATTTTATTATTAGTTAGAGTGTTAGACTATGGACTAATATATTTACAAAGACTGAGAGGCCATAGTTA
The DNA here is from genome assembly GCA_963966075.1 of Aphodius sticticus. Classification (NCBI taxonomy): domain Eukaryota; kingdom Metazoa; phylum Arthropoda; class Insecta; order Coleoptera; family Scarabaeidae; genus Aphodius; species Aphodius sticticus. Next base: position 297,573 of record OZ014513.1, read on the forward strand.
TCATTTTTGACTAGAGACACATTTATTATGGTTTTTATACAAAACACCAATATTGTCGGAAGAAAATAAAAATTTAAAATTAGTTATTGACCCTGTAGATAATTACTTCAAGCAAAATGATTCCTTAAAGAAATGCTCTCAGTACATCAAAATTATGCTTGGTTTAGGTGGTAATATTGGCATTTTGTCTCATGTTGGTTGTATCGTAAAGAAATCGACAAGAGGCAGAAACGAAAAGAGGGAAAAGTAGTTGACATTAGTTGAAATAAAATAATTTACTTAGTAATTAGCATCTAGATCTCATAGTTTTCTACACTACCTATATCCAAATTTCACACCAAAGCGTTACTAAAAAGCAGGGTTCGGAAATATTCATTTATGAACGTTCGCGTACGTACATTTATGATTTTACACGTGAACGTGAACGTTTCAATATTCTCTGATGCGTTCTCGTTCGCGAACGAGAAGAATAAAACAAGTCCAGATCGTTCGCGTTCGCGTATGTTAGGTAGCAAAAATGTCTGCTGTTGTTCGTACGCGTGTGTATTGGTGAGTCACACAGCGTGCGTTCTTATATGTAGCTATCAGTTGCATCGATACGTTCGCGAACGGTCACTGCTGTCGTTCGCGTTCATATGTGAATGTAACTGCTGCGTCAAACATTCGCGGAAAGTTGGTGTGGTTCTATTCTATCTTCCATGCGTTTCAGATTTATAAAAAAAAGTTGTGGGAGATTATCAGACACCACTATTTTTTTCACAGCCCCCACCCTCCCCTGCAGTACACTAAAAATCAGGCAACATTTTCCCCAAATTTACAGTTTTACAAAGTTACGTCATTTCATTTTTTCACTTCATTTTTTAACAGAAATTACTATTATTGGATTATTGACATGTTTTTGTCATTTATAAGCTAATATAAAATTGTTTAAACAATTACTTTTTGTTTAAACAAAAATATACGATGTTACGAACATATTTTTCCATTTTTTGCAAAAATTATTAAATGCTTGTTTTTTTGTCACTTATTAACTAATTAGCAATTGTTTTAACAATGGCCATCTGTTTAAAAAATTTTTTTGATGTTATGCACATATTTTTCTAATTGTGCAGAAATTATTAGATTATGGCTTTTTTGTCATTTATTAACTAATATGCAGTTGTTCAAACAAATGCCATTTGTTTAAAAAAATATACAATGTTACGGACATATATTTCTTTTGAGAAATTATTATTAGATTGTTGGCATTGTTAGTCATTAATTAACTAATTTGCAATAGTCAAAATAATAATAATTAGTGTTGCAACCACATTATTGGTTTGACCGATAGCGTAAAACCTCCAAAATTAGAGACCATATATTGTTTATACAAATTCATTTGTTCAAACAATTGCACATTAAGTAACAAATTACAAAAAACATGCCAACAATGTAACAATAATAATTTTTACAAAAAGAAAAACAAAAACATTGTAAATTTTTGTTTAAACAAATGGTAATTGTTTAAAGAATTGCAAATTCGTTAATAAATGACAAAAACTCAATAATATAATAATAGTTTCTGCAATAAATATAAAAAATATATCCGTAATAATGTATATATTTGTTTAATCAAATAGTATTTGTTTAAACAAATAGTATTTGTTTAAACAAATAGTATTTGTTTAAACAATTACAAATTAGTTAATAAATGTTAAAAAAAATGCCAATAATCTAGTAATAATTTATGCAACTGTAGAAAATTATGTCCATTACAATGTATATATTTGTTTAAATAAATGGTATTTGTTTAAACAATTGCAAATTAGTTAATAAATGACAAAAAAGCCAATAATCTAATAATTTCTACACAATTAGAAAAATATGTGCGTAACATCAAATATTTTTGTTTGAAACAAATGGTAATTGTTTAAACAATTGCTAATTACTTAATAAATGACTAAAGAAAATAATAATTTAATAATTTTTGCAAAAAAATTGAAAACTATGTTCGTAACATCGTATATTATTGTTTAAACAAATGGTAATTGTTTAAACAATTTTAAATTAACTAGAAATGAATATACGGACATACCGTATCATACGGACATACTACCGTAATGATAAAATATTCAATGCAGCTAAGATGGTGATATCCAGGCGGGATTCAATTTTTCAAATAAATCAAATATTACAGCCACAACCTGAATTCGAACCAGGGACCCTTGCATTTGTTGCACAATGCTCTCCCATCTGAGCCTCAGTAGCTCAGATGGGAGAGCACTGTGTAAACGCAACCAATTGCAAAGAAGTAATTAATGACAAAGAAGAATAATCTAATAATAACTTCTCCAAAAAAAGAAAACTTGTCCGTAATATTGTATATTTTTGTAAGCAAGTGTCAAATTGTAAATGACAAAAAAAATGCCAATCACCTAATAATAATTTCCTTTAAAAAATATGTCCGCAACATTGTATATATTTGTTTAAACAAATGGTATTTGTTAAACAATTGCTAATTAGTTAATAAATGACAAAAAAGCCAATAATTTAATACTTTCTGCAAAAATGGAAAAATATATTTGTAACATCGCATATTTTTGTTTAAACAAATGGTAATTGTTTAAACAATTTTAAATTAGTTAATAAATGACAAAAAAACATGTCAATAAGTCAATAACAGTAATTTCAGCAAAAAATAATAAATCACATAACTTTGTAAACTTGTAAATTTGGGGAAAATTTTGCCTCATTTTTAGGGTATTGCAGGGGAGGGTGGGTGCTGGGAAAAAATAGTGGTTGTGGATGTGATCCTTGGGGAGTTCTGAACAATATCTAATCCCCCGCAAGTTTCTTTCTAAATCCGAAACGCATAGAAGATAGAATAGAACCACACCAAATTTCCGGGAATGTTTAACGCAGCACTTACATTCACCTATGAACGCGAACGACAGCAGTGAACGTTCGCGAACGTATCGATGCAACTTATAGGTACATATATGAACGCACGCTGTGTGATTCACCAATACACACACGTACGAACAACAGCGGAAATTGTGTCTACCTAACACACGCGAACGCGAACGGTCTGGACTTGTTTTATGCTTCTCGTTCGCGAACGAGAACTCATCAGAGAATATTGAAACGTTCACGTTCTCGTTCGCGTACGAACGGGAGTGAATGTTTCCGAACCCTGCTCTAGAAACACTACATCCCAAGATAGATTATCCAATTTAGGTTTAATTACTATCGAGAAAGAGGTATTAAGTTATTTACAATCCAGGCCCGATTTTTATGAAAATATTGTCAATGATTTTTTAAAAAATTCGGACAGGCGCATTGATTTAGCATACAAGTACATTTATATTTATTTTTTTCTTGTTTAAATGTACACTTATTATACTTAAATAAAAAAGTTTTGGTATTTATCCTCCACTGCACACCTTATGTGCAAATGCACCGCACGTCACTGATGTGCAGTCAGAGCACTTAACTTGATTAGCAACGTGAATTGTGCCCTAAAACATCACCTCAAAGATGTTCATAACTCTAAAATGACTCTGAACTTCAAAAAAAATCAAAAATCAAATAAACTGCGTAATACTCCTCAAATATTTCTATATAACATGTATAACTATCAAAACTGTCTGCTATTAGGTTTAAACTTGAAGGCGAGACAAGTGAAAAATCGTATCCGATTTTTACAAACTTGTTTACAACCATTATTACATAAAAACTAAAAATAACATAAATGAGAATCAATAGACAAGATTCCAAATTTTACTCGATCATGATCTGACATTTGTCTCCCACTATTATTTAGCGCCGGGCAGCGCTGTACTTGAGATTGAACAATTTAAAATTGGGAATAAACAAATTCAAATTGGGAATAAACAAATTCAAATTGGGAATAAACAATTTCAAATTGGGAATAATCTATTTCAAATTGAGTGTAAACACATGCAATTTGGTACTAAGAAAATTCAAATTGGCACTAGACCATTTTATATATCGATGGTCTAGCTGCAATACCACGTATAATCTATGCTTTATCCATGATACAGTACTATAGGTAGGTAGGTACTGCCGTTTATTTTTATTTTTATTAATGATGCATACTAACCTCAAAAGTATTCCAAAATATTGCATTTTTGGTCTATTAGCACTTCTCAAAATTTCATTTGTCCAGCATTATAAATCAAAAAAATAAACGACAGTACCTATGGCGTGGATCACCTGGTATAAATATAATAGTTTTAATTAGATATGTTAAATTACCATGGTAATTTACGGAGCCCATGTTACTCGGTAATATAACAGCGTAATTTACCGATATATTACCCCATAAAATTATCATGGACTCCGTAAATTACCGCGGTATTTTAACATCTCTGGTTTTAATAAATATTGGGAAAGCGGCAATAATAAAAAAACTTATTTAGGTTTCTTTTAGTTTGTTTTTCAATATTTCGCCTTAATCAAAGGCTTCATCAGGAAATTATATAAACTATAAAAATGCTTAACTAAGTGAACATAGGAACTTTTCTCCCGGTACTTGATTCTTTACCCATCGTTTCTTGACCTTCAATTCAATGTATCTGCAAGAGCTCTCCAATCTTCGTTATTATTATTTAACGCACAAATCTGTTTTAGACATTGACATTTTATACTTTCTTGATAATGTACGGCATTATTTTTATATTACAATAGTCAATACTTATAACACCAGCAACAACTGACAATTTGCGAATTGCTTAGTGCCAAATTGAATTTGCTTAGTACCAAATTGATTGTGTTTATTCTCGTTATTCTGAAATTGCTTATTCCCAATTTGAAATTGCTTATTCCCAATTTGAAATTGTATATTTCATTTTGAAATTGTCTATTCCCAATTTAAAACTGCTTATTAAGTATTTGACATAGCTTATTCCCAATTTCAAATTGTTTATTTCCTTTTGAAATTGTTTATTCCCAAATTAATATTGCTCATTACCACTTTGAATGTGTTTCTTCCCAATTTGAAATTGTTCCATCTGGAAGTGGAAAAGGTATAGACGCGTATTTCTCGATAACTTGATTTTAGCAGTGACCCTTTCCTCTGAACGGGTCACATATATAAGAATATATGTGATGAATATGTGATATAATAATTTAATAAATTCTAGTACCTAAATCTGTTTTATTTTTTCAGAAATTCTATTGGAGAAAGCCAACGATATCAGTGAAGCTAAGAATGCAGGTGAGACAACAGACGATGAAGATGGTGACGACGTTGACCAAGACATAGAGGGCAGCGCCGATCGTCCAGATAATTATTAATGTAGTTGTAGCTCATCGTGCAGATGAAAAACTGTCCATCTTTGTACTTTATTTTTGGGCTTTCTGTTCATTTCGATTTATACTCTTTCTAAATGTTGACACCGAGACATTCGGATACTGGTAGTACAATAAATGTTGTATTAAAAGTAACTGCTCCAGTACCACTTAATAAAATAGCTAATGATTAACGAAGATACGACGAAAGGCTTCTTACATTAGTGCGCAATGTACTGATCGTAACATTCCACTTACGCCATTGCTTCTACGATATTTAAGAGGGAAAAAGTTACTGTAATTGATAGACGTTTTAGTCGTTATCACCCTTGATTGTATTATTATTATTAGACTTATTAACGGTAATAATATATATATTTTTTTTAAGTGAGAGATGTTTGTAAATATTATTTTATAATTGTTATCCTTATGTTTGTCACGTTTATTTTCTTAATTGATTAGTCCGTAAGTTCTTTCTATATACTTGAGGATTGTTAGATATTAAAAATATAGTGCAATCGCAAAACGAGCTACATATGTTAACTAATAACTAACAGAGCGATATTTAAATTCGTGAAACAAACTTGACGATATGTAGCTTCTTTTTGCAGCAATCAACCTAATTACAGCTTGAATGTTTGTGCCGTCTTTATACTAAAAGGAAACTATTATTACAAATAATAATAAAATAAAACAAGATATTGCATTTTATGTATTAGGGAGAAAATATTTAATATGATTGTTACGAATTAGAAGTATAAAAATTATTTAATGTGATTTCTAGCGATGGGCTCCCAGTAAGCCGACTCAGGCCCGTGTTAAGTCCCATTTACAGCATAACTTAATCTGGCCTTAAGAATCGTCGCACGTTTTCATTTCTGTCTTAGATAACGGGTGGCATAATTGGCTTTTCATTTCCGCAGATAACTAAGGGAACGTTTAGGTAAATGTACATATAGCGGACACGTTTTTGGGTATGCTTTTCGACATCTTAGGATATGACTATGTGAAACTGAACAAATTTTCTTTTGTCCTACCATTCATCCTAATAATTTTGTTGCCATGTCCCATTTATGGACCCAGTACTAAAGACACGTATACATCTACTAAACTCGTAATTGTATTGTATGTTTTTAAAATAATAAAAATAGAATTTACTATACCCACACAGTTATTTTATTTCATAGTGGAACCTGCGAAACGTTGATATTCCATGAAATGCGCTTTATTTAGTTTATATTATTGATTATCCACAGTGGATTGTTTGTTCATATACTCATATACTTTATATACTTCATATAGTTTTCATTGTAAATAATTAAGAAATGATTAATTGAAATAAGTGGTATGTATATTAATTAAAACTGTAGATGGGTAACCAACAAACAAATTAACAAAAACGACTTACCCTGTATGTGCTCCTCCTGCATTCCTTTCCATACAGAAAACACCGAAAACACGCCACAATTTGAAGTAGGTTATGTTTTTCAAATAGTCCCAAACCAAAACATGACTACAAAACCTAATAACCTAAACACACAAAACACGTCCCGGTAGTGTTATAAATACCCTTTCACATAAATGGAATCTATTCCCATCGTAAGAATAATCCGTAAAACAACACGACTAAATATTAATATAACTCTTCTTACCCGGTATAACATAACTGAACATAACCAACGTATAACAAACGAAGTACGTTATGTGGTCACGTGATTGACTCAAACTCCCACAGTGCACCGCGCGCCATGTGACAGTTACTAACCCACAGATTGTTTCCTCTAGAACCTTTCGATTTTTCAATAACATAAAAAGCTACAATAGCGTCGAAAATGTTCGGAAGGACTCATTATATCGTTTTACAAGTCAAGTTTCTGCAGTTTATCCCATAGATTATATTACGTGTTTCCATCACAGACGTCAGTGGTAAACACGGCTGGTTAGTGTGCATTGGTGTGGTTCTAGTTTGGTTTTTTAAGTTCACTGCTGCGGTTTTATCTTCAGGAAATTAGTTTGGACGATTTTTTCTACAAGGAGTGGATCCTGCAATCTTTGTAAGTGTTTTTGCATGACTTTTTGCATGCCGTGTACGCACTTTAGTGCGGAAAATATCGCCAGTGGTGTTATCGTTGATTTGAAAGTTGATCAGTCCAATATAACTTTTGCCTCGGTATTTTTTTCAAAGAATATCATTTGATATGTTTTGTTTTTATTTTCAACATCTAAAATTCAACTTTCAATTCAACTTGGCCCTCAAAATGATGGAAACTGCAGACAGTGTTAGTGTATGTAACTATAAAATTAGGGATACATACTTTGGCTAGATCTAAATCTCTAACGGTAAAAGTTAAAGATCTATTTATTAACTAGATTACGTAAAAAGAATTAATAAATTTGTGTTTCATCTGAAGATTTTGCATCTGCCAGTGCAATAACAAACCAAAATTAAAAAACAAAACCGCCTAAACTATGTTTTTAACACAAAATTGCTACGTATCGTTAAATGTAGTTAACTGTTGCCCAATGTGACTTTAATTTCATCCTACTTAGAAGGTTCCATTACTTTGCATCGGCACTGATTGAAATTTGAAAAACTCCCTTTTTTTAGTATCTCTAGACATCCGAGGGGGCCCAGTGCCTCTGTTTGCACACAGGCCCACTCATTTATCATTTCACCACTGAGTAGATCACCTTTTATTATGTACTCCTTCGTGGTTTTTTAAACACGTAGATTTAGAAATAAAACGACAGTATTGTTACGAAAAGAGTGTATTATTCGTAAAATGATAGTGTAATATAATCGTTAATAACTATAATATACGTTATCAACAAGCCTAAATAATTTACGATGATGTTAAACGGTACAATGCAAAAAAACGTGAATTGATTATGACAAAAAAGCGTTGAATAGAAACTAGAATTAAAGCTCTCCTGCGTCCATGGCATCCCTGTACCCCCTGCCCTCTTTAGGTTCGGGGTCCAACTTGATCATATCGTCGATTCTCAAAATCGTAATAGCTGCTTCCGTGGCAAACTTGAGCGACTTGATCTTCGAGATGGTCGGCTCCAAGACTCCAGCCTTCTTGTTATCCCTAACCGTACCTTCGATCAAATCCAATCCGACCCACTTCAGGTGAGCGTGATCAACTTTCGTCTGGCTGGAATTCTGGTAGGCCCGCAATTTTGCGACGAGGTCAGTCGCGTCCTGCGCTGCGTTCACAGCCAACGTTTTCGGAATGACCAGCAAGGTTCTGGCAAACTCGGCGATGGCCAACTGTTCTCTGGATGATAAGGTTGTTGCAAAATTTTCGAGGTAGATTGATAGGGCTGCTTCAACCGAACCACCACCCGTTACGACACTCTTAGATTCGAGTACTCGTTTCACGGCGCAGAGGGAATCGTGGATGGAACGTTCCATTTCGTCACAGTAGAAATCGTTGGGGCCTCGCAGGATTATAGACGCAGCAGTCCTTGCTTTTGGTCTGAAAGAAATATACATTATTACGATTGATATTATCAGTGGCGGACTGGGTCCAAAAATGTTGGTTGCCAGGAAGCTAAGGGGGGCCCACCATTTTTTTGTTTATGCTGTCGGTATATATATATATATACAGGTGTCCCACTTTTTCCCCGAAAATCATTTTTAGAAAACGAATGTTGTCCTGAATAAATTTTTCAGCCGTTTGAACAGGACTTATTGGTTTTCTCAATTGCTTAAGAAGTTGGCGCCGGTTAAAATACGGTGTTGTTAAGAACTCAAACGGTTGTAACTTTGTCATCAATTTGAAAAAATCCATATGAAACATTTTACTCAGTATCTCATTTACTATATATTTACTATACTATATATTTATTTAGAAAAATTGCGGGGAGAAAAATGAAAGAGTTACAAAGGAAAACTTACAAAAATATTATGAAATAGAATGTTAAAAATAAGAAATAGAACGAATAAATACAATATATAAGATCGATAAATGAGCTTTCCTAAAATGTCTACCTCGGTGGTCTATCGTCAACAGCTAAAAAGTTATTAAGCATCTATTGTGACATTTGTAACTTATGCACAATATTCATAAATTAATATTAAATATCCAGATTGTTTGACGAAATTCAACAATCTCTCAATTAGAATAATTCTTCTTTTTATGCAGCAGAGCAGCTGTTAGTAATAGCATTCTGCAATTTTATTTATACAAACGTATAATTTGTGATATTTATTTTCTCCTTGTTTTTGTTATCAGTAGTAACTGGAACATCCCCATAAACTTATTCCTTAACATTTCCCGAAATAAAAAAGATAACTGGCGATTTAGCTGGCTAAGGCGTTAGACCACTACAACCAATCCAAGGATCCATTAAAATTCTTTAAATAGTTTAGAACATTACGTAAATAAATAAAAATTTTAAATAAGTTTCGACTGGTACTAATAAAACTAATTCTTGGATGATCATAAATTGCTCGTTTTTGTAACTCATAGTAGCAGTTTGCAATGACTAAAATAAGTTGCTGCCGAAGAATCATTACAGTTGTGCGATTGCTGAATTTCGTCGTGGCAACTAGATACGTTATATTAATTTATGAAATATTTTTTGTTCGCATATAAATGTTAAATTAGGTGCTTAATAACTTTTTAGCTGTTGACAGTAGACATACCGACTTAGATATTTTAGGAAAGTTGATTTATCGATCTTTCGAAGTATGTCAAGATATACAGGTTGTTCTATTTAAAATTCCTCTCATTTGACATTTAGCAAATCTCCAGTTATTCCGGATAAGTCATATTAGAATTTAATTTATTTAACTGTAAAAAAATGCGATACTTTTATTATCCGAAATGAATTCTTTTATTTCTTCATTCTTGTTAGTTACCTTAGAATAATTTTTTGAAAATGCTTATTTTTGACAACCCTTTCACAATATCTCAGAAACGGTTGATAAAACGTTGAAACTGCAAATCCAAGATAGTGAGACCAAAAACTGTGTCGATTTTACCCTATTATAACGATTATATTAAAACAAATGATAACTAACCCTTTGATCAAAATAAGTTCGTCATCTGAGATTCGTTCCTGGACTACTTCAGCAGCTTCTCCCACCATGCTGGAATCGAAACTTTCCTCACCTATCGGCATAAAAAATTATAACCAGTTAGTCTTATTTGTTATTTTTCGTTTAGTTTCCAAAATCAAACTTACCCTCCATGTTGGTCAAGGAGGTCAAGAAAGCCGCTCCGGTCGCTTTGGCGATTCTTTTCAGGTCCGTTTTGGTTACACGCCTTACGGCCATGGCCCCCTTTTCTACGAAATACTTCAGGCAGAGATCGTCTATGCCGCCAGTGCACAGAATTACGTTAACTCCGGTAGCCATAATTTTTTCGATGCGCTCTTTTGTGATGTCTAATTCTCGAGAGCGAACCGCTTCCAATTGATTAGGATCCTCAATCAAAACCTAACCACAATTAAGTTATAAAATTAACATCCAAACAGAAATTAAAATCCAATTACAAAATAATAAATAATAATAATAAAAACGTACCTGAACTCCCATCTTCATCTTGACCTTTTGCAATGAGAAGTCGAGGCAGGCAATCTTAGCGTTGGTAATTTTCTTCGGCATAGCCTGACTGGCAACGGTACAATTTAGCGCATAGCCCTGAATCAGCATGCTCTCCCTGGCGCTGCGCCCATGCGCCTTAAGGACGTTCACAGCCTTGATGGGGTACAACGGGTTACCCTTCGCATCTGTAATTTTAATCGCGTTGGCAGCATCGGCAACCATTGTGGCAAAGATGTCGGCATCGCTAAACATTGCATTAAGAAAAATAGAAAACTATTTACGTAGAAAACGGACTACGATCGGAAGAAAAGGATACGCGCCAATTATCTTTGAGCTCATCGAAGTTTTTGCTACGTTGATAACGGACTCGCGGCCCAACTCTTCGACGGGAATTGTTAGGTGTTCCTGTATGTATTTGCAGGCTTCTTTGCAAGCCAAACGGTAACCGCTAATTATTGAGGTAGGATGTATCTTCTGTTTTACTAATTCATCGGCATTCTAAAAATAGTATTAATATATATTTTATATAATTACATATGGCTTTTAGTGTCGTGCGTTATAGAGAAATTATTCCATTTTGAAATTAAGCAATACACTAATGAACACATGCGAAGAAAATATTTTATTGAATGCCTCTTCTAGATAATCTCTTTACAAGGAAAAATGCCTGCATTTACCTTTGCAACCAGTTATTGAGAGATAGGGTACATGCACATAATATGGCAATATATGATTCGATATATGGTACTTCCGTATTTCAATTTTTGGCTAACTGTGATGATGTTATTACCTAGCAAAGATGTTTAAATTAATATTTGCACAGAAGAACTGAACTTTTCTTTGGAGTTTCCAAAACCAGTAATTGGATATCTATAACTTTGTTAATATCGCACAATGATATTAAAACAATATTGAAACAAAAAGTATTTGGTACACCTGTCAAATATCTTATTTATATTTTAATTTAATTTGCCCTGAAACCAATATATAACATAAAAAACCTCAATAAAAAAAATCAACTTTTGCTTTAATCAAAATGGTGACTAACCCGATTTGAGATATTAGAAATCTGGCAACAATTTTCAAAAGATTGAGTCTGTGTACGAACAGTTGCACACATTGAGGCACCAATGGAATACTAAGGACATATATTTTTATGCTGGAATTGATCATTATCGATAACTAATGTGTTCATGTTATAGTGAGCTCTAACCTTGAAACAAATCACATTAAATGTTTTTTTTTAAATAAAACCAAACCTTTAGTAATTCTGCGGCAATTATAACGACAGATGTTGTTCCGTCACCAACTTCCTCGTCTTGGAGCTGCGCTAATTCAACTAGGACTTTGGCAGCGGGATGCTCAACTTCTAACAATTTTAGAATCGTAGCTCCGTCATTTGTGACTGTTACGTCCCCAATTTCGTCGACTAACATCTTATCCAAGCCGACCGGCCCCAACGATGATTTAACTATATTAGCGATGGTAGCCGCTGCCATCACTGTAGAGAAAAATCAAAAATTGATCAAAAAACAGTTTGTAAATAAAATTAGTGAATAAAAAGTGGATATTTTTAATATTTCTACTTATAGGATGTTAATTTAACATATAATGGCATGTTTTTGTGGCTTTTATCTCTTAATTTCTATGATTTCGACCACACCTGACCGCATGACTCGGTCAGGTTATGTAGGCGGCTTTCTAACAGAAGTTATTTACCATTTTGTGTCCTTACTGGTTGCCCTGATGTTCTTGTTCCGGCCACGGACAAAGCGCTTGCGATTGCCGTCATTTTGTGATAGGTTTTACTTCGGAAATTCAATAAAATTACAATTTTCCGGGTGGCCGTACGAAAAGATCACACAAAGTTCGAGAATACACTGGTGACTAAAGTCCTGCCAACCATCAGAAAAGAAAATTACACTAAATTCTCTATTCTTCCAAATATTTTTTACAGTTAATTTCGTAATGTAAGATAAAACCTGTTAGAACATTTCTAACAACATACCTTTTCATGATGTTCAAAGTTTGTTTTAAAATATCCTACATTTCAATTATTTTTCGCTTGTAATAGTTAGGAATTTTCAATTTAGGAACAACCCTGCTTATAGCGGTTGTTAGTCCTGTCGTCCTGTCATATTCATGTTTTGCTACATGTAAATAGTAAATAGTTTCAAAGAACAACTACCCGAGTACTTTCTACAAATATCCTTCCAACAAAATACTCATAAACAATGAACCAGAACGAACAAAATGGTGAAGATTCTCCTCTTACAATGGGTCAACCGCTCAGTGATTTTCTTCTGCAATTAGAAGACTATACTCCGACAATTCCTGATGCGGTAACAGCTCACTTTCTAAGAACCTCAGGTTTAGAGCCGAAAGATCCAAGACTCGTGAGACTCATATCAATCGCCGCACAGAAGTTTGTCTCCGATATTGCCAATGACGCCTTGCAGCATTGCAAAATGCGTTCCAATTCATCGTCAGGGAATGCTGGAGGCGGTAGTAAAGGCTCAAAGGGGACAAAAGATCGACGTTACTGCTTGACGATGGAAGACTTATCTCCGGCGTTGTCCGAATTTGGAATTATGGTTAAGAAACCACATTATTATGTTTAATGTGTTTTGTTCTCATCATTTAAATTAGGTCTTGATTTCTATTATTTCTCTTTGATTTTTGTATTTAATTAGTAAAAAATAAATAGTTTTTCATAGGTTATTGGATCTCTTATTTCAGCCTTATTACTTTTAAAACATGTATCATATATGTAGATGGGAGCATCTTTACGTTGTTGAAATAATATGGGTAAAGGCTTTCAATTTCCAAATTGAAATTCTTAATTCTCTTCATAAATTAGAAAAGTACCTAAACGTTAAAATTGATCTGTGATAGATTAGGATGCCAGAAAATAAATGTGAAACAAAAACATTATTTAAATATGTATAATAACATAACGGACAACAAGTAAGACTGATAAAATATTGTTCATTACAATTTGTTTTGTTCCAACAAGAATGTTGTGACTAAAGCGTTAAATTCATCAGCATATTTCAGGTGGATGTTATGCTTGCCGTCTGGAAATTTGTGCAATCTATAACAAAACATCAATAGATATTAGTTCTTGGCAATAATATTAATAATTTAACTCATGGATGAGAACGCTGAAGATTAATTAATTGAGCTTTCTTTAAAGATTACCTAGAGTTCTTTATATGTTTGATTAAATACTGTGGATGTTCTGGAGCTACCAGAGGATCCTTATCTCCGTGTAAGATAAATGTCGGACATTGAATTAACGGTACATATTTCTTGCAAATATCCCCTCCGTTCTTATACATAGTTCCAACAGCGTCACACCATCCACCCCACATATCCTGCAAGCCATCAGACCCGTATAATTTAACTAACGGTTCCTTCATTCTTGCAGACCATTTGCTAACATCCCTAATTTCTAAAAAGAAAAAAAATCTTATCAAAAGTTATGCATATTTCAAGTATATTACTTTCGTATGATTGATATTCCCATTCGACAATATAAGCATTCGAGCCCCAAGTTACTAATTTGTCGACAGCGTTTGGATATTTGGCTGCGAGAATCATTCCGGAAACACCACCATCACTCCAACCCAAAATGGAAAATTTCGAAATACCAATAGCCTTAAATATTCCGTTTTATTAAGTTTTGTTTGAATATTTTATTTTTATTTGTATACCTGCATAAATTCGTTAGCTATGTCGGCGTCTTTTTCGTAAAAATCGTTGGTAAATTTTCGATTGGGAGGCCTGCTATGCCCATATCCAGGTGGATCCCAGGCGATCACTGTAAACTTGCTGGTATCTAGATTTTCGATTTGTGGTTTGAAATCGCTCCATATCGTTCCCAGCGCCCCGGGACAACATAGTACTTTGTGAGGACCATTTCCCTTTTGAATGTAGTTAAGAGTTTGTCCTTTTACTTCTATTTTGTGTTCCTAAACCATTAAAAAGATAAAAGCAATCATAATTATATCGAATGTTCATAAATGACTTTGTCGGTAGACTATGCAACCTGTTTATTTGGGTTGACTGCAATCGAGAAAAATTCAAGTAAATTTTATCTGCCGACCGCCGCATTTGATAAACATAACCTATTATTTTAGATTCTAGATTGTTAAAAATAAAGCTATGGATCGCCAATTTGTTCTATTTATATGTTCGTGTGTTCTAAGTTTGGATCTCTTTTAACCTTTGCTTACCTTCATTGATGAGTAGGCACAGCATTTAATTAATATTTGCGATGTAGGCCTCTTGGAGAATA
This sequence comes from Aphodius sticticus, assembly GCA_963966075.1. NCBI lineage: Eukaryota > Metazoa > Arthropoda > Insecta > Coleoptera > Scarabaeidae > Aphodius > Aphodius sticticus. Next base: position 312,722 of record OZ014513.1, read on the forward strand.
GATTTTTCACAAATTTTCCAGTAACCAGCATATCGGCAACCTTCTATGACCTTGCGTGGTCAAGTTATACGTGAAACAAATGTTAAACAGACAATAAAGATATTACGGCGTCTAGGCAAAGATATGTGGGTCTAGGTGTAAAATATAGTTGAGATATGTGACCGAAACTACATGTATTTTTAAGTTTTCAATATCTGTGTACTCTGTACCGTCGTGAACGTAATCCAGACATCTGTTGTAAATGACTATTCCGGTCATTCTGGTTGTTCGTTTCTTTAATTCCAAAGTTTCAAGTATAAAACTAAAAATACGAATATTATAGTTACCATTTCTGCTGATAAACTTATCTTTTGGTCAAAACTATATCAGTTATATGATAACATATGGTACCCTTTTGAAACGATTGAAATAATTTGTAATCTTGTAAAAAATAACAATTTTTATCTATAGTTGATTTTCTTCATTCTTTTGCCTGATGTCTTGTGCCTCTTATAATTGATTTTGCCTGTAAGTTTACCTTTTGCATTATGGACTTTACCAAAGTAACTATTGTATTTATTTATTTTTGTTGTTTTAATGTACATTTAGTATAACTAAATAGAATAGTTTGTATTTTTCGAAGTTTTGATATTTATTCTCCTCTGCACACCGTATGTACAAATGCACCGCACGCTAGTGGCTCTCATGTACTATCGTGGCCATATATTATGTCCCTTCTTTTGATGTCGATTTTCTCGCCAATCTAGGGGCGAAAAAATTTGAAAAAATTCTGGTCCTGTCCTTGATTAATATACTACAACGCATAAAAATTAGAAAGCTGTATATGTTGGCGTTTGCCCGATTTTTCAAAATTAAGAAGAATTGGCGCTGTTTTTGACTCATAAATTTCATTCGTTTAACTTTAGCAATTAATTACTCCGGAAATAATCCATAGATTTCAACGAACTAAAAAGTAAAATCACCTGCGGAATGGTAGCTTTCAATGTGCATTTTTGTAAAATAATCGGAGTAGTGGTTAACCCACAAAAAGCTATATTATGCAATGCCAGCAATTTCGCTATTAGAAGAGCTATAGTGTTTGCGGACACAATTATAACGACCTATCAGTTTTATACGCTCAGAGCTGCCATTTGTAATATATGTAATATATCAAGAGTTGTATTTATGTTGTATTGTTTTTGCCTGTATTTAAATATTACTAATAAATAAACACAAAAGCGGAGTCACGCGCAAAACATTGTTCATGTTTATTTGGGTCTTAAAAATTAACAAATGGTCGGAATGATATTAAATTTAAGCGATATGTGACGCTGTAAATAATGATTATATGCATGCTAACTGCGTTGTGCTGTTAACATTCCTTACTGATCTATCCGCTTCCATCAAAATCTTGTTTACAACCTTATTGTATAAAAACTGAAGAAAACAAAAACGCCAATCGATAGAAGAGACTCTGAAGGCAACCTGAACAAACATTGAAATTTGTGTGCTAAGCGGTTTAGGAGAAAAAAAATCGGAATGACGGCAGTTTTACAAATTTACAAATGCAAAAATCGGGTACATTTTTTCACTTCTCTCGCGCTCATGTTTACACCGAGAGGCAAAAAATTTTGATAGTCATACAACATATGTAGAAATGATTGAGGAGTATGGCACACTTTATTTCAAGTTTTTCTGATCAGTAGTTTTAGAGTTATGAGACGTCAAACACAGGAGTCAATACTATCGAAACGAGAGATGGCAGTTAGGGCATTTCTCTCGTAGCGGGGTCACATATTATAACCAAAATTCTGAATTTAAAAATTAAGAATTTAATTCTGTTAGTTAAAATTACTACCTTGACAAGTTATCGTTCTTTTTGTGTATTGGTAATCAGCTGTCCGCCGTTCTCTCACTGTTGACAGTACCGCTAACGACTCCCTTCCCCGCATCACACCAAAACCGTAGAGCGTCGGAATTCACGCGGAGTTTCAGCACGATCTTTTGTATGGAAAATGCAAGATAAACAATGATTATGTAATAAACTTTAAACCTATGAATTATTGGGTAGCCTAGTCTATATTTCATTATTCTAGCTCTTCTAATAACGGAATTGCTGGCATTGCCTAATATAGCTTTTTATGGGTCAACCACTCACCCAATCATTTTACCAAAATTCATATTGACAGCTAACATTCCGCGGGTGATTTTACTTTTTAATTCGTTGAAATCTATGGATTATTTCCGGAGTAATTAATTGCTAAAGTTAAACGAATGAAATTTACGGGCCAAAAACAGCGCCAATTCTTCTTAATTTGAAAAAATCGGGAAAACGCCAATATATACAGCTTTCTAATTTTTTTGAGTAGTAGAGTATTAATCAAAGACTGCATCAGAATTTTTTTAAATTTTTTCGCGCCTAGGTTTGCGAGAGAATCGACGTCAAAAGAGGGGACATAATATATGGCCACGATAGTACTGTATGAACTCAGATGTCATAGCTGTGATAAGATTCCTTAGGTCATTCTTAAAAAGTTTGTCTGGTTTTTGATGCCGGCTTCTTGGAAGCAAATTCAGAAGTCGATGCTAGTGGTGTTGTGCTAAGGTAATAAATAAAACAAATTATATTTTCGAAAATTGCTTGTTATTTTCCTATAGACCCAATGTACGAAATAACATTATTGGATTGTTAAATTGACACAATTTATTAAGTATCTCTATATAAGTAGAAGAACCATATTATTTTCCTAAAAATGTAAAAATAATCAATAAAAAAAATAATAAAAGCACTGTCAAGTATGACATACATATATACATTTATAGTACTATGTTGTTATATATAACATTGAATTAAATAATAAAAAGTATATATATATATATACATATATATATATATATATATATATATATATATATATATATATATATATATATACATATATATATATATATATATATATATTCTTAAGGCTTATTAGGATTAAGTTAGTCTAACAATAAAAACAAACTACTACATCAAAGTGCATTTTAACAACAGTTGTAACAAAGCGTTGCTATTCACTAGTTTCGAAACTAACAATCTAAGAGGTTATATACAGAAATATTCTAAAATAAAACAACTTTAATCCATTTATTTGTCGTTACGAAGAAAACTTTGAAGACACCAATGATTGTAATTCATCAGAGTTATTGCTAACCTAAGATCACTCCCAATATTCTCAAAACCTACAAACGCAACTCCGTTGTCACCGATTATTGCAATTGTCAAAACTTGATTCACGCAAAATATTTATAATGATAATAATATGCACCTAAGGTATTTCAAATATAAATTAAGTTACTATAGTCCATTCTTTTTAGAATGGAGTATACAAAAAAAAAATTTAAAACAATTCCCAATAAATATCTCATGCAGAACATTAAACAATCAGTAGAGAACGAAACAAAACAAAACGTAATACTCATTTCATCACCCACATCCCATTAATAATCTTGTATCATAAATAAACTCTATTCATCATTTAACATCCAACACTGTAAGTAATAGTGCTTGGCTAATTAAGAAAAAAGAAAACTATATAGATAGTCCGGCCTTAAGTACCATGGCTAACAATTTGGGCCCCGAACGGAGGCCGGAAGCGATTTGTTAGGAAGTTTTATGTAAGAGGGCAACCTCCTCGTCATTTCCATCTTGGTCTAGAGAGCTCTGATGCATTTTAAGGGCGCCGTTCAGCTCTCTGGCGTTCACGAAGTTGGTAGCGATATTGCTAGGAGTCGCGTTCGTTCCCGACAGCTTTGGGCTATAAATTGTCGTCAACGGTTCGCTGTGCGTCGTATTCAGAGGCTGAGCTGGACCTGGTCTTGGTTCGGGCGATGACCGTCCTAAGCTGTCCTCCTCTCCCAGCGAATGCAGAAGCTACGATAAAGAATGTTGATGTTAGTTACTTAATTATATTTTATAATTTTTTGACCTGTAACATTATCTTAAGAGAACCAAAATGGAGTAAATTAGTTAGACAAAGTTGTAGACTATTTTGGTAATCATTAACCTAAAATTGGATTAGTAAAACTGGTCGACCTTGATTCTGTATAAATGCTAAAAGGTAGAATTTTGACATCTCTGTGAAGTTTGACATCTTATTGGCATTATCATCAAATGTGGGACCAAACTAAAAAATTAGTTTAAAAAACTTAGTTAAACGTCTTTTTGGGTAGAAATCAGCAACTTTGCTATTATTTATCCACTTTGGATCACTGAATAATATAATCAGCCCAATTTTGAAACATTTATTTTTTGATGCACAAACTTGTATACCTAATTTCTTTTGGGATGGTTTTGAATGTCACATTTCAAGGTCAGAATATTGCCATTTGACGTTGTCATTTAACACTTTTCCTAGGTGCTAGCGTTAACCATTTTGTTATAGAATTGGGCTGATTGCTTAAAGGCGCGTCTAAGTTTAGAAAAATTTGCGGAGAACACAACTGTCAAACTTGGAAATAGGTTATGCAACCATTTCAACTCAGTTTATATGGAGCAGCAATCTGACATTTTTACATATAATTTCACCACCTACTTTGACTGCAGTCGTTTAGAATAAATCTATATGAGCCAAATATCAAACATTTATTGTTAAATCACCTGAATAAATTTGTCAGAAAACGGTATATCTAGCCGCAAATTTTTCTTGATATCTAGACAAACCTTATGACATTGATACGGACATTTTTAGTGAAAATAATAAAAAGCATAGATGTATAAATACAATATTATACATATATAATATATATATACATATATACATCATCCTGGCTGTTAGTCGTCACGTGCATTGCACATATATCATATTAAAGTAAAATAATTACAGCAAGCACATTAAATTGTTATACAGAATATACACTTATTTTTGTACACATTATACACTATCAATCCTAGAAAAAATAGGGTATCTCTTATTTACAAAAACAAAAAAACAGTAATTCATTTGCTTATATTTCTACGTACTTTTCACCTGATCTATGTGACAAAGCAAATTTGTACGCAAGTGAATTACTAAGATGTTTTGCGGTATGCAGCAATATGAAGTGCAACAATCATTTCCATGGCCCAGCGATACGCAAAATTACCTTCAGGTGCGACAGAGATCACGGGTCAGTATCGTCTTTAAGCAGATCTTGAGTTTTAATGTGAAGAAATCTTTCTTCGGGGTCATTAGTTAACTGAAAAAATTATTAAAGGGGTGCTATAACCTAACAAAGAACAACGTGATAATGAGGAAAAGGCAAAAAATCGCAATGATTTTATTAGTAAGTTATGGCGTATTATATTAGATTATGTATTATATTAGGTTATGTATTTAATAGCGTTTTCGACTTAACTGCACTCGGTTACACTTAGGTTGCACTGGCAATGCGCAGATTACAAATTCTGAGAATCCATGCGCATTGTCAGTGCAACCTGAGTACGACCAAGTACAGTTAAGTCAAAAACGCTATAAAATATATTTTGGGGTTATAATATTCCAGTGACCTGAATTGTTTTCTAATTGATATATTCTTAACACAATGAACTAAACATAACTTCAAGCTTGAAGTTCAAGGTTAGGATTATTGAATAGTATTCATCATTTATCTGAACGACATGTATCAATACTTCCAAATTTGTTATTTCACAGATTTTATATTATGTACCGTAGAAACACCACCAGTTAGTTTAGTTGACTCAATTGTTACTTTTAGCAATTATCTTAAATTAACGTACAACATAAGTAAGTACCTTTTCAACTTCCTCATCAAAATCGCCAGTTGTGTTTGTGTCTTTTTTCGATTTCTCCATAAGGGAAGCCTTCTTTGCCGCTAAGTATAAGCTCCTCTTCACCTTCATGTAGAGCAAATCTGTGCAAGCCCTAACGGTATAGTCAGGAAGGAAAGTGTAACGTAGCATCGTATCCATGTTGAGTGACTGCAAACTGCCCATAGCTGACGGAGACTGTTCAACTATACAAAAGAACATTTTAAATAAGAACAAAAATATGAAATCTAAAAAAATCTCAAAAAAAATATAAACAGTATAAATACAAACAAACTTTACCTGTCCCAACATTCTGTACTAAAGCCTGCGTTCCAAAATACGTAAAAGGTCCGCTGTCAAATATCAGTTGCTCCTGTCCGACGATAACTTCGACACGACCCTCCAAGATCAAAACAAAGTAATCGACCGCCTTGCCCTGTTGGTAGATGACGGCATGGTCATCATTTCTCCAATCTTTATTCCTTCGTATGTGGTAGATGATGTCCTGCTTGAGAAGGCGGCGGAGTATCGTCTCGGAAATGTTGTTCGGTTTGAACAGGTCAACCGCTGAAAGTAGAGGTTTAATAAAAAGAGTCGTAAAACATCACCGAAAACGTCATGCTGGCGTATTTTGATGAACACAGCAAAACTAAGAAAGCCCCAATCCTTTGGCCATACTATAGCAGGCTACACCCATGTTTAAATCTGTATAGAATATTGATATATCGCAGTTTATGCGATTGCAAGCGATTAAGAAGATGCAGTGTGTGGGTATGTTGGGTTATGTATTGTACGTTTGACATATGGCATTTGATATCAATGTGTACCAATCTTAGACAAAAATGTTACTGTTTTCGGTATTACAATGTGTTAATTGTAACACCGAAAACAGTGTTACAATGTGTGCACGGTGAATGCAAAGTAGAAAAAATATTTTATGTTATATTTCACACCACGGATGTAATTCCTCCAAATAAGATAAGAGCGTATAGGTTTCTAGGTTGTAAACTCTCACGCTAAACTTTTTGCATGTACGCTCGGCTAGACGCTTGGCCGTATGTTCATCAAATAAACATTTAAACATTTTTTTCCAATATGAAACGTATTGTACCTTATTTCTAAGATCTCAAAACATCATTTAAGCAAAAAAAAATTTTTGGTTTTTCAAAAAATCTAGAGTGGCATTACCCCTTAAGTTTTTGATTCAGTTTAAAAGTTGAGACTGACCTGTGCTTAAGTACTGGAACGTCGCTAGCGTGAGTTGAGGGCTGATACGTATTCTATTCGATTCTCCTTTCCTCTCGGCAAATACGGTGAAATCTTGCTTGGAACGGTTGGCTGTTCTTCTACGCTTCGTACGGTTGTCCGCTGAAATGTGGATTGTTAATTTCGAGGACTTATTGTTTTGAGAGGGTAACTTACTAAAAACGTCTGTTTCGTCCATGATTTCAGCTTGGATAAGTTCTTCAATGACGTCTTCAAGAGTAATCAAACCAATCGTTTCATAGAATGGATCGCCATCGCCTTCACTATTGACTCTATTGACAAACGCCATGTGCCCCTTATTACCTTAAAAAGAACAAATAAAAATAAATACATGATGGAAGCATATTCAATTCGTTACCTTCTTTAAATTCTTTAAACATGACGTCGAGAGTGACATCCTCAAATACAAAATTGCAAGGATTTTGATAGAACTGACATAGCGTTTTCAATGGTGTATTGTCATCCGGATCGACAAACGCCAAGTCTTTGATGTATAACGTGGTGACTATTTTCTTTCTATCGCCCTCGTACACTGGCACTCTTGAGTAACCTAGAACAGACGATGAATGTATTTTTCTTTGTTTAAGTGATATTGCTTCTGGCGTACCTGATTTCATAATCTCGGAGACCGTTTCGAAATCCAAGATAGCGTCGTAGTCCAGCATGAACGCATCCTCAATTTTTGTCATCGCCTCGGCAACTATTTTCTTCCGTAATTCCAGAGCACCGCTGATGATGTTCACTTCGTCCCTGTCAAGATCATTCTCTCCTGTGGTTACCTGAAATTATCGACAGAAAATATAGAAACTTTTGCAAAAAGAGACAGTTACCTAAAATTTGCCGTACAGAACCTTGTTTGAGCAATTTCTTTAAATTTTTCAGTAAGTTGACCGTTAAGTCTTTGAACAAATCGTTATTTATTATACTCCACGTACTACATATAGGTGCGGGCCAATTTTTTCCGTACTTTCTGTTAAATGAACCATGCCAAACTTATAGTGGGAATTCAGTCAACAATTGTTGGTTTTTACTTTTTTATTCCTTAACCAATATTTCGGACTGTATTTTGTCTTTCTTCAGGGTTCAGAAAAGTTAAAATATAAATATAAAATACATGAAACGTGTCAATGGACAAATTATGTGTTTAAACAATATAGAAAAAGTTTAAAAACGTTGACACGTTTCATTTTTAGGATGACCACCACGTTCACCTGATTTAACGCCGCTTGATTTTTTTCTGTAGGGTTATTTAAAACAGAAGGTGTATGCGAATAATTTTGATGAAAATGTAGACGTTCTAAAATTAAAAATTAGGGAAGCAGTAGACAAAATAAATGAAGAAACAATTGATTCGATATATCTGGAGTTTAGAAGAAGACTGGAAAAATGTGTAGCTGTAAGGAGGGGAACATGTAGAGTAATGTTTTGTTAAATTACTTTTTAAAAATAAATAAAATATAAAACTTAGAATACAACATTGTAATTTGATATGTGGGCATAAATTTAAATATAAAACAACTTTTACCTATAACATTTTTGGTCTAATTCCGAAAAACCGATAGTTTACTCTTCGGCCAATTTAACATTTTCGTGTTTTCTAACCATCCTGCATGTTAAATCAAAATATTAACAATGGCTTTCGACTTCTTAGGACATCCAAAACTCTTTATAAAGAATGACTCTCGAGAAATTAAAAATTACGTCCATTATAGGTATAGTTAGGTCCATCGGGGAAAGTTGGTGTTGGCTGTTACACGACACCCTGTATAAACAGATTTTGTAGAAAAAAAAAAAATGCGCAATTACAAATACCAATCGACAGGTCCGAGTGTTTTTTTCAAACATGCCCATATTTATTTATTATCGAATTTATTCCATTTGGGTGATACACACTGTATATGTATTAGTAGTTGACGACATAGATGACGCTAGTTGTATCACGAAGCACTAGCGTCATCTATTAGGCGTATCAAGAATTGTCAATGATAACCAAGGCTTTAAATCTCCAGTATGGCAACTCTTGCCAGCACTTGACCAACATATTAATATACAATTTGCGGGAGATAGTAAAGCAATAAAGAGATGAGATTATCGGATAAATAAGATCGAGAGTGTATGCGGTAAAATCCTAAAGAATCTGGTTAGATGCGACGAGTTGAAGTTGGCAGCCCTTCAAGTTATTGGTCGGGCTATTTATATTCAGAATTTAGGTTACATACTTAGTCCTTACATCCTATATCTGAATGCATTGAATTCTCCCGTAAAATAAAAAACGCAAGATCAATAATCATTATGTATAATATTAAATTGTATCATGATAATGATTAAAAAATAGATGATTGATAGCGGTGATAGCAATATCACAACGAAGCAATTGAACATCTTATATCTAGAGATAGTATCGTCTTCATTGTGCGTAGGAAATCTCATGTAGTTACACAATTCATGTTGATTGCTTTATTATATTTAGTATAAGGATTTACACGTATATGGGACACATATTGTTTGTCTCATAAACCAGATTTCGTTAGTCATTTGATAGTACAAAAACAGCAGAAACAAATTCTGCAACGTCTCAGAGAAAGTAGTCAACGAAGAAAGAAATAATTTAGTAACAGATGTTAATTCAAATGGTTCAATTATGTTTACGCGTACCGAACAAAACAATTATAAAAGCGTCCTCTAGGGAGAAGAACTATTCCCGCGGGAAATGCCAGTTTCAGGTTGTTTGGCAGCGAACCGTCGACCTTGCTTTATCGGAAATTCATCTGGTCGAAACCGGCGCGACTGACCTAATTCCGGTGAGGATAGCACAAATCTGAATTCGTGAAGTAGCCTTTGTCTGCTATAAGTTTCCCTACTATCAAGGACATTACATTTTTGCAATTAGAAAATAAGATAAATATAATCAATTTCACAACTCTTTAATTCTAATAATAACTATACGGACGTCAAAAATAACTTAACGTCTCAAGTTACCAGTATGACAAAACATTAGGATAAAATAATAATTAAAACTAGTAAACTGTCTGGTTCGGTAACCCACCCTCCATAAACTGTTTAAATATTAATTAAATGTTACTAGTTACGTTCAAAGTTAGCTAATAATAAAGTTGTGGCAGTCCATAATGTAATTTGGAAGTTCCAACATGCTTCGCTTATGTTGTGTTGCTCATTTATATCAACGCAATACGCAATATGTCTACAGTTTTGCCTCACGGGAATGTTATATAAAAATAGGGTGACGTCACGTCTTCCAAATAGCGCCGTCTGTTATACATATATTGAAAATAGTTAGGTTACGTACAGTTCCTTACAAATCGTTCAAGTTCAAGGTAACAAGGCAAAACATGTGTCTGATTGGTCTTAATTAAAGAGATGTAAGCTTATAAATATCTGTAATAAAAATCGCACTATGATTGAAACAAAAATAATAAAGAAAATAACTCGTCATATCTACAAAAGATGATTTATGTCACTCGTAACTTTTTTTTCGTTAAACAATTTAGAGCAAACTGCCAGCATCCGCATACAAACATAAAATGTGATCAATCATGGGAATTTTAAGAAAAAACAAACATTTCATAAACCCAAAACTATAAACTCCAAAAACTCAACATCGTGCCGTGGAGGGCGGATAGGCCAACTCATGACTGACTAGAATATCTAAAATATTAGTAAACAGTTGTTAGTTTTCGAGATACTTGACAGTTTTATGAATTCTGTCAAAATGGTCAACTTCGATCAGTTTTTCGAGTTTCACAGCTACAAATTCCCATATTTTAAGATTCTAACAGCGCTGCAATTGACCACAGTCCAAAATAAATCTAATATTGCACATTTGGAAAAAATCTCATGTGGCCAGGCTCATAACTTTATCATATTATACAGCAGTGCCTCGGCCAATAGAATCAAAATATCTGTCAAATCCTGGCTAGTTAGTTTTAATGCAGTATGAGCGATCTCGATCAAATAAAATTTCTCATGCAACTAAACTATTAATTTTACCAAAAAATGTCATAGATATAAATTATACAAAATTTCAGATACACCTACACACACACACGCACAAATTTTTTGTACCTTGGTCAAAAATGTTCAATACCCTATTAGTGTAGTTTTTAAAATGGTATAACACTTGCTATGTTTTATTGTAGTTAATTGTAATTAATTGCTATTTTGCTGAAAAATGAGCTCATTGTTAAACTATTTCAATAATTGGATATTCGATTGAAAACAATTTGAAGCAACATTGACCTGCATGTGTGAAATGGCACACTTCTAAAAGATTTGGCAGTTTTTTTTTACCGTAAATTTCCCCATTTAAATTTTGGGGTAATTCAAAGGGGTCAATTATTTGGCCGTTGAAGATGGCACATTACACCGTAGCTGTAAGAAATTATTTGCACCAAGCTTATCCACACAGATGGCTGCTCTATGTTGGGCCAATTTTATGACATTCCTGGTCTCCGGATTTAAGTCTTCTAGGTTTTCTTCTACTGAGGTTGGTTAAAGAAGAAAGTTCAACAAATAAATAAAGTAAATAAAATAAATAAAATAAATTAAGTAAATGAATTGAGAGCAAATAATTGTCGCAGGATGTACTATCGTGGCCATATATTATGTCCCTTCTATTGATGTCGATTTTCTCGCCAATCTAGGGGCGAAAAAAATTGAAAAAATTCTGGTCCTGTCCTTGATTAATATACTACAACGCATAAAAATTAGAAAGCTGTATATGTTGGCGTTTGCCCAATTTTTCCAAATTAAGAAGAATTGGCGCTGTTTTTGACCCATAAATTTCATTCGTTTAACTTTAGCAATTAATTACTCCGGAAAAAATCTATAGATTTCAACGAACTAAAAAGTAAAATCACCTGCGGAATAGTAGCTTTCAATGTGCATTTTTGTAAAATGATCGGAGTAGTGGTTAACCCACAAAAAGCTATATTATGCAATGCCAGCAATTTCGTTATTAGAAGAGCTAGGATGATGAAGTGTCGATCATAGGCTACATAATGAATCATATATTTACAGTTTATTACAGAATCATTGTTTATCTTGCATTTTCCCTACAAAAGATCGTGTTGAAGCATCCCATGACCGCCGCAATTGACGCGGCGGTCTTCGGTCTTCGGGGTGATGCGGGGGAAGGGATCGACAGCGACGCTGCCGGTAGTGGGAGATCGCACGGGCTCAAAAGTTACTCCGAGAACAGTGTTTACGGACACAATATAACGACCTATCAGTTTTATACGCTCAGAGCTGCCATTTGTAATATATGTATATCAAGAGTTGTATTTATGTTATATTGTTTTTGCCTGTATTTAAATATTACTAATAAATAAACACAAAAACGGACTCAGGCGGACTCACGCGCAAAACATTGTTCATGTTTATTTCGGTCTTAAAAATTAACAAATGGTCGGAATGATATTAAATTTAAGCGACATGTGACGCAGTAAATAAGGATTATATGCATGCTAACTGCGTTGTGCTGTTAACATTCCTTACTGATCTATCCGCTTCCATGAAAATCTTGTTTACAACCTTATTGTATAAAAACTGAAGAAAACAAAAACGCCAATCGATAAAAGAGACTCTGAAGGCAACCTGAACAAACATTGAAATTTTTGTGCTAAGCGGTTTAGGAGAAAAAAAATCGGAATGACGGCAGTTTTACAAATTTACAAATGCAAAAATCTGGTACATTTTTTCACTTCTGTCGCGCTCATGTTTACACCGAGAGGCAAAAAATTTTGATAGTCATACAAAATATGTAGAAATGATTGAGGAGTATGACACACTTTATTTCAAGTTTTTCTGATCAGTAGTTTTAGAGTTATGAGACGTCGAACACAGGAGTCAATACTACCGAAACGAGAGATGGCAGTTAGGGCATTTCTCTCGTAGCAGGGTCACATATTATAACCAGAATTCTGAATTTAAAAATTAAGAATTTAATTCTGTTAGTTAAAATTACTACCTTGACAAGTTATCGTTCTCTTTGTGTATTGGTAATCAGCTGTCCCCCGTTCTCTCACTGTTGACAGTACCGCTAACGACTCCCTTCCCCGCATCACACCAAAACCGTAGAGCGTCGGAATTCACGCGGCGTTTCAGCACGATCTTTTGTATGGAAAATGCCAGATAAACAATGATTATGTAATAAACTTTAAACCTATGAATTATTGGGTAGCCTATAGTCCATATTTCATTATTCTAGCTCTTCTAATAACGGAATTGCTGGCATTGCATAATATAGCTTTTTGTGGGTCAACCACTCACCCAATCATTTTACAAAAATGCTTATTGAAAGCTAACATTCCGCGGGTGGTTCTACTTTTTAATTCGTTGAAATCTATGGATTATTTCCGGAGTAATTAATTGCTGAAATTAAACGAATGAAATTTACGGGCCAAAAACAGCGCCAATTCTTCTTAATTTGGAAAAATCGGGAAAACGCCAACATATACAGCTTTCTAATTTTTATGAGTAGTAGAGTATTAATCAAGGACAGCATCAGAATTTTTTAAAAATTTTTCGCCCCTAGGTTTGCGAGAGAATCGACGTCAAAAGAGGGGACATAATATCTGGCCACGATAGTACAAGACGGATGAAAATATCGTTTTAAAAAACGTCACGCTTGCGTTTGAATTGGTGGCCGGCAATTTGAACACATTCTTTAATTTTTATTTGTGTTTTGCTTATTTGCAAATAAATACCCGTCACACTAATTTGACTAGTGTTTTCATTCGAATTTCTACTTATTGAAATAATTTCAAAATAAGCTCATTTTGCAGTGACAGCTAATCTTTTATAGTATCGTTCGTAGTAAAATATAGCAAGTGTGATTAGCCGTTTTACACTACGCAACTCTTGCGCAAGAAGTTACACAAGAAGTTGTTAAGCAACAGAAATCTGCAAACAGAAAATGGTTCAATTTCTAGACTGCTGCACAAATTGTGTACTAAATTGCGTAGTGTAAAACAGCTATTATACTATTTTTCACATCAAATGAATAGCAGTATTAGATTTTTTTGGACGATTGCCAAAAGCATAACTGTTATAAAAGCGCCAATATCTCGAAAACTAACGACTCTTTACTAAGGTAAAGTCATGAGTTGGCCTATATGCCCTCCACGGCGTGACGTTGAGTTTTGGGACACCCCGTATGACAAGTGCCCTGTGAACAACGATCATCGTGCAGACTTATTACAAAATGGTGACGTTAGCTTTCCATGAATTTCCAGGGCTTGAATAGTTTCAATAGCAAAAGCAAGGTCAAACAAACATATCCACAAAGTTACAATACACAAAGTAACCTAAACTGAAGTATGTAATTGAAAGAATAACGATTTTCTATCGAATAACAACAAGAAATAAAGAAAATCGCTCACCTTCACTAACTCCTTAAGCCTCTCACGGTTGTACACGTTGCCAATTTCCTCGCCTAGCAGGCAGTCGAGTATCTTGGACACTGGATAGGCCAACGGTGACGTAATACCCATCACTACCTTTGTAATATGAATCGTTTTCGCGCCAACAGCCAAGCCGTGCCTGGAGCAGATAGCTTGAGGCGTGATCTCACCGAATAACACGATGGCAATAGTGGAAAGCATCACGGCAACAAGACCGGACGTCAGACCATCCAGCAAGATGGTGAATGTCGAATTTACCAAGACATTTCCCAGCAGAATGCTGCAGAGGAGGAAATTGCCATGCTTCCTGATTGGTTGAATCTTCTTCGCGTACTTCCTCTCATTCGGCGTACCAGTATTGCATAAAATTTTCAACTCCGTCATGTCGAGAGACATCAGCCCCAAGTTGAGCCCTGAGAACAGTGCTGAAAAGCACAAGCAAGTACCGATGATCATAATGGTTGCCCATAAAGGTAATGGCAAGTTGTATGTCTCTAGGATGACCCATGGTTCGCTGCCTTGGTGATAGAACGCTGAATCATTGGAGCCTCGAATGCAGAGGTAAAATAACTTGTCGGCGGCGAGATCTGGTAAGAGCACTACTATGCTCACTGAGGATTGCTCACGGAGTGTTTCTGGCGAGACCTAAGTTAAAAGCTCTTTTAAATCTATATAATCTAAGTGTTGTACGCGGGGTATGCTAACTCACTGAGAACGAGCCCTTCACCGGAAAGACAGAGCAGACCTGGCCGAAGTCGCCCTTTTCAGTGGTAAAGGCTAATGTCATCCTCTCGTTGAAACCCGAACCGAAAAGTCTTAAGGTTGCCGTACTTCCTGCGAATATCGACGGCACACCGTTATCACCTACTTCGACTGTTTTTGCGGATGAATCCACCCTTAGTCCAGTCACTTTCAACGACGTAGACCTGAAAGAATGAAATATCTCAAAGATTGTGTTCTTATAACAACGTATTTTGAAATAAGTTTACACAGCTGCGCGTTACTTCTTAGTATATTATTTGACGAGCACATAATTTAGGTTATCAGAAACGGGCATTAAGTTATACACGAGCCGCCAGGCGAGTGTATAATCAACCGAGTGAGTGACAGCCATTATGTGTGAGTCAAATACGACTCATGCATTTCATATAAAATATTCATTAATTTACGTGGATGGCATAAACCACAGAACTATCGCCATAAGCCACCGAACTGCCACGGTGGGCATTATATCAAAAGTTTTTTCATGATTCGTACAACCTGCACCAAACTCATTGAACAATTTCAAGCAATTTTTTGTTGGCTGTTTTGACTGACCAAAACATGATTAGTGAATAAAATTAAAAAAAAAAATACTTCTTTTAATCACTCATAGTTTTTAATTAATTTGTATAATATCATCAAAAATTCAGTACACATTCGATATGATGTTCAAGACATTTTTCTGAATCTATTGGTATTATTTTATAAGCGGGACGCACAATAATATTGGGTCTAAAATGCCCGAAAAGTATAATTAATATAAATTAGGAATTTTATTCTATCGAAGGTAGAACACGTTTAGTTGTCAATAAATTATCATAAAATACGCACAAGGAATAAGCGGCAATTGATATTAATTTAAACCCGGTATGCAATAATTTAGAGCGACTTATTCGCCCTGTGCATACACCGTGGAGGGGAGTTGCAAAACGATCTAAGCGCCCGTAGCGGAGAAATACTTGCCTACACTATGTGCAGTAGTTCACGGCGCATTATGTTGTGTACCAATCTGTCAGAACTAATAACATATCGTTGGTATATATATATATAATCATAATGGGACACAATAAGTGTTGCGTTATCAACTGTAATAATACATGAAAAATATTAACAAATGCAATATTGTAATAATTTAAATTTAATCGGACCACTTTATACACTACAGATAACTGTAACATTTATTAGCAATCTGCACCATTTACGCCTTGTGGACATACTACCGCCTACCCCTGTAGAGGCGCTTGCATCGCGCACTGTCTTGTAGCACTTTCAGTCTTGTAGAAATAGTAAAAAATAATATTTAAATATTATTGTTTTACAGGTTTCAAAAATAGTTCGATCAACGAAACTTAATATGAACTAGTGACGATGCGATCGTCATGCGTTTACTCTCTCTTTCTACAACATGTGTATAGATTGATATAACGTTGGACGTACGTCTTCTTAGACGACTGTCTCTTTTAGCAACACCGGATGATTCGTTGACCCAAGAATATTAATGTTTGTCCCCACATTGGCGCTGTAGACTGTCATTCCGTTTACTTCCCATATCTAAACAACAAAATGAGAAAAAATCAGCTTTGTAGGAATTGGTGCAACATTTCTGTCGCTGCCTCCCGGAGTAACCATATATGTTTTGGTGGCAGATATGCAGATTGAAAGTACTTGCGCCACTGTGTCTGGCAGTGGCGGCCCGTGGTACATTTTGATGGTAGAGCCACAGAGCATGAAAAATATGCCTTGGTTTTTAAATAAAGAAAAAAAAATTCAAACAGTTTTTATTAAAGTAATACATATGTAGTTAGATAGTAAGTATAAAAAATTAACTGAAACTAAACTCAAAGTTATATTTTGCGATATATAAAGTCCATTCGACGTTCTTTTTTACTTGCAAATAACTCAATCTCACGCTTATTGAAATCTTCGATCTTTACGAGTCAACGCATTAGGGCTTGAAGATGTTGCCACAGTCTGTTTTTTCACAATGATCAAATAATAATAATAGACTTTAAATCAGGTAAAGGCCTACCTAACTGTTTAATTTGCACTTTTTCCTCAATAGTACATGTTAGAAAAGGCTTACTCTGTACTGAACTAATTTGATTCATTGTGTATGGCTCGGAGCGGAACTTTTTGTGTTAGATTTAGACGATATGAGACGCGAAATACGAGTAACACATGCACGCCGCACTCGATTGAGCCAGCTAGAGTTTGGCTCCAAATACGCATACAGAAGGCGACGTCGCTATACCCCCACCCACCCGCGCACCGCCCCGCGGTTTATCGATCTGCCGGGCCAGAAATAAGTTGGCCCGGTTAGCGGTATGATATCACGGTTAACCGCGTTGTGTTGGGGAGAGAAATGCGTTGCGATGTTTCACTACTCATTAAACCTACGCAGGCATTGTTTAACACTTATAATGAAAAAAAAAAGGTTTTGTAGAATTAATTAAAAATTCTTGAGGTTGAAACTACAGGTAGTGCCATGGCTCCTTGGCTCTATATAACGAGCCGCCCCTGGTGTCTGGTAATACAATTCATCGTGAAAATAAAATTTAGCAGTTTATTCTGTCACTATAATGTAAATGCGTATTTAATTAAATAATATTAATCCTCACTCTTCACTAGACATAACTTCACAACCATCATACATTGTCTCAGACCGATTCGTTGCAAAATTTATGAATGAGAGCAGGATGTGCGTACTGCGCATGTCAAACATTCGCTTTTGGGACTTAATATGCAGTAATTTGGGTCAGATTTTGCCTATAAAGCTTCTGCTCATTTTCGTCCTTGATTGTAATTGTCATGAAAATGAGATTTATTGATATTTTGTGTCTTACTGTTGGCACTATTCCCTCACATTTCTTATCTTGGTTCAATTTGTATGGATATTTCACAAAGGACGTGTCGAATACACTTCATGAAGAATTTGATAAAATGTTGATTTTTTGCATAAGAAGCATTTTACACAATACTAGGTACGGAAATTTCACAATTTTACCTACTAACAGAAACATGCTATAGGTAAATAAATTGTAAATAATATATGTATGTCCGTATATTCATTTCTAGTTATATTTCTAAATAAACCTAAAATTATCGAAAACTAGTTTGATTATTCAATGAACGTCTTATCTAGAAACCACTGTCTCCATTGGAAATGGAAGCAGGAAGAAGTCAATAATCTTACCATCATTATTTAGTCGCACATACCTACAATAAAAAAAACTAATGAGACTAGGTTTGATGATCTCACAAAACATGAAATGAGATACATACATATGTCGACCATTTTAAAAGATATACGCATTACTCCGCGGTTTAAGATCTTTGAAATTAAGAGCTAGAAACAAATATATAATACCGAATATAATGAATTTTAATAATTAATAACTACTATTGTAATATCTATATGTAACTAACATAACAGCAAATTAGTGAGCAATAGAAACTCGACATCTTAGGGATTGTAATATTTAAATTTAATAACAATGTTAAATGTGGCAAACTTGCACATTTTCCTTAAAAACGTATTCCGCAGCACAATTGCAACCCTTATGGGGTAGGTGCGGGATGTTCCCCGTGTTATAAATCAATACTTGAACTTGAGCTAAGATTGTGGGAGTTCCGCGCGTCCGCGCTCGCGTCAATAGAACTAAAGAAAAATATACAGGTTAAAAAATAATTATTTTAAATGTGTAATGTATTTCGTTAGTAAACTACTTACGTCATATGGGATTTCACAAAATGGACAACAAGAATACCTATATGTAATTATATGGGATATTATTTGGTACCTAATAAATAACTTTCGCATGAGCTCAACTTTCTGCCGGACGCTGTATGTATGTGTTATGTGTATGTAGATCCTAGGTGACGTAATATACGATACAATGGATACCATATTTATTTACATTAGGCTCCGTACGAGACAGCGCGCGTCCGACATCATTGTTGTGCCACGCTTCTAAACTATTTTTAATTGGTCAACATATAACTGTGCGTTTAAACAAGTCAAACGTACTCCAATGAATATAAATAGATCGAGTAATGGTAAATCATGAAGACAAAGTTCATTTTGAAGATTGACTTGTATCAAAAGACGAATTAACATTTTTTAGCTTAATTGGAGATAATGATCACGCACATGTAGTGTTAGCGATATACATATTAGCTATAAATTGATGATGCAACAATTATCAACTAAACCGCAGAAGACATATCGTCAATAATGAAATAAATGCAGGAAAAACAACTCGCCTGCTGTATTTGTTATGCTTATGGTGTAACTTATATTAGTAATAATTAACAATAATTCTGATACAATTTCAGCAATCAGCAATATGAAAGATTCTAAAGGAAAATATTACGTTTACGGTTCGATGTAAACATCCATGAAAATACTATTTGATAAAATGTATGTAGTAATATTACCTAGACAAACATCAACATAATACAGCGTCAACAAAATAGGAGACTTACAATTTTATTATAGTTGCCGGATACAAGAACGCAATCAATAGTTTTGCTGATACACAATTTTCTACACAGAATAACATAAATAGAAATGAAAATCATGCCTATGATTCGTTTCATCTAATTGGTTGATTGTATACAGTTACAAGGATACCATTTCCGTATATTCTTCTGACAGAACTAAACGTATAATAATATAATAATAATATAATAATTATACTATAATAATAATATCTAATAATTATAATTATATTATTATTTAACGTATAATAATATGTTAATTTAAGTATTTCTAAAAATACCTGTTTCTATTAATAGGGAAATAAGGCAGGTGCTTAAAATAAGTGAAAGAATGACATGTTATCATATCAATTTTGGTCAACAACTCAATACTTTTACCGACATTATTTCTATATTTTCATTCAATAAAACTGACACAACGATCGGATGAGTTTTAAGTCATAACTAATGGACGAAAAAAATAAAATCTTGGAACTTATTGATCTTATAATTTCGATACGCTCGGTTACGAGATCGAACAGCTATGGTCAAAACACAATACTAAAGAACGGATTTTGTAATGATTATTTCCTGTACGAATTCTTCTTCTTCGTTAGACATTACTTTTGCCACAAGTCACGAATTTTAAGTCCTGTAGGAGATAGTAGTAAATACGCCTGTTCAGATCTGGATTCTGGCCAAACTTTACAAATCTGGCAATATATGGATGGCTTCATAATTCAAAACTTGTCAGCTGTTGATTGCAAAATTGTTAATTTAGTACTGGTCCATAATCTAAAATAGATGTAATGTGTGTCCAATAAAATATGAATCTAAGACCATGACCAAACTGAGTAAGTTGGTAAGCATGATGTATGACTTTTGTTAAATGCTATTTTAGTCAATGTTACCAAAAGGACGTCAAACAAAAATCTAATAAGAAACGGTCATACAGCATCCAATGCTTTGACGACATTCTTAAAATGTTACCCCACTAAGCCAGTGTTAGCGATTATTGTATATCTGGTTGTAAATATCTGTAATCACGTGGGAACCAGACATAGATATGTCTTTACATATTCTAATCATTTTTATATATTACCTCCCTTAATTCTTATTTTACAATCCGAAAGTAGTTGTAGTTTCACTTTGCAGGAGTCATCAATAATCTCGTTGTTGATGATACCAGAAATTGTGACTAAAAAGTGACTAACCGGCGTAAACAATAAAGTATGTAATCAGTCATTCTAACGAAGAAATCGGTGTTGCAGCTTAGCATAAGCGGCCTAAAATGTAATTATAGATTGTTCGTATGGGATCAAACCAGACTGAACTGGAAAAGAAGTCAACCAACGGAAAATCGATGGACACATGTGCGTTTGCGTAGGATTTAAATAAATATATACCCAATATGAAAGAGATATGAGTCAACGACAATGAGAATGCCGAAAATCGTGGCCGAATCTATTAAATTACTCACTGTTGTGATACATCATAGGAAGCTGCATTGAAAAAGACAGTAGGTCCTTGATGGTACCACAAATCCTGGTGATCCCCGCCGACTTTCTTCAAGCAAAAGTAGAACTTCGGCAGATGATGAGGCATAGTAATTCTATACTTGGCTACATTATCGATAACTTTAACCTCTGTTACATTGTACATGGTTTCTTCGTGGCATGTCATGTTTTTAGCATCGATCTCACTGGATAATCTAACGGGCATCCCTGAGAAGAAGTTCGCACCACGCACCTCAAATTCCACATCCTTGAAGCATTCATTTTGCCGAATGGTAGGATTCGTAACGAACACAACAGCTGCCGAGTCCAGCACTGGAGTTTGTTGTGAAAGTGCACTGTGTATCAAAAACAACACCACCGGTAGCAAAAACGTCCTATGTATATCACTCGCCATGATATTGCAGACTGATCTACAAAAACATTGCCGTTCGCTCTTATAACCATAGCGGAGAGCGATCGCAACATAGATATGCAAAACGTCATCGCGACTGTTCCAACAAGCAATAGATGCCGACACTGTGAGGTTATGTCTAGACTCCTCGATACGATGCCAACAGATGTCGCTCCCTATTATTTTAACGCAAGAAGGTTGAAAGGAAATCTTATATTTCTAAGTTTTGTAAACTGTACTTCATATGAACTTATTTCTTCCTGATTTAATTGTATTCAGCACAAAAATAAAATCCATGTTTTCCAGTCTTATCAGAATCATTTAACAATTATTTATTCAACGTGGTATTGTTTTCGACATAAAATCAAAAGTGAATTGCAGTTAAAAAATAAAAGAAAACGGAAAATAAATTTGGTGTAAAAAATGAATTTTGATGAAACGATATTTTTTCCACAAAAAATTAATAGAGAATAATAAAAAAAAAGATATTTCATGAAATGTAATATACCTACTTTTTAAGTACTTTTTTAAAATAATGATGAGATCTGAATTTTTTTGCAATAATAATTATAAATTTGTCTTTATTGGAAACTTTACATTATTTTAAATATTTCTCATTAATAAAACAGAGTTTGACATGAATAAAAATGAGTATATAATTTATGCTCAATTTTAATAGCGATATTACCAACACTGAGCATCTGCTCCAGATTTTCATTCTTATGAAATGAAAAATTTGCGGCAATATATTTAGCATAAATGTATACCTACTCATGAGCAAAACCTTTATACTCGCTTGATAGACATTCAACAGAAGTTTCACCGTCACATTCATTCATTTTACTTATTTATTAAAATCCTCAGCTATTTGCACCTACAAGAAAATGCCACTGCTGCTGAGATTAAATTTTTTACATTTTTACATGAAAAATTTCCATCTGCAAAATGCTGTAAATCTTTCAAAGTTCTTATGATTACAGTGTGTATAAAAAGAAACGAAACCACTCAATATATTTCTTTCTAAAAAGTTGACAAGTAAAAGATTCCAATAAAAGATTTAAGAAATTGCTTGAGCTACAAATTTGAAATGCTTAGAAATGAAACACACTTTATATTTAAAAGTATTTTGTATTTATAACTTAAGTCATTTTAAAAAACGACGAGCTATTGGCACGGTTGAAATCCTTTTAACATTGTTTAATTGCTTTCTTTTAACATTTAATCGTATTGTTACATTTACACCACTGACCTCAGGGACATGTGGTTTTTACTGTTCAATTTGTAATTCAAAAGAGTATAAAAAAAACGGGAAAAATATACAGTATTATATTAAAAAATGGAATTTGGTCTGCTTCTTACAAATACACAACCCTGTATATTCAAAAGTCATTCAAGTTTCTAGCTTAAGTCATTTCCTAAACCATTTCTTTGGTTACTTGCTTCTAAACTTTGAGGACCAGATATTGACACGTTACGTTTCTTCTTGTTGAAACTGATATAGCAGAAGGCATTCGGAATAATTGTATTTTTTGATGATATGGAATCGGAATCTTAGGTAATGTTAGAAAAAGATTTAGGAAATTACATTTTATTAAAGTAACATCTTAAAAAAACTATAAAACTGCACCACAAATTTACACATTCAGTAGGTACACATTCAGTGGACATATATATGTGACCCGCTCGGAAGAAAGGGGTCTTACTGCTAAATCAAGTTTTCGAGATACACGCGTTTAAAAAGTACAGCGTTTCCCGGCGATCAGCCTAGTGTTTGAAGGCTCATAACTCTGAAACTACTTATCAAAAAGAAATGAAATAAAGTTTGTTATGTTCCTTAGTAATTTCTATATAAAGTGTATAAATTTCAACATATTCTCTTTCTCGGTGTAAGCGTGAGCGCGAGAGAAGTGAAAAAAGGTCCCCGGCTTTTGAAATTGTAATTCTTTGAAATTCGCACTCACCTTTCCGATTTTCTTTCTTAAAAACCGCTTACCCGAAAATGTTCGAATTTTCATAGGTTAAAATATAGAATCTCAGCTACAGATTGGCCCTTTTAAGTTTTACGATTACGTAAAACTTAAAGGGTGTAAACAAGTTTGCAAAAATCTGGTACGGTATTTTTAATTCCCTCGCTCTCAATATTATTCCTACTAAATTCTGATAGCTATACATGTTATACAGAAATGATATATAGAATAATTACGCAATTAATCTCATTTTGTTCATTAAAGCATTTTAGTGAGAATAGCGTCTATGTCTTGATTCACTATTCCTATGTACAGCGGGCGGTTGTTAGTCAAGCCAAGCGCTGGCTGCACACGTGTGCGCCGGCTGTTTATTTTGGACAAATTATAAGATTTCAGCATACCTCAAAATCGATTATTTATTCATAAGACCTTTTTCTTCTAACGGCATAATTTATGTTTTCGCAAAAGTATTTTCAGTATTAAGCCACGCCGCGCCGCTCTGTGGAAATTTCGACAATTGCTGTAACAAACAGGGAAAGCTGTTGTTTCCAAAACTAGTATTTTGAAAATCTACTATTGTGTAAAGACTCACGTGGTGTAAGTCAATTCTACAAAAATACGTTAAGTAATTATCGATGAGTTTGATGTAGATTCAATTTTTTACTCATCCCAAAAAAAAACAACGATCCTTGGATAGTTGAATCTCCCAGTAGCGATGAGGATAATATAGTAATGTACAGTCGTTTCAAGCTGAACCGCCAAAACAATCTACTACCGGTCAAAGTGAGTAACTAGAAAATGTTATTGTTGTCAAAGTCGACTACAAGAAACATCTTACATGTTTCAATGTATTCTAATATGTCAGAAAATATTTTTCTTTTTACATCACCTAACACTGAAACGCTATATGAGCATCACAGCTCATTTTGATCAATTTGAATTAGTGCCACTTCGATCGTTAGTAACAAACCCTAAGAAGGCAGACGATTTCATAAAGAAAGCCACAGAAAGAGCTTCCCGAGAAAAGACGCTATCAAGGAAACAAAATACAAAAGCATGATTTATTCATAGTATAAAAAATAATTTCATGCTGTACTATTACAATAAGCAATACTTTTTTACATTATGGTATCATTATTTTCACAGCAATGTCTTTCATTTCAACTGTATAAGAAGTTAATAAATAATAGCATAATTTATCGGATTTCAGTAATACAATAATATAAGCCAAATTGGTGAGGGAATATATCGAGGGAGGTGTATATTACTTCTATTAGTTCGTATTTTTTATGTTTTACTTGTTTTCGACAATAAATATTTTGTCAGGTTATTTTTTTTAATTAATGAAAAAATATCAAAATTTCTATTAGAAAACAGAAATAAGTATTTATCTTTATTTTGCTGTATTACTTATGAATTTATAGTATCAAATAGCTTGGTAATCGCCGGGAAAGCTTACTTGTTTTGCGAGTAAAATGCAAGCGCACGATTCCTTCCGCGAAAAAGTAGATCCGTTCATCGCCCCGTAACTTCATCAAATTTCATCCGATTAATCTCAGATAAAAGACACGTGTAAGTATAAGATTCCAGCATTCTGAATCTGCCAAAACCCCAAAATCGATAATTTAGCAGTAAGACCCCTTTCTTCGGAGCCGGTCACATATACATATCTGATTACACAACACACAAACGATTCACTAAAATTTGAAATTATATATTATAAATAATGGTTAATTCAAACACCCAAACACCACGCATAGAATGAGTATCAGTAAAACTATAACTCCAATAATACATAAACCAATTCACCTTTTATCCAAGCATCGCACTAATAATATGCTGCGTCTATGCTGTGTCAATGGACATTTGCAGATGATTTGCAGTTGCTGCGTGTTTTTGTTTTCTTCCGTGCTAAACGGTTTGTGGACCTCGTGACCATAATAAAATGTTAGCGTCTTCCAATTTTTACGCCTCTCTCTATGTTTGCTATCAAAACTATCGGTGTATTACTTAAAAAAACGTGATAAATGTGACATTCGGCATTTGTGCTGTTCCTTCCCGTTGACTTTATGTTCGGTTTTCGTCGATTTTGAAGAGACAAATTGCCGGTATAAGGTAAGATGTTATTCTATTGCGCAATCGCTGTTGATCTTGTTGGAATGCTGGAGTTTTAATCTTGATTTTGTATGATTATTTTATTATTGCAACAAGTATATATGGATCGGTGTGTGGAAGGACACTAAACAAAACTGATGTATATATTGATGATGGCGTATTTAAAAATGAACTATCGCAGTTTTTAAAATATTAAGAACATTTTTATTTGCAAGAATATCCTTTATTTATTAAGAAAATATATTCTACCTGCTACGAATTTTGATTTTTATATTGTTAAGCTATTTATTAGTTATTTTGTAATTCTTAAGAATAATCTGTTGTTACTTACTTTAAATAATTATGTAGGTACTTCTATTAAATGTTGTTGCAAAAATGTTGTTACCTACTATTTATGATTTTTGTTAATTGTTCCGAAATGTTATATCAGTAGGTATTATTAGAATATATTATTTCTCTATAAAAAAAGTAATTCTTCTTAATTCAACATTGTATATGCCCCCCCCCCCAAGTTCAATATTGCCCAGGGCCCCAATATGCCAAACGCGCCGCTGTTCAGATGACATTCTAGGTGATTTAAGTTGAGAAATAAAATTAATACTATAAGAATAGTTTACAAATTTATTTGACATTTGTACAGTGGGAAATAATTCTTCTCAGAATAATGCCCGAGCTGGAATAGTCAATAGTTTGTAATGTTGGTTGCATACTATGCTTTTACTTAAGAGACAGCTTTACTTAAGAGACAGTTTTAACACTGTCTCCCGTACTGAAACAGGCTTAGCGGTTTACATAATTTTGTACAGGAACATAAAGCTATTGAACATCAAAAACATATCCACCATCCTAAACAAATTTATTTCGAAAAACTATCTTTTTACTACACAAACTACTATTCATATTTTTTAACAATGATGTTGGGATTAGTTGAAATGGACCTTGCAACTTATTCTGCGTAATATTAGTTTGCAATCGAACGTCGGGCGTCACAATCGGTCCACTGTCAGTTTTATTCTTTATAACACAAACTCTCTTACAGAAACTCTCTTGTAATATAGGATCCTCTTCCTCGGGGTGTTCATCAACAGAACAAGTAAAACCTTCACGTTTTTCTTCGTGTTTACGTTTTCTTCTAAACAGTTGCGAATTTCCACCGTAACCCACTCTTGTCAGCACATCTTTACATCGTTGCTGGAGCTTTATTCTGGTTTCTCCAACACTTTCAAACTCTGGAGCGTAACACACATGAAGTATACCTCCGTAGAATGATTTATTGTCTATTAATCTTTTTGCAATACGAGCAGACTGTACTCTTTCGTACCGGACATGGAAACATTCCGTAAACACTTCAGTTTTGTAGTTTGCAACTACATGTATGCTAGTTACTTGACCGAATTTCGTGCAGAGATTTTTAAGCTCGGTTCTGAGATTAATTTGTGGAACCCCGTATACAAATAGATGTTGCGATTCGTTGTTTATCGTGTATGATTTTACCGCGGTCAATTTCCTTCCCTGTCTGTATTTTGGCCGTGTCTTGCAAAGATCCAATTGTTGGTGATGCGGGTCTTCTCTTAAAGTTTTAATTTCCATTATTCACTTATTGAATATCACTGTTTAACTTTGTATGGAGGATTTGTTTGTTGTTTTGACCGTGTTTTGATCATAAGTTTTGAGGTTAACTCACAACCATCTCATGTGTGTACGCTACCGTACACATGATGGCGCTGCAGTGTTCTGAAAGTACTTTTTAAAAATTACTCGCCCTGAATTTGATACACAATATCATTTTAAGGAGCATAAGAAAACACCATAAATTTTATAAAACTTTATTTTATTGACACACTCGTTTGACTTAACATACATCCGGTCACTCACTGAATCGCACATATCGTAAATTATTAAATTACAAAAGTACAAATATAATTACAAGTAATAACTATCGTAGATATATGTCATTGGCGTGAAAAGACGCCATACCTATTCACTTTAGTACACGATATGACTAAGTAATTTTAAGAAACGTACATAAAATAATACAGTATTAACAATAATCTCTTTATATAATTACAATTATAACGTATTGTGTACATAAATAACTGTGTTTTATTAAACAAGGTGACGATGGTACGTATTGCTGAATTTTCTCGTCTCAAATATTGCATTCCGTACCAACTTATTCTTTACAATTTCGAACAGTCTATATACAAGGCGTACAAAATATTTCAAAACGTATTGTTTCTTTTAAAATTGTACACCTTGTACATTGAATACTTAAGAAAGTGTTATTTTTGGGATTTTAGCAGCTATTTTGAGTAGGTACTAATTTCTAAATTAAGTTTTGACCGTATAAAATGAATTTGATATTTGTTTCATAGGGTCAACTAGAAAATGGTAGTCAAAACAGCTGCTTGAATAGATCTTCTTCTGGTTTTATCAGTCATAGACCGCGTTGACTTCTCTACTGATCTGCCTCGCTATCATTATCGTTATCTGGAATCAACAACAACCAATTAAAGACAATGTCGCAACTAAAAACTATCGCAATTATACCTTTCTTGCCAGCGTACGCGTGCCTTTTTAGTCTATCATAGAGGTCATTGGTGGTGGTTCCATAAATACTGGCGTTCGACCGTGCTAAACTATTCATCTTCATACCATTGTGCAACCCTTCTTTCATGTATGTTTCATTGTAAAAGTTAGGCATCTCCCAGCCGTCTTCTTCATCATCATAATAATGAGCGTACGTAGAATGATGACTTGGAGCAATACTTTCCGCGTATGGTGGAGCTCCATAATAGAAATTAACTTGTGATCCGTTTTGATCAGCTGCTGGTGTGAGGAGTTTCGTCGGTTCTTTCCTCTTATTAGCCCTGTAATACCAAAACCTTATACTAAATTCTAAGCTTTTAGATTGTAAAAACATACCTTGCGCAAATCATCCATATCAAGAGTACGATGAAGATTATCAAGATCACTGATGCAGCAATACCACCAGCGATGTAAGCAAATTCGGACTTCTCTGCGCAATGCTTTCCAGTGAAACTTCCTATGCACCGACATGAAGGCATACCACGGACGTCTTTCACGCAATGTCCGTCATTTTCACAATAACCATCGCAGACGTCGATGCAACTCTTACCCGTTCCATTAAAACCTGGCTTACACTCACATTTGAAGTCACTGGTTTCTGGTATTAGCAAGCAATACGCGTTCGGGTCGCAATGCATGTTGGATCCCATCATCTCGCATGGGTTCGTGCATTCAGCTGAGCTTGTCTGGAAATTAGAGTGTTAGATCGTGTTATAATTAATAACTTATAATAACTTACAGCGGATGGTCCTTTAGTACTGGTGTTTGGTGGACAAGCAATGCACGTCGTTTGTTGGTAATCAGATTGATACCATCCCTTCTTACATGGTTCGCAGCTGTTTAGAGTTCCGTTGAGATACGTCCCCGGTGTGCAGACTGGTAAGGAGCATTCTTCTATACTGACACCACCTGATTTCGGGGTAGTTCTTCCTAGTGGGCAACCCAGACAGGAAGCTTGAACTCCTTGCATGCGATACGTTCCTCTCGGGCAAGGTTCGCATTTTCCATCAACAGCTAACTGCATACCGCTTCCACATTCATCTCTGCATTCTTTCACGGAGGTGGCTTCGTTGGTTCTCGTCGTTTTTCCCAGTCCGCAGATTTTGCAAGAGAACTTACCTTCCTCGGGCTGGTAGAAGCCATAACCACAACTCCTGCAGAGACCTGCTTCGTGGTCGTAGTATTTACCAGCGGGGCATCTTTCTTTGCAATCGGCAGCGCTTCTAGCACCTGGGCCCACAGTAACACCGGGTCTTCCGGAAATTACTGGGCAAGAGGTGCATTGGACTTGGCCAGTTTCGCTCTGATATGTACCCATAGGGCAAGAGATACACTTTTTGGTGGTTTTGTCATAGTAGGAACCTTGGGCGCATGGAACTGTATGAAAGGAAACATTAGAACATGATATATTTATACTATCTAATTTAGCTTACCGCAATCTGGTGCCATGACCACTTGACCGACTGGACAGGCATAATCGGATTCGAGAATTAACGATGATGGGTCCGGTACGGTGTTTGGTAGAATGTCGTGGACGTCAAATTGCGCTTCTTCCAATATGAGCTTTTCTAGAAGATCCTGGACATTGGATCTGTCGTTGTTATTGGAGTTGACAACGGGGTCGCTAAGGAATAATCGATTAGGTAATATTCTAGACTAGAAGTGGTGCAGTGATAATATAGAGAATGCATGCATTGTTAGGCAACAAACACCTGGCGGGTTAGTGAAAAATCTAACATAATAGAGTGCTTACTTGACAGCTGGGAACGATATTTCAATGTCGTACGTGTCACCAGACTGCTGCCGTCCTTGCCTGGTTCTGCTACAAGAAAGGAACGAACATGCTAGGTTCTAGAGATCTACACATTCACTATATAGGTCGGATAAAAGGCATGCTTAACACAAACAAATGAGATAAAAGAGATGAAAACAAATAGATGTGACATCAATAGTCATGCTAATTCTATTGAGGACACAAAACTTACGGTTTTATCGGAACTTCAGCATCGAGCACGTAAATTTCTCTTTCGTCTTCCTCCTTGGTTTGTCGGGAGATTCTATTCAACACGTCCGGTTTATGTTCGCATTTAACTCCAATATCCAATTTCTCGCACTCTCTTGTTCCTTCGATCGAGTACGAGCAGAAGTTCCAATCCCTGTTTAGAGCGTTGACCGCGTTCTTCACCTTCTGCCTAAGCACTCCCTGACCAGCTTCGTTGCATAGAACGGACGTTGGGAACAACATCGAAATCCTAAAGACTCTCTGTGCCGGTCTTGCCATCGAACAAGCTGGATACACCATGGGTAAGCTTGGATTTTGTGTCGGTCTCCAAAAGCCTTCAGCCCCGCAGGTATAGAATTTCGGTACTTCTTGCGAAAATCTCAATCCCGAATTGCAGCCAATCCCGCAAACCTTAAACTGACCACCTGCGCCCCAATCCTTGCATGTTTGCACTCCTCCCACAGGGTCTGGTAGCTCCGGGCAGAACTCCGAGAGAACTGAAATCTTAAATGTGCACGTTGCAGTGTTACCAGCTTCGTCGTAAGCAACATAAGCTATTTGATAGATGCCCCACAGTAACGTTTGTCCAGGACGGTGGCCGTTGCTTTCTTGAATGCGAACGATCTTCAAATTATCTGTGAAGTGAGGTTCGTCCCATGTAACTATCGCTGAACCGTTCTTTGCAATCACCCATAGATCACCTGGGCAATACTCTACGCGTGGTGGGATCTTGTCTACTTCCAATTCTTGGCATTTGTTGCCGGTATACCCGGATGCGCATTTTCTTTGTCCGCAGTACGAAGGAACGATTCTTTCCACACCTCCAAGGGTGTCTTCATATCCAGCCCATGTTAGGACTAGTCCTCGATAGAGAACTGGCTCAGTTCTGCAATCGCGAACTTGCTTCTGTACTTCGGTCGTCACATCTAAAGCTCGTCCCCAAATTTGAACCTTTGTCAGATGCCCTTGGAAACCAGATTCTGTGTACGCCTTTGGATTTCCAGATCTTGGTTTACCAAGTGTAACCCATCCACTAAAAATTGAATTATTAAAAAATCTTATGTAAATTTAAGTGTAATACGTACTATTCTGGTAGCTTTCTTCCACCACCGTAACCTTCGACACGGCTTGCAATTAAGCCTTCCGTGATCAGTTTTAGCTCACCGCCGTTGTCTCCATCCCAAACTAAGGCAATATGGTGCCATTGGGCATCATTGATTGTTGTGTAATCTTTGTAGCTTAGGTACACGTCTTGGAGGTCTGGGAACAGTGAGACTTGCACTCCGTTAGAGTGGGCTTGGATTAAGACTCTTCTATCATTGGCGACATGTTTTGATCTGTGATGAAAAGGATACTGAAGAAACTTAATCTAATTTAAGGATATTTATACTTACGATACAGCATATAAAGTAAAGAAGATTCCATTCTCGTCCTTCTCAGTGAATTGGACCCACATGGCAATTGTTAAGGTCGAAGGTGATCCTGTATAGAAGGGTATGACCTGCGCAGCAGAGCTCCTTGTTGGGTCACTGAAGTACAGATCGTAATCCACGGAGATGGCTGATGGCATAGAAATAATTAAATACAAATAGATGAACACATTTTGAAGTCTTACTTTTCCTGCAATCTTCACCGGTGAGATTGAATGGGCACTGGCAATAGAACTTTCCTGTTAAGTCAATGCAGGTAGCGCTTGGTGGGCAAGAATTTTCTTTGCAATCGACAATATCTTCGTCACAGAACCTTCCAGTGAATCCAGGTGGGCAAATGCAGTGGAATCCATTACCGTGATTTGTGCAAGTTGCACCATTCTTGCAGTCACCAGATTGGCAGGCGTCATACTCGTATTGGCAACCAATCCCTGTGAAGCTGTTCGAGCAGGAACAGTTCAAACCTGAACCGAAGTCGTGACATTTACCGCCGTGCATGCAAGGGTTTCCCAAGCATCTCTGAGGTGCAATCTCACAACTTTTACCATCTGTACCAGATGGGCACCTTAAATATCACAAAAATTAATTAATATGTATTCATAAATAATACTATACAAATAATAACTTACACGCAGAAGAAGTCTTGGAACAGGTTAATACATTTAGCGTCATTCTGGCAAGGAGTGCTTTGACATGTTCCTACATCAAATTCGCAGTTCATTCCAGACCATCCTGGAGGACATATGCACTGGTATCCTCCAACGTTATCCTTACAAGATCCACCATTCAAGCATGGGTCTGATTTGCAATCATCGATGTTTTCTTCACAGTGCGTACCCCTGTAACCTTCACGGCACATGCAAACGTATTTGTTATCTAGATCTACACAACGCTCGGTTCCAACGGCATTGCAAGGATCGCTTAAGCATTCATCAATCTCTGCTTCGCATTGCAACCCTACAAAACCTGGTCGGCACTTGCAAGTAAAACCTTCAACTTGGTCAACGCACGAGGCACCATTCTGGCATGGTTTCGATGAGCAGAAGTCGATAGGGTGTTGGCATCTTTTGCCTGTGAACCCTGGTTCGCACGTACATGAGAAATCGTCAACTTGGTCAATGCATTGGCCATCATTCTCGCAAGGATCGTTAATGCAATCATTGATGTTTGATTCGCACGCTTCACCAGTCCAGCCAGGGAAACAGACGCATTGGTGGTAGAAGAGTTTGTCCACACATATTCCATTCTTGCAAGGATTTCTACCGCAAAGATCTACCTTCTGTTGGCAACGCTTTCCAGTAAAACCAGGCGGACAGCTACAGCTGAAATCGGCGACTGAATCTGTACAATTGGCTCCTAATAAGCAAGGGTTTTCCGCGCAGTCGTTGGTGTTTATTTCGCAACGTTGTCCTTCCCATCCTGGTAGGCAGTGACACATGAACCTTCCTTGTTGTAGGGCAAGGCAAGTTGCTCCGTTGCTGCAAGGATTTCCATTGGCCGAACAAGGATCAATCTGTAAATATTGAAGAAAATTGATAAAATGCACATGTTGAATGACGAAAAAAATCATACCGTAATGTCACAATCAGCGCCTGTATATCCAGATCTGCATAGACAAGTGTAATTGTTGAAGCCAGGTTCATCCTTGCACATGGCTCGTGCTGGGCATGTGTCATTACCACAGTCGGATCGTTCGTCCTGGCAATTTATACCGGAATATCCTGGGGCGCATTGACATCTATAGCTTTGGGGTTGGTCGATACAAGTACCACCGTTGTAGCATGGTTGAGATGAGCATTCATCTATATCGATCTCACATCGCCTTCCAGAGAAGCCAGCAGGACAGAAACATTGGACACCATGACCTATGAAATCGATAAAATTGTACAATACTCTTAAGAAGAAGATAGTATAAGAACATACCCATTGGTACACATAATCCGCCGTGCTGGCAAGCACCTTCCGTACACTGCACAGCTTGGCAAGCTTCCCGACCAGTCGAGGCTGGATTTTCTGTTCGCATATTTGATGGACATTCCATGCAGGTGGTCTGTCCAGTAAGTGGTTGATAGAAATCCCTGGGGCATGGAGAGCATGGTGCTAAACCAGTTGGAGAATACAACCCTGGGCTACACTTGGATCTGCAGTAATCTTTCCCTGGAGCTGAAGGTTGATAAGTGAACATGTTTGCTGGGCAAGCTTGACATTCTTTGAAGCCACTTGTGGGAGGATCATTGGTGTAACTATTTCTGGGGCATTCCAAACATGGGACTAATCCAGTTGGGGAATAAGTACCATATCCACAAACGGGGATACAATCATTTATGCTCTTCGAGCCTTCTTCCCTGGTGTAAGTTCCTGAAGGACATCGCATACACGAGCCTTGCCTATCTAGATTTTGATAGAATCCATGAGGACAATAGGTACACTCTTTCTGTTTCTCTCCAGCGAAGGTACCAGCTGGACAGTGTACTGAAAATGGAGATGATTATAGACAAGTTTTAAACTTTAATAGAACAGAACTTACAGCATCGAGGAACATCGTTAGTATCCATATTTAGTACTTCTCCTACGCTGCAGGTAAATCCTCGTGTGATGTTAGAAGACAGAGCCTTAAGCGGCGGGCATTGGTTTGAGATAGATTGGATGTTTAATAGGATATCGATTGCTGCGCTAGCGTATGGAACCGAGAGGTCGAAAATAAGGTTAAGAGTGGACCCGCACAATTCGTAAAGCTGTGGTTGACGCACAGCTGGTATTACTGCTAGGATATAATCGATTTTCACCACATTTTCTTCCACCAACATGGGAACTCCTTTGATGATCGAGACGTTCATGTTAACGTTTACAGCTGAGCAACGCTGAGTGAGGATCTTATTCATATCTAGATAGTACTGTTCCAGTAACTCCATGTACTGCTTCATGCAACTTTGTGGTACCGCTCCATTGGCTCGGTACTTTATGGTTGGAACGACATGATACGCGGCTTGCTGGGTATCCTCTGAGACGCAGTCGGGCACAACGGACGTAGGCTTCCACGTTGTCTTAGAATCGCATGAGAATGTTTTCACTGGTTCGCCATCGGTAAATCTAAAGCCTGGGCTGCAAGTAGCTATGCACTGAAGGCCTCTATCGCCAGGTACGCAATTTATAGCCCCATTTGCAGGTGGTTGAAGCTCCCAGTCAACGCAAGGCGTTGCTTGCACAGAAACTTGGAAATAGCAATAGGCTTTATTCCCATATTTATCTGCAGCGGACACCGTGACATTTTCGTATCCACCAATAGGTATTGTGGCTCTATCTGGAGTGAAGGTGATTAGAACTTCTCCGGAGGCATCAGTAGCGTTGATTCTGCGTCTCGTGTCATTGAAATTTACGGAATAGCTATCCTGCTTGTCAACCAATTCGATAACGTAACTTTGTGGGCAGCTCAATTTCGGTGGGGTATTGTCTGGAACGGTGATGTTGATTTCGCAAATGGCCACGTTTCCGTCATAGTCAAAAGCGACGTATTTAACGACGGTGTCCTCAAAAACGTATGCTGGAGTTTTGAAATATTGAGGCTTCACTTCTAAACGAGCTATGCTTCCTGAGTTGTCTACTGCTGTGGGTTCAGTGAAGTTTACTGGAAGAAGTCCACCGTTGGCATCTTTCTCCACGACTATAGCTTGCTGGGGACAGTTTTGGAATACAGGGGTTTCATTGTCTACGCATGGTGAATAACCATAGTCATAACCCAGTAAGGGTTCGTCTTCCAATTCGTCGCAACCCATCAATTCGAATTTAAGACATGGATTGTCCATGTAACTTACAATTCCTAGAAAAGGAAACACCTTTAGTACAAGAATCAGTAGTCTTCAGATAATGCTTACCAAGGATGACAAAACGAGCCTGTACGTATTTGGGAAGGGAGATCATTGCAAGCTCTCCATAGTTACCAGGGTCTCTCATAGTTAAATTGAAATTTGGGAAGTAAACAACATAATTTTCAACATCAGCTTGTTTGTAGAAGAATCTTATCTCGGTTGGTCTTCCAACGATATCATTTGTTACAACTCCTTTCACCAAAATTGCTTTAACGCGATACACCTTTCCTAAATCAACACTAACATAAGTAAAGGCTTCTTGTTTCCCACACCATCCGGTCACAGAGTTCAGCCTGACATTCTTAGCCTCGTAGTTTGGCCTTTGTGTGGTGGCATTGATAGCAGAATCGGGAATCTTTCCAGAAGCTAAACCAAGAGGTCTTACAACTTTGCATTCTGGTTCGCGTAGGCAAGTGATCGGTCTGGGATTGATTAGGATGTATCCTGGGCGATTGCAGCCGAAGCTGACCTCAGACCCTTGCTCGTAACTCCTCGCGGTTTGGAAACCGTCGCTAGGCCTTCCGGGGTCTTCACAAACCGGACCTTCGCAACGTAGATCGCCGAAATCCCAAACACCATTCGCCTGACAGCGAACAACGTTATCATGTCTGCTACTCTGACCTGCCATGCGGAAGGTGTTCTGACAGCCGAAGAAGAACGATGATTGGTATTTGGTGTCCACAAATTCTCCATACTCTGCTCCAGGAGTTGGTGGTGGATCCCCGCAGTTCGCTTTTGGACACGATGGTTTCATTCCACTTAACCAATAATCAGGAAAACCCTAAAGAAAAATTTACAATGCTGATTTAAAAACATGATGACATGGCCAGGGCATTTCGGTAAGTGTAAGAAGTCAGCTAATGGCAAAGAACTTGCGAAAATATGAGTCCCCTTCTCAGAACAGTTTTCGCAAGTTAAAGATCTTGAATCAATCACTACATACATGTAAAATCCTATAATTAATAGGAAAGAATACCCGATATCACTCAACAAAATAACAGTGGACTGAGAAGAATATATACTTAGGCCAAATATTCTTCTTTAACCAACGGACACAAAGTACAAAGAAGCAAACAGTTGGAAACATTGGAAACGAAAAATCAATGCCTATAATACAATGAACCTTCGACACGTCCGGACATATCTTCGGACTTATCTTAACCTATGATTGTCAAACATGGGAACTACAGAAGAAATACCAAAAAATAAAGCGCTGTCAGATCATGTATTGTATTCAATTGTACATGATTTGGTGGTTACTTACAGGTTTTGGATCGTAAACGCATTGTCTGAAGCCTGAGGTTGCAGTTTTTCTCAAGTCACGACCAGTAAGCCCACAGTTCAAGGTCACATTCTCACGGAAAGGCACTAAAACGCTGGTTTCGTCTTCTCGTATCACTTTCAGGCCTTCTCCTTTGTCATCAGGGAGTGAAACGCAATTGGCGACTGAAAATTAAGTTCTTAGAACGGTGATGGTTGATGTATTGTGTTGTCTTACATTGACATGTTGGGACTGTACCATTCCAGGCACCAGTACTGGTGCATAGTAGTGAAGATGACCCAGCCATTACGTATCCAAAATCGCATTGGAAACGGACTAGATCTCCAAAGTGATATTTATCCTAAAAGAAGATTTCATTGATACCTATGTTTGTTGGTAGAAGTAACCACCACTTACCTTTGTGGACATGATAACTCCATCCTCTGGTGGATTCAGAGTTGGACACATGACAGGTACGCAAGTTTTATTGATTTGGTAAGTATCTCCATCCCGTACACCATTCTCACTATGTTCGATGAAGTATCCAGCTGTACCATTCTTCGAATATAACTCGAAACCAACGTTACAGGAACAAGAGTAGTCTCCAGCACTGTTGATGCATTTCTGGTCACAACCTCCATTGTCAGTTGCACATTCATTAATATCAGAACATTGCAATCTCGTACATCCCATAATTTCCAGTTTTATACATGGAGATCCAGCATAGTCCTGAATCTTAAATTTAATATATTGTGCCTCAATGGGGACTGGTAAGTTCAAAATGGACGGCGCTGGTTCTAGTATCCTGAATTCCACAGCCGTGCCATCTGGGTTACGGTAATCCTTGAAGACGTCTGTCAAATCATCGGTGTACTGGATCCTCACAGCAGAAGTAAACGCGACTTTGCCATCTCTTCGAAGGACGCTGGTCGTCCTGAAGCCTCTGATGATGGTCGGAGCTTTTAAATCAATTAGAACCCAGTTGGAGCCCAATTCCAGGGTGTTAGCACACCATCCTCCTTCACTGTTCAACCTGACCATCTAAAAATATCTTAGTAAACATCAATAAATCAATTTGGTTTGACTTACTTCTTTGCTGTAGCCTTCCTCGGTGCTGGAGACAGTAATGGAATCATCAGGGATACCTCCATTGATTAAGCCTAGTTCCACAGGTTTGCTACACTCAATAGTTGGTGCAAAACCTTTTCGGCATTTACAAGAGAATGATCCAGGTGTGTTAACACATTCCGTGGAAGCGACATCGCATTGACTGGTGATACATTCATTGATGTCTTCGCATTTGGGTGGATTGTTAAACTTCTGATTTTCTCCGCAACGGATAATATTGTTTCCTATGAGTTTGTAGCCTTTGAAGCACTGCGCTCTGGCTTCATCGTTGTAGAAGTAGTTTCTGGTTGTATCAGTGATGTAACCGTTTGTGATCTCCGGAAACTCAGGACATCTAGCTCCTATATAAATGGGTTTAAGAAATGTCGGTTACTAATAAGTTGATCTATACGTACTTGTGCAAGATGGTACATCTCCAGACCAGGTGCCGTTGCTCATGCAGAGGATAACAGGATGACCACTGCGGACGTACCCTGGTTCACATTCGTATCTGACGATAGTTCCATAACTTCTTCCGAGACCATTGAGAACTGTCACGTTGGCGTGAGGAACCTCGGGCAACGCGCTGCACTGAGATGCTAATGCCACAGAATTAGGAAATTGTGAGCTAGAGTTAGGCAATAAACGTACCAAGACAAGAAGGTTTCTTCTCCCATTTTCCATCAGCTAAACAAGATATCTTCTCGATTGGATTTCCAGTGGGGAATGCAAACCCTGCGTAACATTGGTATGTTGCTTCTCCTCTATACGTAACATTTGTAGAGCCAATTGAGAAACCGTTGTCGATTTGAGGAACTGGTCCACAGTATACCTCTTGGCAATTGGGGATATAACTGATCGACCAATTTCCACCAGGAAGGCATTGCGTGGTGATTCTATGCTGGCCGGTGGCAAATTCTTGTCCAGTAGGACATGTGAACGTAATCGCCGTATTAAAGGCAGTATCCCTGCTGGAAGATAAAGCTCCAAATCCTGGCTTCAATGCTGGACAATCCGCGGAGAATGAAGCTTCCCAACCTTTGCTGTTGTGGAGGGCATCCGACGTGAATTTCACAAGCATTTCACCGCTAGATGCTGTTAAGGTGATCTTGGGAATGGAGTTACTGCTGAATCCTTTTCCTGAATGAAGTTTTAGACCAGAAGTGCTTGCGCCATCGTATACTTGAACCGAATCTGATTTATCTACATCGAATTGAAGGAAATTCAAGGAAAGAGGTCCACCTCCTGGGTTTCTAATCTTATACAAGCATTCCTGGTTGCTGGGGTAATTAGAGAGTCCAAATGCTGGGGATGTTATGGTGCCATTTCTAGCTATAATCGTCGCTCTACATCCTTGAGAATATCTAATTCTGAAGCCCCTTCTAGAGTCTCCTAGGCTTGTCTTGAAGTAGACGTACAACTGACTATTGGTCGACATGACTATCCTTGGATTTAAGTCCAAATCCCCGGTTAGTCGTGCTATGGGTTGATCCCTAGGTGAGTTTCCATCTCGGACTAAAATGTAATCGCGGGAGTTATCTAAATCTAAATCGTCGATCTGCAAGAAGAGGAATTAGATTTTTTAGTGTTAATATAGTTTAAGGTTTACCTCTAAAGTGATGATTCTTCCAGGTTGTGCTTGGATTATGTATAGGCATTCGAGTCCACCTGGGTACTGATCTGGATAACCTGGTGATGTTAGAACTTGACCTTGAGGTGTTGCTCGTAAAGTACCGCCACAGATTTGAGGCTCGGTTTTCCATGATGCTCTAAATCCTTTCTTTTCAACAGAAGCATCAGTGCTGAACTTAATAATCATGAAATTCGAAGCGGATACAAAGGATCTATTTGCTATATCTGGTTTCCCGGATAGAGTGGCTAAGTTCACTGAGGTGTCTTCAGTTCGACCTCCAGCTAAAATTTGGACAGTATCAAAGGTTTTTTCGGTTTCGAACTCCTGGAATTGGAGGAGGATGTTGTGGCCTTGTGGTCCTTCGAGAGTCCACTTGCAGTTTGTTAGAGGGGCATACTTCTGTGGGTAGTACGTGCTCTCTACAACATCTCCACTACTGGCCATGTAGAAATTGCAGTTTGTGGGACAGTCTATCTCGTCGGAGTAATCGCCGCAGTCATCTTGTTTGTCGCATTTGAATGCGTCGTTGATGCAATTGCCGTTGGAGCAATGGAATGAACCGGCCGGGCAGGCCTTCGCTCGGCACATGAACGGTAAAAGGCTTTCGCATGTTGTCAACTCCCATGATTGACGGTCTCCTGTTATGGCCACGTCGACGCACTCGCCAGCTTTTGGATCGGGCTGATTTAGAGACCAGAAACCTGCGGAATGACAGCGATTATAGAAGTAATGTGCGCGGAAGCTATACCCATCTGCCAATTACCGGCAGTTAAGTCACACATATATCTGGGTACGTTTTTTCAGAAAACATCGACAAGGTCTGTGGTAAATCATTTATATTAAACACATGTCATGGTGTGTTTCTTTGGGTACTTGCGGGACCTATTATCAATTCATTTCAGAATAAATCCATTCCTGTTTGTAGCCTATCCAAGTAGTCTATAAGTAGTTAACATTGCCTATTTTCGCTTGAGAATTGATGATTTTTTATTACTACTACAAAACCCCACCGGCGCGGCGCGGCGCGCGCGGCGGTTGGGTATTACTTTGTTAAATACCATCGCAAAACATAAGCTATATTATTAGTACCTATATAATATTTTGGAATATAAAAGGTGAAATACATAAATTCGAAGTATAAAAATCGAAAGAACGATTAGTGAGTCAAACATATTTCTGTATGGATTTGTGTTTACGAAATGACGATATACATGTATCGATATATATGTATCGAAAAAGGGATCTACACACAAGGCGATCTTTCTGAAAGATTAGTCATTAGTCCTCCGATTGTAAATAAAATTGAACAACAACCCCGGAAAATCATCAATTCACCATAGAAAAAAAATAAAATATATTTTTAAAGTTTAGCTATTTTTAGACTTCATTTGACTGGACTATTTGGCGGTTTGTGTTTCTTGCAGCATTGTAATAGAATCGCTATAGTACTAATGGAATATCTAATGGATAATTTTACGCTCGAAATATACGCCTGATTAAAATTGGTTGTTGCGAAAACTATAATAGTAAACTTTAGGTTTTTCTTTAATTGACCAAAGAAACTATTTTAAGAAACATGACTAGCTGGAGATACTCAATAAATACACAGAATGTACTATCGTGGCCATATATTATGTCCCTTCTTTTGACGTCGATTCTCTCGCAAACCTAGGGGCGAAAATTTTTTAAAAAATTCTGATGCAGTCTTTGATTAATACTCTACTACTCATAAAAATTAGAAAGCTGTATATGTTGGCGTTTTCTCGATTTTTCCAAATTAAGAAGAATTGGCGCTGTTTTTGGCCCGTAAATTTCATTCGTTTAGCAATTAATTACTCCGGAAATAATCCATAGATTTCAACGAATTAAAAAGTAAAATCACCCGCGGAATGTTAGCTGTCAATATGCATTTTTGTAAAATGATTGGGTGAGTGGTTGACCCACAAAAAGCTATATTAGGCAATGCCAGCAATTCCGTTATTAGAAGAGCTAGAATAATGAGCTAGAATATAGACTATAGGCTACCCAATAATTCATAGGTTTAAAGTTTATTACATAATCATTGTTTATCTTGCATTTTCCATACAAAAGATCGTGCTGAAACTCCGCGTGAATTCCGACGCTCTACGGTTTTGGTGTGATGCGGGGAAGGGAGTCGTTAGCGGTACTGTCAACAGTGAGAGAACGGCGGACAGCTGATTACCAATACACAAAAAGAACGATAACTTGTCAAGGTAGTAATTTTAACTAACAGAATTAAATTCTGAATTTTTAAATTCAGAATTTTGGTTATAATATGTGACCCCGCTACGAGAGAAATGCCCTAACTGCCATCTCTCGTTTCGATAGTATTGACTCCTGTGTTTGACGTGTTTGACAACTCTAAAACTACTGATCAGAAAAACTTGAAATAAAGTGTGTCATACTCCTCAATCATTTCTACATATGTTGTATGACTATCAAAATTTTTTGCCTCTCGGTGTAAAGATGAGCGCGAGATAAGTGAAAAAATGTACCCGATTTTGCATTTGTAAATTTGTAAAACTGCCGTCATTCCGATTTTTTTTCTCCTAAGCCGCTTAGCACAAAAATTTCAATGTTTGTTCAGGTTGCCTTCAGAGTCTCTTCTATCGATTGGCGTTTTTGTTTTCTTCAGTTTTTATACAATAAGGTTGTAAACAAGATTTTGATGGAAGCGGATAGATCAGTAAGCAATGTTAACAGCACAACGCAGTTAGCATGCATATAATCTTTATTTACTGCGTCACATATCGCTTAAATTTAATATCATTCCGACCATTTGTTAATTTTTAAGACCGAAATAAACATGAACAATGTTTTGCGCCGGACTCCGCCTGAGTCCGTTTTTGTGTTTATTTATTAGTAATATTTAAATACAGGCAAAAACAATATAACATAAATACAACTCTTGATATACATATATTACAAATGGCAGCTCTGAGCGTATAAAACTGATAGGTCGTTATATTGTGTCCGTAAACACTGTTCTCGGAGTAACTTTTGAGCCCGTGCGATCTCCCACTACCGGCAGCGTCGCTGTCGATCCCTTCCCCCGCATCACCCCGAAGACCTCCGCGTCAATTGCGGCGATCATGAGATGCTTCAACACGATCTTTTGTAGGGAAAATGCAAGATAAACAATGATTCTGTATTAAACTGTAAATATATGATTTCTTATGTAGCCTATGATCGACACTTCATCATCCTAGCTCTTCTAATAACGAAATTGCTGGCATTGCATAATATAGCTTTTTGTGGGTTAACCACTACTCCGATTATTTTACAAAAATGCACATTGAAAACTAGGTACCATTCCGCAGGTGATTTTACTTTTTAGTTCGTTGAAATCTATGGATTATTTCCGGAGTAATTAATTTCTAAAGTTAAACGAATGAAATTTATGGGTCAAAAACAGCGCCAATTCTTCTTAATTTGGAAAAATCGGGCAAATGCCAACATATAGAGCTTTCTAATTGTTATGCGTTGTAGTATATTAATCAAGGACAGCACCAGAATTTTTTCAAACTTTTTCGCCCCTAGATTGGCGAGAAAATCGACATCAAAAGAGGGGACATAATATATGGCCACGATAGTACGTTGTTGAAATTACGGTACAATGCAGTGTGGCTGGAAAATACTGCGTCGCAACGACCATTCTTGGATAGTCTGTTATATGCAGGTCGATGAAATCGAGCCTATTGAGAAGAAATACTAAAGAGGAGTGATTCCGCGTCATAAACATTATTCTTAAATGCTTGAATAAATCAATAAATACATGTTGTTTGATATACAAATTGAACGTTACGGTTACGGTCGCCTTACCTGAGTATTGTGATATCAAAGTGCCTGCAGCGGACTCTAAAGTGTTCGTTTTGAGGTCATCTAAAGATGCCAGACCGAGCCAATAATGGTTCGCAGTTCTTCGGTCTAGTCCGACATTCGCTATCGATGTTGTTAAGTTATTCTCTCCGTAGGACTCAACAGCCATCAAGTCACTTCCATACCTATAACGAATTAACAGATTTGGTTACGTAAATATTTGTACAACGTTTTAGAAGGAAAATCTTTCAGTATAGTTGCATAAACTTTCACGTAAGGCATATACAGGTGGATTCTCTTTCCATGCCTTAAGAATG
Source organism: Aphodius sticticus (assembly GCA_963966075.1). Taxonomy (NCBI): domain Eukaryota; kingdom Metazoa; phylum Arthropoda; class Insecta; order Coleoptera; family Scarabaeidae; genus Aphodius; species Aphodius sticticus. The sequence continues at coordinate 356,455 of OZ014513.1, forward strand.
AGGAATTTGGGTTCACGTGAATGTGATTCGGATAGCCCATGGTCAGGCGTGACCTGGATATTTTTTGGACGGTCGGTGACCCGGTCGTCTGAGATCGTGTTAAGAATGACGTTTGAGAAGCCATACGAGAAGATGAGGCAGGCAGCTTCTTCGGGGGGGAACAATGGTTCAGTGTCGCACTTACTCGAGATCATGCACACTTTCTTTTAGTGAGGCATAACTGGAATTTAACGATGTTTTCTAACTGGTGAAAGGACGTAACGAATTTGTCAGCGAATTGATGTTTTATTCGTTTCTTCTGATTCTTGGAAACATAGTCACTGGGAAGTGTTAACTAGGTCATCGCCAGATTTTCCAAGAGGGATATGGGATTCTTATGGGATGATCTAATGGAAATTATGAGTAATCTAAGTGAGGAGTTTGTGCGTCAGGTAAAACATAAATATACATGGATAACAGAATGCTAATGGTACATACCTTCTACATAATTCGGCTGCTTTTTCCCACGAGTGTTTGATATTAAAAAATTTATAACAGTATAGTCCTCTAAGTTCCCATCCTGCAAAAGAAATTCACTTGTAGAAATAATCATAACAACGAATTTTCACTTAATATAAAAGTCTTGGACACACCTGCTTTGCTTTGTAAAGTTATTATTGTTTGTTTTGTATGCTGTTTGAAACAAAAGTTGTATTTAAAAAAGATAACTTGACTAGATAAAAATTGAGCGAGTTATGGCGTTTTAAATATTCACAAACCATGTGTTTGATTCTGAGATAAATATAAATAGGAAGTAACCAAGAAAAACTGTGAATTTTGCTTTACAAATGTATAAATACGAATGTAAATAAACAAACTATATCTAGTATACCTACAGAGTATACTTTTTAATTGATATTTTACAACAGAATTGTATTAAAAGTAATAAAAGTATTTTTGTTTGGTTATAATTCTACTGCTAGTTTTACTTATAGAAACGCTGTCAGTGCTTCAAGAATACTTGTGAACAAACTATCACAATTTCAGGTAGAAGTACAAAATGTAAGATTTGCTATATAATGAACACAACATAAAAATAAATAATTTTCGATAAAAGTACAAATGAAACTTGTAAGCTCTAGGGGTGTGGAGTTTGTGATCGAAGTTCATAATGTCAATAATTGTGATTGGTAATTTTTGTGAAGTTGAAGTGCCGCTAAAATTAATCCGCCAAAATTGCCAAAATCAGATTTTTTTTACGTTATGACCTCAACATTTTTGAAAACCTTAAGTGATAGGAAACTTTTGAGTCCAGATTCATGTTCACCACAGAGAAATCTATCGGACACTTTCCAATAATCAGTAGAAGTTGGCTAGTTCAGAACCTAGCCTACGACAAGCATTTTTTTACTTTATCATACGCAGTATGTAAAGTATTGTAATCATGCCAAAAAAATTTTTTGAGATTTTAGCGGAAATATGTCTTTTTGGGTCCCCTGAACATTTTTGACCAAGGTACAAAAAAATGTCTGTGTGTGTGTATGTGTGGGTGTGTGTGTATGTGTGTGTGTACCCGTTTTTGTGGCGACGATTCCGGAGAAACTACTAAAGGTATCGGGACAAAACTTCATATTTAGAAGTTTCATAACCAAACTTAGAGTTGAAAAGCTTTCTGTTGAAAAGAGTCCAAAGGAACTGGTGGTTTACTCTTAGCATTTTTCGAAGATTTTGTAAATGTGCCGCTATTTGTGTAATGTCGTCAAAATAGTTAAATAATAAATTAAAGGAGAGGAAATTTTCTATAATTTATGTATATGACATTTTTTGGTAGAATTTATAGTTTAGCTGCATGAGCAAATTCTATTTCATCGAGATCGGTCGTACTGCTTTAAAACTAGTAGCCAGGATATGTCAGATTTTTTGATTCTAATGACAGTAGCTAGTGTCAAACGCTAATGTTTTGAAAATACTACTGTCAATATAGGCTGCGTTCGGATATTGAACACCGTTACACTTTTTACACCCACTAACACGTAAGTGTCATTTGGACGGTGTACCCGGTGTCAACGGAGTACAACATCCGAACGCAGCTTTAATCGAGATATCTGTCTAGTTCTACTAGTTTTATTTTAATGCAGACATAGCCGATCTCGATCAAATAGAATCTCATGCAGCTAAACTATTAATTTTATATATAGTATGATAAAGTCATGTGCCTGGCCACATCAGATTTTTTTTTATAAATTTTACATTTTTGTCTTAACGCTTCTCCAGCTATAGTTTTCAAAGAAAACCAGTTTCTTTTAGTGCATGATAGAATCGTATTGGTATCTTTCCAATTTCTAGTACCTAGTCCTGTTTGTGTGCGTAACTTTCTCTACCAATAGAATTCCTTATACAGTTGGCTTAAACGTGATCTATAGATAACATTCAAATTTGGCACACCTGCTCGAAATATCTATTGTGTCCATGCTTGAAATACGCTACAAGCAGTGCTAATACTCACCATATTACTTTGTTTCGCCTACCATGAATATTGTCAGTTATAATCCGCATATTCTGATTATGTCGCTTTCATTTTGAATGCCATATACTTCGGAATAGATTGTTCTAATTCTAAATCGTTTTATAGCAGGTCTAAATAAAGTAGTGTAGTATGCATTTTAATACAAACCATATACCGTGTCAATTAAATTCTTTTACACCTTACAATGTGTTTGAGGATATAGAGAACAAAAAGTAACTGTACCACCAAGTATGATACGGTAATCTGCCTTACTTTTGCAGTGTGTTTATAATGTTGGTCGGAATAATTTGAATGGCTTCTGTATATGGATATTAGGGTAGTGTGTTAGGTATTTCTGTTACGTGAACTTGTTAGACTTTGAAATTAATTACCACAATATTATAGGAGTGCCTATTATGTTCATTATTATAAAGTCAATGATTACAATATCTGAATATGCGGAAATATTACGTAAAGATATCAATGTTGTTGTAACATATCACGTTTTTCGGACACGTGTTTTTCTACTTTTATTTAATAGAAGTACATAATGAATTAGTTACGGGTGCTATGTCTCTTTGTTTGAGTAAATTATTTGAGAATAATTCTTAATAGCATGTTTTAATTTTTTCGAATATTTTGCATATTTTGCAGGAAGAAAATAGTATATTATTATACAAGTTTTATAAGACGTCAAATTGGCGCACGAGTTGTTTTGGGCACGACGAGCGTAGCGAGGAGTGCCCAAATGGAACGAGTGCGCCAATACGTCTTATAAAACGAGTGTAATATACTTTTTTTTCTACTTTGCGTCATTAATTTTATATAAATTTAGAAATTGTGGTTACTATATTGCGCTAAATTAGAATCTAGGGTATTTCGCGGGTACCACGTGGCAACACTGTAGTAACTGTCAACTTCGTTAAGGATGAGATCTATGAGATGAAATCTTGACAAAATCTAATTGTGAATAAAATTACTCTACTTTAGCCTACAAGTTTGAATAAATATTCAGCGAGGTCTCAAGGATGATCATAATGGAGCTTGGGGCAACGCTTTTAACCCTACTGTGATAAATATATGAAACTTAACCTAAAAAGTCAACAACTTTAATAGTGGTTTTATAAGTATAATAATCAGAATAGAAGTGTTGGGCGGTGACTGATTAGTTACTTCGAAGAACAAGAACTTACTAAAGAATTGTTTTAACACCTAACGTTTAATAGCGGTGTCTACCTAATTCCGCTACGTAGCCGTTGCGGCTTATATATTTACAAGCACTTATATATGAAACCCAATTTTAATTTCGGCAAAGTAGTTTATTAGTATAAATTATACTTAGTAAAATTACATGTGATGGAGGTAATACAAATATGTTGCACACAACCAGAACTAAGACGAAGTCAAAAGCGACGGACAAAAATGAATACGAATTGAGCCGAACAGAATTCGGTCCAAAATGTTACCGAAAACTTATACGTTACATAAACTAAGAAATCCTCTACACTTTAAATGTACTATAGCTTCATACGTGTATGCTGATAAACCATTGATTGCGCATATACAATCTCGTAGCAGTAATTAAAATCATTCATAACTGCGATGTAGGTTTGATCTTCGCATAATACCTTATTAAAGTAAATGTGGTCCTTGAATTATATCTGAAAAGGGGATTTGATGTTTAGTTGAAAAGAATGATAACGATCACTTACCAGAGTCGTAAAACATCACCGAAAACGTTATGCTGGCGTATTTTGATGAACACAGCAAAACTAAGAAAGCCACAACCTTTGGCCATACTATAGCAGGCTACACGCATGTTTAAATATGTATAGAATATTGATATTTCGCAGTTTATGCGATTGCAAGAGATTAAAAAGAGGCAGTGTGTGGTTATGTATTGTACGTTTGACATTTGGCATTTGATATCAATGTGTACCAATCCTGGCAATCTTAGACAAAAATGTTACTGTTTTCGGTGTTACAACGTGTTAATTGTAACACCGAAAACAGTGTTACAATGTGTGCATTGTGAATGCAAAGTAGAAAAAATAACATTAGATGTGATCGGGGAGAACATTTTAGAAACACTATTAATATTAATACTGATAGCGATAGTGATATATTTTTTAATACGGTTGACGAGGGTGACTGATGAATTATTGTTATTAAATATGAATTATTTTAATAAAACTTTCATATACTGTGTCCGGTACTAGGACATTTGGGGGAAATGTCTATTACCAATTTTTCAGAAAATTTTATTCTTCATAAGTTTTTGGAATGTCTTCAACCTAAAATGTAAATATTAGAATGTAATTATCTGCTTGCATGTACCGGGTGTTAACAAAACTATGAAAAACACTGAAGAGTAAAGTGCCTTTATGTTCAAAGCTACGCACAAATGTTATCTGAAACCAGTATTTGGAAATATTAGAGGTCTTTAAATACGAAATTATAATTGCTTTCTCCGTTGCATATACACGAGGTATTGCCAAAAAGATGAAAATGACATAAAAGTAGAGTACATACAGTTTCAAAGCAATGCAAAAATATTATTTGAAAACAGTATTTAAAAATATTAGATATTAAATATGAAATTATAGCAACCTTATCCATTACATATACCGGGTATTCGTGCAACGACGAAGGAGATTATAATTATTTCAAAATTACACCTTTTTCATATTTGTGTATTCTTATTCTAACTGAGCTCAAATCAAGAATGGAAAATTAGAAGTAATCAGACTTTCGTGAAATGCAATGCACAACCCACCCAAGTAAAAAAAAGCATCTTCACACGCAATCAATTGCTGCAATTCTCATGGGAATAAAAAAATCATAATAAATCGGCCACAATAGACATTAGAAAAGCGCACTGCAAAGTAATTGCTTCAGCAATTAATATGACCCAAATAATAACAATAACACGCTAAGCTAGTCGCAACAGGTTTACAAAATTGTAGCGCAATACATTGGTGGTCTTTCTTGTATAGGTGGGAAATCTTTGTCTGCACGATCATTCAAATTAACACTGTTAAGTATAGGCCGAGACAACTGAAAAATGTCAAGGTCTTTTACATGTATATTTCTGTTTGGCTTACCCACACGAAGTTGTATGTATCTGCCTTCTGGTTTCATATAATTTGATTGAATAATTTTACCGTTAAGATCTACATTGCATCATGGTGAATCATACGGGGCTGTCCTCGTTAACATACAGTGTGATTCATAACCAGGATATTAGTAAAATTGGGTTGCAGTTCTATTAGGATCTCTTGGAGATACTAATATAATTAGCAAAATGGCAAACATTGAAATCAAGGAAGCTCATAGTTATTTTTAGTTTTACAGATTAGGGTATGATAGATAATTTCCATAGATTACGAATTTAACAACTATATAAATCGCCACTACGTTCTGCATTTGGAAAATGTCACAAAAAAAATAATGTGACCTAACAGACTTCTCTATGTAGACTGAAATAAATTATGTAGATCAGGGGTTCTCAACCGGTGGTACGCGTACCACTGGTGGTACGCGAAGGACTTCTAGGTGGTTCGCAAAAGGTACCAAACTTAAAATCATATTTATTCAGATGATATTGTGAAATTGTTTGACTCAAAATTATAGCGGTCAAATCAGATAATACCCATTACCGTATGCAGACGTATTTCAAATGGCACATTGTGTAAAGGGAAGTGTAGTTAAAAAGATAAATCAAAGTTGATATTTTGCGCTACAGTTAAATGAAATATTGACATAATTAATTTTTATCAATTACTAGTCTTTATCCGATTCGAGGTGGAAGAAAAAATTGCAGAGGAATAATTATTTTGTAAACCTCTGCTCGAAAGAACAACTGGTGAAATATTCAAATTTCTTAATAATTTTATGTTTAACAATTCCATTCCATGAGCGAAATGCACTGGTGTCTGCACTGATGGAGCTCGGGCTTTAACAAAAAAATAATTGCAGTCAATATTGTTAAAAGTCGAGCATTCAGTTCACGAATGTTTTTAACATTATGCCAGGAGATGGGTAGCAACAGAAGTCACTCTTGTTACATTCCGATGATAGATGGCTCTCGAGAGGTTAAGTTTTAAATCGTCTCTTCGAACTTAAATCAGAACTTCAAGCTTTTCTTGAAAACGCCAATTTCGAATTTAAAAATTCTTTCTTTGACGAATAATGGATGGCCTGGTTAGCATATTTAGCTGATATTTTTGGAAAGCTGTATGAATTAAATTTAGTTATGCAGGGATCAAAGGTTCATTTAATTATCGTTGAAGATAAAATTGCCAATAAATAAATCGACTTAATTATAAAAGAAGTTAATAAAAATAAATGTAGTTTATTGCCTGCATTCGAAGGATCCCTTGAAGAAAGATGGGAAACATCAATGATGAATTAGTCGGATCTAAAAAATTATTTATTGCACCTCTTTAAAAAACAATAGTTATTTTCCCAAATCTATGACAATGAAAATTGGATCAGAAATCTAAAAGGTATGTAAATACCAAACTTCACAACCTAATAGAAAAAGAACATTGAAGAACATTTGATAGACATTTCCTCACACACAGCACTGATAGAAGAATTAAAAATTATTACAATCACCGTTTTTGGATCCAGAGGAAGAATTATTTTAAAGAAACTGGAGATTAAGATAATTAGACTTTTAATGCCTTTTTGCTTTTTAATTTATGTGAAATTTATGGGTTTTCATCAATATTATATTTAAACAACAAACATACGCCAAAATCAATGATTAAGCCAAATTTTAGCTTGAAACAAATTGACACAGATCATGATATTTAAAAAAAATTAGTTTAGCAAAACAACTCCAAGGGTTTTTTTATTTTACTTTTGTATACCAAATGAAATTTTGTTAGGTATATAATTTTTATTGTTATTGGTTTCGATGAGAATATGTTTTTACCAAGTGAACTTTTGTTATAAACGTTATTATCTTATTACAAAACAAATAAGTAGGATTATTTCTTTCCTTATATTAGTATGCATTTTTGTATAAAGGGTGGTGGTACGAAGAAATTTGGATGTTTTTTAGGTGGTACACGGAACCTAAAAGGCTGAGAACCCCTGATGTAGATGCTTAATTTATCTTTTTGTGAATTAAAAAGGTTTTTTTAAATTAATTTAACTATTTCTTTTGCAAGAAAAACTAACTTTTTAGGGCGATTTTTTTTTAATTTCAAAGCATAATATTGTGCCTATCTATGAATATGAGCAGTATTATATTAAACCAAATTAACTAATAATTATATTATTATTATAGTAAAACTAATACTCATATTTCTATAAGTTTATTGCCTATATGTTACTTTCGCAAGAACATTATTATGATTGGAAACTTTGTTTCTAAAATTTCCCATAGTTTTATCCACTACAATTTTCATTTAATTAGAAGATAAATTGTAATTAGAAAATACATTGCCACATAATATATTTTATTGGTTGTTTGTAAAAGTTCAGTTGTATTTATTTTGTGTAATACAACAAAATCCCACAAGAATTGGCTCAAAAAAATTAGTAAAAAGTAAATAACTACGTACTTAATATTATCAATAGTGTACAATATATAGTTTTATGAGTGTATATTCAAATCAAACTATCTACAAAGAATATACAATATTGGTAAGCAAACGTGACAATACATTATCCATTTTATTACCACGTTACGTAATATTATATCAAGGTAAAGACTTCTTGCGTTCAGACCAATTAAACACTTGTGTAAAGAACATAATATCTACTATTTTAAAATCCATCAGCTCTTTATGATTGTATTATCGTCTTGAATATGTGCGTATGCAGTATAGCCAATAGTCTGCTGACTGGAAAGGTCAAATATGCACGGACAAGTCACTTTCACCTCAGAATTCCATTTGAATGTTTTATTCAACATAATCGATTCATGTATTACTCATATCACAGTCAATTTCCTCCATTAAAAAACGCACGATGTGTGCTAAGTTATAACCATTCAATTTATCGAAGTCAATACTAAGGCTTCTGATTTAATCTATTGCTCTACTCTATCAGTACTCCAGTACTCTATCGAGTAGTTTAATGTGTGTTATGTATTGTAATAACCCCCTGTATTCTCTGGAATTCTAGCAGTTTGTAATACTTATTCATGTACACTCTTAAATTATTTTTTTCATTTCCGTGTCAACATTTTGCGAGGTGCAAATCTTTGAATCCGTTTACTTCTAACGGAGCTACGTGAACATCTAATTTGTTGATGGCGGTGGTACTAATTAGTGCATCGAAAAAGATCGCTAATTATAGTCAAGACAAACAAATAGAAAATATAAAGACTGGATAATTCTGTAATTCATCTCCTTGAGATTACAGTTAGGCAAAAGAATTTAGGTGTGTCAGTGACTCAATACTAGACGTAATTCTTTATTCAAACGATTGCGGAATACGAAAAGTATCGTAATAATAGTACAAGAATTGGTAGAATTATTTAGTGTTACTTACCATTTGGACAGCTAAATAAACTTAATGTTTCCTGCAAAAAATAACAGAGTAGTTAATATTAAATATTTAATCATAACAAGTAAAATAATTAAAAATATATTTTAATTTAAATCTTGGTATAAGAAAAACCTGAAACTGCGAGCTCTAGAGCAAAACAAAGTATAGTGAGATCAGCATTATTCAAAGTTAATAATAGAATTGTTTTATAAGAAGCATTTTTTTGTAATTAGCGCTTAAATTTGAATAAATGACATTTCCGGATATTAGCTATTATCCACAATTTTGCAACAATGCTGACATTGAAAAATCGCGCTAATTTCTCCTCGCCATTATTTTGTAAAAAGCAGGAGAAACTCATAGAAGCAAACTACACTCCAGGGTACAAAAATCTAGACACCTAATATTTTGATAAAATTTGATGTTAAATAACTTTCGTAATCTTTGACTGATTTTAATAATTCTTTCAGAAGATTGTAAGCAAATGCATCAAGCTTATTTGTTATTCGGAAAGAATAAAATCTTACGGCTGCTATACCGGAAGAAGAAATGTATCACTCGCTTTTGCAATAAAAAAAAACAAAATCTATGAATTCATCTAATAAATTTTATTATTCCAAACTAAATTTAAATAAAGTATGTGTTAACAAATTCCACAATTTTGAAAAAGAATTTTGCTAATAGTTTTTCTATAACTTCAAACAACTTTACAAACGTCGAGATATTGAGTTATAGAAAATTAAATTTTCGTCTTTTACAAAATTTTAGATATTGAAATGAATTAAAAACAAAAATATTGGGAATTGATACTGATTTGTAACAGACTACTTGAATACCTTACTTAAACTGACTCCATAGGGTCTTCTGAACAGAAGAAGACATTATGTTATTCTCCCGTTGTAATAAGTTGTACGAATACCTTTTTCAAAATTACAAAAACGAGCGATACATTTGATAAATTTGTGTACTAGTATAAAAATAATCTAAACGTATCATTAATAATTACAAAAGTTATGAAACATCAAAGTTTAGCAAAATATTAAATGTTCGTTTTTTTTGTGCCCCCGGAGTGTATATCGTAGTCTCATCTATGAAGATATTAAACACTGAATAAAACATATATCTATATAACGTATACAATAATTTTTGTAATCTCACACCATAAATATAATCCATAATTCCTTTCACTAATTGAAAATACCAAATTTTTTGTTGTCAAACAGTAACAGGTTATTTTTTCTTTTATTTAGAAAATATTTCTTTATTTTGATAAATTCTAAACCAACTAAACCAAATTCTAATCTCAAGTTCCCATTAATCCCACCACACAAACAAATATATAAAATTTCAGAGCTATAATTTTGATTCTAACGCTTTAAGAAATAGCATTGACCTTTCCTCCTTTTACCCCCCCCCCCGCTAATGTTTTTTGACTGGTTTTTGATTGTGGGACTTTTTATATTGCTTAAAGCTCCTTTAAAATAAAAATCTGAACCAAAGGTAAGCTTGATTCAAAGTTATTGGAATTGGATGATGATTATTTCTCGTGACTACATATGAAGGCCTATCATCTACAGTTAATTTTACAAAAAAAATGACAGCTTTTTTATAGTACATTTTCACTAGCAATAATTTTCTGTCCTGCACTGTAATAAAAGCGTATAAACATAACGTTTTTCAGAAAATGCTGAACTTTCAGTTCTTGCCGATGTTATCAGAAATTATTATTATTATTATTATCACTACACCTTTTCCTGCTGTTATTCAGAAAGTAGCAACTGATATTTAGAAAGTAACACATGATATTCATCTAGTCCGATTTATTTTCAGAAAGCAACACATGATATTCATCTATCCTGATTTATTTTCAGAAAGTAGCAGTTGATATTCATCTATTCCGATTTAGTGTCAGAAAGTAGCAGTTGATATTCATCTATTCCGATTTAGTATCAGAAAGTAGCAGTTGATATTCAGAATATGTCATTTGAAATTCTGAAATTGACAAATGATATTCAGTAAATTTAAATAATTATAACTGTATTAATATTTTATTTCGACAATTTCTGAGGAAATTATAAATATATTATTAGCAACAGTTATTTCCTGACATGATTTTAGGTCTATGTATGTATGTACATAGAATAATGTACAATTTGACGTTTTGAAATAATGTTTTTTTGCTTAATTAAGTTCTAATTTTAAGTATACATTTTTAAAAATAAATTATCAAATAACTTTGTATATTTTAACTGTTTCTGTTTAGCGTGCATGATATAAAAATACACTTTGTCATTCTGTCATGTGACATCCATTTGATCTGTATGAGACCCACTGTATAGAGAAGTTCCTTAAAAAAATTCTGGAGAATTCTGAATTACATTTGCTACTTTCTGAATATCAATTGTTACTTTCTGAAAATAATTCGAAATAGATGAATATCAATTGCTACTTTCTGATACTAAATCGGAATAGATGAATATCAATTGCTACTTTCTGATACTAAATCGGAATAGATGAATATCAATTGGTACTTTCTGAAAATAATTCGGAATAGATGAATATCAATTGCTACTTTCTGATACTAAATCGGAATAGATGAATATCAATTGCTGCTTTCTGAAAATAATTCGGAATAGATGAATATCAGTTGCTACTTTCTGAATAACAGCAGGAAAAGGTGTAGAAACAGGTTGAATTTTCGTCTACAGCTGTATTTTGATGTTTTAGACATATCAAAAGTAGCAATCAATACTTTTGCAAAATATTTTAAGTCTTTTTTTTCGAAATTCATTATTACGAGAACATCATTCTAAAAAATGACACTTATTTCACCTCTCTAGCTAAATTAGTTGAGCTACAATCGATGTTAAAATATCATGTTTGAGGGATTTTGAAAATGCTTAATTCCATAACGGGACGAGATATCAACATCAAAGTTGGTATTTATATTAAGCTACATGAAGAAATTAATTATATAAAATTTCATCATTTTTTTTTTCAAGTTTTTGGTTGATTTGACATGAAATTACCTAAATTGCCGATAATTACATGAAATAATAAAAGTAGAGTTTTTTTACATACCTGAGATGATGTTATTCTTATCGCTAGTGCCAAGATTCCGACCAGTATGGCCGTCCTTAACCTAATCAGCATGACTCTGAAACAATAAAATTATTATTACGACATGATATTTTTGTAATGTTTTTTGTTTAAAAAAATTGTGTACCAAACTCAAATCACATGTTCTTCCCTTCATCCAGAGACTAAAATCCCCAAATTTTTACAATCGCAATTTAAGGTTTAAACAAACCATCGCTTAAATAAAGACTACATTTAGGTGGGAACATTTATGTAAAACACTCTCATTCATAGTGTTTATACACAAAAAGTGAACGACCACCGAACTTTCTATATTATGGTGAATGACATAACCCCAATATTGTTCAGGTTTATGTTCACACGCATAATTATTAAACAATTCACCTATGTGAATTAAACGAGTTTATTATTGTAATTAAATTCTTTGTTATGCTTTCTTTTTATATGTATTAAAAGTATTGAATGATACGCGAAACGTGGCCATTTAGGATATTATCGTTTATGTTATGGATGATTTATGGAAAAGCATAAACGTTTCTGCAACAATCTCACAGTAAGAAATGTAGTGATTAAATTTACTAATCGATGTCACAACGCTGTGCCAAATCGTGTCCACAAAGCCTTGATTGGTATAATTTCTTCAGCACTTTCAAATAGTAACCTTAAATTATTGAACATGATTTAAAACAATGGACACTCATTGTTTTGACTTTGAACTCGAAAGATAATAACATTTATTTTTCTTTCCACCGGAAGATAGGTATTTTTCAAGGTATTTATTTGTTAATTCTTTGCGAACACTCATCAAAATTCCCTAACTAGTTCTCTACGAGTTCATTTAGATTAAATCAGAAAGTATTTTCAGACGTTTAATGTTGTTTCTTACTGATAGTAAAACATGTGTTAAAAAACTATATTTTAAGATTGAAAGAGATTACAGTGTAACCAGTATACAAAATTATAACATTACGGCAGATTTTTTAAATTCTTTTAGAGTACATGAGCAACATTTTTGTCGGTATTACGTATAATTACACAGGTCGACAAGCTTTTGGAAACTTTAATGGACACTTTAGTTTGAGCCAAGTACAAACACGAATAAAAATCAATCTGTAAACTTGCCAAACAACTTTTTATATGACACTTTACCATGAAAGCCTAGAAAGTATGCTTTCCCATTCCTCAATCAGGGCTTGTGTCAGTTTCTGTATGGTTAGTGGCGACTTAGGCCGCTTGCGAACACGTCGGTTAAGCTGATCCCACACGTGTTCAATAGGATTCAGGTCAGGAGTTAACTCCGGCCATTCCATGACCTGAATTCCACGTTCTTGTAAAAAGTTTCTGGTGATGCCGGCAGTATGTGGCTTTGCATTGTCCTGCATTATGATGAAATTTTGACCGACGCCATATGCAGCAGGCACTACATTTTCCTCCAAGATGCTTTCGATGTAATTCATGGCGTTTAGTCTACCAGGAACCACAACAAGATCAGTTTGTTGTCTATAGTGATTCCAGTCTAAACCATCACAGATCCACGACCAAATATATCCACTTCCTGTATAGTAGCGGCTGCGTAGCGTTCACCAGGACGTCTATATACACGTACTCTACAGTCGCAACTAGTTAAACAAAATCTGGACTCGTCTGTAAACAGTACAGGCGTCCAGTGACGAAGTTGCCAATCTCTGTGGTTCACAGCAAACCTCACTCGCGCTGCTTTGTGATGCTGCGTATCGCGTGGTGCGCGGACAGGTCTTCTTGGTTTTAAATTTGCTTATTTTAATCTGTTTCTAACAGTTTGATCAGAAATTTCTATTCCATTTGCTCGTCTTAAGTAGTTTAGGAGGTCTCGTGCTGTGGCAGTCCGCTGACGTAGAGAGGAAAGAACAAGAAATCGGTCTTGATTTTGAGTAGTTTTTCGATTTCAACCTTGTCCAGCTCTTCTAACATATTGGCCAGTCTCCCGAAACCGATTCCATAAACGCTGAATACCTGAAGGGGAAACTCGAAGGTCCCTGCTAACATAATAATAATAATAATAATCCACGCCTTAAGATGCCTCATTTTACTTGTAATGACGTTTCTAATCAACGAAACCATTGACAACTGAATTCAGGTTAACGAATACAGTGCGCGAGGATAGCATGGAAACATGAGAAACTCTCTGGGACGGTTTGTTATTTAAGAAAAAACTCCACCACCGACATCAATTATTAAAATATACATTTTTATGAAAAAAATAATTTTCAACTGATTTTGGTAGATCTATTAATTGTATTAAAGGTAACGTTTCCTTTCTCATCAATTAAAATTTGAATTTATTGGGTTTTGGTTTGCTTGTGGAACCCATGTTTGAGTTTAACATTGTTTTGTTTAACTTTTGAGTAAAAAATGCGATATTTCAAAATTTACTAATTGTCATTTTTAATTCAACAAAACATTTCTTTAATTATCAATTATATGTTGGACATACAAGAAAATAATTGAATCGGTCGGTTCGAAAACACTACAAGTCCAGAAAGTGAGTTCTGGGAAAATTAACAAAATTATTTTATCAGTGCAATATCTTGAAAAGTATAGCAGTTAGCTATTTTGTGCCAACAGACAAAATATAAAGTAGTTCACAGAGAATTAAATGTATTACATATTTTATTTATATTTGCATTAAAAGCAGAGTTATGATTAAAACAATCATCATGGACATGTACTGTTTTTGAACTCGACGGAAAAGCAGTGTAAATTTTTAACAATATTTGTTTATTTAAAGCATTTAAATAATATTTTTATTGTGATATAGGTATGTATATTGTTTTTGGCGTCAACAATAAATTCCTTATTCATTTCATATTATTAATTATTATATTTTCCGAAACGCGTTAGTAATGCAGCAAAAACAAACATGTGCATACTTCTTACAAGGATATTATTTCCTTGTCGAAATTGAAATATAAAAACACATCTCGTACTATTCCGACAAGAAAAATGTATTTTTCTGTGGAGCATTGACGGTATGAGTATGTTTTCGTCAAATGTTCGAGCAACATTCGGCGTAGTTATTTTACAGCCATAATAGAACACGTTTTTGTCCAGCTGGCCGGTCCGCTTCGAGAATTTGAAACGTGTTTTGTAAGTTCACATATTATGCGATGTTTCGAATCGAAATTACATTTTCATACTCTAGGAATTTTTAAGCGTTGACTTATTTATAAAATATTAATCTCAGTTTAATTTGCTTAGACGAATAATATACTGGGTATTAAGACCACTTAACATTTGTTTTATTTCTGCAACGAATTAAATTGAAACTTCTAATACTTCTAGTACTGTTGTTGGACTAAAATTCTTTGTTTTTTTTTTTAATTAAAGCTTATATTATCTAAATAGACACCAGATCTAACGATGCTATTAACTTAACAAAACCGGATACCCAAAGAATTTTTAAATGAAGATTTGCAAACAAAAACTTATTTGTCGATTTATCAAATGATTCGGTCGGTTCGAAAACACTACAAGTCCAAAAAGTGAGTACTGAGAAAATTAACAAAATAATATTGTTGATGCAATATCTTGAAAAGTATAGCAGTTAGCTATTTTGTGCCAATAGACAAAATATAAAGTAGTTCACAGAGAATTAAATTTACGACCTATTTTATTTATATTTGATTAAAAGCAGAGCTATGATTAAAACAATCATCATGGACATGTACTGGCTTTGAACTCGACGGAAAAACAGCTTACATTTTTAACAATACTTTTATAATATTTTTATTGTGATGTGGGTATATATGATGTAGGATTTGCATGAAACTTATTTCCTGTAGTATTAGAAGATTGATAATTAAAAGTGTCATGTCAGTTTTTAAAATAAATTCAAAATGGCGGATTATACATGATTAGTCAAAATTACCGGAACACCTTAGTAATTCTTTAACCGTAAAGTATTTCAAAGAAAAATTCAAACAAAAGTTTTTTGGTTTTAAACAAGCTATATATTTTCAATTGTACGGATGTTCATTTTATTCTGAAAATTTAATAAACTTTTCTTTTTCTAATAGAACCCCATGTATATTAAAAAAAAATTAATTCTAAGAGTTTGTAAGAAACATTTTTTTATAAAATGCATCATCTTTGAGTTATGAGTTATCAGTTAACAGTTATCAGTTAACCGATCACTGATAAAAAAAATCAAGAAAAAATAGCTAAACTATGAAGTAGCATAATAAATTAAATATTCAAGCTGGCAAATTGTAGGTGGAAAAATATTCTTAATTTGAAGTCCAGGAATTTTGATTAATTGCTCATAACTAAAAAATGACAGTATTGTATTTAAAAAAATAATTTCTATAAAAGAATTAATCCTAGAATTAAAAAGTGTATGTTACCAAATTTCCAGAATAAACAATAGTTTGTTTAAACACAAATTTTTTTCTCAGTTGGAGAATTATTTAGGTTTTCGGTAATTTCGTCTATTTTTGATTAATTAATCATGACTCAAAAATAGGGCATTTTATAAAAAAATCATACAAAAGATTCTTAGAATTAATCTTAGAATTAAAAAATGTAAAGTTATACAGGATGCTCTATTTGAAAAGGGAAAGGTTACGAGATATCCAGAATAAAATGAACACCCTGTATAATAAAAAAATTTAAACGATAGATTGTTTAAAACAAAACAATTTTTACTTGAAAATTTTTTTGAAATTGTTTACGGTTGGAAAATTACTAACCCTATACATATATGGCGATATGATAGAGTATGATATAGAGTTTGATGATTATATACATAATAGTATTAAATTTCCTCTTCTACGGTGGTAGTCGGTCCGGAAGTCACGTGGTAGTAAAATTCTAAATATTCACCAGTTACATACTAGTGGACTTTATTTATTATCTTTTTGATATTGATATTCATATTGCTTACTTCGGCGTACCTCAACAACGATTTGAATGCAAATAACGAAGTTGGCGAATGTTTACAACTTATATCAGTAGAAACTGAGTAGAAACGCGTTGCATGAGCAAGCAAAAAAACACTGTTCTGGACTTGTTTATTTCGCCATAGCATTCTCTTTAGGTCTATTCGATAGAATAAATCTTAGTGAACATTTTGGCTATTTCAGTTCAAAATGGCCAATTTTGGACTTGTACTGTTTTCGAACTCGCCGATTCAATTGAGTTTCCTAATTTATAGACATTATGTTACGGCCACTTTCTAATTTTTGATACGCCAAAAATGTTATTATAGACAAATTTAACGTTGTAGCTGAAGTGACAAAAACGATTGGACGTCACGGTTCCAAGATATCCTGCACAGGCATTGCTATAACCACGCTACGAACTACGTTGCAGCCATAGCAAGAGAGATGACAGTTTGAGAGAGCTGAAACCCCGTATCCGGAGCTTGACCCACTGACATTAGTTCGTGCTCGTCGAGAATCATACAATGAACTCAAAGAAAATACGACATTAAATTCAATAATACAAATTTCAGGAGCGAAATTGTTGGTATTTATTTGGGCTAACAATAGTAAAGGATAACTTAAACCAAACTTTTTTTTATTTCTTTCTTTAATAGTTCTATATTCAAAGAATGATACCTGAAAACTTAATCTCAAAATTCAAGAAGAAATGTTTGAAAAACGGACCTCAGTAGATTGCAGGTGTCGCCGTAATTTTAACATTATTTTTTTAATTATATTTATAAGAGTTTTTGTCCAGAAACAAGTCGTTCCAATTTTTTGTTAAAATTATGGTGCATATCCCTTATTACGTATGAATAATCGAAGTACCAAACTTCCTGTTTTGCCTCGCAATCTTCAGAGTTGTTTTTACTGCAACCGACACTGAGAATTGTGCAAACGGGATTTTTTCGTAACAAATCGGGTCAAGTATTAGCGAAAAATTAACTTGGCGCTATTAGGTCTAATTGAATAATCCTACATTAGTTGTAATTGCTTTAGTTGAACCGTTAGAGGCCAATTTATGTGGCACTTCCGTTGTATGGTATTGCTCCAGATAGTGGGTCAGATTCGACACGGTGATTGTCTGAGTTATTCTGATCTATCGTGCAAGACAATTATTTTCGATAAACAGATGGTTTAATAAGTGGAATGGACTCAAAAACTCTTCGAGTCATATAGATATGCTTAACAGTGATAATTATGCAGATTGTTTTGCATTTACTTGGGTTGACGTCCTTCAATACATTCCATTCCGGCAAGAATGCAGTCTCTTGCATCTGATACAGCAATAACTTCTGCTGCCTAGAATGTATTACATCCTTACATAACCTTTTTATTGCTTAAGATTTGTGATATTCAAATTACTGTATTTATATGAAAGAAAATCTTGAAGGTAAGAAAACAATCAATTAATTATTATTGATAAAAATTGGGATTGTCAAATTTGGGAAAAAATGTTGGACTAATAACACAAAATACTGAGTCATTTACTAGATGTTATACCACTAGCAGATTCCCAGTTCCGATAAACGTTACATAAACAATTTCTGTCATAGATTACGAAATCCCGTAGAACAATGTGCCATTATAATGTGAGAAATGAAGAAGTTTTAGAGCCGTTTAACATTTTCACTGAATTGTTTACAGTGAGTTTGGTCACATTACAGCTACTGACTGCTCTTGCTCTCTCCTGAGCAAATAGCCTCAATTTGCTTTCAAATAAAACAACATATTTTGATGATTTTGTTTTAAAATGTTGCCAATTTAGACCTTTATGGAATTTTGTTATAGCAGCCCACTGAAGTGATTCCCTGTACACTTTAAAATTATTCTGTGCCTGTAAAAAGAGAGTAAATTTTGAACAAGGCGCTTTAATAATACCTTCAGTATGATTATATAAGGTTTTTGGGGCACCTGATTCTAAATCTGTTTTCAGATTTTTACTTTATCATACGTAGTATGTAAATTATTGTAATCGGCACGAAACTTCATATTTAGAAGTTTCATGACCAAACTTAGAGTTGAAAAGCTTTCTGTTGAAAAGGGTCCAAAGGAACTGGAGGTTTAGTCTTAGCATTTTTGAAAGATTTTGCAAATAAGCCGCCATTTCTGGAATTTCGTCGAAATAGTTAAATAATAAATTAAAGTAGAGGAAATTCTGGATAATTTATGTCTATGAAATTTTTTGGTACAATCAATAGTTTAGCTGCATGAGCCAATTCTATTTCATCGATATCGGTCGTACTGCATTAAAACTAGTAGCCAGGATATGTCAGATTTTGATTCTAATGACAGTAGGTAACGTCAAACGCTAATGTTTTGACAATACCTACTGTCAATATAAGCTGCGTTCGGATATTGTACACCGTTACACTTTTTACACCCAATAACACGTAAGTGTCATTTGGACGGTGTACCCGGTGTCAACGGAGTACAATATCCGAACGCAGCTTTAATCGACATATCTGTCTAGTTCTACTAGTTTTAATTTAATGCAGACAGCCGATCTCTATCAAATAGAATCTCATGCAGCTAAACTATTAATTTTATATATAGTATGATAAAGGCATGCGCCTGGCCACATCAGATTTTTTCAAAACAAAATGCGGATTCAATACGAAGACCGTCGGGTTCCTATGAAACTTTTTTGTGACATTTCAAGAGCCTAATTTCCAAATCCGTTGTCAGATTTTCAAACTTTAAAATGACGGATCTAATATAGCGAAAAAATGCAAAATATGTTGGATTTGCATGAAACTTATTTACCGTAATAACATGTTAGATTTTCAAAATAAAATCGAAATAGCGTATTAAATATGGCGTCAAAAACATTAACACAAATTTGCTAAAAACATCTTTCATATCCCAGTGATTCCAAATTCAAGTCAAATTGTAAAAGTTTAAAATGACGAACCCAATATGGCAACCAAAAATGTATAATAACTGACAAATTCGTAATCATCTTTGAAAATCTTTAGACATCTAAAGCGTACTGAATCCAAATCTGACACCAGATATTCAATATTCAAAAAGCAGGTCCAATATGGACAAAAAATAGCGACCAAAAATGTAAAAACTCGACTTTGCATGACACGAAAAAGTTTAGTTGATGGAAGTCGGTGATTGTTTTTGATAATATCGGGCCAATCTAAATAGATATTGAAGCAATTGCCAATTTTTGTTGTTACGGGCGCCATGTTTGATTTTAACATTTTTAGCTGGCTGATTTCTTCAGCTTCCATTATGATGTATCAAACTTGTTGTTTAGCTGTAAATTTCAGACGAATGTTAGTATTTATTTTCTGTATTACCAAAGAGTCATTTTTGGTATTTCCACTCTTTTGAGTATGGCTCAAACTAACACTTTTTATTTTTCATGCATAACTGGTATTTTTAAGTCAAGACTATCGAAACAAATGAAACGTTTTGCTAACACAAAGTAGACACAAAAAACATAACTGCAGCGTTTCCAATACTAGCCTGCACCTTCTGAACAGATTGCGTTACTCCTAATATTTGTCTCAATATTTCTCATTAGAAGATGACATTTATACGTGGAAAACAAACGGTCAAGATCTGACCGTGAATCTGACAAGTGAATGTAAACTGTCAAAATTTATGTTCAATAAAAAACATGTTGCTTTTAGATCCAAAACAAAACCAAAAATAGTAAAACTTGTCTAAAACCTATAACTAAACAAGGGTGGGTACATTACGGGAATCAGAAAGTTGGAAAGTGTGAAAAAATAAAATATACGATATTCCTAAATTTTACCCTGCATACTAGAAAACAAATTATTGCGTTTAAGTCGACTACTTTTAAATTAAATACCTACAATTTCACATATAAACGAAACTTAGGCAGTAATTTTAGAGTTATATGTTTTAGAGTTTAAGTTATATGGCATTTTATATAAGCAAATTGTATGAAGGAACTATTTTCGGAAGCCATTTGTAGACACAGTGACCCTCATATACATACTGAGCTAATTTTCGTACAAAAGTGCACATGTAGTAACAAGTAATTCCGGTGGTTACCGTAAGATGTCTACACCTAAATGTAGTTTCCATGTTTTACTACAACGACCTAGTCTAGTTTAACTCTTCTAGTGCTGTACCGTAACACGATTAACATAAAATGTAATGACAATTTCCACTGGCATTCCTAAGCATTCTAAGCAAAAATGTTTTGTTCGTACAAGTGCTACGCCAAAAAAGAAGCATTTCCTTTCTTACGTTTAAGGCGAAATTGTGGTTGTCTGTTTCCTATACACTCCAAATGTGGTAGGTAGGAATACATAGGATGACCGTACCTCGCGGTCTGCATATATAAGCTGCCGATATCGCATTAGTTGAAAAAATGTCCGATCAACGGGATCTCTGCGAACGAAACTTGAATAGTTATACCGAGTTTAACGTTCCGGCTATTCAGTTAACGGTATATTAAATCGAAATTGTCGGGCGTATATCTTCGCGCACATAAATAATAAGTAAATTAGTTTCATGTAATTAAACATGTGCAGAGTTATTGTAAAAATGATACTTAACCATACTTCATGGTCGTTGGTTTTCACGCAGTACGGATATCGTAGGAAGATATTATTATTTCTAAGGTCTTCGATAGATAAACTCAATTTGAATATAACTATTTTATCTCAATGTAAATTCAATTACTAATTAATGTGCTAAAATATACTCAAGACACATTTGAGCTACTACAGTCATTGAATTGTCACTTTTGCCGATACAATAATTGAGGTTATGTCTGCCTATGCTTCTATTGCCCTGACAACACGTACAGCAAACGTATTCCATGTTTAAGTTATGTCTGTAGGGAGGTACCAATACTAAATATGACACTTTTCACCCAACTTTGACAGTTTATGCTACCGAATACACATGTAGTACAAAGACAAACTGACATCTTGGTTTATAAATTAATTAATAATTATTAATAATGCTACTTAAAAAAATCTGATGTGGCCAGGCCCATGTTTAGCTGCATGAGATTGCATTTGATCGAAATCGGCCATGTCTGCATTAAAATAAAACTAGTAGAACGAGACAGATATGTCGATTAAAGCAGCGTTCGGATATTGTACTCCGTTGAACCCCGGGTACACCGTCCAAATGACACTTACGTGTTATTGGGTGTAAAAAGTGTAACAGTGTACAATATCCGAACGCAGCTTATATTGACAGTAGGGATTGTCAAAACATTAGCGTTTGACACTACTTAGTGTCATTAGAATCAAAATATCTTACACATCCTGGCTACTAGTACCAAAAAATGTCATTATCATAAATTATTCAGAATTTCCTCTACTTTAATTTATTTTTTAACTAGTTCGACGAAATTATAGAAATGGCGGCTTATTTGCAAAATCTTTCAAAAATGCTAAGACTAAAACTCCAGTTCCTTTGGACCCTTTTCAACAGAAATCTTTTCAGCTCAAAGTTTGGTCATGAAACTTCTAAATATGAAGTTTCTTCCCGATAGCTTTAGTAGTTTCACCGGAATCGTCGCCACAAAAACCGGGTACATACACACCACATCCATACACACATACATACAGGCACACACAGACATTTATTTGTACCTTGGTCAAAAATGTTCAGGGGACCCAAAAAGACATATTTCCGCTAAAATCTCAAAAATTTTTTTCGGCACGATTACAATACTTTACAAACTGCGTATGATAAAGTAAAAATGTATAAAAAAGATATACAGGAAATAGTCCAGTGATGATCATTAATCGAACTTTAAAGAACACAAATCATTCTGCCATTAAGTTGGAATTGTAACCTGGGAAAGTGCATCATATATCCGTTATCTCTACTAACGCTAGGCACTTTAGTATCTGCGAATTGGCTTCGACAATTTGCTCTTATTTCAGTTATTAGCGTTGCAGTTCGACTTCTCTGTTTGCAAGTGAAACCGCGGCAATCGCAATGGAGATTCGTATCGAGCACGTTCTAACTTCGAATTCGTTTATTTTTGATAAAACATCGTCCCGATAGGAATTCCACTTAGCATGGACGTACGGAAAAGTTAAAAGTTTAATTGCCTCGCCACGGCCAAGGTGATTGTACAGCAGTCGTTATGCTTCTGTTCATTTTGCGTAAGCTTATTAAACAAATTAGTTTGCCGTATACCAGGTGTATTTATATAAGTCATGGCAAAAGTAATTTACATAAATCTATCGATTTACACGATGATTTGTTTTTGTACTTTGATTATTACTGGAAAGTACCTAAACAACATTTTAAATGAATGGCTGAAAATGTCTTTATCCAACAATAATATTGTTGATATTCAAATAGGTTAAATGGACACCTGTATATTACACAGGAAAGTTCATTTCCTCATTACATCGACTTCCTACCAGCCCTCATATATGGTTTCTTGTATACTAAAGCTTTCAACCCACATACTGGTATGACCTACTATTTTCAAACTATTAAGCAAATGATGTTGGGTTGTACTGTCAACACGGTGTCTGAATAAGTGCATATTCATGTATGTGGGATACGTCACACACATGTTCAAAACAAACTTAATTTTTGTTATTATTATGTGACTTTTCAACTCAAATGTACACCGCTTCTTGTTGAGTAAACCGAGATACAATCATAATATTGATTGGACAACAGACAATATGCGTTACATGTTATGCAAGCTTGTACATATATACAGAGACACCAAGCGGTCGTACGTGGAAGCTTACGAAATAATTGGAATACCAGAACCGCACCTAAATCAGACATTCCCCTGAGCCTATGCAAGACCTAGAAAAAGTCGATTAAAATACCGGTCTCATTCAAAACGCTGCGTTGACAATGTAAACATTTCGATGGAGTGTCCATGTCCGAGGATTTGCCTCTTCTATTCCGCTGCTAAGCGTTTTCCTCGCAAGTTTTAGTTATATAACGGACATTCCTCGCGGATTTGCCCACGGGCTTTTCTGCGTTGCCGTGGAAATTAATAATTACTTACGTAAAGTTTTGTCCTGGAGAAGAAAGGTGGTACTTATAATGGCAAACAATTATAATACGCTTGGGCAACAATCTATAGGGTTAGGTAACATCGTGTTGGATGCTGCCATTCCTACAACGGATGTCCAAGGATCTTGCTTAGCTTGTGCTGCAATACCAAAGGATTGACCCATGTTTTACAAATACCTTTTTTTATATATATTTTTATACATGCTGCTCCTAGATGGAAATTATGTATTTATCTCTGCTAGGTCTAGCCTAAACAACACAATGTGTTGAATTTAACCGACTTGTCTGAAATTTATTCCGATTGTTAACTGGCACATCCAAGCGTAAGCCGTCATACACTTGACTCAAGCGTTCTGCTGGTTGCACCTTCTCCTGCATGTTTTTCTTGTCACACGAATACGAGAATGAATGCAACGAAACTATTCTGGTTAGTTTGTTTATTCCTGAATAACTTTATACTTTTAACTTTGTACTACCTATCGTCAGGAACAATTTTTTAATGGGTATGATAAGAAACTTTTCAACTGTGTTTTGTCTTATGACGCTTTTAATAAATCTTTTAATTGTCTTCATGACAACACACACAATTGATTTCCTAACCTACCAAATATCCTACCACGTAAAAGTGAGGTTAAAATGTAAAAAAAGAACCGATTTTGGCTTTTTTCCAATTTATTCCTGAACCCAATGTCTTAGAATTCTCAAAAGCATCTCATAGCAATCCAGATTCCTATTAATATTTCATTAAACTTCAACGTCCTTTCCTTGAAAATACCTTTACGTTGACCATTATTAGTCACTATGAATCTCATCTTTTAGAAAAGCAAATGGAGGTATTTTTCTCTACATTTTCAATGTAATACCGAAAAACATATTAAGCATCTGTCATATCTCAGTTATCCAAACAAATCTCAACCTATTTCAATGCCAATTCCAGACGTTTGAGCATGGTTTGTCGTCTGTCGCATCGTTGATATCTCCCGAATAAAATTACAATATTGTCAAATGTTTAGTAGGTATCTGCGAATATTTTCAATTCTAAGACGATACTATGTATCTACAGTGCCCGGCAGAAAGTTGGGCACTAATGAGAAACATGCTTATTATTAACTTTTCAAATAAAAGTGTCTGGATTATAATATTTGCTTGCGTATACCAGGTGTGACCAAAGCTATGAAAAAAATCTGATGTGGCCAGGCACATGACTTTATCATACTATATATAAAATTAATAGTTTAGCTACATGATATTCTATTTGATCGAGATTGGCTATGTCTGCATTAAAATAAAACTATTAGTAGAACTAGACAGATATGTCGATTAAAGCTGCGTTCGGATATTGTACCCTGTTGACACCGGGTATACCGTCCAAATGACACTTACGTGTTATTGGGTGTAAAAAGTGTAACGGTGTACAATATCCGAACGCAGCTTATATTAACAGTAGGTATTGTGTCAAAACATTAGCGTTTGATACTACCTACTGTCATTAGAATCAAAATATCTGACCTGACTACTAGTTTTAATGCAGTACGACCGATCTCGATGAAATAGAATTTGCTCATGCAGCTAAACTATTGATTGTACCAAAAAATGTCATGGTCATAAATTATTCAGAATTTCCTCTACCTACTTTAATTTATTATATAGGTAGCTATTTCGACGAAATTCCAGAAATGACGGCTTATTTGCGAAATCTTTCAAAAATGCTAAGACTAAACCTCCAGTTCCTTTGGACCCTTTTCAACAGAAAGCTTTTCAGCTCTAAGTTTGGTTATGAAACTTCTAAATATATAGTTTCGTCCCGATACCTATAGTAGTTTCTCCGGAATCGTCGCCACAAAAGACACACACACACACATCCACACACACACAGACATTTTTATGTACCTTGGTCAAATATGTTCAGGGGACCCAAAAGGACATATTTCCGCAAAAATCTCAATTTTTTTTTGTACGATTACAATACTATTATCATACTGCGTATGATAAAGTAAAAACTGAAGAGTAAAGTACCTTTAAAGTACCAAAAATGTTATTTGACAAAAAGTACTTAGACATATCACATGTCTTTAAATACGAAATTATATTTACCTTCCCCGTTGCATATACCGCGTGTTGCCGAAAAGATCAAAATTACATAAGAGTAAAGTACCTTCATCCGTATACTAATAAAATAACGACCACTAATTGACGTCGCGTCGGGAGCGGTTCGGCCAGATTTTAAACGGCAAAAGGATATTTTTTGAATTTTCTATTTTATATTTAGACCGGCTGCCGTTGTTCGTCCTACCGTCCCCTAACTAAAGGTGAAAATTTTACGCAAATCGGCAGTTTGAAAGACGAGATTGAGTTTTTCATATCCCTAAAACTCTATGAATTTTTAATAGTGTAGACATATTTCTTCCACAATCACGGGGGTCGCTACGCAACGTCAACAAAGTTCGATCGATAATACAACAACGGCCACTAATCGACGTCGTTTCGGGAGCGGTTCGGCCTGATCTTAAACGGCCAAAGGATATTTTTTGACTTTTCTATTATGTATTTAGACCGGCTGCCGTTGATCGCCCTACTGTCTACTAACTAAAGCTGAAAATTTTACGCAAATCGGCAATTTGACAGACGAGATCGAGTTTTGCATCTCCATAAAACTCTATGAATTTTTAATAGTGTAGACGTTTTACTTTCTCAAGAACGAGGGTTGCTACGCAACGTCAACAAAGTTCGCTCAAGCAGATGTGCCAGTTTGACAGTTCGGGCAGCGCGCCCTGCCTTTCCCTATATTTTCGGCAAATACGTGTTGAAATGCAGAAAAAAACAGTCCCGGTGTCATCTCAAACTCTACGCGAGATCACTATAGCGACAAGCGACACGGTCTCATCGCATATTTAGCAGAAGACGCATTGAAACTCGCGCGCTGGAATCTGTTATATCCATATCCACGCAAGCGCAGTCTGACGGCTATGCTATGTTTGACGGGCTTTGTTAAAACATGTTAAAATACATAAAAAGCAGATCCGGTATCATCTTAACATACGACAGGTTTGCTATAGCGACAAGCAACATGGTCCAAAGTGCATATTTATCAGAAGACCGGTCGGTCGGTCGGTCCGATGCACCAAAAGTTAGGTTATGTCAACGGTTTTCATTGTGCAAGTACGTGTTTCGTATTCAAGTAATTTACATAAGAGAGAAAGGCTATCTTGAACAAGGTACGACACCAGTGATCCTTATTTTTATGTGTTGACGTTTGAAATATCTCAAAAGTTAACGTATGGTAGTATTGCAATCATAAAAAAACGGGTACTACAAATTTAATACCTCTTTTATTTAAAGTGGTCTTCGTAATGTCATGTCATGATGTGTCGTGTCACATTAATGTCATGATTGTCTTTACTGTCAAACTTTAGACTTCATAGGTTAACAAATACATACGCTCAAAGTAAATAATGGGCATGTCCAGCAGACTTACCGGTGACACCATGGGTGACACTAATAGTATATATTTTTTTAATTAAATTATGTCAGAAAATAACAGGAAATATAATACTATAGTTTGTACAGATAAGAGGCTATATATACAATTATATATATATACAATTTTGTTAAAATTTTTAAAATAAATAAAACAGTTTTAACCTCTTTATTCTACGATATAAGTTTATTTGAGACTAACGTTTGCTATAACTATTGTTAGTAATGGAATAAATGAAAAGTGAGACAGTCAATAATGGTAGTCGGCAGTTTTGCTAGAAATAGATTAGTGTAGGGTGATGTGATGTTATGCTGAATACAACTCTTTGAGTTGAACAGATCTTAGGAGTATATTCGTAGACGCTTGAGTGATACATGTACACATTGTACCATTGTACACTGTACAGAAGCTTATGCGACCCTCGCTAAAAATCGATAATCTAAAAACAGTGCTGCCACTCGACCGCAGTGACAGTTACAGTAAGTAGCGCGTGACAGCTATAGCAAGTAGCGCCATCTGTTATATAAAACATGAAGTAAACGTCAAAATAAGACAAATAAATACGTAGCATAAACACTAGATGTCTCTACAGTCCTTTTTCTAAACTTGCTCCAACAATTAGTGATGGGCATAATCGTATTATTTGAAAAACCGATTATTTATCAGTATTCGAATGATTCGCATAAGCGTATCTCGAGTTGTTCTGCATTAATAATAGATTTTTAATACTCTATTATTCATAATCGATTATGAATAATCGATCATGAATAGGGGAGACACAATAATGTAAAAGCATATTTTGGGTTAGATTGGGAGACAAAGTTGGTGACCGTGGTGGTAAACCTCACTTAAATGTATGTAAAATGGACTATTAAAAATCGATTATTTCAAACCCATACGATTATTAAAAATCCATTACTCAAAGTCGATTATTAAGTATCGATTATTTCAAGAATCAATTATAATCGATTATGTAATCTGAATGCGCCCATCACTAAGATTGATATTATTATAATAATTAGCAGATTGTCTGTCCGAGCAGGGAAAAGAGGACTGGTGCCTGTTTTTGTATTACAGTCAACTTCAAATATACCGTCCCCGGTTGTAACGAACCTCCGGTTATA
Organism: Aphodius sticticus; assembly: GCA_963966075.1. Classification (NCBI taxonomy): domain Eukaryota; kingdom Metazoa; phylum Arthropoda; class Insecta; order Coleoptera; family Scarabaeidae; genus Aphodius; species Aphodius sticticus. The sequence goes on from OZ014513.1 coordinate 385,114, forward strand.
ACGAACTAATTTTCAAGTCCCGTTGTATTTCCCGTAAAAACAATGGTTAAAATCGTTGGTTATAGCGAACCTGGATATAACGAAACATCGTATGTAACGAACCAAATAACATCGCAATGCTGACATGTGGGCTTTGAAAAAGAAAAACCATTTAATATTCCATTAAAAAAATGTGATAAATTCGAATTTTTAAAGAACATTATAAACTTTAGGCCTCCTGCTGGAGACTTAAATATATTTCAATTGGGCAATTTTTTTTGTGATATATGAGGGTCCACAGAGACAACTTTTTACCAACTTGAAATTTTGAATTTCGAAAAAAAATTCTACACACCCAGCGATCTATACGTCTCAGCGATCTATTTGGTCACTAGTCCGTATACTAATAAAATAACGACCACTAATTGACGTCGCGTCGGGAGTGGTTCGGCCAGATTTTAAACGGCAAAAGGATATTTTTTGAGCTTTCTATTATATATTTAGACTGGCTGCCGTTGATCGCCCTACCGTCCCCTAACTAAAGGTGAAAATTTGACGCAAATCGGCACTTTGAGAGACGAGATCGAGTTTTTCATCTCAATAAAACTCTATGAATTTTTAATAGTGTAGACATATTCCTTTCACAATCACGGGGGTCGCTACGCAACGTCAACAAAGTTCGATCGATAATACAACAACGGCCACTAATCGACGTCGCTTCGGGAGCGGTTCGGCCAGATCTTAAACGGCCAAAGGATATTTTTTGACGTTTCTATTATGCATTTAGACCGGCTGCCGTTGATCGCCCTACCGTACCCTAACTAAAGGTGAAAATTTTACGCAAATCGGCAGTTTGACAGACGAGATCGAGTTTTGCATCTCCATAAAACTCTATGAATTTTTAATAGTGTAGACGTTTTACTTTCTCAAGAACGAGGGTTGCTACGCAACGTCAACAAAGTTCGCTCAAGCAGATGTGCCAGTTTGACAGTTCGGGCAGCGCGCGCGCGCCTTTCCCTATATTTTCGGCAAATACGTGTTAAAATGCAGAGAAAAACAGTCCCGGTGTCATCTCAAACTCTACGCGAGATCACTATAGCGACAAGCGACACGGTCTCATCGTATATTTAGCAGAAGACGCATTGAAACTCGCGCTCAGGAACCTGTTATATCTGTTGGCGGTAAATAGCAAACATGGAATCAAATGAATGCCAATTATTGCAAGCCCGTTCGCAAATAGGATGTTGATTATTTCCGGTACGGTTAAGGTCTTACAAGTTAGCAATCGGATGACAGTTCAAGACCCTTATTAATAAACCCTTTTAACTGTTTACGCTTTTCCAGGGCCTTCTGTCACCGCAATTTGCATTTTGGTTAGGGCTGTCAGGCGTCCCGATTCTGGCGGGACGTCCCGATTTTATATCACTTTGACCCGCGCCCCGCTTAGCTCTTAGGCGGGACGCCATAGATCGGTTCCTCATAGATTGATTTACAGTTTTCAAGCCGATCCAGTAAAGTTTTGTTCAATGAGCATATATAGGTTTGTGGCGTAGCTTCGGTTTACATCAATTTACTATAGATGGCGCTATGGTTTACGTCATGTGATTATAGGATTTCTGCTTAGTCATGCAGATGCTTAGTCTGGAAGTTTGTATTTTAATGGTGTATGATTAATGCTAAAGTTTAATGTTAAATGTTAGTGTAAGCGTTCATTTTTTTTAAACCAATCCGCAACAATGTCCCGCTTTTTATTTTCGAAAACCTGACAACCTTAGCTACGGTACATCATGCCCACAAAATGCATATACATAGGTACATATTACGCCCTTATAATTTATTATTTAGGCTGGAGATAATTGATGTTTTTTTCGCTTTAATGCTGGCATTTTAGCGTATATAGTACATATGTAATTTTAAATGTATCTATAGCGGTGTAAATTTGACGTTAAGAGGTTTGAACGTTCGCCGGTAGATGTGGCACCCTCCGCATACTATCAGCTGTGTGTCGGTCGTATTTTCCTACTTACCACCGGCCGGCAAACGTCCGTGCGCGTCAGTTTTTGTTTACCTTATTTGACTATATGTCTTACTATTTTGTCAGTTTTTATCCATATAGTGGAAGCAAGATTCTTATAGAATATAGACTATGGAGATTTGTAAGAATGTGAATAATTCTTTAGGTATTATAAACAGTAGATTATTGTTTACTTTTAGTCCCCTGTTTACTAACTGCATCAGTGACTGGGCAACAAATCACAACCAATTGCGCTAATACTAACAATTATAAGTTAAGAAGAAGAAGGTTGCTGTTTTCGTTCATACGTTCCTGCAAATGTTGGCTACTGGCTCTGTCAAATAAATCTGACTTAACCTAAATCTGCTCTACACAAATGATCTGTAAGGCATAATTGACACGTTTGCAAAATATTTGGTATACTACGGAGGAGAAAAAACGATGACAATCGCTGAAGGATGCTGCAGTTACCGAACTGTATCCAGATAGTTAATGCATGGCTCGACAAAGGAATTTTCTTGAGAACAGTATGTATATAGTATAATTTCAAATGTAATTATTTAACTTCATTTTAATGTCTCTGTTTTTTAGAATGAATAATTCAAAACAGAACCTCTATCTGCATGTGCTATACTTTTTTTATACTATTACATACTTTAAAGAAAGGGGACGAGAATACCTTTTGCAAGTTTATTATGAGTAAATTCAATATATTTTTAACATCATGTACATATATTTAGTAACTTTTAGAAGGAAATATAAAGTTGTTGTCGTATAGTTGTTGTCCTTTAATAATTAAGTTTTGTTTTATATAGTGGTATTTAGAACTATTAGATATATAACGGTTAATGCATTTTAAAGGGCAATAAAAGTAAATAAAACCGAATGTTTTATGTGTTATTTGTTTGCATATTCCTTTAATGTCGTAATAATACATAATACAGGGTTATTATACATGATTGTAGTCGACATAGGCCATGTTCATGTTGGACAATTGTTTGTTTGTTTGCCGCTAAACAACTGTCAAACTTGAAATAGGTTATGCAACCAATTTAACGTTTGCAAGTAGAAAAGTGTATTCCATTACCATAGAGCGGCAACTAGATATGTTTACATTTGATATCATGGTCTTTTTGACCACAATCATTTATAATGACCCCTTATTTACACACCAAAATAATGATAATAATGGCAAACTAACAAAAAAAATTAAATTTTGTTATCTAAAAAAATCACTTTACCCCTTATTACAAGAGAATTAATATTTTTTTAGAATATTATAAACTTTAGGCCTCTAACGCAACCTAATATTTTAACTATTGGGCAATAGGCAGGTTTATAGAGGCAACGATCAACATGAAATTTTGATTTTCAAAAAAACTACTCTTTAGAAAATACAATATTTGCAAAGATTCAATCATAAAATTGCATACTATAATATCATATTAATATATAGTTACAGGAAAATAATAATATAATGATATTCTATAATAAGCCGCTAATCTGCTGTCGAAGAAGGCTGACCGCAGTCCCAAGACCCATATACCGTATGATTACATAAATTATATTCATAAATTTGTGTGGATGACAGTCCAGTATTTTAGTTATTTACATTTCAAATGGGTTGATAAAATAAATAATTCTAAAATCACCTACAACCTGGTGAGCTGCAGTTTGGTGCTGTTTTTAGCATTCAATTTGGTTTAATTTTTGGATACCACCTCATTTCTATTCCACATTAATAGTTTGAGATAGACCTAAATATACATTGTACACAAGTGTTACCTCTGTTTGCATTTTCAAAATTTATAAAAATTAGTGTTTGTTAAATTCAAAATTAAAAATTATATAATTAATAATAAATATTTATTATATATTAGATTATCGGTTATATATAAATTTTCAATATTTTGCTAAAATATTCAGCTGCGTTTTCTAATACTTACTACATCAATTAATTTTAATACTTACTTAAAAATAACAATATGCGGGTTTATAGAGGCAACAATCAAGGCGAATCAACTTGAAATTTTGATTAAAAAAAAAACTATCCTTTTTAGAAAATACAATATTTGCAAAAATTCAATCAAAAAATTGCATACAGTAATATCATATATGGTTAGAGGAAGATAATAATATAATTATATTCTATAATAAACCACTAATCTGCTGTCGAAGAGGGCTGACCGCAGTCTCAAGACTCATATACTGTATGATTCCCCATAAATTATATTCATAAATTTGCGTGGATGACAGTCCAGTGTATTTATATACATTTCAACAGAATTACTGGTGTGCTGGGGATATAAATGTCCCCATACAGGTTCATATAGAGCGAATGTAATTGTATGTTCAAAAATATGTTTGAAAAATTTCAAATCAATAAGTAATGGAAACTATCAGCGATGAGGATGACATATGTAAATCACTGGAGTGAGTATCGTTACTTACCTTAATTGTGATGAAATGATATATAAATACGGTGTGTCTTGATGTAAAGGAATGATATTATCTAATGTTATTATTAAGATATTATAAGTACGATTTGTAGAAACTTTTTGAAAATTGTTTGTGTTCTATGCCAATACTCTTTTTGTTCTTTTTGTGTATACATATATATATGTATATATAATAGTTATTTATTCAATTTTTTTGGGAAAACGGCTACAAAGTTTTTAGTTTTTTTTTTTTAATTTCAATATTTCGCCTATAACATAGGCTTTCTCTAACGGCTTCGGCGGTCTACCGGCATCGCCGATCTACACATCTCAGCGATCTATTTGGTCACTAGTCGGTATACTAATAAAATAACGACCACTAATTGACGTCGCGTCGGGAGCGGTTCCGCCAGATTTTAAACGGCAAAAGGATATTTTTTTAGCTTTCTATTATATATTTAGACCGGCTGCCGTTGATCGCCCTACCGTCCCCTAACTAAAGGTGAAAATTTGAAGCAAATCGGCAGTTTGACAGACGAGATCGAGTTTTGCATCTTCATAAAACTCTATGAATTTTTAATAGTGTAGACATATTTCTTCGACAATCACAGGGGTCGCTACGCAACGTCAACAAAGTTCGATCGATAATACAACAACGGCTACTAATCGACGTCGCTTCGGGAGCGGTTCGGCCAGATCTTAAACGGCCAAAGGATATTTTTTGACGTTTCCATTATGTATTTAGACCGGCTGCCGTTGATCGCCCTACCGTCCCCTAACTAAAGGTGAAAATTTGACGCAAATCGGCAGTTTGACAGACGAGATCGAGTTTTGCATCTCCATAAAACTCTATGAATTTTTAATAGTGTAGACGTTTTACTTTCTCAAGAACGAGGGTTGCTACGCAACGTCAACAAAGTTCGCTCAAGCAGATGTGCCAGTTTGACAGTTCGGGCAGCGCGCGCGCTGCCTTTCCCTATATTTTCGGCAAAAACGTGTTTAAATGCAGAAAAAGCAGTCCCGGTGTCATCTCAAACTCTACGCGAGATCATTATAGCAACAAGCGACACGGTCTAATCGTATATTTAGCAGCAGACGCATTGTGACACTCGCGCCGGAATCTGTTACATCCATATCCACGCAAGCGCAGTCTGACGGCATGCTGACGGCTATGCTATGTTTGACGGGCTTTGTTACAACATGTTAAAATACATAAAAAGCAGATCCGGTATCATCTTAACATACGACAGGTTCGCTATAGCGACAAGCAACACGGTTCAAAGTGCATATTTAGCAGAAGACCGGTCGGTCGGTCCGATACTCCAAAAGTTAGGTTATGTCAACGGTTTTCATTGTGCAAGTACGTGTTTCGTATTCAAGTAAATTACATAAGAGAGAAAGGCAATCTTGAACAAGGTACGACACCAGTGGTCCTTATTTTTATGTAATATAAATAAAAAAATAAAAAAAAACTAAAACTAAATTATTTTTGTGTTGATGTTTGAAATATCTCAAAAGTTAACGTATGGTAGTATCATCGCAATCATCGGGTACTACAAATTTAATACCCCTTTTATTTAAAGTGGTCTTCGTAATGTCGTGTCATTGTGTCGTGTCACATTATTGTCTTCACTGTCAAACTTTAGACTTCATAGGTTAACAAATACATACGCTCAAAGTAAATAATGGGCATGTCCAGCAGACTTACCGGTGACACTAATATAATATAATAGTATATATTTTTTTAATTAAATTATGTCAGAAAATAACAGGAAATATAATAGTATAGTTTGTACAGATAAAAGGCTATATATGGAATTTTGTAAAATTTTTAAAATAAATAAAACAGTTTTAACCTCTGTATTCTACGATATAAGTTTATTTGAGATTAACTTTTGCTATAACTATTGTTAGTAATGGAATAAATGAAAAGTGAGACAGTCAATAATGGTAATCGGCAGTGTTGCTAGAAATAGATTAGTGTAGGGTGATGTGATGTTTGTGGTGTGATGTTATGCTGAATAAAACTCTTGGAGTTGAACAGATCATAGGAGTATATTCGTAGACGCTTGAATGATGTACGAATGATTGTACAGAAAAGATTATGCGACCCTCGCTAAAAATCGATAATCTAAAAACAGTGCTGCCACTCGACCGCAGTGACAGTTACAGCAAGTAGCGCCATCTGTTATATAAAATATGAAGTAAACGTCAAAATAAAACAAATAAATACGTAACATAAACACTAGATGTCTCTACAGTCCTTTTTAATTGCGTATAATGTAATAAGCGAATACATTTTTTTAAATAAAATATAAAGCGTTTACTTATTGCGTATAGTTTATTTTTATTGTTAAGTATCAATTTCCTCAGTTATACCAATGTTTTGTATCATGTGTATGTGCTAATAAATATGTACATATATACAAAAATAATACTAGGTATACGTATTCTTAAAAAAGCTTTGTTTTGTGCCTTTTTTTCTCATTTTTCGTGCTTATTTTAAGCGCTTATTTTCCAAAAATAAATACTTATAATTCCTCACTCTACTAATGACTATTTCTCCTATCTGGGCAATAGGCTGTGTGTTTTCTTTCATAAACTTTACCATGACAAAGTTATAGTCAATAATTGTATTCACTTACTAAAAATAATCTATTTGGGGAGTAATGAAGAATGAAGTTATAACACGAGGCGAGTGTTGTAAATGATTCTATTTGTTTGACACCTTATGCACATATCAACTCCTAACTAATAAATAGAAGAAATACAAGGTGTTTTATGTAAGGGTGCTACTTTATTTGGAAAAATGATTGAATGAATTAAGTATGATTTAGTGAACACAAAACGTAGGTTATAATATGATTATTGCCATTATGCGCGAGTCAAATATCACGTTTTATATACGACTGCTAAAAAAAAATTTATAAATTATATTCATGAGTTTACTAGGATGTCAATATGGACCTACGCATATTTTGTTGATTCAGGCCATTATAATTTAAAAAAAATATTTCTTAATTTTGCCTTTTACATTATTTTTTCCGATCGTATACAAGATTATTGACTTAATTATAAAATTTAGGCCTTTTTGTATTTTGACAGTTTTTAGTTCTATATGTTTATCGAGACAACTTTTGAATATGGTAAATTTTGGTTTCCTATCAATTTTTTTTTTCGATGCTTTCTTTCACGACTAGCTATTACATATGAGAAAGATGTTTACAACGCGAGCCACGAGCCGAAGGCGAGTGGTATAAATCATTGGAGTTAGTATTTTCAATTAATTTTGATTTTGGGCAAGACGAGCGCAGCAAATGAACCAATCGGTCCCTATGGTTTTCAATATGATACTAAAATATGCGGGGAAAAGAGTGGGGCACATGTATGCTTATTAAAATCAGTCAACACACAAAAAAAAATGATAATATGAATTTTAAATCAAATATCATTATTTTTGTAATTGTAATCTGCTATCTAAAACCGGCTTTTGCAAATGTAAAAACCGGTTTTCGGTCACAAAAACTGTTTTATAATAACCCCCAATCAAATAAGTTCTAAACAAGTAATAAGAAGCTGAAGGCGAGCGTTGTCAATCATGCGCATGAGTAATTGCTATTACATACATGCATACGTATTGGAAATAATCTTCCATGTGTAACACGAGCCGTGAGCGAGTGTTGTAATTGTGTAGATTGGCTAATAGCCGTTACTTGCGAATAGAATAATATATTTTTTACATAACAAATATATTATTCGTCAAATTTCAAAATTTTAATTTTATTATAAAACAAAGTAATGTCATCAAAAATAATATTTTTGTTATGTAAAAAGTTACTATTCTATTCGCAAGTAAATGCTATTAGCCTTACTGCACAACTTCGCACCGTACAGCACTCGCATTCGGTTCGATAGTAATGTCGTAATGCATAAGAGATATTATTAGTATTATCATGTAATAAGTAATCGAAAAAATTGTAATGGGAGCCAGCGTTCAAATTAATTCGAATGAATAATTACCTTTTAGTACTTCATTGTAATGGAAGGAGTCACTCATGAAAATAAACTTACGCGTGAGCAATTGCCAGTAGATACTGTAATTGTAATGGAAGGAATCTCCGAAGTGCAACCTCAGCCGAAGGCGAGGATTGTAATTGTGTCGATAGCCGTTACTTGCGAATAGAATAGTATACTTTTTCCACGACCATCGCAAAAATTACAGTAATTAGCTTCGTTGTCCTACTATGTATGAGGTCTACCCATTTCGGCGATCTACCGAATTCGGATATCTATCTATTTCGGCGATCTACCAAATTCGGTTATCTACCGGCATCGGCGATCTACACATCTGAGCGATCTATTTGGTCACTAGTTTTTAAAGCTTTTAAAATAAAGGTAGGTAAGTACTTTACTCTTTAGAGTTTTTTGATAGTTTTGGTAACAACCGATACATTGAAGCAGATAATTACATTCTAATATTGCATTTTAGGTTTAAGACAATCCAGTTGCATATACAATTTTCTGAAATGTGAATAATAAACATTTTTCCCAATAGTGTCCAACTTTCTGCCTGACGCGGTATATCCAAAATTGGTTGTTTTCTGAGCTACCGCATTTTAGATTTTCTAAACATAGGTATCAATACAAAACTAAACATAATTTGTTTTCTCCTTAATTTTATTCAGGCTCAATTTTGAACCACTGATTAAATTCAGTGATCGTTCAGACCTTGACTTGATTGTGACCTTCGTCCCCCATCGTTTATTTTCTCGAAAATAAAGTTTCATTGACAGTTTGGTGTTTTATAATAATACATCCCGCTCATTCTTCATTAATTACCATCAATATTTTCCTTTAGAAAACTAAGTGGAGGTGGGTTTTTTTTCTCTATATTTTCAATGACTTACTGAAAATTAATTAAACATCTGCCATATTCCAGTTATTCAAACGAATTCCAACCCATTTATATGATAATTCCAGGCGTTTGAGCATAATTCGTCTCCTGCCGCATCGTTGATATCTCTCGAATTAAATTGCAATTTCGACATATTTGCTTTATGATTATTTGCAGCCTTTTAGAGTTTTTTAAACATATCAAAACAAAATTAATGTTATTTTTTATTGTTGTTTCAGCCATTGGATGTCCGTTCAGTAATCGTTGGTAATACAACATATGGCTTGATTCTGACCGTCGTGCCAGTTCCTATGGAACATCCTGTACATGTATAGGTAAGTAATTTCATAAAAGTATCAATTATGTTTTGTAGATTCATTTATAAGTTGTTTGTTTTTCGTGATACCTCTCATGCGAGGTCTTGGTTTTAGTAATGTGTGAACAGTTAAGAGATTCGTCTGACCGCTAACCATGGATGGTTTCTTCGGCGCGCCGTTGCGCGTAGCGAAGAAGGCAACGTCTAAAAATAGTACTCACGCTGTGTTAGAAAATCAGTCTTCTTGAGCAGTGTTGTTTCACTTTTGAGCACATGAATCTAAGTCCACTAATTGTCCCACAAGAAACTACCTCCTCAAATAAAAAAAAGTTGTTCACAATTCACAGCGCGCGTGTTTTCACAGGCCGCCGTTTCTCCTCTCGACAATGGCTTCTCAAGACTGAGCGTTCAGGTGGCATCTTACCTGTAAAGAGAACGTGGACAGGTGGGGGGAACGAGTTTTGTCTATTTATGACGGCCCCAAGTCATTGATACTTATTATTATGCTGTACGTCAGATTATTTCCTAAATGCTCGGTAAATACCGTTCTTGCTACCTTCCCGATGGCCTAATTTGTACTATCGGCGAGGGCAATGTTGGCAAACAGCGCAATACGACGCGCTCCGATACGAGGATCCGATACGACGCTCCGACCTGCACGGGTAGTGCGGGAGACTTCGATGCAGGTACCCTACACAAACCTTGAACCTCGAAGTGGACGTGATCCCGTGAATGCAAAAAACCGGGTAGAGATGAGAGAAAAATATGAACGGTGATGACTAATATGGCCTCAGAAAGACGGTATGCTCATCATAGAAATGACTTTGACCTTTCGCCTTTAAAACTATTGCAGTTAGTTAATATAAGCACAACAACGTAACTGCATTTATTTTTCATTTTTTGGAGACACGTCAAAAGCTAAGACCTGTGTTTTTAGATGTTGATATATAACATCTTTATTTCAATTGTTTTTTAATAATATAATTGACGCAATACTGATGGACTTAGACCATCATAAAATAGCTCATTCTCTATGGGATGCTTGCTACCTGTTCAGTAAGGGTTGAAAGTATGAAACCATTATACAATGGGGTGTTATCTGTTTGGTATATCTATAGGTACCTAAAATGCTTCCTCTACTAAAAGGGTGTGTTGATAAAAGTGCAGAATAATGCATAAACTTATGAGTGTAGATGTTAGAACAACTGCAGATTCAAAATTATGCACTATTTTTGCCAAAAGTCTTACATCTGATCGGAGAAATTGTGACTTGTGCCTAGTTTTAATATAATCCAAAATGTAGAAAATGCGCTTTTTGGCGTTTCTCAAAAACTTGACACAATTATAGAGCGAGATACAAAAATTCAGCTTCTTTCAAATTTTTTCAGACGTTGATGTTTATTTCTCATAAAACCATACCATGGTTGTTACCAACAACTACATTCAGATGCAAATAGGTACAATGCAAATAGGTAAAATTTGTTTCACCTATTTTATGACATTTTCTTGTAGAATACTGTAGAATACGGTGTTTTAACAAATAGACCAAAAACAGTAGTATGGTTTACTTTATGTAATCAGGTGTAAAAATGTGTTTTTCAAAATTACAATGGTATGTGATAATCGTAATGAATTTCACGAGAAACAAGAGAACGCGACCAATCAGCGCTGCTGATGTTCGCATTGGTATTAGGTCAATTTTAGGTTGAATTTGTGTTTTTTATCCCAAATTCACTAAGATTTTTATCAATAGGGTATTTGACTGTATTAAAAATATGGCTTGTATTATAGTCATCCTAATAGATTACAGTTTAAGAAAACTATTTGTTATTACCTTTCAAAAAAATATGCTTTATTTCTATTAAAACCCAAAATTAGAATTGAATTTTATTCACGTCCTATCACGTGATTGAAAACGCTCTGTAATTGGCTCAGCCTCCAGTGACGTCATTCGTTAGTACGCTTAGAGCGCGTTCAGTTTGTCAGGGTAGGGTATGGGGAGAGCAATGCTCAGATAACCTGGGTCGGCTGTCTCTCTCTTATATGCAGATAAACGCCGTATGACGTTAGTCTGCCTATTATGCAGCGTGTCACTCTCACCGTACCTTACCCGATTATCCGAACGCGCTCTTATGCTTCTCCCGTTTGAATTTAATAGCACTAAAGTGCCATGTAAACATAACTTTGTAGGTTAGGATAGCCCTAACCTTAAGCTGTCAGATCAGATAATACCTGGTTCGAAAATACGATAGATAACTTATTCTAGTCAGTTCTATTTATGTCGAAGTAATCTTCATAACAAAAAACACTTGTATTGGCCGCTATTTATTTCATTTGAATTTCTACGAGCCAACCACTTTCTTCGCAGTTTCAAATCTTGCGGAATAGCTACAAATAGTTTATCCCGAGTTATCCGAAGTATTTCTGCATTGTGAATTTATACACCATTTATAACCCATTTTTATGTAGAAACAACACATCATACAACACAATTACCAAACGGCGACGATGACGATGCTGACAGACCCATATGGGCCGATTTGACATCTATTATCGTGTGACGTCACACAACAGAAAGTATCGTTTTGGCGGGACTTTTTGTGATTCAATTTTTAACGCTGATTTTTATGAAATATTGAGGAAATAATTAGTTGATGTTTAAAAGAAATTATAGATTTTTTAATGTTATTACTAAAATGGGTTGGGACATTAGTGTAACGATTTAAAAGTTGATATGCATTAGAGAAAGTAAGTAATGTCCAATTTGTTATTCTTTGCGATGCGGTTAAGTCCAACGGCAAAAGTACCAATACGTGACGATCGGGTCATAGCCGCGCTATGCTGAATTAAAATTCGGCTTTAGACGTCAAAGAAAACTTTTATCTTTCCTCTACCATCGGCCTGTTTCGATGCATAAAGGCAACAACAACAGTTAACAAAATTAATTAACTTACTAATAGGGACTTCCGTGCAGAACAGTTATAAAAAGCTGATTGAAATTCATATGCAGTTTGAAGAAGTTTAAGTTTGTTTATCTTGGCAAAGAATAACACTTTTGTAACTAAACGTATCATCGAATAATTAAATATTCGTTATAATCTAAGGTCGGAATTAGGTTTGAGTTTTCGGACCGTGAACCTATAAGTACTGCAGATTGCTTTGGAAATATTCACAGACCAAAATAAATAAATTTGTGTCAGTTACGGCTTGTTAATTTACCGTCACGTCACCTACTTCGAACAAAAAGATCTGTGCAGAGCGTTGAGATAGGAATTAACGCGTTTTAGAGCACGTTGTGCAACTGTTGGTACTACTGTAGCGTGATAGACTGTTATTATTATTATTATTATTGACATTCGCGTTAGTGTTGATTTTTGCTTGGGATCAAGTTAGCAGTTACGCATGGCAGTCGGCAACATTCCAAGCTTTGGTCGGCGAACGGTTCCTTGGGTCGATGGCCGCCCAATATACGTCGTCCACGGCGAGCTTGACTTCGTCTTGGGCCTGTAAATAACCATCGCTAATAAAATGATAATCGTTATTAGTGAGCACACCTGTAGGACGGAGTGGGGGAAATGTAGGTAAATGTGACCCACGAAGGTATTTGCTCATCGTCGAGTACAGCCACACCTCAGTTTTGCCAACAATTTAAACGTACTAAGGTGGGTAAGAATGGATACAAACTGAGAATTTATTATTGAGTATGATGTCAAGTAATATTATGATTAAAGAGTTTTAACTCCGTATTAAGACGAACCTGTGGTTGATATGTTGTTCAAAATAAAGAGTAGGTAATTACAGTAAGAGAAGGTTCGTAAAAAATTTATTATGAACATTTCGTAACTCAAAATTTTTATCTTGGAGATTCTTTTATAACTATCTCAAAAATGTTGGTATTTATACCTAACAGATGTTTTACTCTATCTGAGATACTGGTACCAGAAGTTAAATTATTTTATTCGACTTGTGTTACTAAACAATTTAATGGTTATTGTTTGTTTATGTTATTTTTTTTGTTTCAATATTGGCAACGCTGATACAGGAACTGTCAAACTGACGATATTCGAGTTTTGTTCCGCTTAAGGGGTGTCATATTATATTCATATTATGCCATATTTTCGTTAGAACTATTGCGTGTGTACAGCCACATCGGGCGCTGGCCAGCGCTAGCTAAGCGGTGCTAGCGCTTGGTTAGCGCTGGCACTAAGCGGTCGCCATCTTGCGAGCGGAGATAATATACTTCTCGTGTAACCGTTCAGCCGGTCCGACGGCGCCGCTAGCGCTAGCGATTGCTGCTAGAAGTGGTTGTACACGCCCATTAATTGCCTAACAACTTCTGATTCAAAACATTTGAAAATACTAAAATCAAAATATCAAATCAAGTGGACACTAAATTGTTTTATCCCATAGAAAGTAAAATGAGTTATAACTACAAACATTGAAAATTTAATAGCGGGTAATTTACAGACAGTTCCTTTTAGATATCGAATTATGGGAAATCAAAGATGAACTTGTGTTGAGATGGAAAATGATAAAGTTACAATTACATCAGAATTATAACTTAGATTACACACAGAAAAGTGATCTCTCGAATGAAGAGAGAATTACTTGGCTGAAGTAGTTGGTAGGCTCGTATATACGCGAGTGATTATTGACTTCAACCAAGAAATTTTATTTCTTGGAATAATTACTAGATTTAAGAAAGTGGTTACTCTGGTGAAGTAAGTAAACAGTCTTCAATGAAGTGTATATTTTTATTCCCGGTAAATATTTTTAGCTACTTAATGTAAGAATCTTAAAGATTTGGCACAAATACGTTTTCTATTGCTAATTAACAAGATAGGTATGTTATATTTACTTACTCGTTCTAAACTGTTGCGTGCGTTACATCAAACTATTCCGTGTTGAAACGTTTATTGTACACTATAAATCACAATACACATCCCCAATAAATCACAAGGCATATCCCCTACGTGTACTTCGTTGTTGTTTTGCGTACTAGGTTAGGCAGGCTCCTTTACGGCACCAATACACGCGCGGGCGCGCGAGCCTTGACAAAATCACGGTGCGCATATTTATTCCAGAGAAAGGGATTACTTGAAAGAAGTGAGAGAATCACTTCAGTTAAATAATTGGTGGGTTTTTATTCAGTAAACAATACTTACTTATATTAAATGTCTTATATTTTCTTGGATCAAGTAACAACGCACTTAGATGGATTTACTATTACTTCGTTTGAGAAATTAACATTTTTGGGACGAAAAATTCAATTACTTCTTTCAATACAATATTGGTTCTTATAAAGAAAGAATTTATTTGTTGACAGCATTTATCTGAGAAATTATTTTACTTATATTGAGTATGTGGCATTTCTTGTATATACCTAACTTTCTACATCCAAGTAAATATGCATTTGAATCTAGTAAATAAATTCAAGAAATTATGTTTTCTTGTTCCAAATAATCACTTTTCTGTGTGTACTAATTTAGTTGCTAAATGTCGTTAAATTGATAGCTCAGACAAGTTGTGGTTGCAAATAAAAAAAGCAAAAAAGTATTGGTAAATGTGTCAAAGTCTGAAAAAATTAGACGCTAAAATTTCGGAGAAGTCTAACGTCAGAAGTTGGTGCTGTTCTAGTTTTTTTTTCAACCCGGGAGACGGGATTGAGTGTTCTTAACATCTCGGGATTTTATTTTAATATGTCCTTTATCTGTCAATTGCAATGCAGTTTTTGAAAATCTAATAATAATTAAATCGAATATAGAGTTTCATAGTAGTACAGTTACGGCCACAAAAAGATCGATTGTTTCCTGTTTAGGTTTTATGGTTTTCTTTGCAGTAAATTTTTGCCAGAAATAGCAACTAAATTAAAGCAAAATTTGCTATCAGAGTTACTCCACTTTTTCTGGCCGTAACTGTACTTACAAATATGGATTTACCCATACAAAAACTTTTTTGTAAGAAAATAGATTTTCACTGAAACACGATGCTATTTTATATTTTTATTGGCACATTTTTAACTTACATACGTCTCTAAGTGTGTATAAAGTGTAAAACAGCACAAGTGTGCAGAGGGCATCAAGATGTCCTCTGCATAACTAACACCACTCAAAATATGTCACTTGCGACCCTAGCAGCAATTTTCTTTCGAGTTTTTGTGTTATATTAGACTCTAGTAATAAGAATATCAGCATGTATTAATTCTAAGCAACCGTCAAACGCAATTTTAACATTTTATGACTTAACTTTTATGATTTACTTGAAATTATATTATTTTTTTCACAATCTGATAGAAAGGTCACTATTTCTCACAATTGAATAAGGTAAATGTTTGTATTGTCGTTACCAAGCGACATAACAACACGAGTTCTGTCATATTTATTTTACACAAATTCTTGGCTTTAGGATGGTTTGGAATCAATAAAATAAAGCATACATTTACAAAATAATTATATACAATTTTATTGGATCTATTTCTATAATTTATAAATTCTTAAGATGTTTTTGTGTGAATTATGTGGCTCAATATAATTCGTATAACTATAATACATATCTTATACGAAACGTTTCTTCACTTTATTATATTTGTCCTTGGAAACAAACACATATTTTAATTTTGTAGATGTGGATTTAAAGTACATTCGTATAGGCAACTAGAGTTACATTTCCACCATGGCGTCCGGAACCCATCTTGAACCGCAGGAATTTGAATAAAAGTGTCACCATATTGAAGACGTCACCATATTTGCCCCCAACACACCAGGCGGAAATTTAGTGAATTTTATTGCACATTTTCTCGACGATACTTTTAAAGATTCTTCTATATGTGAACGACAAACTCTTCCCCTAGAAACAGAAATAAATTAAAATATAGCAGGTATATTATCAAAGAAACGCAATAACTTGGATCCCAGAAAACTCTAACTTCCTTAATAAATTTTCATTTATGTACATACTTAGTGAGCCATTGTAAGCATGTTTCTTCAATCTCGTGTACAGGTCTTCTTCAGCAGAACCAGCAGAATCTGCGGAGTTGTTCGTCGACGTTTGCAATCCTCGAATATATCTCTCCACATAAGACGTCGTATTATCCCATCCACCATTGGCATCATCAAAATAACGAGGATATGTTGACTCCCGGCTTTCACATTGGACATCATCGTATATAGATGGCGCAAGCGCGAAATTAGAAGCATGATAGTCAGGCAATGACAGGTCCATTGAGGTAATCTTTTTTGCCCTAAATTCATGGTGGTTTAATATGTGAGTTTAGATTGTATCCCTGGATATGAATAATAATAAATACCTTGAGCAGATCATCCAAACTATCATGATGGTCACCATGAGCACAACTACGAATGCTGCTGCGCCTCCGGCTATGTAAGCTGATAGATATCTTTGTGTACAGTTGAAAGGACCGCAGTTTGCTGGTTGGTCATCAATTCTTGCAATGGCATCTATGGTTTTATTGGCGTAAGTACGATGGCATGTTGTTGTACCGTTCCAAGTTTTATTGTTGGTGCAGAGTATGTGATTAGACACTGATGGGACATAACCATTATCGCATTGTATTTTGACCAAGTCTCCAAATTTGTAGTTCTCCTGTGGAAGTCATAATTATAGAACAATATTATAGAACAATTATAGACCAGGCAATAGAGACTTTTTCGTGACAAAAATAGTATCAGCAAGCCGACGGTCCCAGGTCACGTGGAACAGTCCGTAGATGAATTGTGATGTGTTTTCGACTCGCAAATGTCATTACTTAATTTGTTATAAACAAAAAACCACAAAAAATCGTGCTTTATTTCGTTTTTCGCTTGTAAAAGCTGAACCGATGGAGCAATCTTGATGCCTTCAACAGACGAATTGTAGAGAATGAAAAGACGAAAAAAATAAACCCTACACGGACCCAATCGCATTAAAATTAACGGAGGAAATTCGTAAAAACCGGAAAAATCTGCCTTTTTTTAAGAATTCATATCTCCGCCATTTTCAAAGTTGTTGCCCAGGCTTTTCGCGAGAAAGGAGCGATTGATGGGTACTTTACGTGTGCACAACCCAGGCGTTGTCCGATGATTAGTTTTTGAATAATTGCAATTTGAATTGTTTTATGCAATATGGTTCGGCGACCCTGGATGCGTTAGAGTTAATTTTTTTAACGTATTTCGAAAGTAGAAGTATTGTGCTACAAAACGTCTATTCTGATTTTGCGTTAAAATGTTGCGAAATGCTGCCAAAAAAAAATCTAAGTACTTGTGGGGTGGTTCTGGAAGGGGGTTGATTAATACATTTGGTTGGAAAATTGTAAAAGTTTGTGAATGTGATATAAATTTTCCTACAAATACGTGAAAAAGGGGAAAAAAATCTAAGTATTTGTGGGGTGGTTTTGGAAGGGGGTTGATTAATAAATTTTGTTTGAAAATTTTGAAACTTGCAGGAACGATTTTATTTGATTTTTTTTAAATTTTTTACGGGCTGAATTGTGGCGGTTTACATGTGGAAGACTTTACCATAACAATATCTATTTGTTTTAGCTTGGGGCTGCAACACCGCATTGTAGTCGATTTTGAACTTTAACCCAAACCGAATAATATGTGGCGTGAAAATTTATACATTAAATGAACCCACACACACTAAAGTCGGCCGAATTCTGGCAACAGCTCTCACTTTCAGAACGTTAAATTAAATCATTGGTCATGTGTGGTATCATTGCAAAGATATTTTCAAACGAAACAACTTCTACTGGAAACACTACAGTGAGCGCATGAAGTATATAACATGACAAAATTTCGTCGATTTTTAATTATCATAATAATATACATATTTACATCAAATATAATTTCCGATCTTTAACGGGAAATAAACACACGCAAGTCACTTCACACTGCTAAGCGGTAAGCGGGGCAAACTAGAGAATGTCTAGCTGGCAGGCTAAAATCGATATCAGCTGGCAGGCTAAAATCGATATCTATCCCCACCACCCAGCCGCCGTCTGAGTCGACTCCGCTATATAGGCGTTGCGGGGCAATGTGCGAGATGCCCCGGCTCGCAACTTTCGAAGTTGACTCTGGCTCTGACGAGGTATTAGCTATTGTTACTTCTAAAAACATACGTTTGCTTACTTAAAAACATACAAAACTTACTATTTGTTATCAAACTTATCAGAAAACCATACAAATTAGATATTATAATGAATGTATCTATTAGAAGAAATTCATCAGGGGGGGGGCAGTGCCCCACTGCCCTCCCTGCAGCAGCCGCCACTGAACACGCCGCTAAGCAAGTAAGTCTTGCCGTCTTTAATTATTGCCGATACAATAAATTCTTGTCTTTTACAATGCGCGCATTTTTTTCGAAACTTAGAGCAGTACAAAGTACACAAAATTGGGAAACTGACCGCGATGTTTAGTACGTCGGGGATATTGGCTAATTTTAAACTTTGTCCCTTACTGTGCAATATCACCATTTGTAGAAAAGCTGAAATTTTCAAGGCAATGATCGTGACCGTTTTGCGGTAAATGCGAAGATCCGCGAACGTGCACGTGAAGGATGAGTTAGGGGTGGATTCCAGGCTCTAATAAAATTTGTAGGCGCCATAGGTATTGAAATCCAACACATATTCTCTTCTTTTTGCTAATTTAAATGTACCTACTATTTAGTAGGTATTTATTTCCAAATCATGCGGTTTACGAAATAAACCAGATGATCTCGGCCTATCCTTGGTTGGACAGGTGACTGTCCTAAGGTGACTTGTTGGCTTTAAGGTTTTGTCTTCAGACGCGCTAAATCTTTAGCTATCGATATACTATCACGTTTCTTCACTACTAACAAAATACGTGGATACTCATGGATACTCATGAATACGTGGATTGTTCTTCTGATCACAGCTTATACAGACAACATAACATATTATGGGTTATTTTGTGAAGCGTATGGTTTAGAAAATTTTTGTTCAAATAAAAGTTGTTTCTATTTAAAATATCTATGCAATGATACCACACACGACCTATTTTCTCGTTTGAGATTTCAAATCCAAATGCAGTTATGAC
Organism: Aphodius sticticus; assembly: GCA_963966075.1. Lineage (NCBI taxonomy): Eukaryota > Metazoa > Arthropoda > Insecta > Coleoptera > Scarabaeidae > Aphodius > Aphodius sticticus. The sequence continues at coordinate 404,807 of OZ014513.1, forward strand.
TACTTTCGGTATGTTCCGGAAATTATAATTGATGCCATAAAATACGTCAGGTAGGCTTATGTTATGCCATGTTTTTTCTGAACCTCTATGACATCATATAACAAAGAAAAACACATGTATCTGTACTTGTAGCTCTCCAGATGACAAGAGGCTCTCTTCAAGAACAAAAAAATGTTACTGGCAAAAAGTGGCACCTAAGTTCAACAAATCCTAAAACTATAACATCGAACCTCAGCCATAGAGCACTTAATCCAGTCGTACTCCGTCGTACTTTCTTTATAACCTTATGGTGAAAGTTAATTTTATTAAGCGCTAAAAAAATTCAAATTATTACATCAGTACAGCTTCCATAAAGTAATACGCACCACCACACCCCTCCCCCATTGTAGTTATTCAAAATAATTGACAAAAATTAACGTAAACATGCGCTCACACTGACATAGATGAATTTGATTATTTTTGATTAGTTTGTGATGGTGCCACACCCGCGCCTTTGAAATATTGACGACAAACTTGTTAAGAGACTGATCTTTGACTATTAGTCTTAATATTTAGTGCAGTTTGTATTGCAAATGCGCAACTTCATTTTTTATTTTTGTCCAGCTAGCGAAGCAGAATCGGCCACCGATTTTTTGAGATTTTTTGTTTAGAACAAATTAAGTAATGTTCTACGTGACCTGTCACCGTCGGCCTGCTGATACTATTTTTGTCACGAAAAAATCTATAGTCTTACCTTTGCCGGGGTAAGAACTCCATTCTCTGGTGGGGTAATTGCAGCACATTCAATTGGCAGACACTTTTTGTTGCTCCCACTACCTACCATTTCAAAACCGTCTTCACAACTACAGATACGACCTCCTAAATCATTGGTGCATATTTGATCACAACCTCCATTGTTGGCAGAACACTCATCAATATCCAAGCATTGAACATTCGTGCAACCCATGACTTCTAACTTCAGACATGGTCGTTCAACGTAACTGTAGATTATGAATTTCAGGTAACGTGTAGTTATTGGTGATGGTAACGCCAGATATGTTGGTATTATTGGTGGATCATTCAGTCTAAACTCAACTAGAGTTCCATTGGTGCTTAGATAGTCTGTTAATTCATCGGTTATATCGTCGAAATACTGGATTCTAATCGCCGATGCATAAGCCACCTTTTCATCAGCTCGCAAAACGGTTGTGGTTTTGAATCCTTTGACTATCGTTGAGATTTTTAAATCAATTATGACGTATGAGGATCCAGGTTTCGTTGTGGTTCCACACCAACCTCCATTGGTATTTAATCTCAACATCTATAGGGAAATATTCGTATAGAATTTTGATAGATTGGTGATTATAGTACTTACTTCTTTGGTGTAACCGTCTTCGTAACTGGAAACAAGGATGGAATCATCTTGTATCGTACCGTCCATTAATCCCAAATCAAGAGTTTCCTGACATTGCAATGAAGGAGTAAGAGTAAATCCAGGTTTGCATTTGCAATAAAATGATCCTGATGTATTTGCGCAGTCTGTAGAAATGGCATCGCACCTATTGCAAAGGTTTGTTCCTAAAAATATACATGATTTTAAATGTTGTTAAATTTATTACCAGTTGTCGTCTTACTGTTTGGGATAGTTAAATTTGGTAGTTCTTGCAGCTGAGATGAAGTGAATGTTGATACCAATATCAATATCAGTAAAGATGTTTCTGAACTGAACGCCATTGTCCTGAAAATATAATTAATTTGGTTTATCTAATAGTTTTCTATCTTTTGATTTCTTCTCCCTAATATAAATGACTGAAATCTTTATACCAGGTGATTCAATTTCTAGGCTCACCATGGGGATCTCGCTTATTAGTGGAGCTAGAGCCTATGTTTAAATTTGGTAAAGTTTCGTAAATACGAAACTTTGCCAAAAATTTGTAATGATCGATTATCTGAAAAGAAATTTAGCTATCATTTTTCACTTTAAAGATATCCGCAAAAAACTAAAATGTTAAGATATCGTTTTTAATTTTTCATTCAAAACCAAGCGTAGCTAGACATTTGAAACAAACACAGTGACTTTTTAACAAGGGATGCAGTGTTATTTTTTAATTTGAAATAATATCAAAGATGGCGGCGTAACCATGGCCAACTTTTGTTTTTCTTATGGGCGCCATGTTGAATTTTGGCATCTTCCGATAGTCTAGTGTTTTTTCTCATTTCCGCAATGTATAACATGTTGGCATTATTTTTTAAAACATTGGTTAAATAATAAAAAACGTTCTTCTTTTTCTCGTTGTTTATCGTGCTTATCAGGTACCCAACTGCTTTGGATTAAAAACTTCATTCAGATTGTAAAAGAAGCAAGTTTATACAACAAAAAGCTTATTTTTTTAAGTAAATGTTCAAATTAGTCGCCATTTTCTTGAAGGCATAAAGCCGAGCCAGCTTTTCTACATGTTGTTATGCTCTTCTAACTGTTCTTCCCGGAATAGCTTTGACCGCATTTGTTATTCGATCCCGCAGATCCTCGATATTTCTGCGAGTATCGTGATAAATTTCGTCGTTCACAGTTCCCCATAGAAAATAGTCCAGACGACTTAAATCAGGGGATCTAGCAGGACATTCCACCACTCCACCCACCATTACCAATCCAGCGATTTGGAAATTGTTGATTCAATTAATTTCGTACAACTGCAAAGTTTTACTTGTTTGTGGTTTGTACGGTTACAATTTCATTGTTCGTAATGCTCTCCAAACACGTGTTTGCGGCAATTCCAAATTATAGACTTCTTCCCGCGTAGAAATCCGAGGATCGTTATTTATCTAAAAGCCAGTAGTTGAAGCATTGCAAATTATGGTAATCTAACGTTTATCATTTCCAAAATACCTCTATATGATCGTTTTCAACATTTCTATCAGGATTATAAGAATTGCGGGGTTTACTAAACAATCCATGGTCCGCTAAATTTCTGTCCAATTGTACGATGGGGCATTTCTAAGAGAACAATAATGAACCCTTATCATATCACGCTTTTCGTTATTGGTAAACGGCATTTTACATCCACAATCAACAACAATTAAGGTGTATTTGGTTAAATGGCAAACCGTACAGCGCGCCGCTTGATCCTAGTGCATTTTGTTGACGTTGCTTGGCAACGAGTCCGGCGGTCTGTAACTAAGCTCCAGTTAGGTACCTGAATGTTTTTTTGATTATTACATCATTATTTTAAAAAATAATGCACATGTTATACATTGCGGAAATGAGAAAAATAAAAATTGGCCATGGTTACGCCGCCATCTTTGATGTTATTTCAAATTAAAAAATCACACTGAATTCCTTGTTATAAAGTAGCGTGTTTCAAATGTCTACCTACATTTGGTTTTGAATAAAAAAATTAAAAACGATACCTTAACATTTTATATTTTTTGCGGATATCTTCAAAATGAAAAATGATAGCTTAAATTTCTTTTCAGATAATTTACCAACACAAAAATACAAAACGTAGGCTCTATATCCATTAATAATCGAGATCCCCATGGTGAGCCTCGAAATTGAATCACCCGGTATAGGTAAGTATAATAAATTAAAAGAGCAAATAAATACTTTACGAATATAGATAATCGATTTTAATGATTTTCTTCAACAACGGAATGTTTATAATTCTACACGACAGCTACCTGCGTGCGAGACAGATGAATAAAGGACACCAAAGCGAGATAACTATCTGTCCTATCTACTAATAATGGATTGCATTTTTCAACTTATTAGGTACCCTAAAATAACCTGTTTGGCGCCACTGCGAACAAACAAACTACCAGTCTAAATATTTGATACCAACAAAATGCAGTTGATTACGAAATATTTCAGAAGCAACTTTGAAAACAATAGAATTTGTTGAGGTTTTAAACTTCTGTATGGATTTGCAATTCATTACCTATTATACTTTTTGATCAGCTTTTGAGCTTATAATGGCTTAGCTTCCAATAAAGACACGATAACGAATTTGTTACTTACATCAGTTTTAAGATACACACTTTAATTCCGAAATCTGCTTTTCAAACAAATGTGATCCGAAGTTCTAACACTGTTCCACGTACTGACCGGCTTAAATGAAAAACTCCTGTAGACTGAGTGTCTAGGTGTTCGAAAGGATGCTGTGCTCTTACCTGCGATTTTTCGGAAATCCCAAAACGTGCCCCAACACAACTAAACATTGGTGGTCTTTTGTTAAGGAATTTCTATTGGCACCCCAAAGTGCAACCAGTGTTAAAATTTACAGAGGCTGTAGACATATCATTATAATTGAATTAAATTGATTCTGTCCATTCCTAGATAGGATATAATAAATTTATACTGTCCGATTTTATGAAATCTATGGATCATGCCTTTGGTTGTAAAAAAATCACTTTCATGAATTATGAAAGAGAAAGAGCGTGATGAATGGGAAATCCCTTCTTAAGAACGGTAGGTAATATAATTTGTAAAGGTATTTTGAAGTATTTGGAATGACAGTAGTAGTATATACAGGGTGAGCAATAGTCGCACTGGTTGAAAATGCATTTATCTTAAAGAATAAAAAAAAATACGTTATGCAAAAGTTGTTTTGCCCATCATTTTCTACAACGCAAGATTATTTTCATTTATACAGGATGTTGCATTTAGGTGTAACACAAATGGAGTTCCCTGGATTTCATTCCATATTATGAACACTAACTGAGTTATCTTCTATATCAGATTGTACCCATGTAAAGACAATATCTGAAAAAAATCTGATGTGGCCAGGCACATGACTTTATCATACTATACGGCAGTATCAACCGCTGATGTGCTGACAATACTGTCAATAGAATCAAAATATCTGTCCAATCCTGGCTAACTAGTTTTAATGCAGTACGAGCGATCTCGATGAAATAGAATTTGCTCATTCAGTAAACTATTAATCTTACTAAAAAATTTCATAGACATAAATTATTCAAAATTTCGTCTATTTTAATTTATGATTTAACGATTTTGACGAAATTATAGAAAAGGCGGCACATATGCAAAATTGTTGAAAAATGCCAAGAGTAAACATCCAAGTCATTTCGACCCTTTTGAACAAAAAGGTTTTTAACTCTAAACCACAGCTTTCAACCACATTTCCTTAGAAAATAAATTCATACATCTCAGAAACTATTCACTTTGCTAGATTTCAACCGGATATAGTTGGAAAGAACACTTTTTTTAGTATCCAAATATACGACCTATTAAGCATTTTTACAAATTCTACCTAGGTCCACTGCTAGACATTACCGATGATGATCACAATCTTATGGCAAATTTGGAGTAGGCTGGCCTTGGACAGTCTTATTTTTTATTAGTCATCATCACTAGCAAAATTACAATATATCTTAACCAGTGTTTCAAGTTTATATTCTTTTTTTATTCGACTATATACTATGCTACTTTTTTTAATGTTCGAGTTTTACCAAATATTCAATAAACCAGTGTTCCACATTAAATCATTAAATAATAAAAATTACAGAAACAAAAACAGACAGATAAATGTACCATTTATTGAAAATATGTAACAAAGTCCAATCAAGAATAAAAAAATTATTCCGCCATTTCAACATCATCACAGATCTCCAAATCATCGAGCATCTCTTCGAGTGTAACATGAGGCACATCGGGATCGACAACTTCATCCTTATCAACTGGCAGAACTTTCGTCTTATCCTTGAAAATATTTACGTTCTGTCTTAACTCTGGATCCTCTTCCAATTCATCCAAGAAATCATCATAATCCCTACAAAAAATTATCAATAAGAACAACATTTTACGACAATTTAACAAAGCATACTTCATTGCTGGATCAAACAAGTTCTCCTCCACAGCCAAATGCTTCAACTTCCAAGTCCTGTGTCTCCTTCTTGCAGCACGGTCAGGATAATGCTTCTTTACTAAAATAACATCTGGGATGTTACTACGGTCTAATTTATCAAAATTTCCATCGTTGACATTGCTGTCTTCCAAGTTATATCTAAAAATATTATAGTTTTGATGTTATGAGAAGACTAATAAAGAGAGGACTAAGAAAGGACAAGAAGAATATGAAGAAGGGCATCAAGAAAAAGGTGAATAAGGACAGATGGTGAAGAAGTGAAAGGAGAAAATGTGATGAAGTACAGGAAGGAGGAAAATAGGACTAGAAGAAGGAGAAGGACAAAAAGATGGTGAAGAAGGGCAAGAAGAATGAGGACAACGAGGAGAAGTAGGAGTACAAGGAGAAGAATGACAAGAGAAAGGAGAAGCACAAGGGGGGCAACAAGGAAAAGGACTAGAAGAAGAAGGACAACAAGAAAGACACAACGACAAGAAGGAGGACAAGTATTAAAAGATGAGGACAACATTATTCTTCAATAAGGAGATGGACAAGGAGGAGAATGACAAGTAGAAGGGCGAGGAGAAGAAGGATAAGTAGAAGAAGAAGGCAAAGAATATCAAGAAGAAGGAGAATGTTAAGAAGAAAGTGAAGAAACACTAGAGGAAGGAGACACAAGGAGATGGAGAAGCAGAAGTAGGAAAAGAAGGAGAAGATGAACAAGGAAGAATGAGAATAACATAAATAAGAAGGCAGTGAATGCTCTAGCTTAATGGCATGGAGAGGAGTCAAAAGAAAAAATATATATAGAACGACATAATACCCCATAACGGAATCTCCAGGTTTGAGAATGTAGCCCAAATGCGTTCTAGTGTGAATCATGTTATCGTTGCTTCCAAGTTCTGACGCCTTAACCAACCAAATATCAGCGGGGACATGCTTGGTTGAAATGGGGCCCTGCCCCGGGAAGTATCTCTTGTCCTTCTCCAAGATGGGTTCGACGTCCATCACAATGTACTCGACAAGCTGCTTTGGGTCGCAGATGCTTCTGAATTGGTACTGCCAGAAGATTTCATTGCTCATCTCCGCAACTGGACGAAATTAACTTATAATAAATACCGCAACGAATTAAAACAAAGTAACTTACTCTGAGCTGTACATGGGTCAATAAGATGTATTGTGTTTGCCACGCGATACACCAGACAGAGTGAAGTAATCCCGCCCATTTTCTGAGTTAATTTTTTCGGTAGACAGACAACACTGTCCTTTGATAGCGGTACTACCTCGACGGAGTACGTGTACTTGCTATTGTAGATATTGCTGTGGATGTCATGTGATATCAATTTCTTGGAATTCTGGTATCTGCAAGGCAAAACCGTCCGCAGGAAATCAACCATCTTACGAGCGTGGGATTCCGTAGCGTAGTAGAAATCAATTCCATCTAAAAATATTTAATCGGTTTTAAACACTAATAACCACACAAAATAAAATACATACCACCACTAGGTTTCATTCCTAATGTATTAACATGCGCTTTATGCTTCAAAATCAACTGCTCCATATAATAAAACGTCTTTTTATTCTCTGTCTTCTGGCGAACTTGAACCATGGCACGCCAGTAGTTCTGAGCCTCCGACCGATGACAGTCATCGCACATCTGGTGGTTAACATTAAAGTCGACGACGAACGTCTGTTGTAAAATAGCCCCGCCAATAATTTCAGCCTCCACGGTTAGCTTGAGCTTAATTCGTTTCGAATGAGGCTCTGTCCATATGAAACTAGCGTTGATCAGTTTGATTCTATCCAAACTTTTCAATTTTAGCTTATGCAAGCAGACCGTCATCAGTTCACGCGATTCCAAGGCACACGGCACCCATTCAGAAGGTGGCTGGAGATACCTGTCACAGCCGCGACAAAAGTATAACGTTGCTTGTTTCGGAATGTCCTGCGTTATGTCTATCTGGCTCCGGACACATGAGACGCATAATCCGGATGGGTTCGGTTCCATTAATATACCGCAGTCGCAACATAACCTGTTGAAATTGTACCATAAATATTGATTGTTTAAGTATTAGTATTAGTTTGAAATACTTACACTCTGCCTTTGGGTATATCAGCCAGAGTATCGTCTGGTATATATTCCATATTGATATTTGTTATCAATTTTTCTGTAATATATGAACAAAAGTATACTCACAAACACGGAAAACGTGTTAGCTTACAGGTATGTAACCTCAAACCTGAACCTCACTTTTCTTGACTTGACAATTCTATCGCCATCTCCATTTCAAAAGCAAAATTAACCGAGTAACCCCGACGCATCTGAGTCGTGTTCATATAATTGCTATTAGATGTCGCAACTTGCTTAAAAAACGAAATTACTGAAGCAAAGGAAAATCGTTATTTTTTAAATTAAACACAGGTTTATTTATTTTAATTACATTGTATATACAATCTATAACAGTCTGTAGAGTGCTTATACGAAATTATTGGGTCGTTGCCTGTTCTTAAAGCTAACCTTAACTTATTTTTTACATTTTTGTGGATCCACACTATGTTGTAAGGGTTCAGAATGGGGTAATCTGCTATTTTAGTTCGTATAAAATGAGTATGCATGTATGATCCTTGTGCGTTTGCAAATCCTAATTTTTCACACACATCCGATAACTGAGCTGTGGATAGGTTTCCATTGAAGCAGCCAGAGTGCCATTCTCCAGCTGTTCGAGTAACAACTTCACCTTCATTTTTACTAAAATAAAGTATTATTAGTTGTTTTATTGTGTCTTTAATGTAGATGTACTTACTTTTGAGTTATTGGTCTCATTTTTATGCAGTGGTCCTCATCTTCTCCATTGGGACAATCATTTTCATTATCACACACCATTTCAATTGGAACGCAATAATTACTTCTAAAATAACAGAATTGAAATAACAATTTGTTCAGAAATTGTAGATGATACATACTTTCCACATTTAAAGCTTCTATCGCTGCATTTGCAATATTCAGGATTTTCATCAGACTTATCTTGGCAATTGACAACTCCATCACATATTTTCCCTGGTTGCGTTAAATTCATGTAGGTGAAGCAACTGCAGATCGTAGGCTCATCAGATTCGTCACCACAGTCATTAACTTGATTACAGAACGCATTTTTTGGGACACATTTTCCATTGTCGCATTTTATTTCAGATTTGGCGCAAACTAAAATGACAGAAATGTTAGATTTGTTAGGATTACCTTCATAAATATTACCGCAATTATTGGTGAGATCACAAGCGGCCTGTCTTTTGGAGCAGAGGTCTTCATCTTCATCACTTCCGTCTCTGCAATTTTTGATTCCATCGCAGAAATTTTCGGATGCAGTGCACTGACCAAGGGGGCACCTTAGTCCTCCACAAGGTGGTGGATATGTAGGCAACTCTTCTTTTTCTGAATACAAAAATTGTTTAAATATCACGTTTATTTTGTGAGTTTTAGTTTAGATCTTACCCATGATGTCTTTAATAGTTCTTTTGAAGAGAACCAAATTCGAATAGGAAGCTTTTAATTTAAACCCACAGGAACCATGGGGTTCATGGTAAACTGCTGTAGGGTATAGCCCACCACCAGTTTCACAGACAATTGTACCACTCCATGGTTTAGCTTTGTGCTATGTAAAGATAAAAAGTGGCATAACTATTTGTATAAATCGAGAACAAAAAAAACCATACGTTGCAATCTTTCTGAGGAGGTTTAATTCTTTTGAAGCATCTTGAACCTGAGGTACAGTTCTTAATTGGTTGCAGAAGCACCGCCTCCAGTCTATCTTCCGCGCTTCTTCCAACAGCTACGCATACTTCTTTTCTATTAAACGATGGACCTCTGAAATGACAATTTTATAATCTGGTTGGTTTCAGATTGTTGTCTTACTTAAAATTTAAAGATACTGGTCTGGTATATCTTGTAAAATTAAGAGGTCTTTCCAATCTGAGGAGTACAGCATCTGAGATTAATACTGGTGTTGACTGGATAACTAATCTAGTCTGCTCATGAGGACCTTGCACACCGAGATGACCTTTGTCAACTCCAGATACGACCGCGATGTGCTGATCCTGAGTACTGGAAGTATAATCATTAGTTTACTGATTGGAACACGCGGTATATGCTTAACGACTCCAAAACTACTGATTTTAATTAAATACTTTCAACTTCAGCGAGATACTTCTCTAATTTTAAAGTTTGAAAGCAAATCTTGAAGTGTTTTGAAGAGAGTCTGCATAAATAAAAGCTAAACTTACTGCGATATCCCCGGAAAACAATTAGTGGAGGTTAGTACCCAATCGAAATTCAAGAGGGTGCCGGTGCATTTGAATTCACCATCTGCATAAACGGCGACGATCCACGGAGTCGAGAGAAGCGGCTCATTTGCGACGCTAGCGCCATCTTCGCCGGAAACTCCTTCGCCCAAAATTGTTACGTTCGTACACTTTACATATAAAGCGTCGCAAGCCCTTCCGACTCTATCCCTCGTACCACCATCTGATAAAACGTTAATAATCAATTAGGTACGTCCGGCATACAGGGTGATCAGTGCGGGATTTACAAATATGGGGGCCCGGGGCAGTCGAGAATGTGGAGGCCCCAAATAAAACAATATATTTTGACTTAATTTTATTTAGACAACCAAAATGTACAATTTGGATAAAAAAGAAACGAAGTTAATTTAAGCCTACTATCGGTTGCAAAAGTATTGAGCCCTGCGTTTGGAGGTTCGTAACTCTGCAACGGCTGAACAAAAAAAAAAGAAATAAAGTGCGTTATACTCCTGAATCATTTCTACATTACAGGAATGACTATCAAAATTTTCTGCCCGTCGGTTTAGGCACGAGCGCGAGAGAAGTAAAAAAAGGTACCCGATTTATGCCGTTTTAAAATAATTCTCGACATTCCGATTTTTTTTCTCCTAAACCACTTACTAAAAAAATTTAAATTTTTGTACAGGTTACAGTTAGAATCTCTTCTATAGATTGGTGTTTTTATTTTCTTGATTTCTTATGTAATAAAGTCCGTAAGCGAGCTGTTTATGGACGCGGATATCTCAGAAACTAACGATAGCAGGACAACGCAGTTAGCACGTAAACACTCCTTATTTATTGTGATAGTTATCCATTGATGTATAATTACATAAAAGTTATTTGGGAATTTTAAATTGGGAAAATAATGATATCGTTCGGTTTTATTTTTGAAAATAGCATAAGTGATTCTTTTTTTCTGGAATTGTATACAAATTCTGTTTTGTGATTTGTTATTCTTTCACAACATTATTTTTGCCAAAAATCAGTAGTTGATGTTTCAATTGCGACAAGTACTTGTCCTAAACTTTGACGAATTGTGCAGTTTCAGAAGAACCACCAACATTGGAACAATATTGCGGAAACTTCTTTATCATTATCTGTACTGTTGTCGTTGCAGTCAATAAGTCAACATCATCTTCGCATGCTAGTTGATATTATAATTGTTTTTACAATCGAGTCAAAAATATGATCTATTGATCTATTGATATTTCAATGTATTGGTTTTAATTTTGAAAACCAAAAATTGTGTTGCAAAATTTGCAAAACACATTTTTCTCAAAATTTTCACAATTTTATCTCTTTTGGGACAGAGCTTTGTTACATAAATTTAACATATCTTTAATTTCAAATGTATTCTAGCTTTTTGCAACTTTATTTTGTACATATGCCCAGATTAATTCAATTGCAATGGGCTACAGGTAACCAAAATAATTTTACTTCATTGCTTTCGATTTATATAATTCCGATAAAATTTAAAAGAAGTACCTTCTCTTGATGGTGATTTTTTAACAGATACAACAGCTGTGCTTTAGTTATTTGAGAAAGGAATTTCTGACATTGATAATTAATTGTTTTACTTCCTTGGAATAATACTTCAGCATTCTTGCTCAATACTTGCAAAACACGAACGCACGCAACGCAGTTACTCAAGAAACTTTATTCAATGAATATTTATGTATTTATGTTATCTTGATATTACCCAAAATCATATTATTGGGGCCTGAGAAAAAATAGTAAAATAGTACGTCAAATTATAGGCAATTAAATGTACTATTTACCTTTGAAAGCTCGGAGTTTTGCTCGACGGCGAACAACCCTTAAATGACGATAATGTCAGTACGCGACCGTCCCCGCCGGCAATCATATGTTGGGTGGTTGTGGCAGGAAAATGTTTATAACTTTTGCAAATATTGTTGCATAACTTTCTATCATACATCAAATTGTAGGTAATTAAAAGGACTTCCCACCCTTCGCCGCTCGGAGTTTTGCTCGATGGCGAACAACCCTTAAATGGCGATAATGTCCGTACGGAACCAGAACGACGGGCAATTACATATCAAGTGGCTGCTGCAGTGACATATGAATGTACAAACAGCGATAACTCAAGTTGCATAAGTCATGTTTTCATAAATTCGTAACAAAATGTACATAAGAACCGAATCCATATAACCGCGGAGAAGCTATTGAAGTACGAGAATACGCTAATTATTCATTAAAAAATTAAATTAAATTTATTCACAAAAATATGATTCGAAAAGTTTAACTAAACTAATTATATAAAATACTTAAACAGTGATAATCACATAAAAGTTAACCGTAAGTGACAGATCGGCAACGTGTGAAAACAACAAGAGTTCTATAGGGCTCAAAGCCGACAAAGGGACCGGTACCTTTTCCAGGCGGCGAAAGTTGCTTTGGCGGTATTCTTGTGGCGCCGCCCGTTACCTCAACGAGACTGAAAGCACAAACGTTAGCCATAAAAGAGAGCCATAACTTTTTTTTTTCGAATTTTGTTATGAAACATATATCAAATGATAGGGGTGTTCAAGTACTATACGCCAGAGTTTTGATCCGAAAATTCATTAAACGGTGTTGTCGGAAATTTGATTTATTTCGCTACGCGTCACCTTATAAGACCACTTGTCATCTCAATAAAGAATTGCCTATAACTTTTTGCAACAGCCCCATAGAGAAACAAGGGATACAAATTCGGAAAGCGCATAAAATTTTGCATACTATTATGGTATTGGGAAGATGCTACCCCTAATATCACCTACCCCAATACACCTATAATAGAAGAAATTGGCGCGCCGGTCGACTAAGAACTGGTATTAATGAACATAACTCACGGTAAAATTATTGCATAACTTTCCTAAGTACGTCAAATTATAGGCAATTAAATGTACTATTTACCTTTGAAAGCTCGGTGTTTTGCTCGACGGCGAACAACCCTTGAATAACGATCATGTCCGTACGCAACCGTCCCCGCCGGCAATCATATGTCGGGTGGTTGTGGCAGGATAATGTTTATAACTTTTGTAAATATTATTGCATAAGTTTCTATCATATATCAAATTGTAGGTAATTAAAAGGGGTTCTCACCCTTCGCCGCTCCGAGTTTTGCTCAATGGCAAACAACTGTTAAATGGCGATAATGTCCGTACGGAACCAGTACGACGGGCAATTATATATAAAGTGGCTGCTGCAGAAAATCATTGATAACTTTTGCAAATATTGTTGTATAACGTTCTATCATAAATCAAACTGTAGGTAATTAAAAGTGCTTGTCATGCTTCCCTGCTCGGGGTTTTACTCCATGGCAATCAACCCTTAAATGACGATAATGCACCCAGTTTGAAATTGCTGTATTAAAGGCAACTGGCAACTCCTTATCGCTAGCTATCGTTTGCTTTTATTGGACCTTTACTTAACTCCGACCTATAATCTGATATATGATAGAAAATTATGCAATATTATTTGCAAAAATTAAAACATTTTTCTGCAAGAAGTGACTTGCATGTGATTGCCTCTCATACTGCTTCCGTTCGGACAATATCGCTGTTACAGGGTTGTTTGCCGTGGAGTAAAACTCCGAACGGCGAATAGTGAGAAGCCCTTTTAATTACCTACAATTTGATATATGATAGAAAGTTATGCAACAATATTTGCTAAAGTTATAAATATTTTTCTGCCACAACCACCCGACATATGATTGCCGGCGGGGACGGTCGCGTACTGACATTATCGTCATTTAAGGGTTGTTCGCCGTCGAGCAAAACTCCGAGCTTTCAAAGGTAAATAGTACATTTAATTGCCTATAATTTGACGTACTTAGGAAAGTTATGCAATAATTTTACCGTGAGTTATGTTCATTAATACCACTTCTTAGTCGACCGGCGCGCAATTTCTTGTATTATAGGTGTATTGGGGTAGGTGATATTAGGGGTAGCACCTTCCCAATACCATTATTGGATGCAAAATTTTATGCGCTTTCCGAATTTGTATCACTTGTTTCTCTATGGGGTTGTTGCAAAAAGTTATGGGCAGTTCTTTATTGAGATGACAAGAGCTCTTATAAAATGACGCGTATCGAAACCCCTATCATTTGATATATGTTTCATAACAAAATTCGAAAAAAAAAGTTATGTCTATCTTTTATGGCTAACTTCTCCGCGGTAAAAGGTTATGCCAATATACGCATTGCTCTGCTTCTTCTTCTGCTAGAATTTGTCACTGTACATTCTTCATTTTGCCAAAATTGTGATAGCTTCTTGATGATTTTTAGAATTTTTATATTCAATAAACGTTCTGTTAATGTTTGCAATGGTCAATCCGTTTCAACTTAGTTTTGTTTTATAAGTTGTTTTATGACCATCTTGCACCCATGACAATTTACTTTTGTTGTGGTTGACGAAAAACAAAGCCAAAACTGACTGACGTGTCATTATTTTCGGAGAAATAAATTCTTTGAACATATGTTTTCCAATACTTGATAATTTTCTTGATAATAATCTATTAATTCATTAAAAGATAGTTGGAAAATTTTTCTTTCGTTAAGTTTGTGGTGGTCCCTGTTCTACGGGACCTCCACAAACTGAGGGTGATATTGTTTTATGAATAATTATACAAAAGTTTCTTTAGAATATGCAGGGTGAGGTGTTAGAAGAACGCTATCTATTGGTCAAAAGCTCATCCCCGAATTACTTAGAAATTGAATGTACTATTTTAGATATGTTCAATTTAAACTATACCTTGTGGTTGGGTGATCACTTCCAGAGGTCCGTCATCGATTTTCACTTGTTTGAAGACGCTGTAGTCAGCTAGGCCCAGCGATACACAGATTTCGGCAGCCGCTGTAGCCTCCAGATCAGTCCAGTTGGCACAGACTGGCGACCAAGAGCCCGCGTAGTAAAAACTGACGACGCCCTTAGTATTCAAATGCGGACGTAAATCATTGTCTAATAGGACACTGGTGCCGTCCGTGAGGGTGACTGAAAATGCAAATTGATATATAAATTTCAGTTATTACGGCTGGCGGGTTTTATTTCGCCGGCCTTACAGCAGTCCCATTCGTCTTCGTTACTTGGACAGTCAACGGTGCGGTCGCACTTTTTCTGCCCATCTATGCACGTGTTGGACAAACGGCAGTAGAATTCGTCCAGTCTACATGACTCTGAAAACAAGGATATATTTTGCCATGAAGTAAAACAAAATTTCACCAACAACTTGGATAATAGTAGTAATAAAACATTAAAATGATAGCAGGATTTCATTAAATTGAGTTGAGCATTGTGCTAAATACACAAAGGTCCCTGGTTCAAACCCAGGTAGCTACTGTAATTTTTAATTCAATTTTATTCAAAATTTATATCTGCCTGTATGCCACAAATACCATTTGTTTAAAGAAATATATATACAATGTTGCGGACATATTTTCTATTTTTTTAAAGGAAATTATTATTAGGTTATTGGCATTTTTTGGTCATTTGCTAACTAATTTGCAATTGCATAAACAAATACCATTTGTTTACAAAAATATACAATGTTACGGACATATTTTTCTTTTTTTATCAGAAATTATAATTAGATTGTTGGCATTTGTTGGTCATTTGCTAACTAGTTTGCAATCGTTTAAATAAATACCATTTGTTTAGACAAAAATATACAATGGTACTGACATAACGTTTTGACGAAAATTATTATTATATTTCTTATCTTTTTTTTCTTGCCAAATTTTTTTAATAATTTTCAATTATAACCTATAATAGTGTTGCAACAACATTACTTATTAACACTTATTAATACTTACCAACATTGAATATTATTGTTTAAACAAATTTATTTGTTCAAACAATTGCATATTAAGTAACAAATTACAAAAAACTTGCCAACAATGTAACAATATAATTCCTACAAGAGGAAAAACAAAAAACATTGTAAATTTTTGTTTAAAAAATTGGTACTTGTTTAAAGAATTGCAAATTCAAAAAGTAACAAAGTAACAACTTACAAGAAACTTGCCAACAATGTAACAATATAATTTCTACAAGAGGAAAAACAAAAAACATGGTAAATCTTTGTTTAAAAAATTGGTAATTGTTTAAAGAATTGCAATGGTTGCAATTCTTTAAAAGTTGCAATGGTTAATAAATGACAAAAAAATGCCAAAAATTTAATAATAGTTTCTGCAATAAATATAAAAAATATGTCCGTAACAATATATATATATATATACATATTTGTTTAAACAAATAATATTTGTTTAAACAATTACAAATTAGTCAATAAATGTCCAAAAACTGCCAATAATCTAATACTAATTCATGCAAAAACATATAGAAAATTATGTCCATTACAATGTATTTATTTGTTTAAACAATTGTAAATTAGTTAATAAATGACAAAAATACCAATAATCTAATAATTTCTGCAAAATTGGAAAAATATGTGCGTAACAACATATATTTTTGTTTAAACAATTGGTTAAACAATTGCTAATTAGTTAATAAATGACAAAAACAATAATTTAATAATGTTTGCAACAAATGGAAAAATGAGTTCGTAACATCGTATATTTTTGTAAATAATTAAGTAATTGTTCAAACATTTTTTTTAATTTTTAAATTAGTTAATAAATGACAAAAAAACATATCAACAATTCATTAATAGTAATTTCTGTCAAAAAAACAATAAATCACGTAACTTTGTAAAATAGTAAATCTGGAGAAAATTTTGCCTCACTTTTAGGGTACTGCAGGAGAGGGTGGGGGCAGTGAAAAAAAATAGTGGTTGTGGATTTGATCTTTGGGAAGTTCTGAACAATTTCTGATAATCTCCTGCAAATTTTTTTCTAAATCCGAAACGTGAAAAAAAATGGAAAAAAAGATGCATTTTTCCAATGTATTTTAAATGGTATAAATTTGGACCACCGTTAGTTTTCACAATTATTATATTATCTCACAAAATTCTATTATGAAATATCATTTGTTCTATAGTTCTATGCATGTTGCAGCTTAGTACTGAAAGAACAATGTTATCACGTATTCAATTTTATTATACGAAATACTGCCATATATACACCACAATATACACCGTTTATTTCCACAATTTTTATATTATCTAACAAAATTCTATTATGAAATATCATTTGTTCTATAGTTCTATGCATGTTGCAGCTTAGTACTGAAATAGCTATGTTTTCACGTATTCAATTTTATTATACGAAATACTGCCATATATACACCACAATATACACCGTTTGTTTCCACAATTTTTATATTATCTAACAAAATTCTATTATGAAATATCATTTGTTCTATAGTTCTATTGATGTTGCAGCTTAGTACTGAAATAACAATGTAATCACGTATTCAATTTTATTATGCAAGTCCCATATATAATGCAGGTATACATCATTGTTGTGATCAGTTCTATCAGTAACATTGTTCAGTTCAGATCAGCTGAAATTGTAGTTTTCTTTTAGAAACGCCATGTTTGACGCATTATTTTTGCAAAAAACGTAGCCTTTGCGGAGAGACACGCGTGTGAGCTTTTAAGCAAATACAGAGATTATTTTAAATGGCAAGAATCCGAAGTAATCTTAGATATAGGTTGTGCTGATGGCAAGTTAACAAAGAATGTACTGTATCCTTTCGTTGAGACTCGTCTAGCTCATCTCTACGGCGGCGATTACGACGGCAGAGCCATTGACATTGCTAAAAAAACTTTACGCAACTGAAAAACTAAGTTTTGCCCAAATGGATGCAGAGGATGACCAGTACGCAAGCACAAATGAAAATAAATTTGATCATATATTTGCATTCTATCTCTTACATTGGGTGTCGTTGAATAGGTATGTATATATACACATTTAACAAATTTATTTACAACCATACATTGTTTAGGTGGCCCAATAACTTGTTCAAAATGGTGAAGAGAAGAGGACAATTATTTGCACACATTTACCTTGCTCCTAATCTAATTACTGAGACTATGAAGAAAATGAAAGAAAATAAAGATAAACCATGGTGGCAAAACTTTGAGGGTTACCAGCCAAAGTTCCAGGACTTGGGATCGTCTCCAATCGAAACGATTACCAGCTGTTTAAGAAGTGCAGGTTTTGTGGTGGATATGATAGATATATTAGAGATGGAATTCGATTTCGCTACTAGGGATGCCCTACTGAGTACTAACGTCATATATAACGTATTGCAAAACAATAACGGAACTATGTTTCAGAAACACTGTTGAGTGGAGACCCTTTAGAAGAACGTATGTCACAGGAAATGTATATGGAATTTTCAAAGGATTTCGGTGACAAGGTAATGGATTCTGTTGAAGCTTGCGATATTGGTTATTCTTTCAAGAGTAGAGTATTGATATTTATTGCATCGAAGCCATAAAAAAATTGTGTTTTAATTTATAAAACCGTAACCTATTTAGTTTTTACTTTTCTCTAGCTGGTACCATCTGCTGGATCTCTTTAAAATGTGTTTAACAATACTTATTATATTCTACAATAGATTGTATTGTACAATATTGAAGCAACAAACAAATGTATTTCATTAGCACTGCGCAGGCATAAATTGAACAAGAAATTGTGGAGTGCCATACAGCAGAGATATAACAGCTGGTCTCTTATACAACTTCTGGTATAGTCTCTGGGATAGTGTTAAAACACATTTTACTGGTTCAGTTCCGGAAAATTGCAGATTAGCATAAGTCTGCCTGTGAGTTTGTAATATTTATTCACAGTACCTTGTCAGTATTAGGTAAAGCAAATTAAAATAATTTCATGATGACGTAAATCACGTGTTCAGCGCGTTGAATAGGCAATATTAATTGCTTATAGCGTCTTTAGTCGCCATCTTTTTATAAGCTCTTATAATCTAAAAGCAATTACAGTATTTTCAAAATACTATTTAACGGTTGATACCAGCTGTAAAACACAATTTTTAAAACATTTAATCAGACATCAGTTTGTCTGAATATAAAGTAAAAATTGTGTATTGTCTCAACCTTTTTGAGGAACTCAGTGCCAAAAGTGTATGGAATTTACACGCAAAACTTAAAATAGCGGAACCAAAATAGCGGGCCTGTAAATAAAAATTATGGGAATTGTCTAGTTCCAAATCTAGGTTATAAGCATTTTTATGCAAAATTTAAAATGGCGGATCAGACAATTATAATTAAAAGAAAATTTCTGCAAAAACTTTGGATTCTTAACGGTGTTTTATTGACGCCAAACACTAATCTGACAGTTGAATTGAAAATTTCGATTTAGCGGTGCCAAAATTGCAATACAAGATAGGTAGTTAAAGAATATTTAAATAATTAATTTTGCAATTTAAATACAATATTCTTATTCAACGTCCTCAAAATTTCTAAATACAGATTTTTTTTGCGACTGGTTGGCCTGATATATCAAAAACTATTGGTCCGACGAACTTTAAATTTTTACTACGTATTCAACATACATTGCTGTATCGCTTTATAAATCAATAATTTTAGTTATCATTTCCTCAACTATAGGTATTTACTTTGTATTTCTGGTTCATCACCCGATAAGTACATATTATGTATATAATACAACGGCATTCAATATTTTTACTTCAGATCACCTTGAGTGAAAAAATCATGCCAACCAGAGACAACGGATCTCTGGTTTGCGGGCGTAGTTTTCCATGAAAATTAGTATTATTTTGGAAATATGTACCCGAAATGTTAGGAAATAGGTCTACTTAAAGTTGGAATTAACTGATCACATAGTGTCGTCAATAAAATATCCAAATGATGCGGTAATGTTAGCGTAAGAAACCGAAATCTCCCTTCATTTCTAATTTTGAATTTTGCAATATTTATGCCAGATTTGGATTCAGCGTTCTCAAAACCCCACAAAAATGCTAAACTAAAGTTGGCCGCAGATTCACTTAATTTTATTTTATTTTTATTATTTTATTTTATATAAGAAAAAGAAAGAAAAAAAAAGAAAGGTGATACGTGGTATTGCAGCTGGGCTATCGATAATTTAAATTTGTTATATTATTGAGACAAACAACAATACAAAATCGATAAAACAATAACTCTGGTGTTGTTAAAATAAATCTTTTTTATCTTACATGTATATAATAAATAATAATAATCATAATATGTTCTATATTCTTACGTTTTTGCTTATCACGTATACCCATTGTTAACAATACTATAAATATAACGAATTGATAGTTATTTTTATTGTTTGTAGATATGGGTGGTAGTGACCTTACATTTTCAAGTCAATTAGTTATAATTATATGGACTTGTTTATTCAAAAGTAGCTATTGTGTTATTTGTCATCATGTTTAATGCTGTGAATTTTGCAAAAAACGCTGCCTTCTCGCAAAGGCACGCGAGTGAGTTTCTAAACAGAATGAAAGATTTTTTCAAATGGAAAGAATCCGAAGAAATCTTAGATATAGGTTGTGCTGATGGCAACTTAACAAAGAATGTACTGTATCCTTTCGTTGAGACCTGTCTAGCTCATCTCACTGGTGGCGATTACGACGGCAGAGCCATTGACATAGCTAGAAAACTATACGCAACAGAAAAATTAACTTTTGCTCAAATGGACGGAGAAGATGACCAGTGCGCTAGCATGAATGAAAATAAATTTGATCATATATTTGCATTCTATCTTCTACATTGGGTGTCTTTGAAAAGGTATATATCTATACATATTTAAAAGATTGATTGAAATTAATGCATTATTTAGGTGGCCCAATAACTTGTTCAAGATGGTGAAAAGAGGAGGTCAATTATTTGCATCTATATTACTTGCTCCAAATGCACTTACTAAGACAATGCAGAAATTGAGAGATGATACAGGCAGACCATGGTGGAAAAACTTTGAGGGTTACCAGTCAAAATTCCAGGACTTGGGATCAGCTCCAATCGAAACAATTACATGTTGTTTAAGAAATGCAGGGTTTGTGGTGGATATGATAGATATATTAGAGGTGCAAATGGAATCATGTACTAGGGATGTCCTATTAAGTACTATTGCTATATCATATAAGCAATTTCAAAACAATAAGAGAAAATATGTTTTAGCAACACTGTTGAGTGGAGACCCTTTGGAAGAACGCATGTCACAAGAAATGTATATGGACTTTTTGAAGGATTTCTATGAGAAGTTGCTGCTTTCTGTTGAAACTTGCGGGACCGGTCATATTTACAATAGCCGAGTATTGATATTTATTGCATCAAAGCCAATAAACTAATGATATACTATTGATGCATTTACCTTTACAGTTTAAATCACTGCTCATAAAATGTTCAATAAAATAGTTGTATTTTTTTTTGTATAAGAAACCATTATTTAAATCATCATGTCGTTAATCTCACAAACATAACCTCACTTTAACACTTATCGTGTATCGTCGCATTTGGTATCGGCGCGTATTTAGTTATGTATTTACGCTTATTATTGTTTAGAGATAAAAAAAAACGCTACTGATTTCACATTTTTAAGTCAAGGAGTTATAAATATTTAACCTTGTTCCATTTGGGCACTCCTCACTACGTTTGTCGTGCCCAAAACAACTCGTGCGCCAATTTGACGTCTTATAAAACTTGTATAATAAATAATAATGTACTATTGTAATATACATACTGCAGTTTTGCTCGTCTGACATATCGTGGCAATCGTAGATCCCGTCGCAGATAGATTTGGGATGTCGATGTTTTAAATACTCCACGCAAGAACAATTCATCTCATCAGTAGCGTCTTGACAATCCACGATTCCATTGCATCTCTTTGCGGACGGTACAATCTCCAGCATTCTACCATAAGAAAGAAAAGGTCAGGTTACCCATCAACCGTATAATAGGGTATTTGACTATTATTGGAAAACCATCTTAGTGTGTTTATTCCTTCAGTCTACATTGTAAATGCATTATTTTTCGTAATTATTTCCTCAATATTTCATAATATTTCCGCATATATTTCAGCGTTAAAAATTGAATCACAAAAAGTCCCGCCAAAACGATACTTTCTGTTGTGTCACGTCACCCAATAGTAGATGTCAAATCGGTCCATATGGTCTGTCAGCATCGGCATCGTCGCCGTTTGGTAATTGTGTTGTATGATGTGTTGTTTTCACAATTTCTACATAAAAATGGGTTATAAATGGTGTATAAAACCACAATGCAGAAATACGCCAAGAAAAACTCCGGATAAACTATTTGTAGCTGTTCCGCAAGATTTGAAACTGCGAGGAAAGTGGTTGGCTCGTAGAAATCCAATTGAAATAAATAGCGGCCAACACAAATGTTTTTGTTGTGAAGATTACTTCGACATAAGTAAAACTGACTAGAAAAAGTTATCTATCGTATTTTCGAACCAGGTATTATCTGATCTGACAGCTTAAGGTTAGGGCTATCCTAACCTACAAAGTTATGCTTACATGGCACTTTAGTGCTATTACATTCAAGCGGGAAAAGCTAAGAGCGCGTTCGGATAACCCGGTATTGTACGGTGAGAGTGACGCGCTGCATAATAGGCGGACTAACGTCATACGGCGTTTATCTGCATATAAGAGAGAGACAGCCGACCCAGGTTATCTGAGCATTGCTCTCCCCATACCCTACCCTGACAAACCGAACGCGCTCTAAGCGTACTAACGAATGACGTCACTGGAGACTGAGCCAGTTACAGAGCGTTTTCAATCACGTGATAGGACGTGAATAAAATTCAATTTTAATTTTGGTTTTTAATAGAAATAAAGCATACTTTTTTTTGAAAAGTAATAAATAGTTTTCTTAAACTGTAATCTATTAGGATGACTATAATACAAGCCATATTTCTAATACAGTCAAATACCCTATTTTAGAGAATCTAGTTATTCATGGGTCACTTACACTGCGCATTTAAAGAACTCATGGCTGGAATTGTTCAAGATCCTAATTGAAGTGGTCGCCATGGTCGTCGATCCTGGGTCGGAGGTATCCTCTTCTTCGTAATGCTTAGTTATGGCGAGTCCGCTATCTGATATTGGCGGCCCTGTTGCAAACGAGGTGTCTTCCGCCGAATAACCCGACTCGTTTCTATTCATGTTATCCGTCATTGGACTATTTTCCATTTTAAATGTGGCGTTCGAGATGGTATCGGGTGCCCTACCGTCTCCTCTTGTTATTAATGTAGTCTGCTCCTCGCCGACCGGTGTCCCAGTTGTTGTCTCCTCGGCACCCAATTTATTAACTTCGGTGTCGTTCAACGACGATCCGACCATCATGTGCCGCATCGCTTGTTCGAAAAGATTCGCCAGTCTGCCCCCATCGCAGTGCTGTTCGTCGTCCCCCAATAAGCAGTCCACCACTCTGTCGCAGCGTCTCTTTTTCGGCAAACACTTATCGGTAGCTTTGCATTGGAAGCCGGGGCATTTATGTAGTGGTGTATGGATTGGTACCATGTTCGAACCTAACACAAAAATGAATAAAACATGTTAATTAATTGTATTTGAGTTGCATTCAAAATGATTCTATTATAGATAGAGTTTTAAATGACTCTACAATAGTGACAGTTGGAAAATTAACGTCTCTGAGAAATCAAATCGGTACCATTAGATATTAATGGCAAGATTCATTCCCAAAACAGAAAATGCAAAAAAATGCACAAACTATCTAAAGATGGATATAGAAAAATATCTGTAAAACTACAGAAAATGCAGCAAAAGCAACGGTAAATACTGTAAAACTATAGAAAGTCACATGTAATAGATCACAGAAAAAATGCTGAACAAAGAGAATTTGCAGTTATTAACCTCTAAACACAAAATATCCTTTTGTTCTTAATATAGATATTGCTGTAATCGCCGCGTTTCTACTGGTCAATAACCAATTCTTCTTTTAAAGCTTGTTTACTGTAATATATTTCATTCAATTCTCTTTAATTGTACAGTATTACCGTTATTTACGTACCTATATTTTGCTATAGTTTATTACATTCTGTAATTGTAAAATAGAATATTAACTAAGGTGCTTCCAAATTTATCAAAATCAAGGTAGCAGTATTTTTTTGCATAATTTTAAAAAGTATTTAGTGGTCGCTTAGGCTGTGAAAGTTAAGAAAAAAGAATTAACTTTGCAATAAAAAAAGGAAAACATTATTTTTATGTTTTACTACCATCAATTTGCCTACCTCAATTAATAGCTTAGAAAAACATAATCCATAAACTTTGTAGTATAGATATCTGAATATATTACAAATCTCCAATTACTTAATTTGTCAAAAATACAATAATTGAAATTGATGTTTACCCTGGCCGACAACCAATGTGCAGTGTGCATTTTTGTAGAATTTTGATCTGAGCAAAAATTGTAAGTTGAGCCTAGTTTTTGAGAAAATCAGTTAAAAAACTTTTTTTTTTGTTAAGGTAGTCATTTAGTTTCAATTATTGTATTTTTGACAATAAATAATTGGAAACCTGTAAAGTGTTCTGATAAATAAATTCAAAAGTTACCCATTATTTTTTTTTTATATTAGATATCTATCAGATATTAATTCTGGCATGCCAATTTATTGTAGTTAGGTTAAAATGTAAATTGAATTCAGTTTTCTTAATTTGACAAGCGGTACGAATCTTAATTTCTTCTATAAAACAATAAAAAATACTGTAATTCTGTTTCAGGTTATGCAATATTTTGAAGGGGTGGCATTATTGCCAAGATAGAAAAGATCCTAATATCAAACAAGTAAATTTAAAAATTGTCCCACGAACTACGTTTTTACAAATAAATAACTGCGAATTCTTCCTGTGAAGCGTTTTTGCTGTAATTTGTTACTTAATAATTTACAAAATTATTAATTTGACGACTTTCTCTGTGTGTGGTATTCAGATATTCCTTGTCATATTATAGCATTATTACAGTAATTTTACAAGATATTTTTGCAATAGCAATGGCCAATATTCCCATACCAAACGAAGTTTAAATATAACAGTTAGTGGTGGAGTTTCTCCACCAAAAACAGTTAGCGTAGAACTTTTTTGCCCTTTATTATTAATATAACGGAAAACCGTTCTCTTATTGGGTTATTAGAGTAATGCCATGAACTTGCGATCGGACACAAAAAATTTGAGCAATATTTACAGTTTTTTTAAACTAAATTTAGATTATATCAACTTAACTGACGCAAATAGTACCACCATAGGTGTGGCTGATATTAGCGAATTGATTTTTTAAGAGGATGGAAGATTGTCATTTTTGTGGCTTCATTTTGTTTTATTTTGTCATGTGTCCCATTGTGGTATAGTGTAGTCGTTTAAAAGTTTGTCAGTTTGTTCAGGTTGTTAATTTTACTTTTTTAAGTTATTTGCGACAATTCGAATGTTACCGGTTGTGTGCAGTTTAAAATGTAAAACAACAAAAAAAAAACACCTTGTCGAGGACTTCAGTCTTGGTTGAACGTTTGCACTGGTACATTCGACCCCGTATTTGTCTGTTAAATGCCGTTATCGTCGATTATTGTGACTTTGTGTTGAGACTGCTATTTGGTATGTTTCATCCATTTTTAGATTGTATTGCTGGCATGTTCAGGTATTGTGTAATTTTGTTTTTAGTTCCCTGAAGAAGCCAGAATTTACTGGCGAAATATTGGAATAAATGAAAAGATAGTTGGTACTTTTATTTAAAGCTCTAATACTACAATAAAAGCACGGTTTTCCGTTATTTTAAATATAACATTACCAACAGAATTTTACAAACAGTTACTGGATAGTTACACTAGGGTGTATCACAAAAAAGTCTTTTTCGAAATTCTTGTTGTATCTCTATGACCTTATGGACCGACATAAGCAACACAAAAAAATTGGCTCAATCATAATAAATATACTAGGTATGATAAAGTAAAAAAAATATGAAAAAAGTAGAATTTTTTTTAGACCTCTAGGCGTCCTGCTGGAAACCTAAATATTTTTCAATTGGACCATTTGTTTTTTTTGTGGTATATAAGGGTCCATAGGGACAACCTTTTATCAAATTTCTAACTTTTTAGCTAAAAACGGAAAACATTCAGCAAGTTATTGGGGAACAAGATTTATTCTGATCAAGAATTGGTTTGTTCACTCTATATTTTGCGCCAAGTGGCTTATTTCAAGTGATTTATTAGATAATAGTAACTTACGTATGGTATCATGAGCCCAGCTAAGATATAAGCTAACTCTCGTGTAGACACCAGGTTCGTTGGGTCTAGCACACCCTTCACCATGGCTGACAACCCCTGCTAAGTACCACTGGTTTGGAGAATTAGGATTTCTGCACATGAATGGTCCACCACTGTCTCCTTGACAAGTATCTTTTCCACCTTCCATCAAACCAGCACAAATCTCTTGCCCATCCTCGTCTTCAGGATGCTTACAGTGAGGTAACACAGGCACCTCAACCTCCCTGAGATGATCAGCTAAAATGATAAATTTAGTATGTCGTTTAAGATTAAGTAACTGAGTATTACGATCAGGTCCATGGTCTACTGTAGCTCCCCAACCCACAGCTGTACACAGAGTGCCTGCAGGAGGTCCTGTAAAAAATCCCCTGCCCGCTGTCTTCTCAGATGGTAGGCATATAGGTCTGACGTAACGGTTAAACTTAAACGGTGACGATACTTTGAGTAGAGCTAGGTCATTTTTCAAATTGGCTCTGTCGTAAGCATTGTGAGAGACTACATGGTATACAAATCTTGTTTGTTGCATCGGGGAGTACGAAAACCTTCGAAGCATACCGGCTTCAACTTCAAAATAGTATTTGCTATATCTATCCACGCAATGAGCTGCTGAAACCACCCACTCATCAGTTATTATTGTACCACCGCAATGGAATATACCGTTTCGGTAAATTGACACTACCCATGGCCAAGATGCTGGCTGACATGGTCTTCCACCAACCACTCTACTGTCACCAAGAAGATCGTCAATGGTAGAGTTGGATCTCTTATGGCGAGAGTTTGATATTATCTCTTCAACGCTTCTATCATCAACATCTTCGGATCTAAAAAGATTAGAGGGCATTGTTTTTTTACCGCACGTTGGAAGCGGACATTGTACGTGGACTGCGAATCCTGGCACACATGACTTGACGATGTTTACGTCATTTTCTGGCAAGGCGCTGATGAAATCACCTGAGTATTTGGGTTTAACTGGCACTAAGCTTGTTATGGGCGCTCTAAAAATATTGAATTAATTAATACTGGAAGCACATCATACAGTATAGTTGATATCTAGTTAATCCAGAAGGACGTTACTGCTGATGATTTTAAGAAACGAAATTAGGATACCAAGTTTCCAAAGATACGAGTATACTGATGGAAAAGAATTAGAAGCCAAGAGTTGATATGAAATTTTGAACTTGATATGAACTTAAAACCATCCAAGGATAACACCTTTCATGATTAGCGTGCAATTATCTAACATCCTGTATATTTATTAAATCTTACAGTATATTAATTCCGGATTCTTTCTCACAAGCGCTGGCAGCCCATATTTCACCGTTAGAGCAGGCTGGATACCATTTTCCCATGTAATTTTTGTACAGAAACCCAACAGAATTGGATATTTTATACAGTGGCTACAATGAAATTATAAGTTCACGATTATACATTGTTATACAAGCTAACCTAGATATAAACGACCGTATTTTAAGAGATATTAACATGATTATCTTGACGCTAAACCTGACCCCAATTAAAATAAAATTTAGAAGAATAACGAAATAACATTTGTGCAGTCAACACCGGTAGCTTGGAATAAAAATAAAACAACAAACTTCTAAGGTAATATCTGGACCTGTAATAACGTACCAATGATATTCCAAATATTTGTGATAAAACTGCGCAGTCATCTTCGTCTTTACCAGTTGGACATTGGACTGTGCCGTCGCATCTTTGCTCCAATGGTATACATGTTGGATCTCTATCATCCGTCCAGTCGTCACAATTGAAACTGTCGACATCACAACCTTAAAGGACATAATTTGAATGAATAATATTGTTGATTTTAGTATTCAGGCTTACCAAAACACCCAATCTCATCTTCTCCGTTTGGACAATCAAAGAAACCATCGCATATCCTAGATCTGCCAATTCTGTCAGTGCACGAGCAATCCAACTCATCACTGGCATCTTTGCAGTTCACTTCGTTGTCGCATACTTGATGTTCCTTGATGCATTTTGACTCATCACCACAACTAACCTGATCACTAGGACACGTGTCTGACGCTCTTGTCTTATTGCTGAAAGTATCACACTAAGATAAAAACAAAAGTTTAAAAACAAAATGGCAGCTTACCTTTCCACAGCGTTTCCATATAACTCATCAACCTTGTCCTGTAAATTAGTACTTTCCCTGATTTCAACACCTGACATTGATGTTAGATGATTGGCGGTTGTTGGTGCTGGTATTGGGTTGCATATAAAGTATTGTCCAGATGGGTTACTTGCTTGAATGCTGGAAGGGATGGGTTGAGGCATATAAATTGGATTGAACGGATACTGTGGTGTCATTGCTGGAGGCATTATTAACGGTAGATAGTTAGGGTTGGGGTAGGTGTATTGAGGGTTCATTGCGAAAGGGTTTGCTGGATTCCTACTAACAGGAAGAAATTCCGCAAACTTATCATAGGAGAACTGAGTCGGTTGCTGCATGAATTGATATGGAGATCTCACATCTGGATCATATGGAATGCACTGGTTAGGCTTGAGAATTCCTGGATTTACGTCTTCTTTGTCTTCAACGTTGCTCTTTTTCTTCTTAACATCAGAGGCTTTTATGTACTTGAATCTTTTTTTGGTGTCATCTGGATTTGATTCTTCCATAAACTCGTCAGCATCCCTGCTTATTTTATAATTATTTTGTTTCACCACTTCATAATTTTCTAGTTTTGTATTGTCGCCTGTGGAGCCGTATTCAAAAGTTTCCGGAATGATAGATTTTATTTCGTTCGCAGGTGGAAGAATTGGAATTTGTGGCGGCTGGTAGACATATTGATTTTCTTGTTGGTATTGATTAGAATTTATTTGTTGGAATTGTGGTGGTCTTTGGTTGGGAGTGTAAAGTTTTTGTTGAAATTCTTGATTGAAACTTTGGGTGTTTTGTGGATACTGATAGATTTGTCTCTTCCGTAATCTATACGGTCTGGGATTTTTCGGAATTCTATCATTGGTCACGAGAATAGCCACGTCATCACTCTCGAGATGTAGATCCTTGTCGCTAATAAAAGGCTTCAAAATTGTCGAAATTTTCACTTTTGACCGAAAGATTTCGTCTTCTACACTCTCCTCTGGGTCTTGATAATCGATTGGTTCTTCCAAAAGATCGTCATGACCAATCTGAAGATGTTTCTCGTTATGAGTTGAATTTGCATCCACAGAACCATATTTGTCGATTAGAGATTTTACAGCATCAACTGTACAGGCTTCAATCACAAAATCGTCTTGTATTTCAGCAAGAACAGCACAGCAATCGTCAAAATTTAAAGTCTTCTGACAGTTTGCTAATTTATCCACGTAAGCGGATACTAATTTTGGCACGTCTTGGTTCGTTGAGTTTGTTTTATTATGGTATGGGTGCAACACACTTGTCCATGCTGATTTCATACTTTTGTAGACATC
Organism: Aphodius sticticus; assembly: GCA_963966075.1. NCBI lineage: Eukaryota > Metazoa > Arthropoda > Insecta > Coleoptera > Scarabaeidae > Aphodius > Aphodius sticticus. The sequence continues at coordinate 434,621 of OZ014513.1, forward strand.
TAAAATTGTATTTAAGTATTAACGTTTATTACAGGTATACACCGAGAGGTACCTTTTTCGGGAACTATGACAAGAAGAGTCAGCAAACCAAAAATGATAAACCCACATATCACTAGAGACTTAGTGATATATTTCCTTACCGACTTTCTACTATCGGTCTTTTGGCCCTTTTCTAAAAAGATAAATTAGATGATTAGATGATCACAAAAAAATCGTATTGCAAAATCAGAACATTTGAGCGCTTAATATAGCAAAAATCCAAGTTTCAAAAATTCAGTATAGTTTGAGAGTAACGCCAAAATATTCGTAACTTAAAAAGAAAGCTGTGTAGTAAAAAGTAGTAGTACTAGTAAAAAGTTACAATTTACAGAATATATTTTCTGTGATCGAGGCATATATAAAACTAATTTTTAACTCTTAATCAGTTGTGGATGTTGTCCCACATAATGCAAACATTTTCCAATATAACAAAATCAGATCATTTGACAACGTAATTTTGCAAAAATTTTGTTTCAAAACTTCTATATGCTACTCTAGCACTGCGAGAAAGCTGTAATTCACTGCAATTGTTATCTAATTTATCTGTGACCGAGGTTTATACAGGGTGAGTCATTAGAGCCGCTGTGGTCGACACTGCATTAAGAGTTGTTTGTTTTTTTTATACAAAAGTTGTTTGGCCCATCATTTTCTACAACGGGAAATTATTTTCATTTATAATAAGTAAAGGAAAGGCATTTTTTTAAACCTATGTAAACACTATGTTTTTGCAGATATTGTCCTAAAAATTGTAAGATAATAACTAAAATCATAGCTAGATACTGAGGTCATGAAAAATTAGTTGCACTATACAGGATGATCGTAGCTTGTAGAAATTTTTTAACATTTTCATATGGCTTTTTCTTGAGATGTTTAAAATGGAACAGCCTGTATATTATTTACTAACTACAATTTCACTTAAGTTGTTTTTAATTTGTATTTAGTGTGTCCTATATCAATTTTTATTAGATTTTGTAATATTTACAATTTAAAGATAGTATGCCATTATAGTATCTTAATATTGCTCTGTATACAGTGTGTTGGGTAGCTTGATGTAAAATATTTAAAGGGTTATAGAAGAGGTCATTTGGAACCTATTTAATTAGAATTCCTCATATACAAAGTATTACGGTAATCAAGATATTAAAAAATTTTCAAGAAAAAGTCATTTGAAAACATTAAAAAATTAATACGTGGTAGGATCACCCTGTATAGCGTATTACTTTTCTTTTCAACTAATTAAAATCATCATCTACTGGCTTTAGTGTTTGTCTGACAGGTTGTAGGATAATACTTGAGAAATGTACTTTTACGTAGCTTTTTTAAGATAGGCCTACAGTGGCCATTTTTTTTGACAAAGAATTGAATATCTCAGAATCTGTTTACCTTACACAGATACAACAACTTGATACAATTGGAAAGACAACTTATCAACCACCGCGACGCTAGTAACTCACCCTGTATAAGAGTAATTTGTATCTCTGACATTTGAGCGACTACTTTTGCTCATATTCATTGTTTCTTAGACATTCTGTTTTAGCTGCTTACCGTCATTGTTCTTATCTTCTACTAGTGTTTTAAGATCAACATTGGTCATTCCTTCAGGTTCTTGAAAGGATGTGTTTGCCTTCTTGTTGTCAGGGCAGTGGAATCTTACACTTTTGTGCTGCACCATTTTTTCGTAATATTAATTTGAAACCTCAAACACACATACTGAAGAGAAGGCGATTATAATTTGTGTGAAATTTGATTATAGCAAATGCAACGAAGTAAACGTTAATTGTTGCGTATGTTCATTGTCAGCACTTCGCATTGCAACGTTGCAAAATGCGGTAAAATATATAGGACGGTCGTTCGACGACTTATTGAAAAATATGCGTTATAATTAAACAGAATGCAAAAATTTATTTAGTTATCAATTAGAGCGTAAAATAATAATTATAGCTCGGTGAAAACTAAACACGATAAATAATTATTTGGCGCGTTATTCTGTTATTTATTGCGTTTATTGCGTTCGCGGCGCGGTGGCATTAAAATTTTAATAAATTAATGCGTTTTGTATTTATTATACATGGTTATACCTATATTAATTTTCATATTTTGGATATAATGTCCACGGACGTTTTCGCCTTTATTAATTGATATATTTGTCACAAATTGAATGTCGCTTTTTGTTCAGCGCTCTCTCGTTATGCCATTTAATTGGGAATTTTATATAATATGCGCTATGATTTTTGATTAACTGATAAATAAATATCGCATAATGCCGGTGTTGTATTGAAAATAACGAATATCGGACAAAATAAATATTATTATTATTGCGGGTGGTGGCAGTTTGAATGTGACGTGTCAGCTTTTTGGTGGCTTTCATGAAATTAATTTAATTTGAATATTAATAAATTTTATAAAATGTTAGTCGCAGTGGAATAAATATTTTGTTGGCAAACAAAAAGTTATTAGAATTTTTTTTTATTTATTAATAACCATAAGATGCGTAACATATTGAAACAAATCTAAAAGATTAACCATCAATTTTAATGTCAAATCTTCAAATTAGGTACTTTCTCTAATAGGCTATCCACTGTCGTCCTTATTTATTTTATCGTAAACAAGAAGCACTAACACTTGCCTCACTGTGCTCTGCATTTTACATATTTCACAACATAGAAATTAGTGAAACATCACTAATTCGACTTGGACGACTTGTGGGACACCAAGACAAAGATGCAGGTCACTATTCCGTATGTACCAAGAAGCGTTAACCATATTCTTTAGTACTTTATTTTAGAAAGTCTGGATTCCTTGTATGTTAGCTTTTTAGCACAATCCCAAATTGGGATTTTTTAGCACAATCCCAAATTGGATGCCTAGTAAGATATTTTTCAAAATCCAGTGGGTGTCCATTCACCGTAGTAAGTAATCTTACTTCTTTTTGAATGCCCCATCCTACTCAGTATGGAAAGGTATATTTCTTATTTAAAATGACGTCAGTTAGGTGCTAAATTCGATTGTATCGTGTTTCACCTGTAATGCACTGTCGGCGGGCAGTACGAGGATAATTGGAAACCAGTCGTCGTCAGGGCAAAAATTAAATTAAATTGCGACTGAACAAAACCCGAATAAAACCGGATATTTAATGTCATCATGTCAGCTGTCTGGGACAAATATAAAAGTACTTTAAAATCCATTTTACCCCCGATAAAGATCTTGTTACACGCGGTATACGTTACAGAGCCTGTAACGTATACACAACAGCTGTCAGAGATAGTATTCATTTATTCTAAACATATAATATTTAATATCGGTACATTATTATCCATGTTTTATTTAATCATGAATTCTAGCATTTGCATGTACATACTTAGTTTGTACAATTCAAGTTATGCTCTTTTTAGATGTAGTTAAAAATTAAAGTCATTCTAAGTAGGTATCTTATTATTATTGATCTTTAATCCAACATTCTGCTTTATAAATTAATAATTTGCCTGTTACAGTCGCATTTTTAATTAATGATAAGTTGTATGTATGCACCTGCATTGAAGTTATGCCAATATACCGTATAACTATAAAAAATTGTAAACATACATTTTCACACAATACTACAGTTTTATCATTTTACAAATCGACATCAAACAAATTTACAGTAGTTGAGAAATGATTTCCTAATAAACTACTGGTTTTAAACAAAATAAACAATAGAAGCAGCTCAAAAACAATTGGGTTTAGAGTACTATTTTAGTATTTATGGCTTTCAAAGTAAAAAATATTATAGAATGTTTCATGTTCTTATAGAACATGCTGTAGACGCGAAAATACTTTTAATGGGCCATGGGCCATTTTTAACCAAACTGGGTTTGGTTAAAAATGGCCCATGGTGCAGGACATTTTCGGTTTTCGCTAAAATAAATGTAACGTAAATAACACCTCATGTCGAATACTGTAGCAATTACATCTATAAACAACAGCCACATTTTTTCTTATGAAGATGCTAAAAATTGTTAGCGAAATATTAGAATTAAAATAAAGGCTTACTAAACAGCAGCTCCTTTATTTGCAACACGACCTTCACCCTATTAAAACAATCTCCTAGTTAAAGAGGTCGAATATTTTCATACCAATTATATATATATATTAGCCTATTGTTCGGCGTAATGTGATGTAATGAGTTGTTTATATGTAATCATTATAGTGCCCTGAAGAAGGCGATAGAAATAAACGCCGAAAGCTTGGCTCAATGAGTGAAGAGTAGCATTATTAAGTCTCCCAGTCGAATTCCCATTAATTAGCAACGTAATTATATATATATATATATATATATATATATATATATATATATATATATATATATATATATATATATATATATGTGTGTGTGTGTGTGTGTTTAATTGAATAGAATGATGCAGTGTGGCTTAATTTCTTCTTATTATTTAAAAAAGTTTTGATATGGAAACAGAGCTTTGTGTTTCTAATACGTCAACAAAATCAAAACATTTCTAAGAGCTATGGCGAAGTCGCCGCAGAATTGTTATTCGTTCAAACTAGCATTTTTTTAGTAGTTTGGCAATGAAATTCAAACTGAATCCGGTACTTTACAGTACGACTAATGAAAATTATCACTGGCGCGGCGCCTTGCGGGTGCAGAGGTATCTTGCGGAATCTGAGCGCTGACCGCCGCCTGGTCCCAGCTTTACCTCTAACGTGGCCGTGGGATCGCAGAAGGATTAATTACGGACCACTGGGATCGCTTACAGTGCTGCCGCGACAATAGCGTCCCGGGTATAAACTAGAACAAGGAATTACAGGGCCACAGCGGTCGTCAACACCTATACAGCGGGAAGACCGTACTTCCCGGCGCCGGCGGCGCGGCGGTCCCCCAAGGATCGGCAATATAAAGCATCTGGGCATCCCGCTATTGCCGTATTGTGGCGTACCGAAACAGATTGAGATCGTTTCCGGGGCACCGCAAAATCTCCGAGGGTACCAAACACGATTATACACTTACGCGCCGTTTAAATTATTTATGGCGTCGCACTTAATGAACACGCACTCGCTTTTGGTCGATTATTTACGTATTTTTTGAGAGAAGTAGCGAAACGTGAAAAGGAAAGGAAATTAAATATTTATGATTCCTAAAATGGAATAGGCGTGCCTGAAGAGATGCTGAATGACAGGCAATTATCGAAAAATTTGGTCGCTTCGCGGGCACAGGGTTGAAGGCCCTGTGTGTCTATTTATTACTGTTGTTATATGTAGGTATTTTATATTTTTTAAATAATATTCATGTTTTGTCATTGATGCTGCCAGTATTAATAATGAAGGATTGTATACACAGTTAGTTTCCAGAAGATTATCTTTAAAAACATGACAGAAATCCATCCAATTTTTAAAGTTGATGCTTAATGTAACCATTAGGTACTACTAATTTTTCTACTAATTTCTAACGTGTCTATCATCGTCCATTATGTTTAAACAATATTAAGTCTCTGTTCTCCAGATCTTCTACAACTCCTTGCGGCTAAATTTTGAGTTGTGTTCAATAGGAATATTAGTCGACATGAGTGGTGACATTTTCAGTCTGCTAGTGCCGCTTGTAGTAAACACCTGTAAAATTTGGTTTATGTAAAATTTAATTTAGATATCTAACATCACAACTACTATTATTTGCAAATCAAGCAACCATTCTTTCGAGTTGAGGCGCTTTCATATCATACTCTGGTTTTGTGGATCCTTCAATAAAAAATCAAACTTAGGTACAATTGTTCATTGATTTTGCTAGATCATTTTCTTAATTGTAGCAAATTGATACGGCTTTACTTTACTTCCCCTGCAAAATAGTGGACAATGCTATGTTCTATCCGGAAACAGAAACGGCATTATATGCTGTTGCTTTATTATATTTCTCTACTTTACAGAATATCGCGAATGAGTTTCGGTACAATATTTTTAATTGTAATACATTCACATGCCATTGACCTAACACTGAGGTGAGCAAACATCGTTCTAGTAACATTATCTCATGCATCGTCAGCACCTTGAGCAATGTCGGCAAGAATCCACTGACTGAGTCGTTTAATCTGTTAATTTTTTGTTGACCTACTTCAACTTTCTTAAAAATTGGACAATCAAATGCCCACAATGCATGATCATGATCACAGTAAGGAAAAACAGTAAGGAAAAACAATAAAAACACTTGCAGTATGTAGATTTATACATAGTAAACTACACAATGGTAAAAGGTAGGTTGTGTGGTCATGAAATACTTTTATTGACTATCCCCGCAGGTGTATAGGTTTTGCCCGTCGTCGTCAATATTGGATACTGGTTCGCTACGTGATGCCGTCTCCCTAACTTATAGCCCACTTCCGCTGATAAATGGCACGACCAGCAGATTACTTTCAACTTTTATTCTCGCTGATATTTCACGAATATTATTTACGAGATGACAGTTTACGAATCTGAATATCGGATTTTAATAGAGGCCATAAATAAAACTCTCTACTATAAACTGTGAATCCTACGGACAAAATCTGTTCCCCAACAAACAAATTTGATAATCTACCTTTGCATTCAAGCAAATCTCTATTTTCAAAGACCCATCAACAAGATCAACGCAAATTTGAGAATTGTGTTTGTTTCTTTGTAAATTTAGCTCCTATATAATGACGTCGTTGACAGGTACAGCTGAATAACAGGGAAGTCGAAGCTTCTTTGCGACGCGTACGTCAAAAACACGCTCCATTCGGTTCTGCTACCCGTCGACTACTAGCTTATTTGCCAGCTTTCAAGCTTTAGAAACCCCAACAACCCATTTCCGATAGCCTTTTAGAACGGAACTTTGCATGTCATGTAAAAGTAAACCAATCCCAAACACATTGCCTTTTTATTAATCGGCCGGTGGCTTTGCGTTTCTAGACCATTTTGACATTAACATGACACCAAAGCGGATTTAAAAAGCATCACACCACAAAGAATGTAACAACTGCTACGTTAAAAAGATTTATACAGACTTCTATTACAAAAGGGTACCCCAAAACTTATAATAATAATAGCATTAGCTGGAACTTGTAAAAGTGTAAAAAGAAAACAAACAAACACTAATAGTATTATTAGGTACTTGTCGACCAACCTACAGTGCATTTTATTTAAGTGTAGACGTCAATTAGTGTAGACGTAAAATTATTTTCATTTATACAGGGTGTTGCATTTAGACGGTACGGAAAGCCAGTAAATTTTTTTTAAATGGTACGCCATGTATATCTTACTATATTATGAATACTATGGAAGTTGTCTTTCCAACTGTGTAAGTTCTACCTGTGTAAAGTAAATAGTTTCTGAGATATTCAATTGTTTGTCAAAAAATTGGCAATTGCATGCCTTTCTTAAAAACTACGTTAATACTACATTTTTGCAGATATTGTCCTATAAATGTTGCCACATTATAACTAAGCCCATAGCTAGATGCTGATGTCATGAAAAATTAGATGCGCTATACAGGGTGATCGTAGCATGCACTAGTTTTTAAACATTTTTAAATGTTTTTTTCTTGAGATTTTTAAATGGAACATCCTGTATATTATTTGCTAATTCAAATGTTCCTTAAGTTCTTTTTAATTTATATTCACTAAATCGTATATCTGTTTTTACTACTTTTTGTGATATTTGCAATTTAAAGAGTAGTATGCTATTTAGTATCTTAATATTGCTCTGTATACAGTGTGCTGGGTAGCATGATGTAAAATATTTAAAGGGTTTTAGAAGAAGCCATTTAGAACCTATTTAACTAAATTTATTCAAATCAAATGTACTACGGTTATCAAGGTAATACACAATTTTATAAGTACCTACCTATGTTTTGCAATTTTTACAAACGTATCGCGAGCGAACCCAAACACCTAGTAACTTCAGTTGGGCTCCGAAGTAAACCAGAAACAGTGTAATTTTAGGGGGACTATCATGAAAAATTGTTCACTTGTGTGAAAATTGTGCGGACATGTTTCATTGTAATGGTATGTGCACTCATACACAAAAACAAACAGAAACGCAAAAACCTGTCTTGATGAGCTACGGTTGAGGACGGATTTGAGTTCAGTACAAAAAAAAAACAACCAAAAATACCTGCTTACTATTGTTAATTGGTTTAAAATAGGTTATTTTTCTGGAGAGACAATTCAAAATTGAGATAATATGCATGATAGTATGAGTAATATTGATAATGTGAATGGAAAGTGGTTTATTTGGAAGTGTTTTATACATTTATTTTTGCTATTAATGAAAATCTGAATCTAAAGATGCCTATCACTTTGTTTTTGTTGTTTTTGTTGTTATCAATTTCGACATTATATTAATATTGCAGTTGAAACCTCAAAAATACTTTCTGAAGAGAGAAACAACACCATCATGTAGCCGTTCAAAAACGTCTTTTGGTTTAAAACGGAATGAACTTTTAGCACAACATACGACAACAGGAATAAAACTTGACAATGGTTGAGGTCGATCAGACACTATATTTTGTGACAAGTCAAAATAAACAAGCTTTGAACAAGTTATGAATGAATAAGATAGTTATAAAAGTAAATACCCTCAAAACATTCTTATAAATATATAAACCAAAAAAATTGACAAAGTACTTTTGTTTCGTTATTTTTTTTTTCACACGACAAAACTCTTCGACGTTGATATACACCTTGGTCAGCACATTTAACTTTTTTCCCCAAACTTGTTTAATAATGTACTCAACCGTAAATTTAATTGATTTGTGAATTAATATAGTTGCTTTACTAATGTTTAAATACTTATGCGGCCTATCTGCTAATTTTGAGGTTAAACAAATCACGATTATTTGCTTGCTAACATAACCACAAACAACAAGCAGTCCAACCGTAGAAAAACTACGGTTGTATTTAGTCCTCCTTGCTCTGAAAATACCTAAAAACGCTGCTCACGCTGAGCAAACAGCGCCATCTACATTTGCTCGTTTAGGCGAATGTTATGATATCTCATGTTGTAAATTAATGTGAAAGTAATTAACATTTTAGTAATCAACCATTTTATGTATGTTTATGAATACGGTTTTGAATCTTTGGTGAAAATATGACAAAAACGTATGTGAATTATGGATAAAATTCCGGGTAACAAAAAATATGGCCGCTATGAGCGGCCGTCTATCATGTCGATGTTTAATTTTTTATTTGGCGGGACGCGGCCGAAATGCATTTTGGCGGTATTTGTGATTGACGTTTGTCGATTACTTTCATATTTATGATAGCGCGCCGAAAGTCGAAAATTTATGGTATTTATTCAAAACGTGAATATTCGACGGTATAATTTATCGACGACAGATGCAAATTCCAAACAGATAATATAACACTTTTTGACGTTCAGTGTTATTGAATGCCGCCAACAGTTTTCTAAAACACACATTTCTGATTCATTACTTCCCGCTGTTCAGTTCAACATTCAATTTTCTTCGAATGCATGTATTTTACATTTTATTCCAAAATATGTATTATGTATTCATAACACTGGTTGACGAGGTTTTTGTAACTTAAAAAACACTATATTTTTTGATATCTATGTAATAGTATGTACATATATTATAAAAACAGATATAGAACTTTTTTCTTGTCTCATTTCTGAGAAATTCCGAGACATAAAAAAATGCAATTTTTAGATACATAATCTACCTTTATTGCCACTGGAGCCTAGGTAAAATGAGCTACATTTATTTTACTGATGTTTTCTATCAGTTGTGATGCTGAGGTAAATTTAGTAGTAGATGTGAGCCAAGCAGTGTATCAATCAGGATACATTTTGAGTACATTATGGCCAATCAAAGTGCAAACATATCATTTGCGAATTAATCACAGATTATCTTCAAATCAGTTTAGGTTAAACCAAAAAACGAAATTTCGAAATTATTAAATTAAAGACGCTTAAAAGGTAGTTTTTAATAGTGGAATATTTTAATTTAAATATTAAATAGGTGCACCATTTCCAGGAATAAATAAGCGTGACAGCGAACAATCTATGTGAAATATTACACATTAAATATAATATTAAATATCAAATATTATATTATTGCTAATGAACACGTGTTTTTTAATGCTCAGATCTTGTTTGGTTTTAATCCACTGCATGCCCCATACATACCTTTAAAATGAAATAAATATAAAAGAATTTAACATTATTAAAGTATTCTCTTTAAAAGAATACATAAAAACACAAAATACAATAAAATATCAAAATACAACGCTGAAACACTATGCACGGCGCAGACTGCGGTTTGGAGCAGCGCATGCAAAATTGAAACGTAGCCGCGTAATTTACGACCTCAATAAAATACATTAAAGGCTGATTGATAAATATTCATGAAAACCTCTGTTTGCGTTCTCGCAGAACAAATACATCAATAAACGTTTTAATTTTCATCGATATTATATTATAAATAACATGGACAAACATGGTGATCTCCCGCGCAAATAACATAAATTTCATATTTGCGCTGCGTATTTAATTTATTCGGTGGCGTCCAGGGTCGGCTTTGCGACGGAATATTACGCAAATTCGCCATGAACATCAAAAAGCGAAAAGCCGACAGCAGCGCCATCGCATACGAACCCGTGGAGAGAGCGGCATAGCGGCCCGATCCGCTTATCGCGGCGTTACTCCTGTCGCTTGAAATTTAAAAATTATTACTCATTCGGATTCAACTACCTCGTCCGTGATTTCGCCATTTTACATCCACTTGTCCCGGCCAATTCACTTTATTTGACTCGCAACGACTGAATTCAATGGAAATTGGCCTTAATTCTACCTTTACAAACTTGCAGCTGGAAGTAAAATGAAGTAACATGCGAACATTTCAATTTGATTTCTTTTAAAACTTAATTTTCTGTACATAGGTTTTTAAATATGGAATCGGATTGCTTCTTTTTCAGTAACTGAAGACGAAGTTAAATCCGACATTAATTCCATACAGCCCAAGTACTTAATGACTCTTTAACTGGAGAGATACAACTGGAGAGATAGCAAAACTTAAGAATCTGATTGAGGCAAACGACAGGATTTGGATAAATATCGAAAACAAATGAATCGGCGAGTTCGAAAACAGTACAAGTTCAAAATTGCCCATTTTGAACTGAAATAGTCAAAATGTTCACTATGATTTATTCTATCGAATAGACCTAAAGAGAATGCTTGGGCGAAATAAACAAGTCCAGAACAGTGCTTTTTTGTTATTTTTTTATTCTGGGTAACCTTCCCTTTTTCAAATAGAACATCCTGTATAACTTTACATTTTTTAATTCTAAGATTATTTCTAAGAGTCTTTTGTAAGATTTTTTTATAAAATGCCTTATTTTTGAGTTATGATCAATTAATCAAAAATTGACGAAATTACCGAAAACCTAAATAATTCTCCAACTGAGAAAAAAATTTGTTTAAACAAACTATTGTCTATTCTGGAAATTTGGTAACATACATTTCTTAATTCTAGGAATAATTCTTTTAGAGAAATCATTTTTTTTAATACAATACTGTTATTTTTTAGTAATAAGCAATTAATCAAAATTCCTGGACTTCAAATTAAGAATATTTTCCCGCATACATACACATTTATTTAATTTGCCAGCTTGAATATTTAATGTATGATGCTATTTCATAGTTTAGTTATTTCTTCTTGATTTTTTACTCAAAGATCTCAAAGAACTCAAAGATGACGCATTTTATAAAAAATTATTCTTACAAACTGTTGGAATGAAATTTATTTAAATATACAGGGTGTTCTATTAGAAAAAGAAAAGTTTACCAAATTTTCAGAATAAAATGAACATCCGTATATTGAAAATATATAGCTTGTTTAAAACCAAAAAACTTTTGTTTGAATTTTTCTTTGAAATTCTTTACGGTTAAAGATTTTGACTAATCATGTATAATCCGCCATTTTGAATTTATTTTAAAAATCTGACATGACATTTTTAATTATCAATCTTCAAATATTACGGGAAATAAGTTTCATGCAAATCCTACATCATATATACCTACATCACAATAAAAAAATTGTTTAAATGCTTTAAATAAACAAGTATTGTTAAAAATGTAAGCTGTTTTTCCGTCGAGTTCAAAGACAGTACATGTCCATGATGATTTTTTAATCATAGCTCTGCTTTTAATCAAATATAAATAAAATATGTAGTATATTTAATTCTCTGTGAACTACTTTATATTTTGTCTATTGGCACAAAATAGCTAACTGCTATACTTTTCAAGATATTGCACCAACAAAATTATTTTGTTAATTTTCTCAGAACTCACTTTTGGACTTGTAGTATTTTCGAACCGACCGATTCATTTGATAAATCAACAAATAAGTATTTGTTTGCAAATCTTCATTTAAAAATTCTTTGGGTATCCGGTTTTGTTAAGTTAATAGCATCGTTAGATCTGGTGTCTATTTAGATAATATAATCCTTAATTAAAAAAAAAAAAAACAAGGAATTTTAGTCCAACAACAGTACTAGAAGTATTAGAATTTTCAATTTAATTCGTTGCAGAAATAAAAAAAAAATGTTAAGTTGTTTTAATACCCAGTATATTATTCGTCTAAGCAAATTAAACTGAGATAGATATTTTATAAATAAGTCAACGCTTAAAAATTCCTAGAGTATAAAAAAATTTCGATTCGAAACATCGCATATGTGCAAGTGCACATATGCGTACAAAACACGTTTTAAATTCTCGAGGCGGACCGGCCGGGTGGACAAAAACGTGTTCCATTACGGCTGTAAAATAACTACGCCGAATGTTGCTTGAATATTTGACGAAAACATACTCATACGTCAATGCTCCACAGAAAAATACATTTCTTTTTGTAGCAAGAAATTGTTTTCGAGGCATAGTACAAGATGACTTTATATTTCAATTTCGACAAGGAAATAATATCCTTGTACGAAGTATGCACATGTTTGTTTTTGCTGCATTACTAACGCGTTTCGGAAAATGTAATAATATGAAATGAATAAGGAATTTATTGTTGACGCCAAAAACACTATACATACCTACATCACAATAAAAATATTATTTAAATGCTTTAAATAAACAAATATTATTAAAAATGTACGCTGTTTTTCCGTGGAGTTAAAAAACAGTACATGTCCAGGATGATTGTTTTAATCATAGCTCTGCTTTTAATGCAAATATAAATAAAATATGTTATACATTTAATTCTCTGTGAACTATTTTATATTTTGTCTGTTGGCCCAAAATAGCTATTTGCTATACTTTATAAATCCTATACCATTTATTTCTATGACATGTTTCGGTAAAATTAATGGTTCAGCTGCATGAGCAAATTCTATTTGGTCGTGTCTGCATTAATATAAAACTAGTTAAAATTATAAAATATGCTGTTACTGCCTTCAGCAAACTGTTTGAAGAAGAATGTTTGTACCAAATAAGAACTACCCGAACTGTATAGTAAAAATGTCCTAAAAAAGCGGGACGTTTTTAAAACCCAGCGGGACGCAGGACAAAATGTGAAAAGTCTGAACTGTCTTTTGAAAACCACCTCCAGAAAACCAAGGAGTTAAGCATCATTCTTGGTTGTAGCAAACACTTGGTTGACTTCGGAAATACACCGATGTCTCTCCTTCAGTAAAGATAAATAACCTCGCTGTAATTGCGTGTGGAGCGATACCATATTTCATAGACGCCATGAGCCATAACTTAGAAGGCAATTACTATGAGTACGTCGTTTATCATTCCGGAGGGAGCCCCCAGCGCAGACAACGGAAAACGTTCCTCCAAGGGCTTGATAATCGTGATTAAATTGATAAGGAACTTTGCGAGATTTAGCCCGGTCTAAATCCATCAAATTTTTGCTGAAACGCAAAACCACCCGCTGACAATTTTCGAATATTTCAGTCAGAAGGTAGCTTCCGGTAAACCTAATTTTCAATTTGATCGTACCGCTTAATTAAGTCGACTGAGGTCGGGCCTCTTAAATCATCTTCTTCTAATAACGGCGTGTACCGGCTTCTATATGAGGCTGTAAATTTTGCTTAACACGATTACGGGTCCGTTCGGTTCAATTCAGAGGGGGTTCGTAACGTTTAAGTGCAAACCCGGTATGCAGTAAGCGATATCGCACCTAATTAAGCAAATTTACAGGTCGTACGTTATCGTGAAAGTCGGGGACCTTCTACAGAGAACAGAGCCGGCTTCAGAGATTTGCTAGTACAAAATTTTCAACAACCAAACATTACCTAGAACATGTACATTGTACATACAAAGGTTGTTATCCGCGAAAAAGAACAAATCTTTAAGGGTATCTATCACGATTAATTAATTGATTAATTACCTTCAATTTGGAAAATGAACAAAGGTTTTCACAACACCATTACTCAATGCATAATTTTATATGGATTTTCGTACTTTTTAGTTTATCATACCAAAAAATATCTGAGATTTTAGCGGAATTATGTCTTTTGGGTTCCCTGAACATTTTTACCAAGGTGTGTGTGTGTGTGTGTGTGTGTGTGTTTGTGCCCGTTTTTTTTTGTGGCGACGAGTCCGGAGAAACTACTAAAGATATCGGGGCGAAATTTCATGTATAGAATTTTCATGACCAAACTTTTCGTTCAAAAGGGTTCAAAGGAACTAGAGGTTTACTCTTAGCATTTTTCAACAATTTTGCAAATGAGAGTAGGGGAAATTTTATATAATTTATGTGTATGACATTTTTTGGTAAAATTAATAATTTAGCTGCATGAGCAAATTGTATTTGATTGAGATCGGTCGTGTCTGCATTAATATGAAACTAGTTGGGCAGGATTTGACAGATATTTTCATTCTAATGACAGTAGGTAGTGTCAAACGCTCATGTTTTGACAATACCTACTATTAATAGAATCAAAATATCTGTCAAATCCTAGCTAACTAGTTTTACTTTAATGCAATACGACAGATCTCGATCAAATAAAATCTCATGCAGGTAAACTATTAATTTTATATTATATATAGTATGATAAAGCCATGTGCCTGGCCACATCAGATTTTTTACTATTTATAGTGCAAAATTGTCTCTTTCGATAAACTAAAAAAATACAATTTTCCTTTCAGATGGGCTAATGTCTTGGTATGACAATTATACTGTTTATTAATTTATATTTAACAATCGTTGCATGTTTAATAATAAGTATTCAATTATTTTTAGAGAGTTGATTTTCTTACGATTTATAGATAGTGCAAATTTGTCTGTTTCTGTAAATCAAAGAAGTCACAACTAACCTTTCAGGAGCTTTCTTGTCTTGGTAAGACCTTTATACTGTTTATTGAATCATATTAAACAATCGTTGCAAGACTCATTCAAATTCAATTATTTTATGAGTTATGATTTTTTACGATTTATAGTACAAAATTGTCCCTATGGATTATGTTCCACGTAATTCCGTTGGTGGTTAGCTTTCTGCATGCGTGCATCGCGCTCAACAAAATATTAGTGAATTCCGCACTCAATTATCGAGAGGGAATGTTTAAAACCGTATTAAATCGCATTCCACACTTTTTAAGGAATTTATATCATAACTGAACAATGCTGGCGTTCTAATTTTGGCTCCATCTAGTATCATTTTAACGTACCCAGGCCCATACCCTTCCACATTTCTCAACCCTTTTCTCATAATTTTGATGACAAATTCCAGTGTATAGTTTTTGAATACCCCTATTTCTTGGTATTAGTTCTATTTAAAAAAAAAAAACATAAAACAGTTATGGCTGTCCTTTTCGCACACATTTTCTTCACAGTTGAATTTGGTCGATTTCTTTAGAGAAAGTCGATATATATAAAAGAACTTATTTCTTTTTGGCTGATTATGTATACAAGTGGTGTATTTTTAAAGCATATATTTTCTTCCAAATATCAGCGCTAATCTGATAAAAATTTAATTTAACAATTTAAAGTTTTGTCGAAGCAATTTTGGTTACTTTTTTACTCAAATAATATTTCTATAGCTTTGGAATTTGGCCACTAGATTTCTGAACAAACAATTACTAACTGATCATGAATTTATTCATAATTTTTAATATTTTGAGCGATCCACGTCGATTTATCTTGAGCTCGTACATTTCAGGTTTTTAAGAATGGGGTTCTCTTGGACTATTTTCTCTCTTCCACATACTTTGGTCGATATAAACTGACTGTAATGTTGAACCTTTATGTAGTGGAAACGCGGTCGGTAACTGTAGAAGACGGCTCCAAGGTGGATTGTAGTCGTCCCGCGGCTGGAAAGTGCTCAGTTTACAGCGTCTAGTATTGGTATCTCGGCGAGGTGGCTGGAAGTGTATACCGCCGTTACGTGGTGTAGCGAGGGGCGGCGTGAAATGGAATTTGAAATTTCGGCGGCCCAGGAGTGATGTAAAAATACACTTCCGCAAGGGGCGAGCCGCCCGCGCCGTTTCCCTCTTTATTGCATTACCGAAAATACACTAGAGGTGACAAGTGCCGCGATGAAGTTACGTGTTATGGAATTTTTATATCCGTTTTTGCGTTCGCTCCCGCCGGATTAAAATTTCCCAGGGTTGGCAGCCTAATTTAAAAGTAACCATTTTTGCGTCCGTCTGAAGATTTATCGCTTTATCATGGTTGTCGTCGACAGTCGGAATTATACTGGCTTTCTTGGTTTCTTAAATTTATGTCTGGGGTAGATATACATTATGATTTGTCGTTGGTCATGGTTATTATAATAGTAGAAAACAAACAGATTGAATGTTTTGTCAAGGAGCTAGCTCAGTAAAAATTCTGGTGACGATGCTAACCAGTTAGTTAAAAACTGGAATTTTCTGAAGTTTTCTGAAAGTGTTAAGCTTTTTTAGATTGTCTTGGAAACCAAAGGTTAATTTTTATAGTACCAAGCTAGGGCAACCCTAGCCCTACTTTGTGATGTCTGATGCACTGTCGGGACATGAGTCATCAGGGAATATCAAATTTTTAATACTTACAAAAAGTTCTTTTTGGATCTACTTTAGGATACTCTTAGAAGGACATTCCTTATGTTCTTTAACATAATATAACCGATAATAATGATAATTATTTTCTAAATTGAGGCCACAATAAAGTTTTTTAAACTAATCTACGCAACTTTAGTCAATGTGAACAAAATATCAAAACTGTAACATATCCACAAAACTGATAGTTTCCAAGATGGCAGTTGTGTCGTCGGGCACTTTTGATATATCGATTAAAACTGTATCCAGACTGATTTTGACTTTACCAAAAGTTAATTTCGTTGCACATCATCATACCTACAAATATATTCGAATGGAGACAATCGCTTGCCAGAAGCGGTTTGCAACTGCGCGTGCTGGAGGTTTGGCTTATTTACCGCTTCCTTTGTTATCTGGGAACATTAGCGTGATTAATTCTGTTTATGGTTGCGCGATATGCAATCCAAATTACCTTGATACCGCGACCGCGCAGTTTATTATTTAAAATGGTTTATTCATTAGAGACAGGGGGCGCGCGGATCGCCCCGTTCGTTCGCGCGCCGGCCATATTTTAACATAATCGGCCCGAAAATCCAAACCAACACGGACATCCTATTGGCAACTCCGACGGTGATACACAAATTTATTACGGCGAAACGGGATATGGCATTGTTTAGAAAGTAGCGTACGTTTTGCCGGATCTGCAGCGTCGTTCTCCATACGGAAAGTGCCATTTATATTGTTTTATTTATTAATAAATAACAAACATTAAAATCCGTTGTGCTACGGCTTTGTACCAAGTAGTACGAGCGTACTATGCAGACGTGTTATTGGCATATTAATTGTTATAGAGATTCTTATGACAATAGTGTTTTATAATTTAATATCAACGGCTATTCTAACATAAACATGAAATACTGAAAATATAATTAGAAAATATGCTCGGCATCTTCAGTTTAAACGAACCAAAATTTGTTTTTTATCTTTTTTGCGTGACTTGAAAATACTGATTATGCCTACATGATGCTAGAAACACAGCTCATAGCGCAGTTCTTAAGGTTGCGCTACGACACCGCCTAAACTAAAACATTGACGCTAAAAACCATAAAGAGATTTTTTTTGTGTCTAACAAAATAAAAACAGATTTTGATTTGTTTTAACAAATGATGCCGAGCATATTTTTTAATTATATTCAGTTTCATGTTTACTGTTCGAAAAAGCTCATCCAACAAGCCAGTTCCATCAAGGACCGACGATGCTGGACTACAAATCCGATGTCAGATTTTAATAACTCAAAATTGCGTATACTGTGAATCTATGCATAAAGCAAAAAATAACAAACAATTAAGTAAAAGTAAACGTATTTGTTTTTGTTTAGTTAAACGTTTTCCATAATAAAGACACATTTTAAGTATTATGAAACTACGGCAAACAAAATATAGTGGGAAACAAAGTATAATAATTCTAATTGTCTAGTAAATCTAGAATGCCTTTTTATATAGGGTGATTCATAACTCGATGGGAAAATGAAATGGTTGATAGTAGATAGTATAGCATAGTAAAATATTCGAAATAACTTCCTTTTTGATTGATCTTTGTTTCTGCGATATTTCTCTTCAACGTTTTATGAGTTCGGCTTTGATTTTAATATAATAAATTAATTTAATATTAATTGTAAAATTAAACGATAAAACACATAATCTGTTGCATACTTATTCAAAGCACGCTAGTTTTATTCAGTCGAAAATTCACTTATTTAATTGCCAAGCTTGTGTTAGACCTTGTGGTAGATATTTCGAATATTCTATAATGGTGACTTAGAACATTTCCTAGAATAATGCAGTCTAAATTGTTTATAATATGAGCTGCAAAGAACTAGACAGCAATTGGTAAAGCATTCTTTGATGTCGCATTCAAATACAGTAGGACCTCTTTTACCCGAACTATTAAATGCAATGGTTGATCCGAAGTTTCGAAATGTTCGGATTATCGAAAAATACAGAAAGTATCTATCTTTCTAATAAACTTCAATATTCTCACAATAAAAATTTCTGTCTTTTCGAATAAAATGGAAGATCATCTTTGCCTCAACCATCATCATTGTTGTTAAAAACGTTTGAATAAGTTTTGATTTTTACATTCAAAGTACTTTTTACAATCCAAATACTTGAGATAGTTCATGTTTAAAATTTCCAAACGATAAATTATATGTTCTAATATTTGTCAATGAATACTAATTATTTTTATTTAATTATGCGAATTAACTCCAGTACTTGACGCAATGGACATACATTGTAAAACAAATAGCTCAAATGTAACACATTTGTTCTCGCGTGAGAACTAATTTGCTCTAGTTAGCGCGTCGGCCGTGAGCGGCGCTGATTTTACAACTTCAGGTCGACACGCCGAGCGAAATTTATGCGCAATTTGTAAGGTTGCGAAAGACGGTATACGAATTAATTCCGCCAGAGAGTGACAAAATGTCCATCGCCCGAAAAAGATCCCCCTCTCACTCTGCAAGCTGGAGAAAAATAGATTTAATTGCGAATGGGGGTGCTTGTTTGTCCATCATCCGAGCACTCTCGCCAATTTATTATTCTGTTTGGGTCCCTTAATGGAGGGGATTCACTGTCATTCGTTTTCGAGATTTTCTCGTCGCCTGCTTCGTCTGGAAAACTTTGATATCGTTAATTTGTTGGCAGAATTTCTTATGCAGAACGTGGCCAAAGAGTCGACGAGAGGCTCAACATCTCAGAGGGGATGTCACTCACCCCAAATCGAAGAAAAAATATGTTCCGAATATTATCCACTGCCTCAGAGGTTACAAGGTTATACAAAACTGTTTGGTATTGGGTTATAAAATTTTAATGACCATTAAGACAAGTGGTCCTTTGGACCGTGGAAATCGACAGACCGCAGAAACTGACAGTGCAGTTGTCTAAAACCGTACTTGTCATTAGATTCCTTTACTTATCATTAAAATAAAAGTTATTAACTTTCTGGTTGAAAAGCAGAATTTTGAAAAGCAATTTTTTGTATTAATTTTCTATTATCTTATTAATGTATAATGAGCGCATGGAAACGAAACTAATAACTCACAGTCAGTGTATGGAGGGTTAGAACTTTCTCTCCTCCTTTTATGTTAATACCTATAAAGGGTTGTTAGGGCAAAAAACTAAAAGCCATTGTCACAAATTTAATGCAGTATTCAAAATAAAAAACTATTTGTTTTGTTGAAAATGCATTATATAAATAAACTGTTCTTACCATGATAATTTTAGGCAATATACACAAGTGGTGCACACTTTTTAAATAAATACCACAATATTAATATTTGTAAACCAGTAACTTAAAAAAACTGAAAAATACCTTCCATCTATCAAGATAAAGATTATTTTAATTTAATAACTTTTTTAACCGAGACTATATAGTCTTAGTATGTCCTTTTTTAAAGAAAAAGTATAGTATTCTTCGCAAATAATGCCGCTAACTTGCTCGAACGTTTTGCAAACTTCGTTCGTATGAGTAATTGCATACATTACTTGTTCATAGAATAATATACTATTTTTTGTATCTTAGTTTTAAAAAGTATTAAATAAATGATGTTAAATTTTGATTCCTGAGTAATTTTGTTCATAGAGACCGATTATAAGGTAAACAATACTATCTTGTGTACCAAGCCGCGAAAGTGATTGTTTTCCGGGCCGAGAGAAGAGATGCACAGGCGATAATAGCGACCCCGGCCATTATTGAGACCCGGAAAATCACTTTCTGGACGTGGTGCACACACAATCTTTATCCTACACAACAATATCGTTATAATATCTAATGATTGAAAATGCATAATTTGACGCCGCACGTTTTTAGAAAGGGTAGTAGCGACTTGACCTAGAGCCTGTGGCGAAACAGCTGACAGCTGAGCGAGGGGAAATCCCGTGCGTGCGTTAGTTTACGCTCTGCAGTTGTTTCTGTTTATCAGGTTCCTTGGTAGTTATTTTGTGGTTTTGTGTTTCAAAATGGACAGTTCATCAACGAGTTCATCAACGATCTCTATTCAAACACCTCAACGAAATGGGTTATAAATGTTGTCATCTCCAAGGTTCTCAATGTGTAACAGCCAAGTTGGTCTTAAGTCCGCTGAAGTATCGTATTTGAGTGTATTGCATATGATGTGTTGATTTTTCTGTAAATCTTATCTTCTCTGGGGAAAAAATGTTGAAAGGCGTTAAGGACGGTCGAGTTTATGATACTTCTGGCATTATCTGTTAGAGGGCGCGAGCACCGGCGAACCTATTACACTTAAATTTTAAAACGGTCACATTTTCTCGCCGTTATCGCGGCCATTACATCGGGGAATGCGTCGCTCTCTCGCCCGTTGCTCCTGCTGCATCTCCACTTTCTGGCCGAGGTCTCCCTGCTTCGGGGCAAAACTGATGACACGAAACTTTCTTATCTCCATTGTGTAAATTAGATTTGTGTACGGACGCGAGCGCCCCCTGGAGTCGTGCCGCGACGTTATCCCGGCTTAAAAATTAGTTTTTGAAGATTCGCGCAAATATTTGGAGATAATGTACGAAGCGGGCGAGGTTCAAAGGCAGACGTACGCGCTTTTTGTGCCGCCCTCTCTTATCTTTTATTTATTGGCGGTTGTTTCGAATGTTAGCACGCCGGCCGGCCGTTCTGGTCGTTATGCGGTCTCGTTTGGGCAACGTTTATTTCATTGTACATACAGAAAAGTGATCTCTGAAAGAACGAAGAGAGAATTACTTGGCTGAAGTAGTTGGTAGGTTCGTATATACGCGAGAGATTATTGACTTCAACCAAGACATTTTATTTCTTGGAATAATTACTAGATTTAAGAAAGTGGTTACTCTGGTGAAGTAAGTAAACAGTCTTCAATGAAGTGTATATTTTTATTCCCGGTAAATATTTTTAGCTATTTAATGTAAGAATTTTAAAGATTTGGCACAAATACGTTTTCTATTGCTAATTAACAAGATAGGTATGTTATATTTACTTACTCGTTCTAAACTGTTGCGTGCGTTACATCAAACTATTCCGTGTTGAAACGTTTATTGCACACTATAAATCACAATACCCATCCCCAATAAATCACAATACCCATCCCCAATAAATCACAAGGCACATCCCCTACGGGTACTTCGTTGTTTTCGTACTAGGTTAGGTTCCGTGGCGCCAGCAACACGCGCGGACGCGCGAGCCTTGACAAAATCACGGTGCGCATATTTATTCCAGAGAAAGGGATTACTTGAAAGAAGTGAGAATCACTTCAGTTAAATAATTGGTGGGTTTTTATTCAGTTAACAATACTTACTTATATTAAATGTCTTATATTTTCTTGGATCAAGTAACTACGCACTTGGATGGATTTACTATGACTTCGTTGGAGAAATTAACATTTTTGGGACGAAAAATTCAATTACTTCTTTCAATACAATATTGGTTCTTATAAAGAAAGAATTTATTTGTTGACAGCATTGATCTGAAAAATTATTTTACTTATATTGAGTATGTGGCATTTCCTGTATATACCTAACTTTCTACATCCAAGTAAGTATGCATTTGAATCTAGTAAATAAATTCAAGAAATTATGTTTTCTCGTTCCAAATAATCACTTTTCTGTGTGTATACCTCGGGGTATTTAAATTTTGTTGTAATATTGTAAATGCTCACAGGTTTTACGAATTAGGAATAAAGCATGGAAATGAGTAATCATCTCACAAAAGCATTGATGCTGGATAACCACAAGGGAGTCTACATGACCCTGTTCTGCACATTTTTTTGTACACATGATCGTCCGTACACGGTCAACTTTGCCACGGACAACTGGGTGATGGTCAGGGTAGCTAGATTTAAAAATCATACATCGCGATAGGTGGCATTTTGACTAACAAAAATCATTGATATTTTATATAATTTTTTTTAGGGCGAAATATTGTAACGTAAATATGATAGTTCCCGTTGTGTCAAAATTTCTTTGCAAATCTTCATTTTAAAGTTATTGGGGTAACTTGGGGTAATTCTTGGCTTTTTTAAGTTAATAGCATCGTTAGATCAGGTGTCTATTGAGATAATATAATTCTTAATTAACAAATAAAACAAATAACTTTAGTACAAAGAACAGTATTCTTAGAATTTTCAATATTATTTGTCGAAGAAATCAAAAATAAATCTGATAAGTAGTTTTATATCCAATATATTATCCTATTAGTCTTAGCAAATTAGACTGTGCGATTGATATTTTATAAATAAGTCAACACTTGAAACTATAAACACATAAACTATAAAAATGTTAGGTCGATTCAAAACAACGGACATGTATATTTTCAAAACACATGTATCAAGTTCTCGAACCGCTGCGAATGACTAGACAAAATTTTTTTATTACTTTTTTATGATTTTGCAAACGTAATCTAAAATTCTTAACATCGCACTTTCCTGCTCTGCTTAAAAACAATCCAATGTTAACAATATATACTTATTCAAAAAAAATATAAGTATTACCTTGTTTTATATGACGTAACGGGGTTTCCTTTAGGATTGGGTGTACGGCCAAATTTGTCACCAATGTTCATCAGTGCCTGCAAAAGAATTAATCAAAATAAATTGAATTATATTGAAGACGAAGAACGTGGGTTTATTGTAATAAAGAAGTCCTTAGAAATATTGAAAGTGTAGGTTTGAGAAATGGTTAAAAATGGTTTTGTAAATTGGGTCAACAATGATTAATATCTATACTGTCAAGTCTTCTTTGTCATCGCCAAAGTTCTTCATTTATTCGTATTAAACTCCTTAAAAACGTATGTAATATAATTAAACAATATAGTGGCCCATAACATTGAATCAAACCACTATTCTTTTTTCTTTTTTTTTGTCACTGATGTAATAAACATCAGTAGCTGGCATTTTTATGTTATTCGTGCGTTTGAATAATATGATATTTGATGTATATAATTCGGTGCAAATCTGAATTGATTTCGACATTTCGATATAAATAATATATCATCAGTTATCAGATACATAAAAATGTAACCAAATAAGATTACAAATGTCACCAGACTCATCACTCATTCATTCGGATTGGAATTTTAATATAATGTCTATTTTACAATTTTGTTTCAGATTATCTGATAGGTTGTTTGTCTCACGAAGATGGTGTCACCGTTGTCAAGTTTGCTAATGACGCCACTGATGACACTTAAAGAAAGTAAATGAGGTGAGAGTTTTTTCGGTAAATTTTAAATCTGATAAAAGAAAATGTTGCGTAAACCTGTGCCCGTTTTCACTTAAGCTACCAACTGTAAACAACTCATTTAACGGAAGAATTTTAAAAAGCAGCCGTCACCTTCGGTTAATAAAAGCCCGAGGGCGGTGACAGCCAATTCAGATGCCGGTTGAAAAAGCTCAAAAGCTCAAAGCGGGCCTTAATTGAAAACGTGCATTAAAATTATTTTCCCATAAGCGAAATTGGATTAAGGACCGGGGGCCCGGCCCCACAAGGACAGGCCTTGCCTTTATGCACTGCAATTCGCTCTTATGCCGGTGACGGCCTCAGACAGCTTTTGATCGCGCGCTTAATCACAGAGCTTAATTTGGAATCTCGACTCCGCAAGCGTCAGGAGGCAAGCAAAAAAACGAGTTTTCCCAGCCGGAAAATTATGTTTTCAAAGGCCCCGTGAATATTTTCAGTCCTTTTGACTCCTACACTCTCTCCCCAGGGTTCATAAGCTGTAACTTCAAAGTGTTTTATTATGTTGTGTTAAAAATCTACCTACCACATGTGATCTAATCATATCCACAAAAAAATAACTGTTCCATGCAAAAACAACTGTTGTGTACGTAAAATTAAATAAAATTATAGAGACAAAAATCGTTATATTCGAACTTCTTCAAATTACCTTTATATAAAAGGATGTTATAAAATTACATCACGTTGAACAGGATTGGCAATATCAGTGTCCCGGCGGAGTGTGGAGACAGGGTGGCAATTTCTTTTACTTTTCGCCGTTTGCTGACGGTCCGTATTGACGGGAGCCGTCATTCCGGTTTAAAAGTATTTCCGGTCAGGCGATTTCGGCCGATCCAATCTCAAACAAAAAGTCAAGTGACCATTAAACGGGATCCAACAAATCCCCGATGGCCCGACAGGGGCACTGTAAACATATAACTCAAAGTCCTCCAGGATTATCTCGTGATCGATTCCGGTTGTTACTACACGTCTGTGGACCGGATTCGGACGGAAGCAAAAAGCACCCTACTGGGTCTTGCGGCCGTTACTCGACAACTTATCGTATAGGCAATATTGCCGTAAATTGTCTAACTATTGTTTGTTAATTTGCTATAAGTTTTGTTCACACGTGTTTATCGTGTTTCTAAAACTTATATTATTGGTTTAATATGAATTAATAAGCAGTATAAAGGTTATACCAATACAAGAAATCTCCCGAGATGTAAATTGTGTTTTTTTATTTACAGAATCAGACAAATTTTCACTGTAAAACCTGAAATATTAATAACTCCAAAAATAACTGAAGCATTAGTATATGATATAGTATTTAAATTAATATTATTCAATGTGAAACCAGAAAGATATTAAGGTCCTACCAATACATAAAACCGCCTGAAAGGTAAATTGTGATTTTTTGAATTAATGGAAAGACACAATTCTACAATATAAATCGTAAAAAAGTCACACCTCCAACAATAATTCAATAACCTGCATGATACTCGTAACGATTATTTAATATGAATCAGTTAACATATAAAGACCATACCAAACTAAGAAACTCTCTGAAAGGTGAGTGCTGATTTTTCTTAATTTCCACAAACAGACAGATTCTCACTATAAACAATAAAAAACCCATAACTCAAGAAATAATTGAAGAATTTGTATGAAACTTGAGACGATTGATTAATATGAATCAATACACAGTATAAAGGTCAGCCCAAGACAAGAAACCTCCGGAACGGTGAACTGCGATTGTTGTTAATCTATCTAGACACAATTTTACACTATAAATTGTAAAATAATCATAACTCAAAAACTAGTAGAAGAATTTGTATGTAACTTACAGCGATTGTTTATGAAATCCCCTGAATAGTTAGTTGTTATTTTCCCAAATCTAAGACAATGAAAATTGGATCAGAAATCTAAAAGGTATGTAAATACCAAACTTCACAACCTAATAGAAAAAGAACATTTAAGAACATTTGATAGTCATTTCCTCACACACAGCGCTGATAGAAGAATTTAAAATTATTACAATCATCGTTTTTTTTTATCCAGAGGAAGAATTATTTTAAAGAAACTGGAGACTAAGATATTAGACTTTTAATACCTTTTTGCGCCACGATTTATGTGAAATTTATGTAGGTATGAGTTTTTATCAATATTATATTTAAACAACAAACAAGCCAAAATTAATGATTGAGCCAAATTTGAGCTTGAAACTAATTGACACAGACCAAGATAAAAATTGGTTTAGCAAAACAATCCCAAGAGTTTTTTTATTTTACTTTTGTATACCAAATGAAATTTTGTTAGGTATATAATTTTTATTGGTATTGGTTTCGATGAGAATAAGTTTTTACCAAGTGAACTTTTGTTATAAACGTTATTATTTTATTACAAAATAAATAAGTACGATTATTTCTTTCCCTGTATTAATATGCATTTTTGTATAAAGGGTGGTGGTACGAAGAAATTTGGATATTTTTTAGGTGGTACACGGAACCTGGATTAGAGGAATTGGGAAAAATAACCTCGGCATGCAAACTTGTCACTTCATGTACCTATTTGGCTTGCCATATAATGTCAACACACAGAAGAAGTTATAACATAGTATGGCGGCAAGTAGGAATTTAGGTGACAACGATAGCTTAGGGATAGTTAGCGAAAATTTAAATATTTTACTGTTCATAGAATTTTCTGGTGGGTCGAAATTATTGCAGCAGGTCTGGAAAACAGCTTCCGTAGTTACGCCACTGGCGACGTATGGGCGTAAGCGTATGCATGAACGCATGTATGGCGGCTCTTGTAGGAGTAATAACGAGGGGATGTGAGCGCTCTCCGCGCCGCGCCGTCCCGACATAATTAACATATTTACATCTCCATTCGAACGTTTATTACAACAACTCTACACCATTTCTTCGAGCAGAAGACAATGAATTACGTTAATGGGCGCCACGGACGGCTCCCCTCGACTTCTAACGCATTAACTACACGGGGAATGGGACAACGTACAAAATACGGGCCAGTTAAGAGAATAAAGAAGAGCCCCCCGAGAATATACTACTAGTTTTATTGCAGCTTCGGTGACAAGTATTAGCGCTCCACGTGACAGCCGAACAGGCAACCTAACGGCGTCTTCGGCCGTAAAATCGCTTTATTTGTTAATTAATTCCCGGTTCTTAGTGGGTTTTATATTGCCCCATCGCCCGTCATGGCCGTTCATAATATTACCTGGCGGCCATCTTGCATTTGCCGTTAATAAAAGGCGTACAATTTCACTTTACGACTTGTGCGCGGAGTTTCAGGTTTATTATTTTATCGTTATGATACTGATTTATTCATTACGGAATAATAGCTATTTAGGACAAGCGGCTTGTAAAATGTATGATTTCTTCTGAAGCCGTGAGATTGGGCACTCGAGCAGAGCGAGTATTTTGTGATATTTTTTTTTGAATTAGGATATTCTTCAAGGCCTGGCAAACTATGATTTAACTGACGAAGTATTGTTTCAAATAAAGTCATTTCAGCGAATAGGAAAGTATTTAAGCAAATTGTAAAGAAAGTAGACAGTATATTAAGGCTTAATTTTAAAAATGCAGAAAAGAATAAGTTAATAATTTCTTATTTCAATAACAAATTATATTGTTCTTGTATGGTTTAGACGTTATTAAAATATCGAAATTGATGAAAATAAGATACCTATTTCCATTAATTTATTGATTTTAATGTAAAATTACATGGAAAAAAATGGATTTTCTGATTTCCAATAATTTTTTTAACTACGGTTTATGCTCTTCCCTGATATTTCTTTATTTTGCATAAAAATGCCCACTATTTATTTCATACTCATTATTTATTTTTTTAAATATAATTTTTATTTAGGCGATTCAAACCTAAAGTGTAATTTTTTTCCCGCACTTTTTTGACAGTAAATGTCATTTGAGTTTTATTTGGACTTCAATTTGGAAGCAAACTCAAATGGAAAAGAAAATACATATCAAATAATGCTAAAAGATAAAACACAATAAACAAAGAGTACAAATTAAAAATAACAAAAATAAATTGAAAAACAAATGTAGAAATAAATAACTCAGTATGAAAGTTTGTTGTGTTTTTAGTTTCCAATGGCCTTATTTGTTTTTTCAATTCTTAATCAACTTACAGCCGTTTGAAAAATTTACAAATAAGAAAAATAAGAAGGTAAAATTAATATGAAACAATGCTAAAACAAAGGAAGAACGTAAATGATAGTAGCTATTACAATAATAAAAAGTAAATAAAATAAAGTGAAAAATAAAATTCATAAAAATAAAGTGAAAAATAACAATCATAAAAATAAATTGAACAGCCGAATTTATAAAAAAAAAGCATTATTGACTGCAATTCTCAGCAGAAAGTGTCATATGAACTTTTTATTTTATAATTGGCCGTTTATAATAGGGTTTTGTTGATTTTTTATACGTTTGTAACATTGTAAGGAATTGGACTATTGAGTCCATACTCCAGCGAATACCAAAAAAGGCAAAACAGCGCAAAAATGCATGCAAAAGCAAATTTTGGCACAGTTGTAGGTAAAGGTGTTCTGTACAACATACTAAATAAATACTAAACATACTAAAACGATGAGTAGAGGTGAAGCTAAGAGGGGGGGGGGGGATTTAAAGGTCCCCTTTTTCAATTTTTCATTAATGACAAATTAGAACTGTTAAAATGAAAAGAGAAAAGTAGGTGAAATATAAGGTAGTATTTACTGTGGGGAACGTGACACACTAATAAATAATCTGGGCCCCCAAATTATATCTGGGGGCCCCACCTACAAAGTAAAATAAAAGAATAAAAAAAACATGTTTATATAACATCATAAACAGTTTTATAATAATTTAAATTTGAATAATTTGAATGATATATCAGAAATAATAAAAAAAAACTCTTGGATATCTTCGTATCGTCTTTTCTTTAAATTATTTTGCCAATTTTAGAATTTGCAAATTAATTTAACCGATCTTTTGCCGAAATATATCTTGGTATGTTGGACAAGGTTCATCTGGGAAAAGCTTCAATTTTATGTTCCCCCTCTTCAATTGTCGGTAGAGTTGTCAAACAGATCAAATGCACTTAAATCTTAATGGCCTCCAAATGTCAATGTATGGCGGAATGTAAATTTTTAAATAAATTAAAAATTACAGCCACAACCTGGATCTGAACCAAGGACCTTTGTGTCGCTAGCACAATGCTCTCACCAACTAAGCTATTGAGGCCTATGTCATGTTAACACGGTATATCCGTATATTCATATCTAGTTATTTGTATTAACCTATTGTGTTTTAGCTATGATAAAGGCTAAAAATAAATCCGTAGTAGACAAAGTTTTCTTTCTACCTAGCTCGCAAAGACTTTGAAAAAATTATTTCTAATTTTATCACTTGGTACGTAAAGATTAATTACTAAAACTTACCGATTACGTATAGAATGGTGCTTCTGTAAAAATAGGTCGTCCAGTATCACAGCAACGCTGGCTAGACGGTGGACTGCCTGGAGTCGGTGCTGAAGAAGTTACAGCCATGGTCGTTGGTGGGGTGGTGATGATTGACTAGGACCCGATGATACTGCACTCTGAAACAAAAAGACAACAAAAATAAATGTCCCATGTCAATATGTGTCAAGATATTGAGTTAATATGAAGAGATCATTCTGGTGGGGTTCTAAAATCTGGTTGGATGCATATTTTGATTAGAGTAATTATAGTAGCAGTAATTGACGTTAAAAGTGACGTTATCCTATGGCTTTTTATCATAATCCATCTTATTGAAGCACTAATTCGATTGTTCGAACACGTCTGTGGCATATGGAAAACATAGTTGCGCTGTAATTCGTGAATATATGATATTACATATATGAAAGAAGTTTATCAGAAAATATACCTAAAAGCTCATTTTGAGTCGATTTCGAAAAGCCACGAAAAGAAAAACTACCACCATTGTCTATTAGCAATTAAGATTGCCTATTCTTCTTTGTAAAGTGATGAATATTTTAGGTAGTTTTGATCGGGACGGTTGGAACTCAACCGCTCATCTGCCGTTCTGGACTGCAGGTTTATCTCTATGTGTATCACTGTTGCCATATACAAGGAAATTGCTGTCAAAATGTGGGAAATATCAGAAATGAATCAAAAGCTTCTATACCGGTTGTAAAACACGGTAAGTCCATGATTATTGCAAGCAAATAAAGGCTCGGTTCAATGGGAAGTCAAATTAGGTAAAATTTTGCATAGATATGGCTTAAACTAAGGAAAACTACTACAGAAAAACCGGTAGAAAGCTAAAGTTTTCTTTGTAGTTCTATGTCATGTGCTTGATTTGTAACCTACACCATTTGAAAGACACCTTATACAAGATTAGCATGAATACGATTTTTTGTAAAGCTTTGTTCTTGATCATTACATTGATGTTGACAAAAAATACTGTGTTTTATAGTATAAACTAGTGAAATAGTCCAGTCATTCTAAATTTTTTATGAGCGTTGTATTAAGATTAAATGCAGTCGACGAAACTGATAGCAATCGATACCTTATGGTTCCAGTACTAAAATATTAAATTGTTTAGAATCATAGTTAATAGGAAAATATATAACTAATTAAAAGCATTAAAAAATTGTGCCTGTCAGACTTTGATCTTTCATTCTTCGAATCTCACTCACTTAATCGGAAAACTAAAAATACCACATTGGAGCGGAAAAAATTAACTATCAAAATCATCAATTATAATTGAAGCAACTAATTTTTGGCGATTCCACATCAACCGATCGTTTGACATTAAAACGGACATTTCTAATGTCATCTGACCAGTTGACGTGTCCAATTATACAAAACTAACCGTCCATTTTCTTGTATAGGTTCCCGAATCCTTTTGATGGTAAATTTTGTTGCTACAGTGTGTTCTGTTTTACGATTAAGGGGAATCCATACCCCCTACGTTTTGCTTGCAAAACACGCAAAAGTTCTGAGGCTTTTTCTCAGCAATTATCTCAGCATAATCGTAAAAGAAATACACCAAATTAAAGATAAAAGATATATAATTTTGCGTCTAGTGGTAGATTTTTGATAGTTCTGTTCGTTTTGACAAATCTATTTCTGAATATGACATAAAATTGACTGATTTTGCAAATTTTTTACGAAGAACTCAGGTTAAAATTGAAAAAAGTACCACATAATAGGTCTAAGTTACACCTTCCTCTATAAGTGTACAAAACTTCATGTAAAAATATCAATATCTTACATCCTTTCTTCACTCAAAACTTTACTTCTTCGAGTACATGAATAAGTCATATTTTATCACGTAGCGTGGATACAACAACAACAAGTAATACATATACATTACCACAGCAAGTAATACACCTTTATCTATAATTTGATGTATAACATGAGAGAATTGATACAACTTTTTAGCTGACTTATGGATGCTTATTTTATAGGACGTACCAGCAGTACTGATTCCTCTTAAGTGAGTGATATTCGAGGAATGAAGGATTAATGTGTGACAATTTTGGAACAATGTGGAACAAACAATTTTGAAATGTTTTTCGTTAATTAAAAAGAGAACGTCGGGGAACCCAAAGCCCGGGGCCCCTAGGCACGTGCCTCATTGCCTTATGGGTAATCCGCCACTGCTAATAATCCTATCATAACTTTGCGTTTATGTATTCAGGCATAACCGTGATCGATATGTCAGCAATTTGCTGTAACTTAGATTTGAACATTTATAGATTGAGAAAATGAGTACAAATCCCGGAAAAGTGACACCCCAAAATCTGTTTAGTTCCAGGGCGTCCTATTATTATTGCCATCGGGTGAAGACAAGCGTGAAAACAAAATTGCTGAACCATCGTAAATTGGATCCTTGCATCAGCGATCAATCCCATTCGCGCACCTCTTGTGGTCAATTCACAATTTAATTAAAACCCCAATATGCAAATGGCAACCGCAGAGCGCAAAATTACCTTCACCCCTACTCAGACATATTGAGATTGGCCACAAAGTGAATGCGGTGGCGCATGAAGATATGGAGGAAATTGAACGTAATAATTAGTTGGTACGAGCGTCGCCGGAAGAGGTCGTTGCGGACGGCCACTCGGAGAGGGCGCGCGCGCCGTCTGGCGGTCCCGCAACTAATCACCGAAGGTTCGGGAAGGGTTAACTGGAGCGCTGACATCGGCCACTCAATTACCAGGGCTTTAATTAGCCCGTGACGGCCCATTGCCAGCTCATTAATACGGAAGCCGGCCGCGACGCGGCGTTGCCGTCCCCGCGAGTGCGCAGGTAAATCACTTCCGACATCTGGCGGCGTTCGCTGCGACCGTCTCGTGTCGTTGCTTAATCGCCGAATTAATTTTAATTGAGCGAGCCGACAGAAGGGTGCATAAACCGCCAGGGAATGTTACGCAACCACAAACAGACGCCAGAGAAGGAAAATCTACCCGAATTATGTACGAAATAAAAGCTTGCATAATCTTGACAATTACAGGTTTCTACCAGTTGGAGTTTAGTCTGGGATTTTTTTGTCATTAATTTTATATAAATTTAGAAATGGTGGTTACTATATCGCGCTAAATTAGAATCTAAGGTATTTTGCGGGTACCACGTGGCAGCACTGTAGTAACTGTCAACTTCGTTAAGGATGAGATCGATGAGATAAAATCATGACAAAATCTAATTGTGAATAATTTTACTCTACTTTAGCCTACAAGTTTGAATAAATATTCAGCGAGGTCGCAACGATGATCATAATGGAGCTTTGGGCAACACTTTTAACCCTACTGTGATAAATACATGAAACTTAACCTAAAAAGTTAACAACTTTAAAATAGTGGTTTCATAAGTATAATAATCAGAATAGAAGTGTTTGGCGGTGACTGATTAGTTACTTCGAAGAACAAGAACTTACTAAAGAATTGTTATAACGCTTAACGTTTAATAGCGGTGTCTACCTAATTCCGCTACGTAGCCGTTGCGGCTTATATAATTACAAGCACTTATAATTGAAACCCAATTTTAATTTCGGCAAAGTAGTTTATTAGAATAAATTATAGTTAGTAAAATTACATGTGATGGAGGTAATACAAATACGTTGCATACAACCAGAACTAAGACGAAGTCGAAAGCGAGGGACAAAAGCGAATACGAATTGAACCGAGCATCCAAGCGTCCAAAATATTACCGAAAACTTATACGTTACATAAACTAAGAAATCCTCTACACTTTAAATGTACTATAGCTTCGTACGTGTATGCTGATAAACCATCTATTGCGCATATACAATCTCGCAGCAGTAATTAAAATCGTTCATATCTACGATGTAGGTTTGATCTTCGCATAATACCTTATTAAAGTAAATATGGTCCTTGAATTATATCTGAAAAGGAGATTAGATGTTTAGTTGAAAAGAATGATAACGATCACTTACCAGAGTCGTAAAACATCACCGAAAACGTCATGCTGGCGTATTTTCATGAACACAGCAAAACTAAGAAAGCCCCAATCCTTTGGCCATACTATAGCAGGCTACACCCATGTTTAAATATGTATAGAATATTGATATTTCGCAGTTTATGCGATTGCAAGCGATTAAGCAGATGCAGTGTGTGGTTATGTTGGGTTATGTATTGTACGTTTGACATATGGCATTTAATATCAATGTGTACCAATTTTAGACAAAAATGTTACTGTCTTCGGTATTACAATGTGTTAATTGTAACATCGAAAACAGTGTTACAATGTGTGCATTGTGAATGCAAAGTAGAAAAAAATTATTATGACACGTGTCCAACTAACATAAATTAGTTACCTAATTAATCCTGAAAATTACAGTTTTTTTACCTGATGTAGTATAGTAATTTTATGACTTATTGCTTTTTTTTACTATTAATTATAATTATTATTATTATTATAATATTATGTATAATATGTAATTATTATTATAATTATTAACTATTAATCTTTTATATTTTTATATATAGTATGATAAAGTCATGTGCATGGCCACATCAGACATTTTTTTGATGTAAACCACTTTTTGCTTTGCAGTGGTCAAATTTTGCTTACTTTAGCAGTTCGCTTAATGACGTACGAACGTCAACAATATTTTAAATGTACTGCTTAATTAATTTTAAAGAAGAGAGAGTTTGTCAGTATTTCAAAACGCTAAGGACCACATGACAAATAAAGAAGTTATGGCCATATTTCACAGTCGTGCTGTTTCAATTTTTGTAAAAAAACTTCAATATTGTTGTTATACACTTTTACTTTAAATAGTGCAAATTTGTCAAAAAAATCACCACGCACCTTGTAGATGGTTTCGTGTCATGAAATGAAATTTTATTGATGCATATTAAACAAAAGAAAACACGTTTCATAAAAATTCTTCAATTATTTTTAGAGTTGTATTTTTTTATGATTTATATTGCTAATGTCTGTTTTGCGAAATCATAATTTATTACACAACTTCTAAGTTTCTTGTGCAGTGAACACTTTTGTCTGAGATGGTACTGAAATGATGTACAACAATAAATACGTATATACATAAATCAACTTTACTGACATTTATAATCCAATTTTGTAATCCTGAAAATCTTAGTTTTCTCCCTGTTCTAGTTTAGCGATGTACGCTAATAAAACTTATTGTCAAAAATGGCGGATGCGCCGGAAAAGTTCTAAATAAACTTCTGTTTTAGTCTGTTTTTGCTTTCTCTTTAACTTTCTTTGGGACAGCACTTTATAATCCCTTTTTATCTTAACCAAAATCGATTATTAGAAGTTAAGAATTAATTACACTAAAGGAGTATTTATATGTTATACATAATACATCCTTTTTATGTAGGTGCTTGTTTTGTATGTACTTGTTGTCTAGAAACTGGAAATATACGTTGCCAACTCGGTGCAATTAATTTTCGGTCAGTCTTTTTGTGCTCTCTTGTTGTTTCTCATCCATCTGGCTGGCGGTTGGCGTGTCGTGACAAATCACCGCTGTTGCGGATTTGAGTCGTGCCGTTGGCGTCGCTGGCGTCGCTCGTTATATTGCCACGCCGGAAGACGGACGAGTTGTAATATCCGGGACAACCGGGAAGAAATAGAGATCATAACTCGAGACGGTTTCATTACTCAGCACGTCGACCAATAAACTCTGGAAAGGATGTCACCAACCGATAGCCCGGTCACATTATTTAACACGAATCTACTTGGCATACATCGACACTATTTTAACATGGTTCAAGGAATATTGACAGAAATTATTAAGGAATTTTTCATTAGTTTTGATTAAAAATCATCCAGTATCATCCAATTTTCATGCTAGTGGTCAAATAATTTAAAAAATTCTACTCACTATACTGTAGCAGGTAGAAGCTGTAATTTTCAAGATTATTTACCCAATTTATCAGTGAGCTGGTCACGTATAATACTCATTTTTATCGGATGCTAAATCTTTAATTTTGTTAAAAATGTTCTCGAATAGTTGGGATGTGAAGACCGTAGAGACTAACTCGTACCAATCTAGCTAAGCGAGCGAGGAAATAAATAACCGTAGAGTCCCAGGAAAAATTAATCGAACACTTTGTCTAAATAAAACCCGCAATCTTAAAGGTCTGTTGCAGAGAAATACAAGCGCTATTAATCCTCAACTGTGACTTCGGTATCGCCCGAAGGTTGTATCCGAGCAACCCCATTTGTATCGACGACATAATTCCTTTCATGTCGTTGTTGAACTGCTAAAATCATTGAACACGCCGGCTTTGTGATTTTTGCACGGGAAACGAGCGCAGACTTTACAAAATACGCCACATCAAAAGGTAGATTTTAGCAAAGGCCATGACGCGGAACATATTTTGGTGAGATTCTATT
Source organism: Aphodius sticticus (assembly GCA_963966075.1). Classification (NCBI taxonomy): domain Eukaryota; kingdom Metazoa; phylum Arthropoda; class Insecta; order Coleoptera; family Scarabaeidae; genus Aphodius; species Aphodius sticticus. Next base: position 470,783 of record OZ014513.1, read on the forward strand.
TGGAGCGCCACATCAAAGTGTGCGCACGGTTGCCAAAGGGTATATATGAACATTGACTGACAAGTAATTGCAACTGGTTGCTCCTAATATTGCAATTTACCCCCGGGATGATAATGTGAATGACGTATATTCATGATCAAACAATTGACTACGGAGGCGTACCTTTATCCCCCCGGTAACGCCGGCTTTGATCTAGGGTGAGTTAGACATGGACAACGGATATAACGGGATAATAATTACACTACAAAGCGATAATAATTGCATTAGTCGTGATTTTGTGACAACGAAATCCCAGTTCTACATATTAATCTAAAAAACAATGCATATACACTATACAGATGTGTCCAGAACATAATTTTCTATACTTAATAAATATATTTGATAATACCCAGCTGGATTTCTCCCTACATATACCTTTTGTTTGGCAAAGATGACCGAATTGAGTTTTTCAACAATCTCTAGTTTTCTGTTGATACGACAACAATGGACGTTATTATGTCCCTCAGATGGCTTTTAAAAAGTGTGTTGTGAAATATCCACCTTGGTTTTTAGCGGCAATGCAGCAAAACTGTTGTAACCAAAAACATGCTAGATGGACGTTGCCACAGTAAACAAATAAAACTAAACATTCTATTAGGTCTTTGACATAGTATCTACCTAATAATATAAGTAATCCGGCAGAAATTTGAATAAGGAAATTTAAACAAAAAATCTTAAATGAGATTGAGAAGTAGGGCCGAGTTCAATGTAGTAATAATCATTTATCCAGATTACCTGTTGCAGCCATAATTATGATTTCTTTCAGCTTTGAAAATAATTAAAAATTGTGTAAAGCCATGCAGGAGAATTTGGTTGGAGCTATTCTGTTCCTCACAACAATTTTATAAACGTATTTTGCATTTAATTCTGTTTGTTTACTGAATAAAAAAAACCCACCAATTATTTAACTGAAGTGATTCTCACTTCTTTCAAGTAATCCCTTTCTCTGGAATAAATATGCGCACCGTGATTTTGTCAAGGCTCGCGCCCGCGCGTGCTGCTGGCGCCATATAGGAGCCTCTAGTACGAAAACAACAACGACGTACCCGTAGGGGATGTGCCTTGTGATTTATTGGGGATGTGTATTGTGATTTATAGTGTACAATAAACGCTTCAACACGGAATAGTTTGATGTAACGCACGCAACAGTTTAGAACGAGTAAGTAAATATAACATACCTATCTTGTTAATTAGCAATAGAAAACGTATTTGTGCCAAATCTTTCAAATTCTTTCATTAGTAGCTAAAAATATTTACCGGGAATAAAAATATACACTTCATTGAAGACTGTTTACTTACTTCACCAGAGTAACCACTTTCTTAAATCTAGTAATTATTCCAAGAAATAAAATTTCTTGGTTGAAGTCAATAATCTCTCGCGTATATACGAACCTACCAACTACTTCAGCCAAGTAATTCTCACTTCGTTCGAGAGATCACTTTTCTGTGTGTAGGACATAACATTCAACAGATTTTAGTGATCATTTATAAAAGCATAGTATTGTAATTGATTTATTTTTACATGTGACACTTGAGTTATGAGAGGACGTACAGTGATTAATAACCAATTTCTCTGGTATATCATTTTTGTACCCTGCATAACTAGCTTAATCCCGCGAGTGGCAACAAGCACGAGGGTGTGCGGTGACGTTGGAGGAGGCTTAGGGAGATGGGACGTGATGGATGACGGAGTGACACTGATCCTTCACACGTGACTGCAGCGCCTCAACAGAGATCTACGTTATGGGAACTGTCGCCTTATATCATTTGCTAATGGCGCCGAGATCCGTTTAATGTCCTCTTTATTGCATTATGCCGGTGGAGTGAACGTGGCGACAGAAACTTTATGATATTTAAGATACGACGGAAGTACGTAGATAATACAAGACCAGGTTTCAATTATTAGCTATTGATTTTTTTGTTTCACTTGTAAGCTACTGTAGAAAAATAACTGTAACTAAATTGTCCTGGTTTTAAGTTTTATTATTATTATTCAATTAATTCGTGTAATAATCTTGTGTATAATCTTACTTAGTAGTTTTGATTTCCAGAAAATATCGCAAGTCGTCAACCAGCAGTCAGACTTAGAACTTTGAACTTGGATCGTAGGTGTTATGTGTTATCGTTGGATAGGTATTTAAAAACAACTGTTGTGGGAACATTTGTTTAAAAAAATCTGGTTTATGAATAGAAAAGAAAAAAATAGAAAGCCAACAATATTAGATTAAAACAAAAAACAAAAATATGGAGACAAAATTGTCAAAATCAGGATCAAACATTTCTAAGCTGGCCATTATTTCAATTGTATTGAAAGCCAAATAGTACTTTTTGAAATGTTTCGTATACTTAATGGATTATTTTGTTTTTACTACTTTGTTTTTAATATCACAAACGCCCGATGTTTTTCTTTAAAACTCCTGGGATGCATGATTTCAAACTAGGTCAGGCCTACAGTGAAGTTAGGTCTATCAAAAACTGCTATGATTAAAATCTTCGACTGTGCTAATATTATGCTTGTTTTCTTCCAGGACCTAACTGTACCAATAAATGACCAGAAAAAGTCATTCTTCATAAAGCGTTTTGGATGTCCTAGAACCTAGAATTGTTTTGGAGTTTTCTGTTAAGCTTCTAATAATACACATTCTTCTACATTGATTTTATTTTCTGATTTTAATTTATGACAAATGGGCTGGGTAGGTACAACTAAAAAAACGTCAATAATCATTCATTCCGTGTTAAAAGGTCGAGTACAACCTGCTTGTGCACTCTCTGCCCGATTGAGTGCCATGTAGTGTCGCTTTTATGAATTTTAATCAACATATATCCGCAATGACATGTACATGTTTGCAAATGTTCATTATACTAGCTATTTAAACAGCTACCAGCTATCACAAGGATAACATGATTTTTACTAATTAATTAGGTACTTAATTAAAAATTTGAGAGAACTTTTTTCGGTCGTCGTAAAATTTGTAGTTACGATGAAAAGAATAATTATAAAAATAAGTTATAAATCAATGTAATCTTTCTCATGTCTTACAATACTCATATTAATGGAAATTTATCACTGCCTGGTATCTAATTAATTAGCACACAAACGGTCGTTAGTTCTGGATTTAATTAACTGAAATTATACAGAGTGCTCGCCTCAATTTTTAATGATAGTTGTAAATCACCGTGTACAGGTAAATTAATGGACTTAATTGGCTTATTAACTTCGGCAACCATACGCGAGGATGCTCTATATTTACCTAAGTTCTGACACACCGTAGTCTACAAGTTTCCCGGCTGTAACGCTTATCAATTCATACCACGTTATCATAAAAAAATTTAAGTAACCAATTAGCTATATTAGATAATGAGTATTGATGACGTTAAATTCAGTCAGTATAATGGCAATGAAAACCGCCGCTTCGAAATATTTTAAATCCGCTATCAAGATTTACGTCGCAGATAAATACTGCGCAGGAAGAAGTTTAATTGCCAGTAAATTACAGGCTGACCGTTATTGCAGTAAACAAGTCAATCTCAAGTGTACAAGATAATTGATATAGATATACCTCGTAGTTAAAGAATAAAATTAATAGCCTTTAAAGTAACATTGTATGACCTCCGCCTAACATTTTTACTTTGTATAGCGGCGTTTGCAATTTTGTGGCATTGTCTTGTGGTTAATAGATATTAATTGATATTTTACTCGTTCAAAGTCACCTCTGTCATTTGCCTTTCGCCAAAGATTTACATTTGTCAACACGTTACGATCATGGGCGCCGTTATATATTGTCAGTAATATAATGATGGAAAATGATTACTTTGGCTATTAGGTACTACATCTTACACACAGAAAAGTGATTATTTGGAACGAGAAAACATAATTTCTTGAATTTATTTACTAGATTCAAATGCATATTTACTTGGATGTAGAAAGTTAGGTATATACAAGAAATGCCACATACTCAATCTAAGTAAAATAATTTCTCAGATAAATGTTGTCGACAAATAAATTCTTTCTTTATAAGAACCAATATTGTATTGAAAGAATTAATTGAATTTTTCGTCCCAAAAATGTCAGTTTCTCTAACGAAGTAATAGTAAATCCATCCAAGTGCGTAGTTACTTGATCCAAGAAAATATAAGACATTTAATATAAGTAAGTATTGTTTACTGAATAAAAACCCACCAATTATTTAGCTGAAGTGATTCTCACTTCTTTCAAGTAATCCCTTTCTCTGGAATAAATATGCGTATCGTGATTTTGTCAAGGTTTGCGCCCCCGCGCGTGGTACTGGCGCCGCCTGACCTAACCTAGTACGCAAAACAACAACGAATTACCCGTAGGGGATGTGCCTTGTGATTTCTTGGGGATGTGTATTGTGATTTATAGTGTACAATAAACGTTTCAACACGGAATAGTTTGATGTAACGCACGCAACAGTTTAGAACGAGTAAGTAAATATAACATACCTATCTTGTTAATTAGCAATAGAAAACGTATTTGTGCCAAATCTTTAAAATTCTTACATTAAGCAGCTAAAAATATTTACCGGGAATAAAAATATACCCTTAATTGAAGACTGTTTACTTACTTCACCAGAGTAACCGCTTTCTTAAATCTAGTAATTATTCCAAGAAATAAAATTTCTTGGTTGAAGTCAATAATCTCTCGCGTATATACGAACGTACCAACTACTTCATCCAAGTAATTCTCTCTTCGTTCGAGAGATCACTTTTCTGTGTGTAATTTTGAATTTTGGCATGTTTATGTCATTAAACAAGTCCATAAAAACCAATAAAAATTCTAAACTAGATTTGGCCAATGATTTCTTTTATTTTCAATTAAAGTCTGTCATTTTGGCTCAGTAATAATAATCCTTTCACTTCCAAACGATGCAACGGTGTGGGTGAGTTGCTCATTTCCGAGACGCGCCCGTCAAAAGGAAGAACAGAATAAAAACACAACGCAAAAGTCGTTACATTTGTCTCCGACAACGTCGGGTCGGTCCGTCGCGACGCGACGCGTCGTTACGATTACGTGTGTATGTTTTGTTTCGCGAGAAAGGCGGACAGGCAGGCAGGCAGAGGCGGTGCGAGCTGTAGCCGTAGCAGAACGAAATCCGGCGCAACGGTGTCACACACGTCAGGAGAAATAAAGCACACCAAAGACAAATATACGTATTTTTAGCGTCCGCCTCGTTGCCTCCGGTTGAGCCGACCCGACAGGCGTTATGATTTATGAGTGACGGTTTCGGTCGGCTCCCGTACATCCCAATGAGTAATGTAATTTCATAATTGTCACTTCGATGTCGTTACCGTGATCAAATTACGGCTTCGCGGGGGTGGAATGGGTAGTACGGTGAGGGGGGGGGGGGTGAGCTGGATAGCCGTATATACGCGCGGTGGTAAATTGTGATTGATGGCGGCCATTTCCGGCGACAGCCCGGGACATATTCTATCACCTCGACGGTCATAAACACGTTTTTATATGCGCCGCCCGAACATTGTAACAAGTAGGCGGCGAGAATGGCTCTCCAGACGCGTAAATCACCGCCGCGCGGACATTGCACACGCGGGGTTAATATCCCTCACTGATTTATACGTACGTCACTCCCGACAATACTATATTTGTGTACTCCCGCAGCGTCCATACCCAAGAGTTTCCTGCGTTTCAAGTCTCGGACATGTATTGTGTCCTTACCAGGTTGCCTGATAGACTAAATTTCAGGGGTGCTGCAAATTAGAAAACGTTTTTCAACATATCTAGCAAATAAAGACAAATTTATGGGTAAAAACTAATAAGTATATAAGTATAATACATAATAATAGTCCAAATAAAGTATTATCAATATAAATTACGGACGCCTATGAAGGTAGGTAACTTGTACGCACCGATCAACACACTGTTGGTAAATCAAAATCAAAACAAACACCTATCCATGTCTCTTTATATGTATATCTGAGGTACGAACCAAGATTTGGACGTAACGCGTAGATGGTTCAGTGGATAGGCAGCCAAACGTAGATCACAGTAAATGCGTTGCAGATTATATTAGACGGATATTATCGGAATTAAATTAATTTGCTATTATCTTTCCTGACTAAATAACCCTTATGCTTAAAAAAACTAAAAGACGATCAAAAAACTATTCCCGTTCAATATTTACGATTAATATTGGAGGCTAGATATGACGAACTTTTCACAAATACACTTTGTACCTGTCTAAACTATTTTTGCATTTTACCTCAAAACGATAACGATTTCAAAATTTTAGTTGCTGTACAAAATTAATCCTCATAAAATTCTGCACTCAAAATGGTATATTCCAAAAAAAAGTATATTATTTTTTCTTAAATACAGTAACAAACTACCAACGCCCCAATAAATATTTCTTTCATTTATATGTAAATTCATTTTATTATAACTAAAGTGTTACTTCGTTATAAGTGTTACAAAATTCGTGTAATACTTTTTCTTTCCCTATATATAATAACACAATACACATTATAATAAAAACAAAAAGATTATTCTCCCTCCTGCGACATCTCGGGACTGAAACCTAATTCCTTCTCGGATCGTCAGTATCGGAGGGTCCATGGCTTCTTGTATTGGATGTGTCGCTATCCACTTGATTGTTGTTTTTTTATTAATTCTTTTTTGTTTTTAAAATAATGTTTGTCCTGGATTTTTTGCATTCGTCTTGCTTTTTAAACCCCTGTCCAGCAAATTAAATTTTTGGACTCCAAAAAACTAGTCAATTTTGGAAAACCTATTTGTTCACCAAATCTATCTCACTCTCAGACCGACGCTGCTTTGTCTATTGTCGCATCTTTTAAAACCCTAAATCCCGGATAAGCTGGAAATCTTCCTCATTGTGTTCCATTAGGTCAGTTTTTGTTCTTGGGTCTTGGCTCGTCTAATAGGGTCTTCAAAATCACAATTTTTTAACAGAAAACTACGCATGAAAGTTGTTCCTGTGGTGCCGCCAATTGCTCTGGACTGTAGTCTAAGATCCAAACGACTTAACCCTCAACACAGGATGTTCACAAACTACCGCATCAATAATAAAACATTTGACGACGATTTTTCCTGCCATAAAATATACGTCAGTTTTTCAATATCATATGCCCTCGTCTGGTGCTTAACACAAGACCGGCTTGTAGTTACCGTTGGCATTCCCATTCCCATGACAACCGCTACCATATCCAATTACGATTACGGGTCGCTCATGGCCGTAAATCTCTCAGCTGTCAGTCATTAAATACACGAACATGCCCGTTCCTTCTTATTCCGCGTAAACAGAGAAATAAATTACGGTGACAATTCTCGTCCGCGGGCGGCGGTGCTGCGGCCGCATCCTATATTAAATTTCCGTCGCTGGGCAAACCGCGCGCCGCGTATCGCTCCGTCTGTCCGCTAGAGGCAGCACCGACCCGATGATGCATGGAAACGATACCCCGCATATATCAAATGATTCATGGGATGCCATCGTTTTTCCAACCATTTTTATTGCAACAGTAATTCAAAAGGCTCACCGACTAGAAATGTTTCGTTTAAAAGGTATGGGAAATAAATACTTGATGAGAAAACACATATCCACCACGTAAATGCTAGATATTTATTATATTCTACTTCCGGAGAAAACGTACTTTGAAATTGTGACAAGTTTTGAGTGGGAATTTTATTACTAATTTTTTCTACTTCATACGAAGAAGTTGTCGAAATCTATTAAGTAAAAACCTACCATTTTGGGAATAATTTGTTCACTCGTAATACTAATTTAGTACCTACAAAAGAAAATAATTTTTTGAGAGCTGAGTTTCAGATTTTGGCTGTCACTGTCTTGTAGGACAACCTGTATTATAAAAAATAATCAATTATAATATATTGGCCCTCGCTTTTTGTATATCTAGGAAAAATCAGTTTGAAATTATCTTTATTGACAGAGGCACAATATTTCTGGATCACTCTTTTGAGACAGCCTGTATGTAGTAAGTAAAAAATCGCTTACTAAAAAGGCATAAAAATGGCGAGTGTTAGTGGAATATTTGGTATAATGTTAGGTAATAAACTGACCAGTGCATAACATCTAGTACATATTTGATATCAAAAATCATACATGCTTCGTTTGTTTTCGAGTTACAAAGATGTATTGTTAAATCAGATATTTTATCTACGACTCACATATTTTCATTATACACGTATCTATGATGATCAGTAGCATAATACACACCTATGATTATGATGACACTAACGTTGGATAATAATGACAGTTCCGTTGAATAATGACTTAACGCAATTGTCAACACCTACGTGGTTGACAGTATGCATCAAAACCATTTGCAAAAACATTTAAAATATTTTATTCGAAATATAATTTATGAGTCGAGGATAAAAAATAATTCGCACGCATATTTCTACTCAATGCTCGCAAATTACACCATCTATTATGTGCTCGTTAAATAATATAATATAATATACTATGTTTATAGACGTCAATTTCGAAAAACAGAAAACAAATCTTTATCTACGACTCACATATGATAAGTTCATTGCATACGTATCAAGGACAATTCTGTTCGCGGTAATAAAATGTGTACCGTTTGGAAACCGTTGGTTATGTTACACATTGATCTGCTCCATGGTAACCAACGGTTTTCGGACGATCATTTCCGTTATCGCGAACAGACCTTATATAATCCCTACCATGATACACACCGATGATTATGAAGACAGTAGCTTTGTATAATGACAGTTCGTTTGAATAATGACTTTATTATTCAAAGGAACTATCATCATTATACTAAACTACTGTCAAGTCTGTCAAAACCAACGTGGTTGATAGTTAGTTGACAGTTCGCCTCGTCACCTTTTACAAATACATTTAAAATATTTAACATAAAATGGAATTTATCAGTCGTAGATAAATTGTCGTATTCGACTCGCACATAACGGATATAAATCGCTCGCATGTTTACACGCTCGCCTACAGTTCGCGTATAAACTACATGTGCGCGATTTACATCCTTAATAGGGTATTTGACTATTATTACATCTTAATGTGTTTATTCCTTCACTCTACATTGTAAATGCATTATTTTTCGTAATTATATCCTCAATATTTCATAAAAATCAGCGTTAAAAATTGAATCACAAAAAGTCCCGCCAAAACGATACTTTCTGTTGTGTGACGTCACCCAATAGTAGATGTCAAATCGGCCCATATGGTCGTATAAATCCACAATGCAGAAATACGTCAAAAAAAACTCCGGATAAACTATTTGTAGCTGTTCCGCAAGATTTGAAACTGCGAAGAAAGTGGTTGGCTTGTAGAAATCCAAATGAAATAAATAGCGGCCAATACAAGTGTTTTTTGTTGTGAAGATTACTTCGACATAAGTAAAACTGACTAGAATAAGTTATCTATCGTGTTTTCGAACCAGGTATTATCTGATCTGACAGCTTAAGGTTAGGGCTATCCTAACCTACAAAGTTATGCTTACATGGCACATTAGTGCTATTAAAATCAAACGGGAGCAGCATAAGAGCGCGTTCGGATAATCTGGTATTGTACGGTGAGAGTGACGCGCTGCATAATAGACGGACTAACGTCATACGGCGTTTATCTGCATATAAGAGAGAGACCGCCGACCCAGGTTATCTGAGCATTGCTCTCCCCATACCCTACCCTGACAAACCGAACGCGCTCTAAGCGTACTAACGAATGACGTCACTGGAGACTGAGCCAATTACAAAGCGTTTTCAACCACGTGATAGGACGTGAATAAAATTCAATTTTAATTTTGGTTTTTAATAGAAATAAAGCATCTTTTTTTTGAAAAGTAATAACAAATAGTTTTCTGAAACTGTAATCTATTAGAATGACTATAATACAAGCCATATTTTTAATACAGTCAAATACCCTATTATGTGCTCGTCAAATGATATACTATTATAGACCAATTCAAGCAACCATTCAAGAAGTCAGTTTAACATTACTTACTAAACTTGCCATTTAGCGTTTTATGATTTTTTAATATATTTTCGAAGCGTTAGTAAACAAAATATTTTATTCAATGTTATTCTATGTTAATTCACGTTCTACGCTGAATAGGCACATAAATTAGTGTCAATTTTTAATTAAAATGATGTATGATCAATGTTTGAGTGTAAATAATATTGTCCTCGTAAAATTAGCATACCTATAGCTTTATTACCGCGAATGTGGATCAAGCGTGCGCTTACACATGACATACAATAATACAGTTGGGGAGGTGCGCGGTGAATTATAGCGGCGGCGGCGCCGGGAATAGCGTGCTCGCTTGAATAATGTCACTTCACTTATACGTGTCGGTGGTTTGACGTTTCCAGAAACGTTATTTTAATTAAGCGATAAGCCACAATGGAATTTTGACAAATGGCTGCGGGTAACAGTTTTCGTGTTGGCCACGTTTCAATAACACTATCGGCGGCGCCTGTATAGCGTCGGGTCGGTCGGCCGGCGTCCTTATCAGCGTCGCGGCGGCGACGCTTGCCGTACCCGGCCAAACCGCAGGACGCCCGTGTCGCGTGCGTATATCGCGTCGCATTCCCAGTCGACTTTGATGTTTTAATTTCGCTACTTTCAGAAAGGGGTATATTTGTATATTTATCATTTTGTGGTGAGATTATATAAACGATGAATACTTTCTTGGTCTTATTTTCTTAATCTTTATTATTACTTTTTTTTTGTTCAGCACGCTTTGAATTGCGACAAAGCCATATTTTGTTCCTTTTTCTAATTTATCCCAATATCAGAATGTGTGAAAAGTAAAATTTTAGATTGTCTGGAATGTTTAACAGCATTTCTAATGGCAAGGGCTTATTTTAAATTGTTCTACAAAAATTTAAATATTGTATGAACTAAAAAACATATTCGCATTCGTCCAATTTTTCCACATGTCTTATGTCCGTTCGCCACGGGCCAAATATACCATTGATAGGATGTACAGTATGTACACTTGTTAACTGAAATTGACTGTGAGTTTATTATTTTTATTTTGTGTTCAATTTGTTATTTTGTGTTCAATTTGTTATTTAGTCTTTTTGTCCTGTGCAGGTTCTGGCTGATGATGACGCAATGTCGAAACCGGTACCAGAACATACACAGAAATTTGTTTAACTCATAGAAATAGTTGTTTGACGAGAGGCAAAAATATATTTATTTGTTTCAAAGAATATTTATTTGAGTAAAAACAATATTACTTTTCTCTCCAAACAAATGGTATTTGACTCAAAAAACATTGTTTGTAGTAAATAAATATATTTTTGCCTCTATTCAAAAACGCATTTATTTTAATTAAACAAAAATTTCTACCTGTGTACATGAATAAATTCTTGCAAAGCTTAAGATGTTTTATTTCTTAATTTATCTCTTTGGAACATGGACCCGAATCATAATAAAAGAATAGTTTGTCGTAACAAACAACTTTGCTACAAACAAATTAACATATTTGAATCGGTCGGTTCGAAAACAGTACAAGTGCAAAAAGTGAGTTCTGTGAAAATTAACAAAATAAGTTTGTCGGTGTAATAATATCTTGAAAAGTATAGCTGTTCGCTAAGACAAAATATAAAGTAGTTCACGGAGAATTAAATGTATTACATAATTTATTGATATTTACATTAAAAGCAGAGCTATGATTAAAACAATCATCATGGACATGCACTGTTTTTGAACTATACGGAAAAACAGCCTAAAATATTTGTTTATTTAAAGCATTTGAATAATATTTTTATTATGATGTATAGTGTTTTTTTGGGTTTTGATTCCAAAACCGTTGTCATATTTTTTTAATTCAAAACGGCGGATTCAATATGGCGACCAGAAAATTTAGAAAGATGTATTAAAAAAATTATTTCTACAAAAAATCCTAAGAATTAATCCTAGATTTAAAAAATGTAAAAATGTACAAGATGTGCTATCAGAAAAAAGAAATGTTACCAAATTTCCAGAATAAACGAAAGTTTAAATCTAGAAAAATGTATTGTTTGATAAATTTTTTTAATATTTTTACAGTTGGTTCTGACGATTATTGATTAATTGCTCATAACTCAAAAATGATGAATTGTATAGAAACATTATTCCCACAAAAGATTCTTAGAATTAATATTAGAATTCAAAAATTTAAAAATAAAAATGGTGTTCTGTTTGAAAAAGGAAAGGTTACCAAATTTCCAGAATAAAATGAACATCCTGTATATTAAAAATATATTTAAACAATAGATTGTTTAAAGAAAAACTACTTTTATTGACTGTTTTTTAATTGTTTACGGTTGGAGAATTATTTAGGTGTGCCGGTGACTTTGACTAACCCTGTATATGGCGATATGATAAAGTATGATATTATGTTAGTATTAAATTTCGCCTTCTTCGGTGGTAGTCGGTCCGGATGCCACGTGGTAATAAATTCTAAATTTTAACCAGTTACATACTTGAGGAGTTTTAATATTTTACTTATGGAAGACTTTTAACATTATCTACTGTTTTTGAAATCGCCGATTCGTTTAGTTTCTGAATTCAAATATTTGGTTGCTGATCTATAGATTACATTTCATATTTCTTTGACTCAAATAAAGATTATTCCTGACAAAGAAGTATGAGCCTTGCTTTTTCACTAAAAATCAGACCACCTCCAAGTTGAAAACATACTAGATATGATTTTTAGATACAAAAATTATCTCGTCACAGAAAAAATCTTGAACTTATAATTGTTTTTTCTCAAAAGATTTCCAAACTTTTTCATAAAATACTCCTGAGAGTTTAGATAATAATAAACAGTACCGAGTACCAACAAAAGAAAATCCGACTTAAAGTCCCTCGTTTTGCTAGATCGCATCGCAAACTCTAAATACAAGTAATGAGATTTTTGCAGAGTTTGCAAATCGCGGTTGAAATTTATGTGTCCCGATAAGGCCGAGTTCATTTCCTCGGCATGCCCTAAGTGAGTAATACCGTTTTATGACGCCAATTAAGCGGTATATACAGGGGCGGTATATCAATATTAAGTGACCATAATTCAAAAAAGAAAAATTCCACGCGCCCCACAAAAGGAACATATCTCGTCCATTAATTATGGTCGTAAAAGTATGCACGCCGTTGCCACGTTCGCGCCGGCTCCGCCAGGGGCGCCGCTCTCTCCAAGCCCCCCCCCCCCGCCCCCTCACTCTCGTTTCTACCGCCACCGCGAACCCCACCATTTTATGAAAGGTTAAAGAGATTACAGTGTTTATATGATTTGTGAGTCCACGAGCAGTCATAAACTAAACGAAATGTCATTTCGTGAGAAGCCTTATCGCCATCGCTGCGTTTTATGTTCACGAATGATGTGCCCAACAAAATATACGATCTAATTGTTTATAGTGAAAAATTAATTTGTATTTTATATATACCTACCTATATATATATATATATATAAATGTTTGCTTAAAGGAAAGATATTTTGTTTGTATCCAAATATATTTATTTGAGTTAATTAATATTCCAAATAAATTAATCTTTAGAAGCAATAAACTAGAGCATTGAATGAAGTAAATATTGTTGGTGTCAAAGCCATCTGTTTTGATCCCAAAGAATAAATTCAAAAGAATATATTTCTTAAAAACAACACATTTTTTCTATCTGTGTATGATGCTTCAAAGTTGGCAGATATTTTGTCTGAATCCCTAAATTAAAATTTTTTTTTTGTTTGGATTGGTCATAGATCGTTATCTAGGACGACAGCATAGGCTTTCACGAAAACGTCAAAGAGGTCGCACCGTTCGCCTCTATAAAGTAAAGCTTGACGTGTTGTGAAGAGAGGTTCCGATAGTAGCAGGGCGTGCACACAGAGGGCGCGCGTGCATTTGATACATGGTGACGGAGCCGTGAGAAATACATTAGTGGCTCCCTCGTGGATTAACGGGCGATAAGAGTGATGTATGGCGGGAAGTCGCGAAGACGTGCCTTGAGATTAGTGGGGGGATCGGTTGTGGAGCACCGGGTTACTTCCGGTCCTGACAGCGGAGATAAATCACCAAATGATCTGAGCGCCTCCGGCCGATTAATGGCCGAAACAAATACCGAAACCGTCGCCCGACATGTTTCTTGTGTTGATGGTTGTGGTTCGACTGATAAAAGTTAGAAGAAGAAATGGAAAACAAAAAATCGCTTGTTTATTATTATTATATTCGATTTATTCACGTTAATAGTTATGTTATTGTCGTATATAGTAATTATCAGTTTTCCTAATCTACAGTGTAAATTTATTTTAATATACCCACTCAAATATGCATTAACTCGGTAGACTAGTTATCTCATGTTGGGAAATTATTTTACAGTCTGTCTGTGGGCGGTAATCGCCAATTTCCATCAGCGACAAATTTTATAAATATGCAAAATAGGTTATCCAACGGCGTGGGCAATTATTTATACATAAAAGACTCAACCGAACAAGCCAATAACAATAAATAACACGACTGATTAATTCTTGTGCAATGAAAACATCGTAAACGATATTATTACTTCCGCGTCATTTCGAACTGTCCCGATTTCATAACTTTAATGACTTTATATAGCCATGGGTATGGCAGGATACATAAAATCTCTTTTAAATTATATGCCGAACTTTAATTATCAATTGCCATTTAATATTTATTAAGGCAATCTCACTTGGAGATTGAGGGTCACTTTGAATATTTTGGCGATATAACCGAATAGTTTCAGTATTTGCTTCTTAGAACCCCTTCATTGGCAGAATCTAAACTTTGAGTTTGAGAAAATGTAATGTCAAGTATAAAATATTTGTAGAATGTAGCCAAAATATTTTGCATAACCAGGCCCGGCGCGTGATATTTTCTTGTCTGTATAAAAAATATTCTGGCGCCCTTTCCTATCGCGCTCAATTTCCTATCCAGTAACGTCGGAATCGTTAAAATCGGATGGTTAGATCAAACACAGTTCGCTTTGACATTTCCAAATATAGTGAAATGGCAGTTTTTTGCCAGTTTTTGATACTTAGCAAGTCATAACTTCCGTACCGTTCGATATACAAAAAGTCCCATTACCCCAGCGTAATCAGCGTAATCAATACCATGGACCAAAATCTTAATTGGATGGAAAGTAGTTTTGCTTTTGCCAACTGGACAAAATTTTGATAAAAATCGTATTTATATAATTTTAAATTTGAAGTAGCGCACCTAATTCGAAATCTAGGCCCCGTGTCGATATGAAACCTTCACTATTTTACTAAAATGAGTGCGCTGATTACGAATTTACACAGAACAGGTCTCTATCTCTACTGGTTACAGAGTTGTGCTCAAATTCCGCTTTTTTTAAATAACACTAAAATAAGCGAATTGGACCACATAACTTCAAAATGGTACTTCTTAGGCATATAAAAGTCTACATATTCTTGATGTACTCGTCGAGAGCAATCATTTGGTGGTGGGTAAATCTCTCTACCGCCAACGGTTGCAAAGTTCATTTTTTTTCTATCTGAATGTGCTAAATTTAGACTGAAAAAAAATTTAAAATTTTTTGAGAGCTAGAGCGTTCTTATGTAGTCATGTTTATGCATTGGGACGTGCTGAATTCAATGGTGACCTCGGTTTTCCCGTAAAGCGTACGGTTCGCTCAGAAAATGTAAAAGTATGATTTTCCCGGTTTTTCGCGATTTTCTCGCGAACCGAGCATCTTAGAGCAACGCGGTCATCAGAAATATTTTCCTCGGCCAATTTCCTATCCAGTAACGTCGGAATCGTTAAAATCGGATGGTTAGATCAAACACAGTTCGCTTTGACATTTCCAAATATAGTGAAATGGCAACTTTTTGCAGTTTTTGATACTTTGGCAAGTCATAACTTCCGTACCGCTCAATATACAAAAAATCTCATTACTCCAGCGTAATCAGCATCAAAAACTGTACCATGGACCAAAATCTTAATTGGATGGAAAGTAGTTTTGCTTTTGCCAACTGGACAAAATTTTGATAAAAATCGTATTTCTATAATTTTAAATTTGAAGTAGCGCACCTAATACGAAATCTAGGCCCCGTGTCGATATGAAACCGTTGCTATCTTACTAAAATGAGTGCGCTGATTACGAATTTACACAGAACAGGTCTCTATCTCTACAGGTTACAGAGTTGTGCTCAAATTACGTTTTTTTAAATAACTCTAAAATAAGCGAATTGGACCACATAACTTCAAAATGGTACTTCTTAGGCATATAAAAGTCTACATATTCTTGATGTACTCGTCGAGAGCAATCATTTGGTGGTTGGTAAATCTCTCTACCGCCAACGGTTGCAAAGTTCATTTTTTTTCTATCTGAATGTGCTAAATTTAGACTGAAAAAAAATTTAAAATTTTTTGAGAGCTAGAGCGTTCTTATGTAGTCATGTTTATGCATTGGGACGTGCTGAATTCAATGGTGACCTCGGTTTTCCCGTAAAGCGTACGGTTCGCTCAGAAAATGTAAAAGTATGATTTTCCCGGTTTTTCGCGATTTTCTCGCGAACCGAGCATCTTAGAGCAATGCGGTCATCAGAAATACTTTCCTCGGCCAATTTCCTATCCAGTAACGTCGGAATCATTAAAATCGGATGGTTAGATCAAACACAGTTCGCTTTGACATTTCCAAATATAGTGAAATAGCAGTTTTTTGCAGTTTTTGATACTTTGGCAAGTCATAACTTCCGTAGCGTTCGATATACAAAAAATCCCATTACTCCACCGTAATTAGCGTCAAAAACTGTACCATGGACCAAAATCTTAATTGGATGGGAAGTAGTTTTGCTTTTGCCAACTCGACAAAATTTTGATAAAAATCGTATTTCTATAATTTTAAATTTGAAGTAGCGCACCTAATACGAAATCTAGGCCCCGTGTCGATATGAAACCGTTGCTATCTTACTAAAATGAGTGCGCTGATTACGAATTTACACAGAACAGGTCTCTATCTCTACAGGTTACAGAGTTGTGCTCAAATTACGTTTTTTTAAATAACTCTAAAATAAGCGAATTGGACCACATAACTTCAAAATGGTACTTCTTAGGCATATAAAAGTCTACATATTCTTGATGTACTCGTCGAGAGCAATCATTTGGTGGTTGGTAAATCTCTCTACCGCCAACGGTTGCAAAGTTCATTTTTTTTCTATCTGAATGTGCTAAATTTAGACTGAAAAAAAATTTAAATTTTTTTGAGAGCTAGAGCGTTCTTATGTAGTCATGTTTATGCATTGGGACGTGCTGAATTCAATGGTGACCTCGGTTTTCCCGTAAAGCGTACGGTTCGCTCAGAAAATGTAAAAGTATGATTTTCCCGGTTTTTCGCGATTTTCTCGCGAACCGAGCATCTTAGAGCAATGCGGTCATCAGAAATATTTTCCTCGGCCAATTTCCTATCCAGTAACGTCGGAATCATTAAAATCGGATAGTTAGATCAAACACAGTTCGCTTTGACATTTCCAAATATAGTGAAATAGCAGTTTTTTGCAGTTTTTGATACTTTGGCAAGTCATAACTTCCGTAGCGTTCGATATACAAAAAATCCCATTACTCCAGCGTAATTAGCGTCAAAAACTGTACCATGGACCAAAATCTTAATTGGATGGGAAGTAGTTTTGCTTTTGCCAACTCGACAAAATTTTGATAAAAATCGTATTTCTATAATTTTAAATTTGAAGTAGCGCACCTAATACGAAATCTAGGCCCCGTGTCGATATGAAACCTTCGCTATCTTACTAAAATGAGTGCGCTGATTACGAATTTACACAGAACAGGTCTCTATCTCTACTGGTTACAGAGTTGTGCTCAAATTACGTTTTTTTAAATAACACTAAAATAAGCGAATTGGACCACATAACTTCAAAATGGTACTTGTTAGGCATATAAAAGTCTACATATTCTTGATGTACTCGTCGAGAGCAATCATCTGGTGGTGGGTTAATCTCTCTATCGCCAACGGTTGCAAAGTTCATTTTTTTTCTATCTGAATGTGCTAAATTTAGACTAAAAAAATAATAAAATTTTTTTAAGAGCTAGAGCATTTTTATGTAGTCATGTTTATGCATTGGGACGTGCTGAATTCAATGGTGAGCTCGGTTTTCCCGTAAAGCGTACGGTTCGCTCAGAAAATGTAAAACTACGATTTTCGCTGTTTTTCGCGATTTTGTCGCGAACCGAGCATCTTAGAGTAACGAGGTCATCAGAAATGTTTTCCTCGGCCAAATTCCTGTCCAGGAACGTCGGAATCGTTAAAATCGGATGGTTAGATCAAACACAGTTCGCTTTGACATTTCTAAATATAGTGGAATGGCTGTTTTTTGCAGTTTTTGATACTTTGTCAAGTCATAACTTCCGTACCGTTCGATATACAAAAAATCCCATTACTCCAGCGTAATCAGCGTCAAAAACTGTACCATGGACCAAAATCTTAATTGGATGGGAAGTAGTTTTGCTTTTGCCAACTGGACAAAATTTTGATAAAAATCGTATTTCTATAATTTTAAATTTGAAGTAGCGCACCTAATTCGAAATCTAGGCCCCGTGTCGATATGAAACCGTCGCTATCTTACTAAAATGAGTGCGCTGATTTTAAAAAATATCTTTAAACACATTGCAAAAAATTAAAAGAAATAAAAGTCAAAATCAATAATTTCTTATACCTGTATTCAATATATAATGAAATACAGTACGGACCTCCTTGTCTATCCGCTCGTGCTATGTCCTCCCTAGAGAGTTGTTTAATATCCAACGGCCATCAATCGACAGCTCGTTCGCTACCAAATTTGGGGCAAGCGACACCATTTTCGAGCGCTAGAGGGACGAACGCCTCGTACGAGTGTCGCTTACAGATGCCATGATTACCGACCGCCGCGCGTATTCACGTAGACGGGCGGTTCCAGCCTGGACAAAGGCGAACCTCTCTGACATGGCAATCCATCAATCACGTATAAAGAGAGCCGCTGGCCATAATTACATCGTCTCAAGGGGCGGATAACATCCAGTGCAGACAATACAGATCCGGCATCATGGATCTTCTGGGCTACATTGCAATTTGCTACTCTTTTTGTACTTTATTAAATGGACCAAGCATAGTGCGATTATTGGTACAGTAGTGATGTTCTACTCATGTTAGGAAGCAATGCTTCGATGATATCAATCGATGATAGCAATACTTCGACAGGTTTGCTTATTATCACGAGCATAACTGAGAAGACAAGACAATTGTAACTTCCGCCATTCATCCCTTTTCTCACATGGTCATATGTCATCATGACGTCTTCATCGTTAATTCTCTTATTAATCTTTTTGGTACTTAAGCCTTATGCCGGATCTGGAGAGCATTAGCAAAGTATAAGGTGGACAGTGCGTATGCCGTAGGGGAAACCGGTCTCGTCAATGATTTGCCATAATGGCATTTAAATTTAATACGTGAAATATATCGTGGTCGTCGCACTTCGCAGATGCTCGTGGAAAAAAATCTTGAAATTACGGCCGGCATTCCAGTAATTGTGCCGTGCTCCGAAAGGGTAGCAGAAGAAAGCCAACCGCTTGATAAGGCAACCGATCCGGATGCCTGGCATTCATACGTTGAATTCGCTAAATGGTTTCATTTCGACCTGCCAACTGCGTCTGGGCTTCAGCGTGCTGGAATGGAAAAAAGGAGAGATGCTCCGTTCCAATCAGAAAATGATGGAATACTTTTTGTGCTAGTAAACTATGTATTTTTGACGGAGACGAGAAGTCAAGAGCAATTCCAGCCTTTTCAAATGTGTTATTTCTTATTGGTTGGTAAAGGTGACAGTTTTCTGTAGAAGTGGTCTGATATGGGCAACCGCATCCTAATATCCGATTCAGTCGATGCGTGTCAAAACATCCTTCGGCTACTTATCTACCATTAATATGTATTCCGGCCGTCGAGAGCCGTTTATGGGACCGCAAAGTGTCCGGTGTCGAATCATGCTGGGCAGCACGATAGGTGTGCACTGTGCGGGCTTCCATCGGCCGCTTGCCCGATGGACGCGTATCGTTCGTTTGTTTTACGGCCCGTGCATGCACAGAATACGGCCGGAATGTCGCGGTGTTTATGACGTTTACGACGGCCATAAACAGTTACCGTCCGCTCGCATGTTGCGGCCTGCTTTAATCAGTAATCAGTATGTATCTTTGTTTTATGGTCTAAATTTATACGAAGATAATGTACGAACTACCATAGAAAGTAACGTTGCGGACGCTAATCCAACCGGCAACGCGGCGATTTATGCTCAACGCGCATCAACCGGAAACGAACCAATCAGCCACTCTCGCGTCTTCAATTCTCATACTTTTACTGATTAATAAGAAGATTAACCATCGATTTGAATCTGAATTCTTAAAACTAGGTACTTGTCTATAATAGGCTATCCACTGATGTCCTATATATAGGACAAAGATTAATGAGCAAACTTCAGCGAATTCAGCAAATCTACATGTAGATTGGCTGAATACTTCACGTGTGTTGTTCACAGCTGTGCTCGATAAGAATTGCCGCATGTGCGGTGTACATAATTTTTAGACTGTTGTAGTATGTTTGTTTGAGTATTTTCCTTGTGATGTTTTGTGCTGGGCCTCTTCGTATAAGCAGATGATTCCTTTGCCTAGGCTGACTTCTCAGAACTCTGGTTGTAAGTTTGCTCATTAATCTTTGTTCATTACTGTTAGAAGTTAAGAATTTTGTGTTTTTTAGCCTGTTCCTGATGAAGCTTTTATAATAAAGCGAAAATTTGAACTAAGAAAAAAGGAGTTTCCTTCATTTCGCCCTAGGACCTAGAATTCCCAAGATTTAATTACTTTTTTATCATACATATATTTGGTCGTATTTGGTCGAACTTTTTTATATTTTTTTATTCCATGTACCAATATTTCGGACTAAATTGTGCCCTTCTTCAGGGTTCGGAGAAAATTAGAATGTTAATGTAAAAATCATGCGGCAATGTATATAATTCCGCATTGTATGGAGTATCTAGGCATTCTGTGCAATGCCTAGCATTATTAGGCATTGTGTATAACGAGATTAATTATCATACTTTGCCTAGGCGTTTCATAGAATGCCAAAGACACATTCGGCAAAGTATTAATCACTTCAATGCTGCCATCTAGTCGACTATTGATGTAGCATGAATACAAATACAAGATAACCTCTAAAAATATATAATTAATTGAAAAAGTGCTGTAAAGTATTTACTTAAATTTATCGTAGATCTAACAACGAATGCCGAATGTTTTACACACGATAAACATTTGGTGGCATATAAGTCGCACCTGGTTTGTGTATTCTACACAAGTATTAATTCTTAACCTCAAAATACGACTGTTAGATGTTCAGCAGAAGTTTCAACATTTTGTTTATTATCTCTTGCCCACTTGCCGTCTCTTCGTCTTATAGGTGGGACATGGACCACCAGCCTCTTGTACTTCCTCACTGTTTTCCACAGCATAGTCGGGAGTTTTTCTTCATCGGGAGTCCAATTTTGTTAAAAGGAATTCCAATAATGCCTCCTTAATTTTTGAATTTTACGTTAACGTTGTTGAGATTTATTGTATGGCTTTGACAGTGAGATCTCGTGACTACTGCCATCTTTTAGCTCGTTTTTCTTTGTATGACAATTTCTCACATTTCTATAGGATAATTATTTCCAATAGATAGAGTTTTGGTACAGTTAAGCGCTGAAATTTAATTTTTCTCTCTGAATTTGAATATCGCCATTAGTTTGCTATTGTTTTTTCAACTATTCACGTGATTTTAATCGATAATACACGTGCAGGTTAGCAGAATACATAATGTGTTATTTGCACAATCTATCATCAAGATATTAGAAATAATTTATGCCGGTCATATTTCCTGTAACCCTATTACGTGTTATTTCCCGCTCATGCAGCGACTGGGAAAATGCACACCTCGCTTCTTGTGATTTATACAAAAAGCGTTAATAATAAAACACCGTAATTTACGTTTAATTTATTGCTACTTGGATTACACACAGCGCTCTCTCGTAGCGGCGTTTTCCCCACATTAATAATAGATAAAATCAATTCCGCGATTATTTTTTTCGCACTCGCATTAAACTGTGCTTTATGGCGCGTAAATATCGGTTAATTGTATGCGATTACGACTTGATTGCGTTACCATTGAAAAATCTTTCAGTAATTTCATTTAATTGCGTTGTAAATCATATCGCGATTTAATTTTCCGCTTCGAGGAATTGATGTTATGACAGGCATATTATTCTAGAACTTTACATCTACAGATCATGTATTGCCAGAAAACGGTCTAACTAAACCATTTCAATTAATAATTTACAGACATATATCTCACCGCAGATTTATACCGAGAAAACAACGATTTCAGCAAAATAGCTAAATGTAAATGAATAAATTGGATTCGTTCTAAGCAAGCAGTTGGATTTGTTCAATAATATGTAATAAGATTATTCAATGTCACAAAGATGCTCATCATACACATTATAAATACTGTAGAGCGTCGATAATCCGAACTAATTGGGACCGAAGGTGGTTCGGATTATCAAATTGTTCGGATTTTCGAAAATAACCTAGAAAATGATACTTTAGGCCTAAAACATGCCTAAAAATGCACTTTAATCGATTAAATATACATATATGCAACAAACTATTACATAATTATGTATTTAAACTCATTTAAAACGCGTTCGGATTTTAGACGTTTCGGATTTTTGAGGTTCTACTGTAATAAATAGATCATACATCTCGGCGATAGCTTATCCGACTGTCTTCGCATACTTAATTACATTTATTGTTTCAGATTTGGCTTGTCTTAAATTTGAAAGTCTGGTATTTTAATGCTTTTATTTTAATGTTTTTATGTTTGCTGGTGGGGGATCCTTACTACGGTTTATACAAAAACCGACTTTTTGAAAATACGGTCTTCAATTTCCAGTATCAAAAAAAAAAGACTGGTTGTCGTTAGTTTAAACTAACTTTTCCGTAGATCGTTTATTTATGAGTATGTTTAGTGAATAGCAAATCATTTATTAAGAAGCCTTATAAATGCACGATCTCTATTAATGCATGATTTGTTATAGCCAATCAAACGACTTCATTATAGCCAATCGAGCATACGTAAAATATAACCATCCACTCAAAACATTCCGTTATCCAGGCACACAGTCCAGTACTATCAGTGTCAAATTACATAAATGGTCATATAACCTCAAATGACATCGACGAATAAAATCTATGTAGACGCCGCTAGAAGGATACGATCGACGAAAAAATTTTGTAACCAACTCGAATATTAAATGGCGATTAATGATCTCGACAATTAACGCTAATCGCTCGTGCTTTAAACAGTCTCGATCATTAATCAATCTTTTTAATATTTTTTTACTTGTTGGTTATATAACTATTAAAAACGTAAAATTTGGAAATATGATAGAAAATATAAGGAAAGCTTTCTGTGAATTAAATTAAAAAAAAAAAAAAAATAATAGAAAAAATCTCCAATTGTCCACTTGGTTTTATTGTACTCAGAGCTTTTCCATCTTTATTTCGTCATAAATACTGAAATTTACATTGGTTTTCCCAATAGTATATATCTGATAATTGTAGCTATTCATCTATGAAATGCTATTAACAGTGGTGCAACAAAAAGTAGGCACATTTTACAGGTCAGTTTTTATAAAGTTACAGCCATTTGAAATATTTGAAAATCCGATTTTAAACATCTATTTCTTCTTAAGGAATTGAAGAAAAAAACAATAAGTCAAATAAAGAATGGAATATAGATTCTAAAAAAGGCAACAAACAGTTTTATATGAATTTATATATTTCTTGATTTGTGTATTCCCTTTATTTTTATTATTTTTAATTGTTTTACTCAATAGATTAGTTTATTTTTATGGTTGTAATAGTAAACGGTGTCGTACTGTTTCACATCTATTTTATTTTTCATTGTGTTATTTATATTTCAACCGCTGTTCTTATTTTATGAATTTGAAAACAAATAATTGAATAGTTCCATATGAATGTCATCTAACCTAAAAAGAGAATTATTGCGGGAAAAAAGTAAGACACCAGTAGATTTTTAAAATAATATGTTCAATATTCTACTTGTTTAAACTCAAAATGTTCTTTGTCGTTGTCTTTGAGTACTGTAAGATTGTATTTCTTCTGTTTCCTATGGAATAATAATATTTTATTTAGTTGTATTCGATGTTCTAATGTTAAATCATTCATTTCTGAATGGACTTTTTCTTCTCGTTCTTTTATTAAAACCATAAGAATTTTTGCTGTTGTCGCTGTAATACCATAGCGTTAAAAAATAAAAAAAAATGTTTAATGCAATAAAGTGTTTAAAACCATTCATATTTTTCATATTTTACAGATTTCAAGCTTAAACGAATCAAACAACTTAAACGAATAAATTCGATATATTTCTAAAGCATCAGTCGGAAACATTAATAATTCCATTAACCGTTCGATTTCAACCTCATAGATGTTATACGTTATAAATCCTTAGCTCACACGTTATACCAATTCAAACACCATTAAAATAATTGTCAATCAAGAATCAAGACGAACATAATTTTTACAACCAACTCACAAATTTGTGACGATTGCGACCATCGTGTCGTTTTTATTGCTCCCGTAGCTCACAAACGCTTTTAATTGGAGTGATAAATATAAATTAGACCCTGGCATTCAATTGTGTTTCGACGGTCATAAATCAGCACGACAGGGGTCATAGCCTGACAGCTCGAAAATTACGGGTGTGGGAAAAGATGTCATAATAACAATGGGCGAATATAAGAATAAATGGTCGGTGCCACGGACCCAGTGACAAACGGCTCCTTCCCCCTCGCCACGCACCGAAGAAATAATTGAATTTGAATAGGAAGCACATCGCTGTTTTCTATACGCGGAATGATATTTATCACTTATGGAAATCAGCCCTCTAGCCTCATGTACACGACCAGAGAAGTGCGTCGAATAGGAACGACAATTGAGCTCGTTCACGCCAGACTGTTCCCCTATTGCGGAACGTGTAATTTGATGCCATAAACCATCGATCATTCACTGTAAATTATTATAGCCGG
The DNA here is from genome assembly GCA_963966075.1 of Aphodius sticticus. NCBI lineage: Eukaryota > Metazoa > Arthropoda > Insecta > Coleoptera > Scarabaeidae > Aphodius > Aphodius sticticus. The sequence continues at coordinate 495,956 of OZ014513.1, forward strand.
CAATGATCATAAATTGTAACGGAATTGAGAAATTCAATGGGATTATTATTAGGAATAGATTGAAAAGGTCCCATTTGTTAAACTTCTCGCACAGTGGCCAATTTTGCAATTCTAGAGGAACACAATTCAGTATTTTATTTTTTTCTTAACTTAGTCACCAACGAGCCTGTTCATTATTAGCAAGCGGGATTTTTTTCTTTCCTACTGCATGTTCTAAAGTTAAAGTAATTGACGTCGATTTTATTTCTCAATATCAATTCCAGGGCTACTTTAAAATGAGGAACAAACAAGAGCAAGCAACGCTGAGCAAAAAGATCGATTGATTAATTATACAGTGCTTTGCAAAAGTAACGGATAAATTCAATAAAACCTTAAATAAAAATATTTCAGAAAAATGCTCTGACACGTCGATTTTTATTTTTAAATTACTATCCTGACATACACTTTTCAGCCCCCCACCCCTTCGCCCCTAAGGGGTGGCAACCCCAACTTTAAAAATTCAAATAGCAAAGTACCCCTTGCGATACCTCAATTGATAGATTTCTTTATTCTGAATACAACGAAAAAAAGATTATCAAAATCAGTTGATAAATAACCGCGATATTTACCAAAATGTATTCAAAGAAGAACGTCAATATTCGAGTAAGCGCTGTTGAAGCGGGCATAGCAATATCGTTCAAACAATTGCAACTTGTTGTTACTTATGTCAAACACAATTCAGATTTTTCGTCATTGAAGAAATAGTAGCAAAATGAGATTTACAGAAACCGAAAGAATCGAAGTTTTAATGATTGGGTTTGGAGATAGAAGCCGGGCGCATGACGAAGTTCGTGTTTTGTTTAATGAAACGCACCCGGACCGTCCGCCAATATCGGAATCTACAGTAAGTCGAATCGAAAACAAATTTCGCGATCTCGGTCATGTACGGGATAAGCCTAAGGCAGGACGTCCATTGGCCTTAATTGAAAACCGACAATTGGATGCTATTTTAATGGTGCAAGAAAATCATTCAACCCTTGCGGAGGTCGCTTCACAAGTTAGTGCGTCAAAAAGCACAGTGTCCAGATTATTTCGAAAACACAAATTTCACCCGTATCAAGTGCACTTGGTACAAAAATTGTCCGATGATGACTTTGATCGACGAGTGCAGTTTTGTGAGACAATGATGGAACTCTCTAATGAAAATCCTTACTTAATTAGAAACATCGTTTTTTTCTGTTGAGGCAACATTTTGTCTGAATGGCACCGCCAATAAACAAAATGGCCGTTACTGGGCTCGTCAAAATCCGCATTGGATGGTGGAAGCGAACACACAATATCCTCAAAACCTTAATGTGTGGGCTGGTGTGGTGGGTTCTAGAATTATTGGACCAAATTTTTCGACGGAACACTGAATGGTGAACGTTGTCTGAACTTTCTATGAAATGAACTACTACCTACTTTAGCGGTGTTGTTTCCCAACGCAGAAGATCCTGATAGACACAAGGACAGAATTTGGTTACAGCAAGACGGTGCGCCTCCACATTATGCGCGACAAGTTCGAGAATACCTCGATCAAGTATTTCCTAATCCAAATATTTTCAAATTTCCTAATGGATTGGTAGATGAACGCTTATTGAATGGCCAGCAAGATCGCCAGATTTAACCCCACTAGATTATTTTCTTTGGGGCTATTTAAAAAGTAAAGTTTATTTTAATAGACCTGTAAATATTGAGGCGTTAAAGGAAAGAATTCCTGCAGTAATTCACTTAATGACTCCAGGAATGTTCGAAAACTCGAATCAAAATGTTAGAAAATGTTCAACAAGCGTTTGGGGATAGATTAGGTCTCGTCGTTAACGCGCAGCACTTTGACAATTAATTAAGGATTAGTTAATTAAATTTTGTTATTCCTCAATTTCGTGTATAAATAAATTTTGATAAATATCGCCGTTATTTATCAACCGATTTCGATAATTTTTTTTTCTTTGTATTCAGATTAAAAAAGTCTATTAATTGAGGTATCGCAAGGGGTACTTTGCTATTTGAATTTTTAAAGTTGTGGTTACCACCCCTTAGGGGTGAAGGGGTGGGGGGCTGAAAAGTATATATTAGGATAGTAAGTTAAAAGTAAAAATCGACGTGTCTGAGCGTTTTTCTCAAATATTTTTATTTAAGATTTTATAGAATTTATCCGTTACCTTTGGGAATCACTGTATATCAAAAAACTCGATCTGAGCCGATCTTTTTATTTCAAGTATCGATTGATCTATCAGGTCAAAAACATGAAAGCGATGTTTTTTGAAATTAATCAAAAGTGCATCACAAAACATTAAAAAGTAGCAAGAAGATATTGTTAAACAAAAACAGATTCCGATAAAAGGTACATTATACCAGCAATCATGGTTTGACAGTATTGTAGTGTAAAAAGAATTAATAAGATTTTCATACAATAGAATAATATTTATCTGTTCTTTTATTGCAGCACCTTGGCACAGACCTTTTGTGCTTTTCACTAAGGTTAATCGACAAACCTTTAAACTATCACGGTCAGCTTTTATATTATTGTAACGACAACTAGAAGTGGTCGCCTGGTTACCGGGACTGACGGCGTCCAGTCTTGGTAACCAAAACACATGGTATGTTTGAGATACGTGTGAATTGATGACAAAAGTGCACTGTCTTCGTTGTTCTATAATACTAACCCAACAAATTGCAACATTCTAGTCATAAATATCCAGTTTTTTTTAAAGATTTTAACTTTTTTAAAAGAGTTTTTCAAACTTTTTTTTATCTAGCCTCCACAGCAGCATTAAAAAGTTTGACGATACAGAGATTTTCTTAAAATTACTTTTGTATAATTTACTGATACTCATAGGCGACCGCAGAAATATAAACTTTAGAAAAAGTAATTAATTTTGTATTATTTTTTTTTGTATTTTGTTAGCTAGCTTTTTGAATGTAGATTCGGTATCAGACATCCGTGAAGATATCCAATTTAGTAAATAATAATATTTATCCGTAGAATCTTTAGGAAAATAAACTGTACCATGCTTTTGAGAAAATTACTGCAAAAGAAACGAAAAAATAGAAAAAAAGAATCAAAATCAGATTCGTTTTACAATTTCTGCCTAAAAAATGTGACGTTTTTCAGATTCTACCAAAATATCGCAATCGGTCGTTAGTTGCTTGTTTTATTTTTGTTTATTGGCCAGGATGGAAATTTTTTTAGATTATTATACTTTTGAATTAGGTACCTAATTGGAAATCTGTGTTTGTTAGGTTAAAATACAAAAGTCTATAAATTATTTCATTATTAAGTTATTAATTGTAGACCACAAATTTATTGTACTTAAAATAATATTTTTTTAGCCAATAGCAAGTCCTATTTTTTATTTTATAAAAAATATTCGAATATATCATTTTTAAAAGGTGCAGGTTGCACAATAATATTTTAAAAATTATAAACCGTCCTAATTCAGGATGCTAAAAAATATGGCATTTCAGAAACGCGTACATCTTAAAAAATAAGCAAAACAGTTCCTATAAATATGATGATACCAAAATTAATCCAACAACTACTTTTTGTCCATAAAATGTTAATACTTTATAATTTTAAACATTTAGACAATCTCTATATTATTATAGATGTTTGTAATAAAGCAGTGATGAGTACATATGCTGTTAAGACAGTCCATCTAGCACCAACTTTTGTGTTGTAACAGCTCCTGTCAAAAAAGCAGGTAATTCTTAAATAAATTATTTTCTGAAAATATTATTTTCTATGTGAAAACCGGACATATGACGTCCAGTTTGAACGTTCAACCACACACCGAAAATACGAAAAACGGACTTTTTCTATTTAAACATTATCTAACTTTAATAATTGTATTTAAAATGTATTATGTTAGGCAATATGCTATTGGCATTCTACATTTATGCACTTGTAAATATTTATTAGGTAATATGCCGACTTGGATAAACATACCATGGTATTCTTCAAAACACGAATACAACATTATGATAACAATGGTTGTTTCACGTTTGGTACGTAAATATTTGTTCTATGCGCACTGGCTGCCAGAATAAAGGGTGACGACCTCACGCCGTTTTTAAATAAGTAATGTCTCAACAATGAAGTAATAAATCAGATTTAACGTCGGCGGTCGCTGATGGTTTATGTGGAAAGCGGCTTGTCTGATGCCGAATGGTTTTTAAATTTGTACCGCTTAATCAGTATTGGACTTCGTATCTTCCCACTTAAAAGTGCTGCTCGAGTAATTGATGGAGGTTTATTAGAATTAATGCGTTTAAGTCGTGTTGTCTGTAAATTATGTCATACGCCCGACGCACGCCTGACAGCAGTTCACGCCATTAATTTACTTTCGTGACGGACATCATCATTAAACAATTTAAAATGATTCAGCTTGTAAAACACAAATGGACCCGATTTGATTAGGTACAATTGCTTGCTTGAGTTGTCCGTTAAAATTGTCCACTAATTTTGCAAATGCAAAATTTAATTATTGTTTAATCACCTACTTTTCTTTATGAAAATATTTCGGCGTTCTTATATAAAAGCTCGTTGCGCTGGGAGTTAGGCAACCATGGTTTCGTCAGTATGGTTGCATAACATTGCAATTTGCAACGCAATGATTAAACAATTCAGTTTTTTATAAAGGTATTATATTAGTATTTTGACTGGAGAACATAAATTGGTGCTTTCTGTTTAAGAATGCTTATGGTGTGAATGGACCTTTGCCGCAAACGACCGGGTATGAATTATTATGCCTCGCACACCGACATAAAATACAGCCAATAAAAGTGTTTTTATAACTACTTATCACACCACTGTTCAGCATGATAAATGGCATGTAATAACTTATGTGAATAAATTAACTTTTCCAGTGAGTTTGCATGCATAATTCCGCTAGTTTAACCTTATTGCTAGCCACTTATTCATTATGGTGGTAATATTATACGAAAACAGTCTGTGTTTATCGCTAAATACCTAAATCGTGGACCAAGAGGAGTTTTCTTATTTTACAATCATCGAATGCGTATCGCTTTCTAAATTATACTTCTATAATATATTATAAAAGCCGGGTTTATAAACGACAAATAAGCATTTTACTCACAATTAAAATTTACTAAGGAAGTAGTTCAAATATAGATTATATATATATAGATCAAAATCTGCCAAAAATAAAATTTACACATCGAGTATTTCGTATTCTTAGATGTCACCATGCGAGCAGTCACTGCATAATTTGTAATTTGACTTATTATCAATTCAATTTTTATGATATAAGGTCAAATTTATACTTGTTCTACTTAAAAAAAGGAAATTAATAAATTTTTTTGCAGATGATGATTTGAGAAGTACTTAGACAAAAAATGCCATTTTTGGAATACTGTTGAGGTTAGTATAACATCTGGAAATGACGCTGTCATTGATATTTGAAATGGCACTCTATATTATTTGTGTGATATTTTCAATCTTTGATATTTTATAAATTTAGATAACGCTTAAAAATTCCTAGAGTTTAAAAATGTTATTTCGATTCAAAACATGTGTTACAAAACACGTTTCAAATTCTCGAAGCGGACCGGCCGGCTGGACAAAAACGTGTTCCATTATGGTTGTAAAATAACTACGCCGAATGTTGCTCGAATATTTAACGAAAACATACTCATACCGTCAATGCTCCACAGAAAAATACATTTCTTTTTGTCGAAAGAAATTGTTTTCGAGGCATAGTACAAGATGTGTTTATATTTCAATTTCGACAAGGAAATAATATCCTTGTACGAAATATGCACATGTTTGTTTTTGCTGCATTACTAACGTGTCTCGGAAAATATAATAATATGAAATGAATAAGGAATTTATTGTTGAATAATAACTAATTTGATCCATTCTATATTAAATTAAATATCCGAATTTCAATAATTATAGTATAAAATACTGTAATTTATTACCGACTCACAAGACAACAACGCCCGGTGTCAACAAACTATGATCATATTTTATCCGGATCACCAGAACATGAATTTGATAGTAGGTAGATGGCATCTGATTTAAAATGTCCATTATTGGCTGCGCTGAATTGAGTAATTAAAAATCCGGAAATTACCATTAATGACGGTAATTTATTTAGTAATTTACCCGATAAATTACGCTCTTACATCCCTAGGTCCTCCCAGGCAAAGCACAAAGAACAGTGCACTTGTCGACTGCTTAGGAGTGGTGGGGTACAGTCACGCAAGTACTGATGGAAGGTTTTTGAAATTAATTTATAAATTCCGGTAAATTAACAACTGTAATTAAAATTTTCGGTAAATTACTAATAAATTACCAACGGTAATTTAAATTGACGATAAATTACCATCGGTAATTTAAGCCGTAAATTACGCCGTAAATTACGGTAATTAAAAATCGGTAAATTACCATTAATTACGGTAATTAATTTGGTAATTTACGCGGTAAATTACGTTTTTACATCCCTGTAGATACGACATGTGTTCAAAACACGGCAACATAAAAAAATTATTTTATTTAGCTATTATTTTTTAGTAGATTATATATTTTTAATTGAGTAATTAATAATATTAATTTATTACAATTAATGTAAAATACATTCTTCAATATAAAAATTGATTTCATTTATTTTTAACAAAATGCGAAAAGATCGAGCTGGTCCGGCCTTTTCAGCCATATTTTTTTTTATTTCACGGTAATAAAAATTTAATGCGCATATTTATATACAGGGTGAGTCACTAGAGTCGCGGTGGTAGATATAGCAATTATCTTTAGAGATGGAAAAAAATATATAATACAAAAGTTGTTCGGCATATCATTTTCTACAACGTAAAATTATTTTCATTTATACTGGGTGTTGCATTTAGGCGTAGCAGAAAATAAATTAACTTTTTTAAATGGAATGCCCTGTATATTATAACATATTATGATTGCGAAGAAAATTGTCTTACTAACGACGTAAAGCTAATAATTTCTGCAATATTCAATTTTTTATTAGAAAAATGGCCGTTGCAGGCCTTTTCCGAAAACTACGTAATAGCGTCATTTTTGCAGATATTTTCTTACAACTTTGTCAGAAAATAACCAATACTAATAGGGAGGTGATAGTGCCCAAAGAAATTTGATGCGCTATACAGGGTGTTCCTAGCACCTAATCAATTTTGATATTTTTCAAATGGCTTTTTCTTGAGTTTTTTAAATGGAACGCCCTGTATATTATTTGCTGGTTGCATTTCCCATTAAGTTGCCTTTAATTTATATTAAGTGTGGCATATACATATTTGTACCCGTTTTCGTGATATTTGGAATTTAAAGAAAATGTGTAATAAAGTATACCAATACAGTGCTTTAATATTACACCCTGTATAATTGAGTTAGTTTTTTTCATGTATTTTGTTATAATATAAATAAATTATAAATGTTGGTAAAGTTAAAAATGCTATTTTTTATAAAGATACATTTAAATGGCAGAGTTACGCTAATATTTTAAGTTAGCTTTAATTTACTTAACCTCGTTGTCATGGAAACAAAAACAAATAACAGACGTGTAGTTATTGCTGTCAACAGACTTAATATAGCTAACCAACATTTGTAATCTCTGTTAACGATGAATTTTAATTATACTAAAGAGGAACTGATAAATATTATTTACATATATGGAGAAGCCGGCAAAAACGCTCTACTGGCCTCAAGAATTTACGCTCAGCGATATCCCGAAAGACGGCATCCCGATGCAAGAACAATTAATAGAGTTCGGGAACGTTTTGAAGGTACTATTACCTACAAAAAAGGAAAAGAACAAAAGCGGCGACACATGAAGAGAATGAATTTCTGGTAGTTGCTAGTGTGGTAGAAAATCCATACTCAAGCACTAGACAAATAAGAAATCAAGGAATAACCCAATCATCTGTATCCAGAATAATACGGCGACACAAGTATCATCCATATCATGTGCAACATGTACAGGAATTGAGCGAAAACGATTTAGAAAAGAGATTAAATTTTTGTAATTGGGCAGCTGCTAAAATTCAACAACAAGCAAATTTTTTTGACTTTGTTCTTTTTACTGATGAAGCTACGTTTCATAAAAATGCGTATGTTAACCAACATAACTTCCATTTTTATGCAACAGAAAATCCTCGCGTTATCAGGCCTTTGGACCATCAACATAGATGGTCACTCAATGTATGGGGTGGAATAGTAGGTACCAATTTGCTAGGGCCTTACTTTTTTGAGGGTTCCGTAAATGGTCAAAGGTACTTATATTTTCTTAACAACCATCTACATGAATATTTAGATGATTTGCCGCTTAATCAATTTAATGATTTGCCAAAACTTAATTTTCCATCACGACCGAGCCCCACCCCACTTTAGTCTGAACGTAAGACAATTTTTGAACAACCAATACCCCAACAAATGGATTGGAAGAGGAGGCCCTACGTTATGTCCGCCAAGATCTCCTGATCTAAATAAGTTGGATGTTTTTTTGTGGGGTCATGTTAAGGAATTAGTATACCAGACACCACCTACCACACAAGACGATATGAAGATTAGAATAAGAAGTGTTTTTGCTGACATCAGAGAAAATAAGAGAGAGATGTTAAGAAATACTTCGAGATCTTTTACCCATCGGATTAAGGCTTGTAGAAGACAAAATGGAGGGCATTTTGAACACCTACCAAATCAATAACTACTTGTTGTTTTATCTTTAATTGTTATAGTTTTTTACTAGTTTTATGTTAATGCTTATCAAGTTTAAAAAATAGTTTAATAAATGTTATTAGTTGTGGTTTCTCTTAATTATTTGTTTTTATTTAATTTTTAGTTGTCTCAAATTATATTAATTTTTCATATTGAGTAACTAAATGGTAATTCCATGTACTTTTCAATTTATTTTGAGCAATTCTGTCAGTTTTTTAATTCAACAAAAGTATTTTTTTCCTTTCTATGTTCTCTTTACAAAAAAAAAATCATTAAAAAAGAACCATGTTATGCAGGGTTTAATATTAAAGCACTGTATTGGTATACTTTATTACACATTTTCTTTAAATTCCAAATATCACGAAAACGGGTACAAATATGTATATGCCACACTTAATATAAATTAAAGGCAACTTAATGGGAAATGCAACCAGCAAATAATATACAGGGCGTTCCATTTAAAAAACTCAAGAAAAAGCCATTTGAAAAATATCAAAATTGATTAGGTGCTAGGAACACCCTGTATAGCGCATCAAATTTCTTTGGGCACTATCACCTCCCTATTAGTATTGGTTATTTTCTGACAAAGTTGTAAGAAAATATCTGCAAAAATGACGCTATTACGTAGTTTTCGGAAAAGGCCTGCAACGGCCATTTTTTTAATAAAAAATTGAATATTGCAGTAACTATTAGCTTTACGTCAATATCACCTGATACAATTAGTAAGACAATTTTCTTCGCAATCATAATATGTTATAATAAACAGGGCATTCCATTTAAAAAAGTTAATTTATTTTCTGCTACGCCTAAATGCAACACCCAGTATAAATGAAAATAATTTTACGTTGTAAAAAATGATATGCCAAACAACTTTTGTCTTAAATATTTTTTTCCATCTCTAAAGATAATTGCTATATCTACCACCGCGACTCTAGTGACTCACCCTGTATATATTTCTAATTCGATGAAGTAACCAACAACAATAATAAATGAAACCTAGAGGCAGGATGCGATAAATCGTCGCGCCTTGGAAATATGATAATACGAATAAAAAATAACGTGTGTCAACGGAGCACTTTACAGCGAAAAAGGTAGAGACGCGGAGCGCAGAGATTTACGATCGTGTATAATGGGCCTTTGCACGGTTGGCAAGAGCTAATTTAAGTCCCGCATCCATCATTCATTATGTGTGTGTTGTTTTAATAAGATGGGATTTATTCGAGGCATAATTTACCGCTGCCCTACTCGGCGCTGCCGCTGCATGCTCAGACGTGTCGCATCCATCACTAATTTCCATATTATCAACGCGCCAACGCCATCTCAGCTAAAGCCCCTCGCAAATCCCACCTAAATACAATATGCAAATGCATCCGTGATGATCAGAGACTCTAAACGTGGAATTACAAGAACCTGTGGACAACTCATCACTGATTCAGCCATTATCTTACATTTATACAGTCATTACAATTATAAATGTCACCATTTGCCTATAGAACATTGAGGTTAGGTCTACCAGTGTGCATCTAACAAATACATTTAAAATATTTGATATAAAATGGAATTTATGAGTCAGTCGTACGGCTAGCGTACAAACTTCAAGCTCGTGATTTATATATCCTGAATTATGTGCTCGTCAAATAATATACTATTATTGCCCTAGCGCTAGGACGCAAAAAAATGCTGTTTTCGTCCCGGTATCTAAGATGTAAAATGTCACTTTATGATTGTTTAGGACATAAAAAATTGTATGTCCTACAATGGTTTTGTTCCTCCGTTTGAATAATATTAATAAATATCATAGGCTGTCTCGCTGTAATAATAAGTAAATTTAAATATTCACGGATAGCAGTGCGGTTTCATTGAGCGATTACCAAGTGTCACGAAGGTTGTATTTTTCATTATTATTCCCGAGGCTCGTCGGCCGGCTCGTAGCGGCAGCGCAGCGGTGGAAAGCCTGCGAATTGGCATGTTTATGGGGCAATTATAGAAATGAGCTGGTTTAATCGCCATCAAGGCAGGAATGATTAGTGGCTTCATTATTTCCACCAATCACGCTCCGGTAAAATACTACATGTATCGTATAATTAAAAGTGCAATTTATTCGCGATTGACGGCGAAGTAGCGGCGTTTTATTGTCATGTCGCGCTGATATCGCGTCCGATCTCTCGATTTATACCGGTCATTTTAATTGAAATTGTACGCCGCTGATTTATAGGAGAAAACGCCGCTCTCTCGATAATATGCCGCTTCTCGCGAACCGGTCATTTCAGAACGTTGTAAACGACTTGTTTGAGGATTATTAAATATACGGCTTGACGTTTCTATTATTATACTAAACCTCCGAGCACCAAGATTCGTCCAGATCAGCGTTTCTCAACCTTTTTACTCTTGCGGAACCCTTTAAATTGGGTTGGAACCTGAAAATGCCTTTTCCAAGGCATTTCGAGTATTTTTTGCGTACAGAAAAACGTGTAACGCACTTCAAGTAACCAGTTACAAATCTGTAAAGAACCGCAGTTCAATGATTGAATATTACTTACTATTGCGAAACTAAAGTATTTTTCCTGTAAAATTTAACAAATGCCCTGTCAAATTAAGGTGATACACACAGCGAAGTATATTCTCAAAACGTGAGAAAATTATTTACTTGCGGTTATTGCTTTAGATGAAAGTTAATATTTACTTGGTTTGAAACAATTTCTTTCATTTAAGAATTCCTTGTTCTCACAATTCAAGAATATCCCAATCTCAGAGTGATTAGTTTCGGTTAAGTATATAATTTTCAAACCAAGTAGTTTAAATTCTCAATTCAAGAAGTTGATCAATATCTTGAATCAAGTAAGCCATTGCTTGCAACGCGCTTGCGCATTTACACTCAAACGTGCACGAACGTTGCCGAGATTTAAGATTTTTCGCATCGGCCTTTGCCTTCAGTTAGTTGGGGTCTGCTATGGCGTCGTGTTCGCTGACTACCGAGTATTGTCCGGGAAGAGTTCAATTTGTTAGTATATCTTTACTAATTTTGTAGGTACTGTACGCAGTAACTACGCGATCTATAATATTATGAAAGTATATAGTTTTAATTTTGCGTGAATAGCCTACAGTACTTATGTTCAACGTATTTGCGACGCAGTTCGTAGTTGTGACTTGTGACGCACACGGTACGTAAATTTTGCCTAGCCATATAGTGGTCACCAAATCAACATACATGCCACAGAAAATTTACTTGTGTAATATAATGGAAACAATTTGATGTCTAATAGAATATGGTGTTTTTTTCCATGCCTTAGATATTGTAGGTAGTAATAATTTATAAATGGGTAAGCATATATGTAATTAAGCAAAGAAATTTCATACAATAAAACAAATATCATTCGCTAAGTTATTGTCTACTTATTTCACACAATTCCCTACCTTTAAAAAAAACTAAAACAGTAATTTCTATTCAATACATTATGATCATGTTCTTGAACTAATAATATCTATACTCATTTCAAGAAAATATTTTCTCATTGTCAAGCATATATATTCACTTTAAGAAAATTCCATTATTCTCAACGTGAGAATAGTTTTCTTGAATGAATAATATCTATACTCATTGCAAGAAAATATTTTCTCAGATATACAAGCATATGATCATTTCAATTCAACAATATCTCTTTATTCTTAACTTGAGAAAATATCTACTTGCGGCTATAGCAAACTAATCATTTACTTGGATGAAAGCATATTGCTTTGAGTGAAGTATTTACTTTTCTGTGTGTACTGTGCAAATTTCACAGGAATATGTTTGTGGAATATGTGAATTCTGTAAAAACAATACAGAAATTTAGCTGGTATCCAATAACCAACGATGTTACAGTTAATTCTTCTTTTACAGTTTTTTTGGTAGATTATTACATTCATTTTCTGTAACATTGCAGATATTTCTCTTTAGGCACAAACTTATTTGTTCTTTTTAGGTCCTTCAAGTATTACCAAAGGAAGGGAGAAGAAAATACAAATCAAACAATGCGAAAACGAAGAATACAAAAAGTACCTTTTACAAATAATTAAATAAATAATTTCAGTATAAATTTAAAAAAATCATTGGTCAAAATAGAAAAATTAAGACACATTCATTCGGAGTAAAAAGTTTCATGTGGACCTATTGATAACAAGTTAATATTCGTTAAGAAGTTAGAGCCATTTAAAATACTGTTTTATTAATATTTTAGTATTTTTTAAGGTATTTAAAAAATAAATAAGTCCTTATGAAACATTTTAAACAGAACAATACTTACGTTCTAAGAAAGAAAGTGTGGGAATAAACACTCAAGTAGAAGATGTTTATACACACTAATTGTATCTATAACAGATGATATCTGTAGTTTTTCTTAAAGTTTGTTAAATAAGAAAAAGCTTGCTCATACATACACAATGTCGAAAATTCGACTGATACAAGGTAATTTATAACTCGAGGTGAAAATTAAATGCAAAAACATATCAAATTATAAATAAAAATATGTGAAGCACATTTAAATTTGTTTCATTGTCAAAATTAGTACTTACTTCAATTAAATTTAATTATTTTTTTGTTTAATTAAATGCAGTCACGAAATTTGAAATTACACTTTAGTTTCCTGTCCGCACAAATTTTCGTCTATAATTGCAACTCACTCTGTATATTTATTGATTTTCTATGACGAGGACCGACATAATTTTCGTCCTAGAAGCTCAGAACTTGTCTGGTGATAGCTTAGTTATCTTATCTGGAATGTAAGATCATATTGAAATCCACCACCTACAACTCTGTTCTTCTAAAGTGCCTACCATTATGAGCAGCAGATTCAAATGATAGGTTTATTTTGTCACACATTTGGAAAGGCAAAAATATTGAAAACAAATAATGTTAGAGTTTGACCAATAACATTGCCAGATTGTTGTTTCCTAGAGGTTATTTTGCTGTTATGTAACACATAATTGTAAGTAATATTGTCAATTGAAGTTAATGAATAGTCTAGAATGTTGCTCGTTGGATGTAATATCGAAATAACAGTGGGTTAGAAAGGCTCCAAATCTCAATTATTCATGGATTGACCTTGTTTATTAAGTCGATATTTCAAATAATAATGCCTGACGACATCACACGGAACCCCGGTTGAGAAACGCTGGTCCAGCTCTTCACTCAGGTATCATAAGTAAGTTATTTTAAAACCGACTTCCGCGGTCTATCGACTTTGGCGGTCCATCGATTTCGGCGATCTATTGATTTCGGCGATCTATCGGCTTGTAGACAATACAACAAAATGATACATCCGTCGAACATCTGTTAAGTTCCAATCAAATACGAGTGACAAAACGTTGAATACAACTCACCAAACTTGTGCAAGCGTGAGTAGTATATGGACACAATCCAGAATCGGCAAATCGGGCGTGATATGATTGTCGGAGGGCATCGAAATCGGGTCCTGATATAAAGCATTTTAGTGCTTGCGAGATTTATGGAGGCTTTTATCAGTTCTGGACCTCCCTTAACGACGACCGTCAGCGGCATTGCGAGGGGACGCCCTAGTCGCATGATCTACAACGTACGGCAACCGCAACACTTGGTCACGGATCCCGGAAAGATATACAGCCAACATGACTGGGCATCAGCACAATTTATTTCCCTCTTCTAGCAGAGGATGGAAAATGTAAATCATTTCGCGAGTGGATGAAAAAAAAAATGGAGGCTTCAGCAAATCGCTACTGACCGGTCGAAATATTGTCGGCATTCGTTGGAGTCTTCAAAGGTGGACGCGAGCGTTGAGTTAATGACAGTACGCAGCCGGTGTAAACATATGAAAGGAGTTAACTCTGGATGTAAAGTAGCGCGCTGAAACATTCACACAACTGTTGATCGTTACGAGCGGTGTGTTATGGCCCCGACTGAAACATTCATTGCATCAGCCGGCATAAAGAGCCTGAATGCGCATTATGCGCAGTTCGGATTCACTCGCCGTCTACATCATAAACGCCGTTTCCATATTTCAGCCCGCCATGAAATTAAGTGCAACCCGTTGCGCTGTTTCATCGTTTAAATTCCACTTGGGAACACGGATTGCCAGACTGCATTTCCAACATGGCTTTTCGAGAAGGGACATTTTGATCAAGTATAGGAGGTATTTCTTAAGCGAAATTATTTACGGTTCCTACCGAAAAAAATTAAACAAACACACGGTTGCTTAAGTAAGCGTCCATCGCCTGTTCGCGAAGCGCCTTAATTAAGAAAAGAATTCATGTGTCCAACCTAGGGCACGAACCCAGGACTTTTGCTGAATGCCTTAACATTCGGACAGTCTGCCCACAAAAATTATGCTAGTGAATTGAATAGGGTATTTTACGGTATTAAAAATACGGCTTGTATTATAGTCATCCTAATAGCTTACAGTTTAAGAAAACTATTTGTTATTAGTTTTCAAAAAAATATGCTGAATTTAACGTGAATTTTATTCACGTCCGATCACGTGATTGAAAGCGCTCTGTAATTGGCTCAGTCTCCAGTGACGTCATTCGTTAGTACGCTTAGAGCGCGTTCGGTTTGCCAGGGTAGGGTATGGGGAGAGCAATGCTCAGATAACCTGGGTCGGCTGTCTCTCTCTTATATTCAGATAAACGCCGTATGACGTTAATCCGCCTATTATGCAGCGCGTCACTCTCGCCGTATCCTACCCGATTATCCGAACGCGCTCTTATGCTTCTCTCGTTTGAATTTAATGGCACTAAAGTGCCATGTAAGCATAACTTTGTAGGTTAGGATAGCCCTAACCTTAAGCTGTCAGATCAGATAATACCTGGTTCGAAAATACGATAGAAAACTTAATCTAGTCAGTTTTACTTATGTCGAAATAATCTTCACAACAAAAAACACTTGTATTGGCCGCTATTTATTTCATTTGGATTTCTACGAGCCAACCACTTTCTTCGCAGTTTCAAATCTTGCGGAACAGCTACAAATAGTTTGTCCGGCGTTTTTATTGACGTATTTCTGCATTGTGGATTTATATACCATTTATAACCCATTTCTATGTAGAAATGGTGAAAACAACACAGCATACAACACAATTACCAAACGGCCGATACACCAAACAAATGGTATTTGACTCAAATAAACATTCTTTGTAGCAAATAAATATATTTTTTCCTCTATTCAAACACGCATTTATTTGAGTTAAACAAAAATTTCTATCTGTGTGGTAATAACAAAGAAGGGCGAAGACAAACTAGGAATTATGGAGAGAAAAGTAATGCGTATAATTTTTGGGCCAGAAAGAACGGAGGAGGGAGAACTCAGGAGACTTATGAACAATGAAGTAAGTCAACGAACAGACAAATACATAAAGACCCAAAGACTAAAGTGGGACAGATACTGAAGAGGCAACCAAAGGTTACAAGAAGAAAAACAACTAGCTGAACTTCTACAATAGGAAGACGATGATGAATGCCCAAGACAAGATGAGAGCATCAAGTCTACGCAAACGTTAAAAACAAAATGGAAATACAGGGATGGAGCAATTTTGCAATGAATAACAGAACAAGTAAAAGCACTCATCGGATTGTTGAAAAAAAGGGAGAAAAGAGTATATATAAGAGTAAGATAAGAAATAGGAAACAAATAATAAACTTAACCAAACTTAACCTTATATCATTCCAGATCAATAGCGTAACTCAAAATATTCTTTAAATTTGACCATTTTGTATATTATACGTTGTTAAAAAATCAAATTTTATTTAACACATGGCGTGTTGTCTTCTCATATGAGAACCTTGCCGTACCCTATTACATCGTCCCTTTTGCCGGGCGCATAAACATATCAACGTACAATTTTTCCCGCTTAAGGCGTGAGTTCTTCAGGCAGTAAACTGGGCCGCATTACGGGCCAGACCCGGAGGATTATAAACAACTCGGTCCTGATGAGAAGTAACGCGTGTTACGTAGTACGCGCGGCGGCCGTAAACCTATCAGAAGCGCCCCCGAGGTGGCGGTGGCGGCGGTATTGCCGCAACGCATCAACGGGGGGCCGCGTCTGTAATGGACGAAGAGGTGAGAGTCAAATGGGCCGGCTAAATTAAGAATTACGATTTCCGCTGACAGACAAATTAGCGTGAAAGCACCGCGTTAGCGCCCCGCACACATGCACGGAAAGATGTAGGGACACAAATACTGGCTGGCGGAACGGCCCGTAAATTTGATTAGGTGACACATTTCTGTCGGCGCTGATGTTAAATTACGACTTCAATATGCCGACACGGCACCGCCCTAAGAGATGTTATGTGAGCCGTGTGTGCAATCCCTGACAGTACGTATTATACCATTATATACCCACCTCCGCAGAATAACACGTTCCCCTTACCCATTGAGCTACCATCATAGTTTCGAACAGAACGAACATAAGGATGTCGGCTGTATTACAATATTATGCGACAATATTTTTGTATGCAAATATAAACTGTCACCTTAAAATCTCATTACCTTAGAGTCAAATATGGTTGCATAACAACATTACGATATCAACGACATTGGCAACAATTCCAAAACAAGCTAATTAAGAATGGAAATTATGGCAGGAGATTAATGATGGCGTGGATGTTATCCGGTAGGAGTAAGAGTCCCATTGGATATCTGTGTCATTGTACTTAAGTAAACCTTTTAGCCATTTAATTTCTTATCATGGCCGGGCGACCATAAACCGGGAATTATGCATAGACGTGGAACTTATTATAGGCAACCATAAAATTTACGATTATTTCGGTCCATTAAGCTTTCCATAATAAAAGTCGGAGCTGCGAGTTGTTTACGACGGCCTGTCCATCACACATGATACTGTGCAGTGTGTACACACATACAGTCGTATATTACCATGTGAGCAACCGACTACACAAGCCCGATTCAAATTCGAACGAAACGAAATTACAACTACCACAAAAAACTATTCGAAGTAGCTGGATTCTTCTTACTAGAAAGTCTTTTACGATACTTCGCTCAAAATAAATCAAATTAAGAGCCAATTCACATCGAAAATAAAATGTTTTTTTTTTGCTGGCTATCTCAGAGTGTGCTTCTCCGCCCATAAAGGCCTTCATAAGGCAGAATATTAATAATAGTATTTATAGAATTTTGTAATAGTAAATAGTAAAATAGTAGTTGGGCAAACATTCTAATGAACTATATCTGAAAAAAAGTAACGAAAGACCTAAAAGTAAAATTATGTTTTTTTCACAGCCCAAATTTATTTTCAAAATAACTCCTTATGCACCCCTAAAGTTACAGTAAAACTATCAACTTTGAATTACAAATAACTCATTATCTCTTAAACGTGGTTTTGGAGTAGAAAAACAATCAGATTTAAATGATTAATAGTAAATAAATTGTATTTCATATAATATATGTGAACTGTTCGGAAGAAAGGGGTCCTACTGCTAAAATAAAGTTTTCGAGAAATACGCGTCTAGAGTACAGCGCTGCCCGGCGCCAAGTAATAGTATAGATACATGTGTTTGAAGACTCATAACTCTGAAACTACTTATCAAAAGCAAATAAAATAGTGTTATATATTAGTTAATCATTTCTATATATAGTGTATCACTATCAAAATTTTCTACGGTTTGGTTTAAAGGTGAGCGCGACATAAGTATAAAGGGGTACCCGATTTCTGCAGTTTTAACTGTTTTAAATTAACACTCGCCTTTCCATTTTTTTCTTCTTTTCTTTCTTTTCTTCTTTTTACAAGCAAATTGATTTGCTGGTAAAAATGTCAGATCATGATCGAGTAAAATTTGGTATCTTGTCTATTGTTTAGCATTTATGCTTTCTTATGTTCTTATGTAATACTGGTTGAAAACTAGTTTGTAAAAATCGGGTACGATTTTAAACAAGTCTCATGTTGAAGTTTAAACCGAAGAGCAGACAGTTTTGATAGTTATACACGTTATATAGAAGTGTGTCAGGGGTATTACGCAGTTTATTTGATTTTTTTCCGTCATTTCAGAGTTACGAACATCTTTGAGGTATGTTTGAGTATGCTTTAGTTAGGGCAAAATTCACGTTGCTAATCAAGTCGTGCTGTGTTCACATGTTCCGGGCTGTTTATGCACTACAAAATTATAAGATTTTTGCAAACTGAAAACTTCAAAATTTATAATTTAGTAGTATATTAATTATTATTTTTGTGAGAAAGGTATCTTAGTATTACGACTTGTCACTGTATGGCGATTTCGCCATTTATATTTCTATGTTTCGTTACTGCAGTTGCATACTATAATATCGGTGGTATTAAACAGTGAATTTCAAAAATAAACGTTGTAAAAATGATTTTGTATAATGCTTAAGGTACTGGAGAATTAAATCTATAAAAAGTGTTTAAAAATGATATGTTGTATTTTGACTACTAGGGTTGCTGATAAGAGTTACAAATAGGTTTATTTGAAGATCATATTAATTAGTATACATCATTTTGAACTAAAAACATGAATTATTATTGCTTATTCCAGTCATACATACTTATCATTCTGATAAGAGTTACAAATAGGTTTATTTGAAGATCATATTAATTAGTATACATCATTTTGAACTAAAAACATGAATTATTATTGCTTATTCCAGTCATACATATGTAGTCTAAAACTTACTACGATTATATTTCGTTGGTAATATGGCGTAGTGCTCGAAAACAATTTTTTGTGGGCATAATAATGTATTTTTCTGTGCAGCATTTACAACGTTATTCGACGTTATTTAGGTGTCTCAGAAAACGAATTAAAACTAAATTCGATGCCGAAGAAATTTTCCAGCTATGAACCGAATGTTTTTTGTGCGTTTCGCAAACTTGAACGCTTTTTCTCCAGTATAATGTTTTCAACTGTATATCTCGAACGGACATGTTTGTTTGAAAATATTTTATTAAGTCGATTTCTTATTGATATTGTGCAGTTCATGTGAATTTTATTTGCAATAAGGAAAAAGAAAATACACCATGTGACAACGATGTACGCCAACAGTACCCTCTAATATTGATTCATCCCGCGAAAATATAGTTTTGTGGAATCTTCTATCTTACTTTGCTAAATTTGGTCCGATTGATGTTGGATAAATTGCATGTTAAACAATAAGATTGCAGCATTTCGTATCTGTCAAAACTCCAAAATCGATAGTTAGCCGTACTACCCCCTTTCTTCGAAGTCGGTCACATATGTTAAATGTAAGCATGTAGGCTTTTACAAGATTCGTAAATGGTGCGTTTCACGCATCATAATGCTCGCTTCTTCAGAGCTAACTGAATATTCTTGATGTATTTTTTGTGGTAATTCTAATTTCTCAATGGCTTTATTAATTTGCCAAATACAAATAATATCAAATACAACTTTTTCTAAATGCTGTATCTCAGGAACGATTGCAAATTTAACTTTCTTTTAATATGATTATAATGTAGATTATGTTCTTGATATATCGACAAAAGTATTATCCCAATTTTGTCAAAAGATTGAGCTAGGACTCTACGATACTTTTATCCTGACATGAAAGCAGAAGCATAAGTCATTCCCATAAGCACAACCAACCACAATTACATAACCTTAAGACTCCGGCTTCAGAAACGGGATTACAGAATGAGACCGAAGGAACAGCCGCATGTACAAAAGGAAGTCGTCCGGCGCGGTGTCGTACTCAGCAGTTCCCCGATTCCAGGCCCGTTAATCTCCATGGGATAATTTACGATCATCCCACACACTAGCAGGCCGCCAAAGAAAAACATGCCGTCCCGAAGGAGACATAATTAATGCTCGCCCGCACGACCGGCCCAATGATTAACAAGCCGATAAAAAGCGTTGAGGAGTAAAACGGCGTAACAAGCTACTAGTACAAGGCGGGCTGAAAAGGGACCGCGATCACTACGCCGCGTGAGATATCGTTGACCGAACCATAAGATAGATCTACGCTCAACCCACGCAACGATTACGCTACTCGATATACAGATAGCAGCGCGGCCAGTTACAAGACAGCCAATTAGAATACCGTCTTCACGGCGTCTCACCAGATAATAAGATAACACCGTACTCACGGAGAGCTTCTACCAAGGATATTGCTGCGTCCGTTTGGTGCTAAGAGACCTGAGAGGCAAGATTGTTTCATTTGATTGTGAGACGGTGCATAGAGGTAACTTTTTGAATCGCCCCAGAGATGTGGTTTTACTTTTCGCCAACTATGATTCAACTGTTTATGTTCTGGTAGCATGGAGATAAGGGAATTCGAAAATCTGTAGCTTAAAATTGATGTGGTTGACATGGGAACAAGAATTAAAGAAAGAAAGCGCCATTACTTGTCAGGAAATCTTCATTGGTGACCATAGAGGAGTTGAAGCTGTTAGGAGATCTGGCGTTGACGAGGTGTTGAATGGAGAAGCTCTCCTCATGGTAAAAGAGGGTGGTAAGCACTTCTGGGCATCACAGTTACGTGTACCAGAAAGCTGTTGGTCATGCACAGTAAGTAAAGATCACCTAGTCTTGTCTATGCAGATGTTTTGTATCGACTACTTTTATTTCAGGCCAGAGGATGTTAGATGAAGCAGTACAGTTGAATGTTTTTTGCCATAGATTGTGGAACTCTCCAACTATGTTGGAGTGGTTCGCTCTGTAATTTTAGATAGAGACCCCTCTATATGGCAGCAAAGATACAGCTTTGTAGTGAAACCCACGATTTTATCTTGAGTCTCAAGCAGAATGGTCAGATGTTCGGAAACATTACACAAGTACCCCTTCTAAAGGTGCTCTTACACGCAGCCACTTTTGTTGCGCGAGATTCTATTGCGACACTATGAAATAGCATGTTGTGTTCACACGTGAGATAAAATCAGTCAAAAGTTGCGCCACTTTCGACTAGCGCCAGCGCCAAGTGGCAGCCACACATTTTAAAGTTGCGATGCTATTCACACAGTACACGCCACTTTTCATTGCTGCAACTTGTAAAAGTGGCACGTCGAATGTCAAGAATTGGTCAAGGAACGACTGCGCACCCTCGTACTTGTAGTGGTTGTGTTTATATTCTGCCTCATTATGTTTTAAGCGGCGATAGTGATACTGTGTTGTTGTATATTCCATAAAAAATGGATTCAGATTCTGATGCCGATGAGAGGACTAGAGCAACTGCGTGTTATGAGCTAATGTTAATGAGCTATTCAAGGCCGCTTTTGTAGGAAAAGGCTCTTATTGAAATTTTAACTTTGCCGCGTATTATTGCATATTTTGTCGAACCTACAGGAGAAGGTCCCCAAGAATGATAGGAGGATCTAAATGTAGAGGAATTTCATTTTAAGTTTAACCTAACATTCCCATCAATGTCAATTTTTACGATCGTAAACAAATTATTCGAACAAACAGTCTCGTCTTGGGTTGGGTTGGGAATTACTTTAACAACTAGAAAGAAAATTTTGCTAAATGTGCATTATGCGGAAAATATAAAATCAGTTGTTTATTTACGAGGACTTTAGTTGGAATATTTATTGTAATATTTATTTATCTGTTTCTTTTTAGAATGACATTTATTCGAAATTCTTTTTAGAGAAGAAGGATTTATTTTAACTTGTTTCTGTTGTTAACATTGTATGTTGAAATAATAAATATTTATTTATGTTCTTTTCTGTTTAGAGAATTAGTATTTATCGGTTAGCATCCTTTATTTACAAAATATCAATTTAATAAGTTTTTTACTGTGTTGAAGTTCGATAGTTATCGATGGTTTTAACGATAACTATCGGACACGCCAACTATCGATGTTTAACCAACACTACCGTATATACATCCACTAAATGTTGCGCCACTAAAGTGGAAGTGGACCAACACGTCGGTCCATTTCTGTGTGGCGCTAGTACCGTGTTTGTACCTGTTTACACGCTGCAACATTTTATCTGTACGCAACCTTAAAAAATTGCGCGCTGTACTGAAAGTGTCGCAAAATTTATAGTTGCAGCGTTGTTCACACATTGCAATACAAGAATTGCGCCATTTTTTAACTTGCACAATACGAAAAGTGGCGTCGTGTAAGAGCATCTTAAGGTCCCATTTGGCTACCCGTTTACTGTTTTTCGACTCCATGTCATGCCGGCGACCCTCGTTATATCGTCTGCCCATCTTATTCTTTGTCTGTCCCTGTTTCGCTTCTTGGCTCAATCCACCTCGTCGGTCGTTTCCTTGATCCAGCATTCTTGTTCTTCCCTACATGTCCCTGCTATTTTGTCGATATTTTTATGCGTTCTATGGCTATTTTGTCCCTCCAGTTCTTCCAGAAGATACCAAGAGTGCTTCTTTCCATCCTGTGTTGGCTGAACGAATTTGTTGAAGCCTTTTGTCTGTTGTAATCCACATCTGGCATCCGCATGTCATGGCTAGAGCTCGGTATAACTATAGAGGTATCGTAAAATCCAGCCCAAACATACCCCTATCAGAAATGCTCTATACATATATAGTTAATAAATAAAAAAGCGATTTTAAGAAAAATTTTTATGTACATGCAAAACCAAAGGACACTACACGAGTGCTTCTGAAGAACCTAATAACATGGTTCGCAAAACGTCAGAAATTATAATGAACCCAGAAACTATTTAGTAAATTATTCCGGATATAATAGCTATAATATAATTAACTGTATTAGAAATACGGTTTGTATTATAGTCATCCACATGGATTACAGTTTAAAGAAACTATTTGTGGGCGAAACATTTCTACAAAAAAATGCATTATTTCTATTGAAAACCAAAATTAAAATTGAATTTTATTGACGTTATATGACGTGATTGAAAACGCTCTGTAATTGGCTCACTCTCCGGTGACGTCATATCTTAGTAACTTTGTGCTTCTGCCGGTTGACTTTACTACGGTAATTTTCTTACAATGAAAAACGACTTTATTAAAACGGATAATGGTAATTTACCGAAGGTTAACGCTTTGATAGTGGGATTCTTCTTTAAAAATAATCCTTACGCCCCGAAAATAACTAACGTAAAAAGTGCATTGTAAGTATAACCTTATAGGTTAGGTTAGTTTTTACTTTTCACACTGTGATAGAGTAGCCAAGGTAAAGTAACCATCGCGTGGTTAGTCTGTCGCTTGGTGCAACAAGTGTGTGGTCAACCGTGTCGAATATTTGAAAACAGCTCGAATATAAAAAAAAGGTGTATTTTGTTTTTCTAACCTCAAACTGCAAACTATAAATTTTTATCTATAAATTGTAAAAACAACACAATTACCAAACAGCGACGATGCCCATGATTACAGACCGACTGGATGTGTTGCCCGGATATCTACTATGCTGTGACGTCAAGTTTGGTGGTCCTTTTTGTGATTAAATTTTTAACGCTGATTTTTAGTAATAACTCAGGAAGTCATGACGAAAGAAAATGCATTTATAATGTGAAGGAAGTGAATCATCTTGAGTGAAGGAAGACACACTCAAGATGATATTCCAATAATAGTAAAATGCCCTATTCTGTGGCATCATGCTAAGAAGCTTCGCTCCAACATTATTTCACCACGTTATCATATAAAACGATACATTTCTCAAGAAAGGATTTCCCATTCCCACCGCTTCTTCGGCTCTGGTAATCTATCAATTACAGAACAACCCTTTCGATTTTTTTCGTTGGGGCATCAATCAACCCCCGAAGGCGTTTGCCCTCGGGTCCTCGACGATCCCGGGCGGTTCCAGGACTGTTTACTTGGGCCGGGGTGTTTGTTACACGGACAGGGGATAATGAGATGGATCTTGTTGACAATAGAGGGCGCGGCGACTGCCTGCGCCTTTATCGCTACCATCAATCATAATCACTCAGATGGTCAGCACGTGTGGACGACGGATGTCTTCCCGCAGTTTGCTAACTTCTCGCCTCTGTTAACAGCAGATTGTGAGTATTTATTCGTGTATTCAAGGAGTACCTATAGTTAGGCTTGCCATACGTCCCGGTTTGAGACATCGGGCCCGGTGTCCCGGCCGGTTTGGTATTATGTCCCGGTCAAAATTCTTAACATGCTATCACAGATTTCTATCTTAGTTGTCAGCAAGTTGAAATATTTTAGAAATGTACAAAGAGCGCAGGTCAAATTTTCTCTGTCAAGAAAACTGCCCTCATGCTTTTGATGCTACCTTTTATGAGAAAGATATACATTATCATGATTTGAAGGTTATCAGCAACAAAGTGTTAAATAGTGACTAATCGATTAATGATTGTAACAATATTTCAACGCAATTCCACAATTTCGAATTTATTGATACGAATGTATTTCTGTTACAAAAAGATGTTTATAACTTTTACATAACTTGTTTATCATTTCTCTGCGAAATGAAATTGTAGATGAAAAACATCCATATGACAATATTATGTAGAGCACCGACTGGGGGAAATTTATATTTTAGTTGACTACGTAAATAAAATGTTTATATTTTTTATAAATATGTTTGAATAACTTTCTATCATACACCAAATTGTAGGCTATTAGTTCGGTTACTCATACATGAATGCTCCGAGGCGAACTACTGAGGTGTCTTCATTTGAACATGGTATATACATTTCGTTGTTCTGGTTTAGCAAAATATATATATAACTTTTACAAAAACGACTGCATAATTTTCTACCATTAATCGATATAAGTTGTATAATGGAGGTTGTTTAGTACTTTGGTATTGATTTTAGAATATTATGTACAGGGTGTCCCACGCTATAAACAAAGTATATTAATGGGCTTAAGAAATCAAATTTACGTTTTTTCCATACATACAAGTTGCAGACAGTCATACGCTCTACAGCAAGAAAATATGTTGATGCTTACACAATATCCCACAACAACCTACCAACACAAACTTATGTTTGCTTAAATGGAACACTAGGTATATTATTGCAGTTTTCAGTAAGATTTTTATTCTAATTGTTTTGACATCAACTTATATTAGGCTTTTGTCAACTGCTTGAGATATTGTGAAATTAAAATCAAAAACAAGCATTCTTCAAAAAGTCTTTCCGGGGTAAGTAACAAGGATAAAACAAAGGAACTAATTTTGGATAGTAAAAGTATAGTAATTTTTGACAGTTATTATTGATGAGCGATTCTAATATGACATCCCGAACAACTTGACATTTGCTAAA
Organism: Aphodius sticticus; assembly: GCA_963966075.1. NCBI lineage: Eukaryota > Metazoa > Arthropoda > Insecta > Coleoptera > Scarabaeidae > Aphodius > Aphodius sticticus. The sequence continues at coordinate 521,825 of OZ014513.1, forward strand.
TAATGTAAAATAGTTTAAGAATTTTAATTGGAACACCCTATATATCTTGACTTACTTCGAAAGATCGACAACAGCTAAAAAGTTATTAAGCTTATCATTTGTGATTATTAACAATAATAATACACAATAATTCATAAATTAATATTAACTATCCAGATTGGTCGACAATCTTGTTGGTCGAAATTCAACAATCTCACAAATGTAGTAATACTTCTGTTCATGCAACAATTTACAGCCATTGTAAACTGCTACTATGAATTTATGTGACAGTGTCAGTAATACTTTCATAAGAATAAGTAATTAAATAAATTGGTAATTGTAAACTGAATAAATAATAAGTATTTCAGTACGATTGTCAAGAGTGCACAGTGCACATGTCAGCCCTCTCAGGTCAATGCGTATAAGTCTCGAACTTCAAATTCTCGGTGGAAATATTACATTTTCCATTGTTTCCACAAAAATATTTTGTGGTCTTATTTTATTCTTCATGATCGCCATCGTAGTTAATATCCCTATAAATTACTTCCTCCGCGTTAGAGTAAGTCCGAGTATTTCCAACGATAGTCTAATTTGACTTCATTTATTGTTCTACAAAATAAATGTTGGCATCTCAAATTTTATGCAATGGTTAAAACATAATAATTTTTAAATTTTTATTAAATAATAATCCTTATATTTAGAAAAGTATATTATCCAAAAATAAAAGTGGTTCAATAAGTAATTATACATACCTCTTTCTGTTTTTTTTTTTGGTCACAAAATTACCGATCATTTTGATTTATTCTACGTTTTATTTGGTAAGTATTCGTTTAGTTGAATACTTACATAATTATTTTATGTCTTTTCGAACGTCATTCCTGTCCCGGTTTGGAATTTCATAATTATGGTAAGCCTACCTATAGTTATTAACTATATTTTATATTATTTAGCTGTAATGGGTGCTACAACTATCTGGTTGGGTATGCCACCTAATTGACAACTGGTTATTCGGTTGCATAAACTATAATTTCCAAAGCTGTCAACGTTTCGTTAAAAAAATGTGTTGTTGCCAACTGTGTTAATGAGGTTGCATACCAATGCATACTCAACGCACAGAGGTATTTAGGAACATTCGGTATACTTCTTACAGTCTTTGGCATACTACAGAATAATACACATACTAACTTTGGAGAATGCTGTGATGAAAGCTCTGCGGGATTGCCAGCAGACTGGAGGCATTCGAGCTTTACTAAATTGACGTTGTTGCCCTCAGAGACGAATACGATGATTTGCAGACCCCCCGCGGAGGGTAGCCGCCATACCATTGTGCACGCATCACGTCTCCTGAATATGGGTTGCTGAGACTAATAACCCCGTGTTATTCAACAATTTGGATGTACTCTAGCCCCAGGTTCAACAACTGCACAATGGGGAAGTTCATGTAAAATTCGATAAACGCACCTCCGCGCCGTTTGAATCGCTGCGAGGCATTTCTGCTTTTGTGCCAATATCGGTCATTGTGCTTCCGTTATTTAAAACATCAATTTTCTTTTAATACTTAGGCCGGGAGTTATAACTACCTATTAGATCTCTGAATAGTTAGTAGTAAAATAAATCTAATCGACAAACAAAGAAATCATAATTGGGCTTTCAAAATGTTGGACAGAAACTAAAGTCTCAAACAAGTTTGTCTAATATTTTTATATTTTTTATTATTTATTTTCCACACTGAGTGACGCCGAAAGCCAAAATGCCTATGAGATGATCGACCACATCCTCAAGAATAACTTTTGTACCTTCAACGGTAACACAAAAACCAACTACAAAATCGAAAATGGTCTACCCATTACCCATGGGATCCCCCATTTCAGAGGCCCTTGCTAACATCTTTTTAAACCATATTGAGGAGGAGCAGGTATGTTGACGATGTTCTATGTCTTTTGGGGGGGGGATTGAACTCAACGACTTTAAAGAGTATATTAACCACATACTTCCTAATTTGAGTTTCACCATAGAGATTGAGGTGGACAAGACAATAACTTACTTGGATATAACTATCCGAAGTGATTCAGATATGTTCATATAGTTCATCTTTAGCATTTGCAAGAAGCCTACTACCTGTAGCTCCCTCATCCCTCCCGATTCTTGCCACCACTATCCACACAAGTACTTACTTACTTAATGTAAGAATTTTAAAGATTTGGCACAAATACGTTTTCTATTGCTAATTAACAAGATAGGTATGTTATATTTACTTACCCGTTCTAAACTGTTGCGTGCGTTACATCAAACTATTCCGTGTTGAAACGTTTATTGTACACTATAAATCACAATACACATCCCCAATAAATCACAAGACACATCCCCTACGGGTACTTCGTTGTTTTCGTACTAGGTTAGGTTCCGTGGCGCCAGCACGTGCCAGCATCACGCGCGGGCGCGCGAACCTTGACAAAATCACGGTGCGCATATTTATTCCAGAGAAAGAGATTACTTGAAAGAAGTGAGAATCACTTCAGTTAAATAATTGGTGGGTTTTTATTCAGTAAACAATACTTACTTATATTAAATGTCTTATATTTTCTTGGATCAGTAACTACGCACTTGGATGGATTTACTATTACTTCGTTGGAGAAATTAACATATTTGGGACGAGAAATTCAATTACTTCTTTCAATACAATATTGGTTCTTATAAAGAAAGAATTTATTTGTTGACAGCATTTATCTGAGAAATTATTTTACTTATATTGAGTATGTGGCATTTCTTGTATATACCTAACTTTCTACATCCAAGTAAATATGCATTTGAATCTAGTAAATAAATTCAAGAAATTATGTTTTCTCGTTCCAAATAATCACTTTTCTGTGTGTGGTAGAGGTAATGGTTTCAAGTCAGCTACTATCAACAAGATCATTAGAGGGTAGGAGAAAAAGCACACGCCACTATATGTCAAACCGATGATTGGTGATGATATCTTGTGGTAAAGTTTTACTTTTTACCACGATGATGTGTCCGATAAAACATCACAAATGTATTGTTTTCCAAATTCCTAAAATTCTTCTTTTTTGCTGAACCAAAATACCCAGAAATACTCAACTTTACCGGTACCAACTATAAAAATAAACACTAGAATTTTCGGTTCTCTCCAGTTTCCTGTAACTAATTCTAACCTCAACATTGTTAAGATAGTTCCAAAACAGGGGGAGGAGGAATTCATTTTCCGGTAATCGGTATTCGGGTTTGCGGTTTGTCGGTCCCTGTTAAACTCCGCGTGTCACGTGATTGTGTAAATCGCGCGAAATTAAGGTCGCCCGACTGCTGTCAAATTGGCAGCCTGTGAAAGGGTTCATTAAAGTGGCAACAGAACGTAGAGAGGGCGCTTTGAAATTGCACGTCAAGCATTATGAAGGTTTTAGGAGACCCCGTTACAATCATTATCGGTAATAACAACTGTTTTCGGTGGCAGCGGCATCACCAGACAGCCGTAATTCATTTAAAACTGTCTAACCATAGAGGTTGGAATGACAAAGGGGTAATATAAATCTAAGGAAAGGTTATTTGAGTAAGTATATTAACAATGGAGTATTATTTATTCAATAACAGCCCAAGGTGATGAATTTAAGAGCAGAGCAAAGGGTTTACTGGCTGTTCAGAACAGCATAAACGTAAAACCGTCCGGAAAGAATTACATTTTCAGTATGCGGTGTTGCGTAAAGTGTGTCAAGCGCGCGCGTGCATATTACAAACAATTTAGGGACGGCGGGGGACGAACGGTAGCGTGGGGGAAGTGCGCCATAAAAATTTACGGGCGCATTTCATTTTAAGGTCTTCATGAAGTCAAATATCAGTCACGCCATATAGAAGTATTTACGGCGCTGGCGTTGGCGTCGGCAGTGCCGCAAATACATATCTCATAAACGTCAGTGGCAGCCAGGGCTTATTTCCCTACCCACCGCCCTATAAACATTGAAGAGGCCGCTGCCTTCTCTATGTTGCCAATATGATGTCATATTTTATTTTGATGTGACTGCGCTTTGATTTAAGAGCGACCGTAAAGCTCACCCTTCTGCCAGTGCACCCTCGCTGCTCAAAGGATGGATGGCATGGATAAAATCTGCAAAATGCCGATAGTGGAAAATTACGAGCAATTTCTAGCCTTGTGACGGGGAATATGTGGAATATGTGACCGCGCCGATAGATGTATCCATATCATGAAATATTTTATTATTTAGGTACATTTTAATTTTCATATAGTTGACTACTTCTAAAACCGTAGAATGACATATTATTCGAGTACCTACTTGTAACTTCAGCTAGGGCTTCTCAAACTAATACAAATACTTTCTTGTTGAATTAATGTATCCAATATAACATGAATTATTATTATTAGTTATTATTATTATATGCATTATGCATACACACACAAAAATAGTTGAAAAAATGATAAGAAGAATGAGTTTACTTTTAATGGCATGAATAATGACAATAATTTGAATCGCGGCGTTATGTTTCCCACACAACAAATCAATTTGATTGACAGCAAAGAATTGGCAGAATCGGCAACTCTGCTTTAACCCAAAATACTACTAATGCAAAATACTTGGAATTGAAAATAAATCAATCATTTTGGTAATTGTCTAAATCGGTTTGAAATTACCATCAACAGAAATGAAATATCACTTTCTGCTTTCGTATTATACAGGTGAGTTGTGCCTAGTATTAAAAAAAAGAATATAATTTTAAGTTCAAATACACACACAGAAAAGTGATTATTCGGAACGAGAAAACATAATTTCTTGAATTTATTTACTAGATTCAAATGCATATTGACTTGGATGTAGAAAGTTAGGTATATACAAGAAATGCCACATACTCAATATAAGTAAAATAATTTCTCAGATAAATGCTGTCAACAAATAAATTCTTTCTTTATAAGAACCAATATTGTATTGAAAGAAGTAATTGAATTTTTCGTCCCAAAAATGTTAATTTCTCAAACGAAGTAATAGTAAATCCATCCACGTGCGTAGTTACTTGATCCAAGAAAATATAAGACATTTAATATAAGTAAGTATTGTTTACTGAATAAAAACCCACCAATTATTTAATTGAAGTGATTCTCACTTCTTTCAAGTGATCCCTTTCTCTGGAATAAATATGCGCACAGTGATTTTGTCAAGGCTCGAGCGCACGCGCGTGGTGCTGGCGCCGAGGAGCCTAACCGAGTACGCAAAACAACAACGAACTACCCGTAGGGGATGTGCCTTGTGATTTATTGGGGATGTGTATTGTGATTTATAGTGTACAATAAACGTTTCAACACGGAATAGTTTGATGTAACGCATGCAACAGTTTAGAACGAGTAAGTAAATATAACATACCTATCTTGTTAATTAGCAATAGAAAACGTATTTGTGCCAAATCATTAAAATTCTTACATTAAGTAGCTAAAAATATTTACCGGGAATAAAAATATACACTTCATTGAAGACTGTTTACTTACTTCACCAGAGTACCACTTTCTTAAATTTAGTAATTATCCCAAGAAATAAAATTTCTTGGTTGAAGTTAATAATCTCTCGCGTATATATCAACCTACCAAGTACTTCAGCCAAGTAATTCTCTCTTCGTTCGAGAGATCACTTTTCTGTGTGTATAGGTACTCCATCTGTAGAACTTTTTACATAATTATTGTTATATATCTTTTTCTATAGTTTCTGAAAACAAACAGTTGAAAGCTAAGCCGGTCCTGTTTAGCAACTCATTGTGAGTGTGCGATCACTAATGTACTGAATACGGTCCGACAGGTAACAAGTGGGAAGAAAAACAACTTTCTATGCGCATTAATAACGAAAAAGGGGCCGCTTAATTTATGCCTTTAATTACACGTCCATTGTGCAATTAGCATACGGAACAAATTAATTCTGGCTTACCGCATATAGCGAGTTATTTATATGTGTGTCATGTATTAATTAATTTTTCAGATAGATACACCTCAACGATAACTAATTATCATTGTTTGTATAATTGATTCTAGTGGAGGTGCCCGCCGAATGGACTCCACTACGTTACACAATGTCGGACATTAATTATGGCCTTTTTTCGAGCACGATCCCATAACTTATGTGAGCTGTCATTTACGCTTACCGGCCATTTATACACGGACCTAATCTGTTACACACTGATTAATGTTATTATATTGTAAGCACTGTGAAACTAAAATCTCTCTTTCATCATATCTGCGGGATTAACTCTCTCTCTCCGATTCTCTTGAACTTTCGATGTTGTCACGTGACTTGATTGAAAAAAATGCGATTCTAAAACGGCCTTACTGACGTTTTTTCTTTACAAATTTGAGCAACGTGATTTTTGTTAACGATGCATATGTGACTTAAGTTAGTCAGTCATTATTTTGGTAGATCGTTTGGTAGAAGAACAAAGATGACATTGATGAACCTCGATGACAGACAACATAAAATGGGTTGTGGGAACTGATAGAAGCGCAAGAGGAAATCAATGAAAGTTTTGAACCTTGGTATGTGTGGTTGTCGTTATCGGAAACAAAGACGTTACGTAGGATAAAAAGAATTAAATTCATAACAAAAAGGTGTTTTTTTTATAAATCTATAGTACATGAGTAAATGATTGACTACGAGTTACGATGGTTTCCACATACACTGAAAAATGTAATGTAAATGTAATTTTACACTACCTACTATACATGAATACGAATACGAAATGTGAAAATACACACAGCGAAGTATATTCTCAAAACGTGAGAAAACTATTTACTTGCGGTTATTGCTTTAGATGAAAGTTAATATTTACTTGGTTTGAAACAATTTCTTTCATTTAAGAATTCCTTGTTGTCACTATTCAATAATATCCCAATCTCAGAGTTATTAGTTTCGGTTAAGTATATAATTTTCAAGCCAAGTAGTTTAAATACTCAATTCAAGAAGTTGATCAATATCTTGAATCAAGTAAGCCATTGCTTGCAACGCGCTTGCGCATTTACACTCAAACGTGCACGAACGTTGCCGAGATTTAAGATTTTTCGCATCGGCCTTTGCCTTCAGTTAGTTGGGGTCTGCTATGGCGTCGTGTTCGCTGACTACCGAGTATTGTCCGGGAAGAGTTCAATATGTAAGTATATCTTTACTAATTTTGTAGGTACTGTACGCAATAACTACGCGATCTATAATATTATGAAAGTATATAGTTTTAATTTTGCGTGAATAGCCTACAGTACTTATGTTCAACGTATTTGCGATGCAGTTCGTAGTTGTGACTTGTGACGCACACGGTACGTAAATTTTGGCTAGCCATATAGTGGTCACCAAATCAACATATATGTCACAGAAAACTTACTTGTGTAATATAATGGAAGCAATTTGATGTCTAATAGAATATGGTGTTTTTTTCCATGCACTAGATATTGTAGGTAGTGATAATTTATAAATAGGTAAGTATATATGTCATTAAGCAAAGAAATTTCATACAATAAAACAAATATCATTCGCTAAGTTATTGTCTACTTATTTCACACAATTCCCTATCTTTTTAAAAAAAAACTAAAACAGTAATTTCTATTCAATACATTATGATCATGTTCTTGAACTAATAATATCTATACTCATTTCAAGAAAATTATTTCTCATTGTCAAGCATATATATTCACTTTAAGAAAATTCCATTATTCTCAACCTGAGAATAGTTTTCTATTATTATAGCAAGAAAATATTTTCTCAGATATACAAGCATATGATCATTTCAATTCAACAATATCTCTTTATTCTTAACTTGAGAAAATATCTACTTGCGGCTATAGCAAACTAATCATTTACTTGGATGAAAGCATATTGCTTTGAGTGAAGTATTTACTTTTCTGTGTACTTTCGTGAAGCGATAAGAAGGCGGTCTATATAGATTATAGAACATAGTCTACTGGTCTACTAGTCTGGTTAATCTTGATTCTTTAAATGTTTAACCACGCGAATCTGTATCCTGTTGGAACATAGAAGAGAAGGTCGTGATGTAAGCCGAGCATCGTCACGTAGGAGACCTAATGAAAAAGATTAACTCGAGTAGATGAAGCATCTAATGGATTGACGTCGCTTGGAGTGGTGTAAGTCACGTCGTGTGGACTGCAGATGGCATGGCAGAGGCGTAAGTTACGGCCGGCACGTTGAAACATCTCCCATAGAGGCACTCGCCGAAACACAAATTAAATATTTCCACATGTGGTGGAAGCAACTGCTGCCGTATATCTTCATTTGGCGTGGCTGGTGGGACACGGCCTGGCCGTTACTCAGTCGGTAAATGGCCGAGAAATCAGAGTGCCGGCGCGCGGGGTTTTAATTTTTAACTTGAATGTGCTCCTGACATTTACTGCCGCCCGTTCCGTTCACTTTTTACGGCCGAACGAAACAAATGTGTTAGTGGCCGCCGCGCCGCGCCGCGCCGCGCCGACCTAATGCAATCAGTGAATTATTATATTTACGTGTCGTTTAGGACCCGGCGACCCTCGTGCATGTGCGCGTCCGAAGCGACATCTCGCGTTTTTATCGCTGCGCTTGTCAGGCGATATTTCTCCGGCTAGATACCCCATTGTAATGGACGTCGCTACGTGAAAAAGTGAACTAGATAGCCAGCATTTACCTTCGCCTGACATTTACTCAATCTGCTCAATTGAAAATGTATAGGTTCCCAGTGACACTGGTTCACTTCTTTTTTACTTTCATTATTTACTATTAATAACTTAACGTATTGTATGACAATTGACATTTCTTTCAACAATCAACATATACGTAGTTTTAAGGTAGAGTAGAGCGGGTCTTAAAAGTCCATTTTTAACATTTGAAGTTATGTAAGTACGTAGGCTTTCACGGCCAGAATCATTTAGAAAATAAACTGCTTCCGGGTTATGCCGTGTGTCAAGATTTGTTAATGCTGACGTTACGCGAACCATGTTGCTCGCTTCTTCAAAACTAATTGAATACTCAAATACTAAACTAAAATACTAAACTAAACAGGAAGATTCTTCGTCAGAACTGGAATCTTTATTTTCTTCTTGTCAAATTCTAAAATCTTCTAAATTTTATTAACTATGCCTTCTTAGTCACTTTTTTTTCTTGTTATCTTAATCTTGTTCTCAGATATTCGTTTTCAAGAGCATCGGTCAAAATTGCAGTTTTGTGGCGTTTTAAGCTCCGCCCTACCTACTATTACTTCAAGTTGTATCCATAATGGTCCTTGTGCTTGGCCACATTTTTCAGTTTCCTGGCAGTTTATCGTTGATAAAAGAGTTGAGGTTGGTGTGCTATATCTTCCTAAGAAAATCTTCATGATGATTAGCCTTTAGCTTAGTTGTATAAAATCCCATGACACGTTACGTCGTGACAAAACCGCCATCTGCCCGATACAAATGAGAAGCTTAACAAGCCGGATTCGGTGCGTTGCGTACCTACACGCAATCTTTTGTACGTCACCTGAGCATGTAATACGATAGGACAGGGTATACCGTCAACTTCCCAACCATGTCGCATCGGATCAGAGGGCTTAACCAAGACACCGGTTTAATTACGGATAAGACCCTCCTTGCATTTTTCGACCTGGAAACGTGTTTGCGGTCGTCGCAAAAAACGTCGATGCATTGTACTCATGATAGGTGTTTTGTCACCGATGAGATTACATCAATATCCTTCGTACTTACTTATAGGGTAACATGTGGTCTCATAAAACTTACGAGGGGACATTGTAGATGGATGTTGGTATGTATGTTGTGGTTTGTCATCTTTGATTTTTATCTCGTTTATCTGGTTGAATCCTATATATATATATATATATATATATATATATATTTCTTTAGTGAATTTCATGATTAGCATACACTAATCAATTTCCTTTCTGATCGGTTTCCGGGAAGTGATTGGTATACAGCATAAACAACAGCGGTGCGAGATTTTAACCCTGCGGTATACCATATTCGGTAATAGCTGATAGTTGTCCATTACTTAGTTCATTGACTACTTCTCAAAAATCCATTTCCAATTTCCTGCATGTATCGACAGTCGCTTATTAAATCAGTAATGAATGGGAAAGCAAATAGAAATCGTTGCGATACCATCGGAGTAATCTGTTCGGTATGTCTTATAGTCGGTAGATTGCACACGATGTCTTGTAGATTCTATCTGTATTAACTGGTATCAACACCGATACCGATCGTAGATTGCGGTATGCTCGGTTGGCCGCAACCCCAACTGCCTGTCCGTGGCTCCGTGTCCATGTGTGAGAGCGTCTGTGTGAGTGCGGTTAAGGCCGGAACGACGCGGTTCAGCCACCATTACAACGGAGATAATAACAGCCCAGGCACATATCCCTGTAATTGCTCCACTTGTAATGTAAATTCGTCGACGAACAGAAAAGATCTTAACGTTTTCTCAGCGTTAAACCGGTTAAATCTAGCCGACGACGAGGTGACGATAAAATTTCATTACCTTGGAAATGAGAGTGTGCACTCACTCCATTGTCTACTCAGCTGCTCCAAGAAATCCCAGTTGAATATTTGTTAAGCGAGTTTTGGTGCAAATATTATAATATTATTGTTTTACTTCTCTTTCCTAATTTTCCTTTTTTTGTCTTTTATTTGCCTTCATTGTTCACATATATCTTTGATTTGACTTCCTTTTGCTTCCTTTGGCTTCTATGTTCCTCCCTTCCTTCTATCACCAGTCCCCTCCTTCCCCATTCCTCTTCATCCTTCTTCCTGCGTCGCTCCACCTTCGGCCTTCTTCCTTCTTCGTCTTCCTCTCCGTTCTTCCTCCTTGATCCTTCCTTCCTCCTTCCTCCTTACTCCTTCTTCCTCCTTCCTCCTTCCTTCTTCATTTCTCAGCATTAAACCGGTTAAATCTAGGCGACGACGAGGTGACGATAAAATTTCATTATCTTGGAAATTAGAGTGTGCACTCACTCCATTGTCTACTCAGCTGCTCCAAGAAATCCCAGTTGAATATTTGTTAAGCGAGTTTTGGTGCAAATATTGTAATATTATTGTTTTACTTCTCTTTCCTAATTTTCCTTTTTTTGTCTTTTATTTGCCTTCATTGTTCACATATATCTTTGATTTGACTTCCTTTTGCTTCCTTTGGCTTCTATGTTCCTCCCTTCCTTCTATCACCAGTCCCCTCCTTCCCCATTCCTCTTCATCCTTCTTCCTGCGTCGCTCCATCTTCGGCCTTCTTCCTTCTTCGTCTTCCTCTCCGTTCTTCCTCCTTGATCTTTCCGTCCTCCTTACTCCTTCTTCCTTCGTCCTTCTTCCTTTTCCTCTCCCTTCTTCCTCCTTGAGCCTTCCTTCCTCCTTACTCCTTCCTCCTTCCTTCTTCCTTTCTCAGCGTTAAACCGGTTAAATCTAGCCGACGACGAGGTGACGATAAAATTTCATTACCTTGGAAATGAGAGTGTGCACTCACTCCATTGTCTACTCAGCTGCTCCAAGAAATCTCAGTTGAATATTTGTTAAGCGAGTTTTGGTGCAAATATTGTAATATTATTGTTTTACTTCTCTTTCCTAATTTTCCTTTTTTTGTCTTTCATTTGCCTTCATTGTTCACATTATCTTTGATTTGACTTCCTTTTGCTTCCTTTGGCTTCTATGTTCCTCCCTTCCTTCTATCACCAGTCCCCTCCTTCCCCATTCCTCTTCATCCTTCTTCCTGCGTCGCTCCACCTTCGGCCCTGTTCCTTCTTCGTCTTGCTCTCAGTTCTTCCTCCTTGATCCTTCCGTCCTCCTTACTCCTTCTTCCTTCGTCCTTCTTCCTTTTTCCTCTTCCTCTCCCTTCTTCCTCCTTGATCCTTCCTTCCTCCTTCCTCCTTACTCCTTCTTCCGTCTTCCTCCTTCCTTCTTCCTTTCTCAGCGTTAAACCGGTTAAATCTAGGCGACGACGAGGTGACGATAAAATTTCATTTCCTTGGAAATGAGAGTGTGCACTCACTCCATTGTCTACTCAGCTGCTCCAAGAAATCTCAGTTGAATATTTGTTAAGCGAGTTTTGGTGCAAATATTGTAATATTATTGTCCATTTACTTCTCTTTCTTAATTTTCCTCTTTTGTCTTTTATTTGCCTTCATTGTTCCCATATATCTTTGATTTGACTTCCTTTCGCTTCCTTTGGCTTCTATGTTCCTCCCTTCCTTCTATCGCCAGTCCCCTCCTTCCCCATTCCTCTTCTTCCTGCGTCGCTCCACCTTCGGCCTTCTTCCTCTTCCTCCTTGATCCTTCCTTCCTCCTTACTCCTTCTTCCTCCTTCCACCGTCCTTCTTCCTCTTCCTCTCCCTCCTTCCTCCTTCCTTCCTCAAATTATTCAAGTTATTTTTATTCCTACACAAATTCAGAATTACATTGAAACTCATTCTTCCTTCTTCCTCTCCTCCTTGATCCTTCTTCCATCTTCCTCCTTCCTTCTTCCTTCTCCCTTCTTCCTTCTTCCTTCTTCCTCCTTCCTTCTCCCTTCTTCATCCTTCCTTCTTCCCTCTTCCTTCCCCCTTCCCTTCATTCGATAACACTCTCGGTGCCCACACTTCTCCGTTGGAAGAAGGAGACAAGTTTAAAGAAGGTGTTTAATAATTACTAAAGTATAACGAGAAACATTTCAACCTTTTTTCATATGTAACCAATTTACCGGCTGTAGGTACTCTAAGACGCGGAATGTACCACATGTAAAAAAGCCCACTTGAATATTTAATCTGTGCTGTCAAGCGTAATGAAGGAATACGCAATTTGCTCTTTGCAGCGCAGCGTTACGAACTACTTACAGGTCAACGTCAACAACTCAAAGGGCAGTGTAAAGGCTGCGACTGGCCGGCTTTGTGCATACGTCAAAAGTGTATACCCTTTACCGGACGAGCCGACCAATGCCAGACTGCATTACATCAAATTCCTTTTATGCACCTCGTTACTCTGACACTTTAATGCTCGAACATGGCAATTCCAAACACCGTGATACGTCAACGTACGTGGTATAGTCGAAAAGTATTCGGAATGTCAGAGACAACACATCTTGTAAAGTTATAAGATTTACGTTTATTTGCTATTGGCTGTTGCCATTGGAAGTACTCAATGGGTTTCGCGAGCATACCATGAGCATACCCATTTCGGAAGTCTGCTGACTTCGGTGATCTACCGTCTTCAGCGATCAGTTGCCTGACAGATTTTGGACCTTCACTGCTTTGAGCTCTTTTTACATGCTCATCATCCTGCTTACAAAATTGCACTATTTGACATCCAAAAACATAACGCGAACTAACAGAGTTCTATGGGTAGACTGAGATTAAACTATGAACAATAATCCACAATCGTTTCATTTTATTTAATTTTTGGGTATTGTTTAATGTGGCATTATAGTGTTTTCTAAGTAGGCTGAAATGAAAGCTTGAACCCTGAAAAGCTACATTTTGAGCATAAGCAGTCAGCAACAGACATTGAAGACAAAGAGGAACTTGTTTCCTTCTGCTTAGATAACCGTTTCCAACAGTTTTCGGATTAAACTATGTATAAGAAGAACTGGTCTAGATAAAAGGCGACTTAATTAATGCGACAAGCAATTACCTGAGCTGCTGAATTAATCGAGCGCTCAATGATTGATCGACACTCAGCCGAAGAGTTATATCGTTGTTTATTAAGCGTAATGATCGAATTTATTAAGTCGATTATGGCGCGGTCCTGCATCAATTTACAAGAAAATCGAATTAGCATTTATTTATTTCGCCGTATCGGCGAGTAGTTTCGCTCCGAGTAAACTTAATGGAATCTGGCCACATCGGCGATAAATTATGTTAAATGTCACAATAACGTATAACTTTATATGCGAATATTAAACCGTTTAATTTCCCGCTTTGGCGACGATCCCGGCTTAATTAATTCGCCGTTTTATGGTGCTCAATTACGCGCTCGTATACGTAAAGTCACCGGCTTAGGCTGCATAAAAACCTAGGTTTACTGCGGCTAATCCCAGATGAGACACTAAGCTGAGAACCGATCACCGAAGCAGGCCTACCTACGTTATATCGATAGATTTTATGCGTTTATCATTTACTAGAAACAGGTAATATTATATAGGTTGTGCTAATTACTTTTGACACGTTTAGGTCTAAGATTCAAAGTTTGCAATTTGATTTACAACAACTTTTGTTTTTGTTTTTTTAATTAGTCATGAAGTAGTTGGTTTCAGGATATATTTTAAACAGTAAATTTGTTTTAAATGGTGAAGGATTTTAAATTATTAAAATATACATTTTCACGAAAATTATAATTTCCGACCGTCAGTTATTACTGACTTATGCCGTCATCGATAATTTCTTTAATTTCTTAATAGTAACGGAATCATTTTGTGGTCTCACATCAGCAAACTTTTGATTAAAAAAAAAAAGAAATTACACCCGTTTTTTTGTGAATAGAACATAAATTGTGTTTTGGGTAGAATTATATGCTCTGAAGACGAACCCGGACTCAAAAATCTTCTATCGTGTAAGGTTTTCGAAAAAAGCCGAAGTTGGACCCCCATTTTCCTAGAAAACTCAAAAGGTTATACCTAGTAACCCTTAATATTTGTACTGTTAGCTGGCTGTTTTATTTTCTTTTAAATTAAAAAAATCTGATGTGGCCAGGCAAATGACTTGGTAAAACTAATAGTTTAACTGCATGAGCTAATTCTAATTGATCGAGATCGGTCGTGTCTGCATTAATATAAAACTAGTTAGCCAGGATTTGACAGATATTTTCATTCTAATCACATAAGGCAGTGTCAAAAGCTGATGTTTTGACAATGTCAATAGTAGAAAATATGTGTCACCTCCTGGCTAACTAGTTTTATTATAATGCAGACACGACCGATCTCGTTCAAATAGAATCTCATGCAGCTAAATTATTAATTTTATATATAGTATGATAAAGTCATGTGCCTGGCCACATTAGATTTTTTCAAAAACATTTTCAATATAATCAGAAACGTATTTACATTATTTTCGTTTGATTAAAAAACTATTTAGGGGTTGCTAACGTCTGTCAAAAGTAAGAAATTGACAACTTGTCCAAAATTGCACAAATTGTCCAACTTTGTATTAAACTTATTTGTAGTTTAGAATTATTATCACTAATATGACCAACATAAAAAAGCAAACAAGTGACAACTGAGACTGGTGTGCTTTCGTCCATAAAATCTGATTATGCAGGTAGAAATTGTTATTTGGGTGTAGCTTTGTGGACGTAAATGTTCTATTTTATTAATTTTGCGCTTATTGTTTTTTTTTTCAAAAACTAATAGCTTGGACTATAGTATTTTTTACAAATTGGTATTTGGAAATCTGCGAAATTTTCTGGTATCTACTCTCTTAAGTTTGTTTTTTTTTTTTTAATTAAGGTATTAATTGTGAACTGCAAATGTATTGTATGTTGTATAATTGTATATTTATTGTGTTAATTCGCAGTTCATTTTCATAACTTTGATAGCCGGTAAAAAATTCAAACTCAATTATAAAACACTAAACCGGGTTGAAAAGTGTGTAGTATTCTATAAAGAACCAATGTGAAGTTAGCCCCCAGCCCCCTTTTTATGGGAATTTACGTGTATAGAAAAACTCTAATTACTCGAGTACCCTTAGAGATACCGCAACGACACTAACACTGTTCGAACGAGTATTCTTCGGCCAATCTAAAAGTGGAAAAGTCCGATCCGAAATATGTAAATTAGTGGCCGTAATTAATTAATAACTGATTAGGTGACACGGAATATTTGCAAAAATCGGGATATTCAATGGGCTGTATCTCGTTAGGCCTTTGTCCAATCGTAATAAAACCAACACTCCAAGAAACGTAACAATAGCGATAATTACTGAATGGTGAAACATAAAAGGTCGCATATGCGGGCATAAATTGACAAAACAGAAGCGGATTACTGCACCGGAAGCGGTAAATCGTCCATGAAGTGATTGCGATTATTTTTCACGTCGAATGAATGCGGACAATGTGACAGGCCATTTCCCTTTTCTCTTCTCACCTCTCGCTGAAAATCTACTGGAGCACAAAGTAAGGTACATTCCTATCACACAATTAATCCCAAAATTAATAAACTAATAGTCCGTTTAGTAGGTGTTATTTTACCGTGTTACAGTACCTGAGAGTCTTGTCGTGCGTGTAGCTGCCGTATGTCGCGCAACTGCATGAGCAATTTTAAGAAAATTTCCCCAGGGTTACGTCCTTAGCCGGCGAAATAACATGCTAAAACATGCACCTGTAAACACTGCGAGTGCGATAAACAAGGCCCCATTCGGGGCGTTTATTCGCGCGCGAGAGGCGACGAGTCGGTAAAAAGGACCTCTCCGTGTGCAGCCGTTACGCTACATCTACATTTAAATTGCTACAACACGACTAACTGTCGTGACAAATACATTCCGGATACACATCTTAAAAGGGGTCGAAGGTTAAGGGCGTGCGCCTCGTAGGCGTAAGGACCCGACAACACACACACACTTTTTGCATCCCGAATATTTCACGAATGGTAATTCTACTACACACTTCTTACACCCACTCGTGGTGCCACCTACGACATCATTCGAAACGACACGCAGATATATGGCATTGACAAGAAATTATCGAATTTTGACATGGTATTGCATAAGCTTCTGTATCTTTAGACATTTTATTCATAATACATAATTACCAGTGGCCGGACAAAAATGTATGTCTCGCAGTGCTAGAAGTCGCCCAGCTATGAGTGTGCGTAGCGGGCACGCATGAGTCAATAACGGCTTATGCGGTCAATTGGATTGATATCCATAGGCGCGAAGCGGCTGGCGGTCGGTAGTAAACCGAGTGAATTTAATATTAAATGTTTGTCGTAACTATATGCAACACGTGCCCACTGAAATATTTTACTCATTTCTTGGATATGCATTGAACGATTGTATTACTGCATATTTTTCTAAATTATCTTCAGTAAAATTATTTCGCTTAGATGTTAAAATGTCTTTAAACCTTGAAAATGATCTTTCTACATCGCAGCTAGTCACAGGCGCAAAAGAATAAACCAACACCAAATTGGAATATTTTTGAGAAACTCCTTCATCCGTAACTGAATTCGTAGAGATTTGTTTTAAAATATTATAATCCGGACTTCTATGTAGGTACTACCGCATCAATTTTTTTTTGTAATTTTTTACTGATTGGTGCTTCAATGCTTCGTAACCTTTCGTACAGAGATTCAATCCTTTGAAAACTGCTGGCAAGTTCAACATTTTGTTGTTCTAGAAACTTTATGATTGGCAATACTTGCGCAAAATTTGTATCAATAAATTTTAATTGTTCAAGCAAATCTTGTAATGATAGTACTTTTTTGCAGTCTTTACTAATACTTACTAATACTAACTGCTTCATCAGGCAAATTTAAGACGAAGGGTTTGATGATATCAAAGTTTCTTGCATACAAAAATTGCCGCTTCTAACCATGTACCCCATCTCGTAATAACTGGTTGTGGTGGCAAAGGTAGATTAGGGCACTTTACCTTGTAAAGAGACAATCTGGAAGGAGCTTTCAATAAAATTTTTTTGCATGTGCTTATTAGCGTATTCACGTCTGGAAATTCTTCCCGAATAAATTCACAAATTCTATGAATAGCGTGTGCAAAACATGTCAAATGAAGAATATGTCAAATGAAAAATTTTGTTTAAGTAATTTTCCAACTTTTAACATAATCGCAGCAGCCAGCGTCAGAAACAAACAGTAATACTTTGGTAGCGTCTGTGATTCCTACTTTTTTATGGCGTCATTTACTATTGTACATATCTCTTCAGCTTTGACGGTACAGCGAAATTGAGTAGATATTAAATAGGGTTTATATAAGTTGGACCCCTAACAATCTGACAACGACGTTGACCACACATCTACCCTTCATATCCGTAGTTTCATCTTCAGAAACCCAAATATATTTATCGGATAGTTTTGACTTTATTTTAGAAATTGTTTTGTCATATTGCCCTTGTACGTAATATTTTCTAATTGTGGATTCATCGGGTAAGTCTCGTCCAGTATACTTCTTGATAATTTTTTTAAAAACGGGATTATTAATGTTTGTGAAAGGTATATTAGCAGAAATAAATGTTTCACATAAATCATCAAAAAAGTTTTTAGTTGACGTTCCTGATACATTTTCCATGTGATTTTTTTATTTTTACATGAGCCCGAAGACATTGTTTACTACAAATAATTAAATTGCGTGAGCAGAAATTGTAAACCACTTCCCCTTTCTTAACGAACGTGAAAGTATTGCCAAACTCAGCTAGCAAACGATTCATTGCAGGATTTTCAAACAAAGTACAACTATAAAATAAAAAAAATAAATCAACTCTAAGTATAAAACAGAAGAACAAATTCGAAATGGAAAATAGAAACAGTTATTCACACAAAATTTCAAGAAACAACACAATTGAAAGAAACTGCTCAAATTATCTATCGACGAAGCGGAAATTTAAACAAGGCAAGCGACTGTACTCGATCAACGCCAAAGCAGGTGTAGTGGTATGTACACCATGAGCCGAAGCCAGACCGGCTAGCGGCTCGCGTCCCCACCAGCACGTGTCCCATGCACGACACTGGAAAATACATTTTTGTCCGGCCACTGATAATTACTCTCATAAGTTCTTCATCTTGTACAGTCACAAAGAAATAACTTCAATTATGATATGTATACACAAAATTGCCTGTGAGACTCCTGGTCGACAATTACTCTACTCCAAAGATATAAAAAAAATCTGCTGTCTAAGAAAAGAAATGTAAAAAGAAAATGTTTCCTAACTAGATCACCACGCGACAACAATAGATTAAACAATCACACTCAACAACTCAGAAGAGATGCTAAAGAAAGCCCCAGAGTATGGCTTGATACCTGGGAGAGATACTTAAGCAGCTTCCAAGGAAGGCTGTAGTAAAGTTTACGATTCTTATCAATGCTGCCTCAGACTGAGCTATGCGCCCAACTGCCGAAACTGTGGAAGTTGGCAGAGGTGATCATGAAACTGAAGACTGAGAAACCTTCTCAAAAAACTGCGTCATATAGACGTCAATAATTGAGAGTCTTTTTCGAGATAATCAGTTTGGATTTTGGAACAAGCGTCGAGTACAAAGGGTTTGTCCATTAATTTCCACGCCGAAAAATAGAAAACCGCGGTAGTTGATGGCCTGATTATTGAAAATCGCAATGAAGCCATAAACTGCGGGCAATCGGTCCGACCTCAGGCCGCTAGATAAACGTACCGTGCCTGTCGAAGACCCGTCAGCAGCAGATTTCTATATTAATAATTCAATTATCTAGGCACGCGGATTGTTGATAGACCCCCGTTGACGTTTCCATTTCATCGCCGATCGTGGTTTGATTATTTCAGCTAGATGCAGATAGGTAGATGACACGACCTAGCGGCCATTGCGGAAACTATTCGCTATGGTACGTCAAAAACACGACCGGCGCGGCGACCGCTTTGATATACGAGATAATTAATCGCTTCCATATCATCATATTTTCATTCCATCATCAAAGTCTGTCAATACACGTTTTGATTAATATCTGCGTATAGATTTGGACAAATTCACGTGCACACACCACCGGTGGTGGGTATTATTTACGCCAGATCGTTCGAATATGTACCAAGGCAAAATCCAATGCCCGGGGTTTTAATCTATTTCCATGTATGGATCGTTTTTAAAACAGAAATTTACGAGACTGGCAAAAAGACAGCAATTCACGACTTGTATTAACACGCAAGGGCACACAAAAACACAACCCACATCCATAGAAGATACATCACCTACAGCCCAGTCAATAATAAAATTGTCAAATATTTGAGATTTGACGTTTCAACTATACAGAGTCTGTTATAAGGAACGCCAGGGCCGGGAATACGAACACTAGACCTATACTATAATTTTATTGTAGGTAAAAAAACGACACTTGTAGTGATTCAGTAACCCAAAGTAATATCTACTACAAGTTTAAGGTTCTAAGAGATTTCTGTACATATAGACGTGATCTACATATTCTAGATAGATAGATAGATAGATAGAGAATTTTTGAGGCAAAACTTTGGCGTATAGTACTTGTACACCCCTATCATTTGATATATGTTTCATAGCAGAATTCGAAAAAAAAAGTTATGGCTAACATCTCCGCCGTGTACGTTCTTTCTTATTGCAAAATCGACCTTTAGAGTAAAATTCTTAAAAAGAAAGTAGTTGTGTATTTGCTTTTATTAAACTGATCTTTTAGACAAAGCACTAATTACTCAAAAATAATTGGGTTTGTAATAATTGTATCTTAGCACTTATTGCCCTAAAAAATAGTAAGGTGTAGTAAAAGTAGTAAAAGTGCGGAATATGTGGTGCTATTAAGAAAAACATTAGTCTGAGCTGTTACAATCTTCTGGAACAGCCTGTATATGCCAAACTTATTTTAAACTGTGCATCCAGGCGTCCCTCATATTTTCCGAAATCACTGTTGCGACACTCTTTATACTGATAGATGAGCCATCATTGTTTGAAATAGGCCCCTCTTTTAATTTGAGATTTTCACCAAGGAAATGAAGTTTATAATTTACAATTGAATTGTTTCTTTATAAATTCAGGCATTAATGTTAAATAATATGAATATCATGGATACACCATAAAGCGATAGGTACACGATAAAAGACAGAATACCATTATTAAGATTTACATAGGTTTAGATGCAATTATCCGATTACGGCATCTGAAAGTCAGATTTTACAATATATGTATGTATTCGTGTGCATCTGAATTTATGTCGGCCGTAAAAAGTTAACAACCGGCGGACAAACCATAACTCAGAGATTATTTTTGAACAGACCGACGCGACGCGGCGTAACTACACGAGCAACTGGCACAGCTAATGTATTTCACATGTTCCCCGTTATTAAATATAATTTGTGGCGTCTAATTTTTGTGAGTGGGTGGTAGCATATGTAAAGTTACGGCCGAGGACCTGTCAAGAAGTTTTAATGGACCGTACAATCCCGCAGTGATATTCCTGCTACCAAAAACATAACGTCACTCTTCTATATACACTGAGAAAAATGGCTGTAAAATTACACGTAATCCCAACCTTAACTTCGTAAAATTACAACGTATGTTGTGATTTTACTATTATAATAGCGGGTTTGTTGATATTGTAACGCCCAGACGCATGCGCTACGTTTGATCAGTTGTTTTGCAAACGAACGCCGGCACGCATACCATCGAGTGCAATATGTAGTTGGGCGCGTTGTATTTCTGTCTCCGGTAAGTAACAATGATACAGCGAACCAAAACTTACCTAGACACCATGTAGGTGTAGGTTAAAATACCACGTCACACTGCAGAACAATTGTATTGCCTTTGTAGATCACCAACGACGACAATTAGCCATTAGAAATTGATGTCTTAACGTTAACGCCATACCTGGATGAAAGCTGTAAGTACAGTCTTCTACGTTTCTTGAAAATTTGCTTTAAGATTAAAGGGTTTTATAACAACAGAAAGATAATGTGCAATCTTCTTTTTAGTTTAATTTTTTTGTGTCTGTCTAATATGTTCCTTGTTCTTACAGATACAGATGCGGTACATCTTGCACCAAGTGTGTTTGTCAGAAAAAGAGTGAACGAGTATGTGTGTTCATGGTTGACCGAAGTGCATTTATATATTTATCCGTGTGTTTTCTATGTTTAAGTATTTGCGTACGCTAAGTATTTATTAATTGCTTCTCTGTACTTTTAATGTATTTTTATGTCCCTCAAACAATTTTATAAGTAGGTACTTGTATACATCTACATATTTACTTTTTTACAAGTAATTTTATCTTTACCATTTTGTTTCACCGTTTGTACTATTGTAACGTTTGACTGTGTGCATTATGTTATTGTTTTTTCTTGTATTATATGATAGATAATGTTAAAATCTACTCAAGATCAGAATAAAATTATACAAATAAAAAATACTGCATTATCATTGAATATTACACTGAAATAGATGTAAAATTATTACGCATTACCTCATATTTCATTTAAAATTATATTTAAATTGATGTTCAAATATTACGGATTGCCCCATATATCAGTTAAAATTACATTAAAATCGGTGTAATATTTCAGCTAAATTCTTGTAAAATCACAGTGTAAATATACAATGACAATGGAAAAATACAATTGAGATGTAAAATTACACCGATTGTCGCAGTGCAAAAAAAAACCTACTATTCCTACTGTAAATTCACATCAAATTTTTTTTCAGTGTACACTCCTCTCAAATAAATACACCGTCTGACACCGACATTACTACAGAAAAACAGGAAAAAGTGAACAAAGGGAACGAAAGTGCGAGATACGTTCTAAAACGATGACGTTTATCGAATTATTTCGTTGGTAGAAGTATACCTTCAGTTATATAACTGATGGGTGTCAGCTGTATTTGATTGCACTTTATTGGATCTCTGAATTTAAAGAGCGTTGGATACATCATAACACTAACGTCTATATTTATAAAATATGACATTGCATCGCGAGATTGACGATTAAAAAGTCGTAAAACTATAATTAGAGTGCCTCTCCCGTCGAGACATTTGACGGGTGTGAAGTTTAAAATACCATACTCGAGGGGAAATTATTTTCACAGAGTTTACAGCAGCTACAATATTTTCTACGAAAACTACAGTTTTCTTGTACTTTACTAGTTTGCGTGCCAGCGTAATGTTACAGATTATGTCGTCACCGTTCCCGTCACTCTTTAAATT
Source organism: Aphodius sticticus (assembly GCA_963966075.1). Taxonomy (NCBI): domain Eukaryota; kingdom Metazoa; phylum Arthropoda; class Insecta; order Coleoptera; family Scarabaeidae; genus Aphodius; species Aphodius sticticus. Next base: position 544,628 of record OZ014513.1, read on the forward strand.
GCTTCGCAACGGTATATCAACTTTTTCAGAACGTTTTAGCCCGCACGAAATAAGGGACCGTTCTTTGCATGTTTATGACTTTATAACCAAAATAAATATTGTAAAAAAAATCACTGCCGCTTTTCGAGTGAAGATAATCCTCAAGCCATTGTTCAGACGCCGTTACATCCAGAAAGACTAACAGTTTGGTGTGCTTCTTTAAAAACGATGCCGGCCAGAGGGTTACAGTCAACGGAGACTGCTATAGAGCCGTGATCAATGACTTTTTCGTTCCTGAATTGAATCGCCTTGATGTGGGGGAGCTGTGGTTTCAACAAGACGGCGCAACATGTCATACAGCGCGTGCCACAATCGATTTATTGAAGGAAGCGTTTGATGACACATACTTTCGCGTTGTGACCTGTGAATTGGCCTCCAAGATCGTGCGATTTAACACCGCTGGACTATTTTCTGTGGGGGTATGTGAAGTCGCTAGTCTACACCGATAAGCCAGAGACAATTGACGACTTGGAAGACAACATTCGCCGCGGTATTGCCGATATACGGCCCCACATGCTGCAGAGAGTGATCCAAAATTGGACGTCACGATTGGACTTTATCCGAGCCAGCCGCGGTGGCCATATGCCAGAAATCATATTAAAAAAAAATAGTAAAGAATTATCTTTCAATTAAAGCTAATTTTATGGCAATTTACACAATTTATCTGTGTTTTATACCTCTAAAAAAGACACCCGTTATATACCTGAAGATGATAAGATAAGATCGCTGTCTAGAGCGACTGAAAAATGACTCGAAATGCTAGTTCATACGGTCTTACTCTATAAGCTGAATGGGTTGATGGGTAGACAAACTGCCCTTAAGGGACAGGGCGGGTTAAAGTCAATTGCTGGGCGTTCAGCCTCACGTCCACCCCTAATATCTGTCCGACACCCCAGAGAAATATCCACAGAAATTGAACCGTGATACGCGGTGGGATTTCAACTAAAACGTAGCACAAGTACGAAGAAAACATTCTTGTATACAGCGTGTAAGGTTGATTTTAAGGAGGAAATTATATATAGTATTAAGAATCCACCCGCTGACTTCAGCGAAGAAGAATTTTAGGTTAGGAAATTCGTGTTAGACTAGAAAACAATACATTTGTTAAGTTTAAGCTAAGTTTAAGTGTTAAGCATTAATATTGATGTTCTATACGGAGAAAATACTCGGTGGCAATCTTAACAATTGCATAAAATGGTGCATGTGGTAATCCATCTTTAATAAATTAGTAATTATACGGAGTGATTTATAAATTAAAAATTTTTCGAAATAGCTGATGGCAGCTATTTCAAATCGGTTGTAGTATTGCCAGATCGACTGTTCTAACGGTTCTAACGTCTACTTTAGATGTTAAGGTGCGTATTCACGTGACAGTACATTTAACTCCATTACTTCGTTACGTGAAAACTGAAAAGTTGCACAAGAACATCATCTACTGTTTTATTGCTTTCATTTTAATAATCGAATGTCAAACGTCAAAACTATTGAAACAACAAAAAAAAACGTGGTAGTGCGTACTATTTACGTCGTCAATTTTATTGAATTCAAAATTAACATACCAATAACAAAAAAATATTGAAAATCTTTTGAATTTAGATATCAGAAAATTTTACAGATTTCCTATTAAATACTTGTTATAATTTGACGATCGTTTTAAATGTTATAGTTACTATGATTTTGAACTACGTATTTTTATATTACAGGCGGTTATGAATTCAAAATGGATGTATTTGACAGTTGATTACGTGTAGCGGTTGGTTATACGCGTGACTATGCTTTATGAATACGGGCATAATTTGTGAATTGAGTCTAGTTTTTGAGAAAGAATATGCGCTTTTTGTTCATAAAATGGACTAAATTCACTAATTGTGAAGACCGACGGTGTGAATTCAGTTTAGCTTTTGAGTAAAAAATGCGCCTTTTTGTAGTTTTACACTCGGTTTTTTCACATACAAATCACAATTTTGTAATAATTTATTTAATACGCAAGTTTTAGAAGGAATTTTTCTTTACAATTGCAAAAATAATAATGTAATTGTGTTTCTGATCTTTAAATATTTTGAAAAGATACACCTGCAGAAAAATAGTTTTTTGTAAATTAAAAAGTAGTCTATCCTGTATTCTCCAAGAGCATATTATAATTAAAATTGTACTTGACTTTCCCACCTACCCCTCACCCCCATCTTCAGCGGGTTCATTATTTTGCCAATGTTAACATGTCCGCTTTTATCGTTCATCCCTTAGGGATCAAGTATGGTGCCACAAAAATGCAAACCGGAAAGATGAAATTCGTTGCGGTAGAGAACGAACTTTACGGTTTACGGAGCGTCACTATAATCGCGGAGTGGAAATTATGTTCATTGATCTTTTTACGCTACGTTATTACGGTGCGGTCACGTCACTAGACTTGGTCCTTTAGCCTTTATCCTGTACCTATACCAATTTAGCTGTATCCCAGATGTCAAAGGAATCCGCAGGTCTATCAACCGACTTTCTATTAAATAATGATTAATTATTTCTAGATCGCGACGATTTTTTAACAAGTGTTCGCGCACTTTTAGGAACGCCGTTTGCATTTCTGGGCTCGACTTTAAAGAAGGCTTTGCAAAGGTGCCGACCATATCGATAGCGATTGGTTAAGGTAACGATCGAGGTAATGTGAATAGTTGCGATCGCAGGCAGCGGCTTCTTACGCAGTTAAGATTCTTGGCCCGCTTATGGGATCGCCCGATATGCAAGCTATTCGCCCTGCAATTTGTTTACTGTTAAATTATTGTGCATTACTGAAATGCGCGCGATGACTTGTTACTGCGAGCCAATGGAGAAATTTCGAAAAACAATACCTGGCATGCGATAAATCCGCTAATGCTGTGTTGTAACAAACGCTTACGTCCCGTATAATGATGCCATTGTAAAACATGTGCCAACACTCGGCCTATAAATCACTGTTATCGTGCCTGGTATGCATTTTAATTTTGTGCTTCCTGTGGGTTTTATTCTATACGGTTCCTTTCATTTTAACTTTTAATTAATATTAATTTTGCCATGTCTTCCATTGTTTTCTAATCGCTGCAAAAGGGCGATTCTTTTATTATGAAAAACAGCGTCCAAATTTAGTTTTTTTAATATGTTCTTTCCCCGGTACATACAATACAAAACATATTTATTAGAAAGTTTGTGGATAAGTGGATACAATTCTCGACAAGTTTTCCTAATTTTTTTCTAACCAATACTTTTGGAGCAACAGCACATTATCAAATGTCATCGTTCAACATTTTATTGTTAATAGTTATGTTGACTTTAGAACAAAGTATTTTTTTAGTTCAATGTTACGGTATGGGTAAAGTATCTTATGCCAGTGAGGTTTTTACCAGAAAATACCCTGCGGTATACGCTTCTGTTAATTGTGTTCCTGAATTTGTGAACAAATTTAAAGAAAGAAAAACGAAACGACGAAGATGGTGCATTGGTAGTCGTTGAGACAAAGATCACAAGATCACAAGAAGAAATGCAATTAATCACAAGAAGAAATACAAGTGAATAGGTCGGTTCGAGAACAGTACAAGTCCAAAAAGTGAGTTCTGAGAAAATTAACAAAATAATTTTGCCGGTGCAATACCTTAAAAAGTATAGCAGTTAGATATTTTGTGCCAACAGACAAAATATAAAGTAGTTCACAGAGAATTAAATGTATTACATATTTTATTTATATTTGCATTAAATGCAGAACTATGATTAAAACAATCATCATGGACATGTACTGCTTTTGAACTCGACGGAAAAACAGCGTACATTTTCAACAATATTTGTTTATTTAAAGCAGTTAAATAATACTATTATTATGATGTATTTTTGGCGTTCTGATTCCAAATCCGTTGTCTTATTTTTTAAATTCACAATGGCGGATCCAATATGGCGACAAGAACATTTAGAAAGCCGTCGAGTGCTTATGTAACTTATTTGCTGTCACATTTGAAGATCCTAGACTCCAAATTCAATGTCCAATTTTCAAAATTCAAAATGGCGGTACCAATATGGCGACCGAAAATGTAAAATTCTTGGATTTGCATAATACTTATTTCCCGTAATATTTGAAGATTGGTAATTAAAAATGTCATGTCAGATTTTCAAAATAAATTCAAAATGACGGATTATACATGGTTAGTCAAAGTTACCGGAACACCTTAGTAATTTTTCAACCGTAAAGAATTTCAAAGAAAAATTCAAACAATAATTGTTTGGCTTTAAACAAGCTATCGTCTAAAAATATTTTCAAAATACAGGATGTTCATTTTATTCTGGAAATTTGGTAAACATTTCTTTTTCTAATAGAACATCCTGCATATTTTACATTTTTAATTCTAAGATTAATTCTAAGAGTTTTTGTAAGAATCATTTTTTTAAAATAAAATGCTTCTTTGAGCTATGAGCAATTAATCGATCATTAACGGATAAAAAATTAAAAAATCAAAAAGAAAATAAATATTCTTAATTTGAAGTCCAGGAGTTTTGATTAATTGTTTATAACTAAAAAATGAGTATTGTATACTATCAGTTACCAAAATTCCAGAATAAACAATAGTTTGTTTAAACCCAGAAAAATTTTTTGATTCTTTTTTTTTCAGTTGGAAAACTATTTAGGCATTTCGGTAATTTCTGGGTGACATTCTTTGTGACATCAGCTAATGAAATGGCCAATTCCATCTTTGGTTTATACAACTTATATATAACCTATGTATTCAGTTTAAATACTATGAATAAATAACTAGATAATGTTTGTGTGTATAATTGAAGTAAAAACATAAAATTATAGCTTTTATTTTGTCCATTTTGCACTGTGATCGTGGTGTAGTTCTCACAAACCAGAGGATTTAAAACAACAACCTTGATCATACTGCGTATGATAAAGGAAAAATCAGGCTACAATTAGTTTACTTTATGCGGAATTTAGAAGAAAATTAGAAATGTGTATAGAAGTGGGAGGACAAAAAGTGGAATAAATTGCGGGATAGGGTAAATATTCTTTAAATGTCTAATGAATCATTTTACGAATAATAAAAAAATCCGATATATTCACATTTGATATCTAAGCATTAAATTATTTGTTCAACTCATTTTTGAATATAATCGACGACAATCTCTTGAGACTGGTCTAGCAAAACTGAGGACTGCATTAGCGCGCAGGTAGGAGACTTATTTGATAATTGAAAGTTTAAACAGGAACAATAAAGGTGTCGCTGTGCAACTTATCCTTCATCGGAAACTAATAGAAACTATCGTGCATTAGTGTTCTGTCCCCTCTATCTCACTCGCGAAGAACCATCATATATCTCTCGATTACTTGTGAAATCCGTGGCCCATAAAATTATCTTGTTGATTGTTTCAGCGTCGTCTAGCTTGATTGATGAACAACGGAGGTTTTGTTAATGATGTTTTCCATTTGGCGCAGTCAAATTGCGCTCAGGGCGAGCAAGTGGGACAGCAATAATAAATTAGCGGCTGGCTGCGCCTCGCCTGACAAGGATTAATAGATTGTATTGTCAGCGTGGACGACTTTGATGTATCCCCGGACCCGCTCCCCGTAATGCCGTTCAATTGAAACTGTTCTCACATTTATTACACGTATATAGCCAGCGCAGAGCCATCAGCTGAGGAATGACGGGCCCGCTGCTGCGTTTGTCATCTTCGTATTATTAATGACCGGCTACCCACGGAATCCTGTTCTCGGTCGCCACCAATTCATAAACACGTATAAATATGTCAACGGTGTCCTGCATGCTTCATTACCGACATCTCAGTTGGCTACCGTAAAAAACGAAAGCTCTTCGATTACCTAAACAACAACCAACTATCCTCGATGTCTCTTTTCTACTTTGCAATCACAATTGACACGTTGTAACACTGTTTTCGGTGTTCCAATGCAGTAAATTGTAACGCTGTTTGTAGTAACTTTAGGTTTTTCGGTTTGTACGATTGGTGGCATTGATATCAAACGTCAAACGTGGAAGCGCATACATAATTAAAGTAGAATAAAACTTGATAGTTAGATTAAAAAATATAATACGATAAGGTGTACGAAGGTTTTCATCCTGCCACACTCGTGATCTATCAATAATTAAAGGACACGTAGCACGTAAAAACGAGTATTTAATATTCATTTTAGAACGTAGAACTATCGATTTTGTCTTTGAACAACATCAGGCTTATCTAAATGTCAGTTTTTTTTACAATTATTATAATACAATAGTTAATATATTATGTACACTCATGGAATTAAGTAAGTTCTATAAATATTTTAGCAGTGTGTCGATGATACATCCAAGTACAAGTTTTTTGTTATTCTGGTCGACCGCTCGGCCGCTAAGTGCAAAAAATTGTCCGTTTACGCTTCAACTCGTATATCGGAAATTTATTATTTGCGAAACCTTGTTCGAATGCTTTGAATTTGTTTATAATGATTTATATGTTTCTATTTATTAGCTTAATGTGTAATTAATGAATGTAATTCCTACATTGCAATGTAATTATGTTTTTATTAAATATGACGTTAATTTTATATTAATAAACATAAAAGTTTTCGATTACATGAAATTCTCATTTCAAGATATTGCATACAACACAACAAATTATACTTACAACCTTATTGCATCTAATAGCTTTTTTTGTGTTAATCAATACAAAAATCAATTTGTTGTTGTCAATATTTTTACTTTTCAGGTTATTTCAGAACTGACATATGTATTAACATTTATTCACAAAATAGAAATAAATTAAAATTAAACTGCTTTAAATTTGTCTTTATGGTAATTTGTTAATTGTGATTTACTGGTGTTTTCGAGATATTTAGCTTCAACGATATTTTGCAGTGTTTAACTTAATAAACAGAAAGGAGTATGTATTTTGTATAGCATGAATGTATCATTACTATTTTTCTATATTATTATTTTGTATTTACTTTACAGCAATATGTTTCAAATATCTGACAACTGAAAATAATGACAAGTATGTATATCACTAATTTACAAAAATTTTTGGAAGCAAGCTCTAAATTTTCGACGAATTTCGATGGAATGTAAATATGTTATAATTATTATTAAAAAAAATAAACCAAAATATACGACCATCTAAAAGAACATTTATACAACAAAAATTATTTCATTCAATTTGACCTGGGATGAGTATAAATTGTGTTGGTAACGGGTATATAATTTCCCAAAAGGAGACGCTTCAGAAAGAAAAGTTGTTGGTTTCTCTTACGTATAGCTTTTATTGCATATTAATTACTCACAATCAGATGCAATAAAAGCTATACGTAAGAGAAACCAACAACTTGACGATTTGAACCAGGGAGATTTGCGTCGCTAGCACAATGCTCTCCCATCTGAGCTATTGACATTGTGCTAGCGACGCAAAGGGCCTTGGTTCAAATCCAGGTTGTGGCTGTAATTTTTGATATATTTAAAATTTACATCCCGCCTGTATGTTACCATATTATTAACTTATAATTTTACTTTGACAAAGTATGTCGTTAAACATTTTCAGTTATAGTTTATATTGTTTGGAAATTAAAAAGACCTTCATTTTTAATGTATATGCATTTTAGCTAACCTTACAGTACACAATTCATACGTCAAAATGTTATTTTTAACTTATTATCGTTGTTAATGCACGCCTCTTAATTTATTTAGAAAACAAATTTAGAAATAAAATTTCCAATAATGTTCCAGCTAGTATATAGTAAATGAAAAATGTGTGCTTATTGAACTGGAACTATATTACAATAAAACTTCTGTAGAGCTCTTTGAAATATTAACAGAAAAAGAAAAATAAAAAATTAATTAGTTATCAAACAATGCAAAACCAAAAATGAAACACATATTATGAAACACATAAATGAAATACATATTACAACAATAAAAGATTATTAATTATAAGTAAAATTTTAACAAATGAACAAAAGTAAATACCAAAATGTTTTGTTTTTTTTTTTCAGAAAGTAGAAAGTAATATGTTTCATATGGTCTTATTGGTTTTCTCTGTTCCTTCTGAAGTTGGAGCCGTTTAAAATAAGATATTGTTAATGAATTGAAAATGTAATTTGCTTTCTAAAAAAAATTGTTTTGAGGAAGAAACGTGGGGCAGCCTGTATATATTGCTATAATTTAAATTATTTTGGTTGTCAAGCATGTATTAGATGTCATGAAAGATAATTGAACATTAACTGCTGTAAAGTAAATACAGATATAAAATTTCCATTGTCCTTCGTACAAAATACATGCTCGTCCTAAATGTAAATTTAAATTAAATTTAGAGAATTTATTTACATTTAGTGAATATATTTTAATATTACAATTCTGAAATAGTCTATATTTAGTGATAATCCTTGGCATCAAGTTGATTTGCGCATTTACTTACTTACTTACTTAAGCCCGTCATCCTACTGCTGGGCAAAGGCATTTACTTGCGTAAATAATATGTGTATTAGTTAACATAAATTTATATAATGTGTCATGATATTACGCAATATCTTAAAAAGAGCTTTTCGTATCATATTATCAAATTTCATGTTTATTAATATTATTATAAATGTAATTCTATATTTAATTAAATGCATTACCTACTCGTAAACTTAACTGTAGTGATCATATTTCATTTATTACATTGCAATGAAGATGTCACATTAAGGAAAAGGTCGGACACGCTAAAAATAAACTAAATCCCGTTACATTACATCCATTGAAAAACCACTTCGTGACGGACAACTTTTTCCGTAGCGGCCGGGTCGAGGTAGAACAGTACACGAATATATAACCGACATACTATTTTCAAATCCTGCGATAGCGATACGAACTTACTTATTTCCATGACTGTACGTCAACACTTACTGTCGCAAGGTTACTAAAAATAGATAGGTCTGTCTGGTAACTTATAGCATACGTCACTCAGCTTACCACATGAAGTTAACTGATATGGAATTTAATGTTTACGTGAGCGTATAAAAATACTAATAATTTTAGTTCATTGTTTTCTGAATGATTTATTAGAGATGTGTCATAAAGCCCTCTAAGCTGCAAGCCTTCTAATACCTATGAATTCATATAAATTTGAATGGGCATATCAAGTGACGTATTCTCGCATTAATTTCGTAACCACTTATTGGTCCAAAGTTGCCAGACAACCTGTAAATTTTGGTATCTTTCGGTATGACTTTAAATTTTTGTAAATATTTATTTAGTTCATGTGGCCACGGCAACCAAATGCATTTTGTGTCAGTGAGGTGCATGCTATAAATCTTACAACAATTAAATGGGCTAAATCATCTCGAGATTGGATAATATTAATTTTAGGTATTAGTTTTGGGTATTATATACCTATTGCATTATTACTAGAACATCATTAAGATTTCTATCAATTTCATTTGTTACCTAAATTGAAAATTATGCATTGAATCTAACTTTGTTCTAAAATTCAAATATGAATATTGTGTTGTAAATAATACTATTTAGTTATAAAATAATTAATTAGGGTTCTTCAATGATTACTTTAAATGTTGATACTTATTCTTTAGTTTTTGGGTTATAGTAGACATAAATAAATTTTAAATTAAAGAATTTCACATTATTTTATTATGTGCTCTTGCTTGATGAGGGTACTCTAATATATTTTCCGTTTGTTTTACGAACGAGGAAGGTAGATACTGGTATACAAATTTAATATTTTACGTTTTATTTTTATTTAAAAAGTGAGCATCTGGCTGTATAGTTTTTGTCCAATATCAAAACAAAAACCAGAACGATACAGTATCAAAAATATTATGCTAATACAACGTTTAGGTCTTCCGCACTTGGCATAAAATTGAGTAATTTGAACAAATTTAGCTTATTTTTGTAGTTCATTTAAGTCAAGGTTCACGGTATTGGGAAAAATAAATCTAACACAAACATCTTTCATGTGAACTGAAAGAAAAAAAAATGACAAATCAATTTTAATTTTTTCTATAATGTTAGCTATATACGGTATACTGTAGTTGCTTGGCCAACCACATGCTTCTATATAAAAAAGCAGTGCACTGTTGCCAGATTGGGTGATTTTCTCTCACATTTGGGCGGTTTCCCTCCAAAAGTAGTATCTTTACCTTAGGGATAAAAGAAACTTTTGAGGGTAAGCTAAAGATTGTAGTTGTTGGGCCGACACATGGGACATAGGACTATCACAATTTATTGTGACGGCAAACTCGCCCAATATTGAGTAACATAGAGACATTGGTACCTTATGGCTAGCAACTGCGTTTTTTGAGTCATCCTTCTACATATGCTGTCAAGAGAATCCTGGAATCTACCGAATTCACTGATCTACCTAAATAGGGGGTCTACAGGTCCACTAGTATTTTTAGTTAAGGTAGGCTGAACACATTTCCATTACCCCTGATTCCCTTTCATGTGTCATACTGTGATAAAAGTTCATCCCGTAGCCTTTGCACCATATAATTTTCTGCAGTATTTCACCGGTGCAAAAGGGCGTTACGGTTGACAGCAGACGTCAAATTACGCGAATGGCCGCCAGCTTTGGCGGGCTGCGCCGTAGCTTCGTTCGGACGTATAAAAAATCAACACGAGACGACAAGCGGGCCCGTCGCCTCTAATTAGAAGCACGGAACGGGCGGGCGTTTCAAAGTTATTAGGTTGGCAACGTGTAATTAGCGAGTATTTCCACCGAGCGGCGCGACGGACGGCTGGGCAACTGATTTTATTGAGGAGGTAAGTTATGTACGATTCGGGCGGTTAATGGCGGCCCACGTTGACTTTGATGAATGCTCCTAAGTGTTTAATAGACTAATCGATATCATGCCAGTGTGCCGTTTGAGTGGCAGTCCCGGTAATTATTGTCGGAGCCTTTCTGCTGACGATTCGAACTGGCGCCCCATTGGCGTTAGTCTGAGTTGATGTCACGCAATGGCTGGAGCCTTCAGCAGGTCGTTACAAGTTACATTTATCAGGTGTAAACGTAGAATTTCAATATCAGTACGTTGCTGGTAAGGGTGCTGTTGGAACTATAGCTGGATATGCTACGATATGCTACGTCGTCCAGTAAACAAGATACAATACTGGAAGGGGAAGATGGAAGTGGTATTAGCAAGAAGACAGCCCAGACCTGGCTGGTCAATGGACTTATTACTGGACAGTGCAGGCCCTCAGGAAGCACCAATGTGAAGTTTTTCAGAGAAGAAGCAATATGCCGACTTTGCAATGACTTTGCAAGATGAAGAAGACCAACGGTATTTGAATGTCAATTATGCAACTATCTGGAAAGTTACAGTAAAAGTATAAACTGTAGTAAATATGTACACTTATTAATCAGTGCATACAGTTACTGGCCATTTTATTAAACTTTTTAGACTCTGCATACACTTGCTAAGTTAGAGTAGTTATTAAAATTAAAAGTAGATTTAAACAAATATGTATTAACTAACACAAATGGAGAATATTGTTGAAGAAGGATATTACGATATTATCATCATTAGGTACTTTATCCAAAATGTATCAGAGGTGATTTTTTTGAAGTTACCAGTTTTTTAAGTTAAAACCAGTAAAAGAACTGATAAAAGCCGGAAGAACAAATGATTTCTTGTCCATGGGTTTATTTATTGCAATACAAGATAAACACGATAAATTCTACATGGTGGGTATTTCGAATTACATAAACATTTGATTATGTATCTCTCAGTTCTATCCTCTCTGAACTTCCATGTTCCGAGAACCGCATCACGCTATTGTTCTAATTTTCGACAACAATCGGCTTGCACCAACATTATGATGAGGACTGAACGATTGAATAGGATTCAGTCAAAGGTTATATATACTGTAAATCTAGTTCACCCATAAACGCTCTATTGCTGTTTGTTTCAAAATAAAGGCCTTAATCACACTAGCACACGCGGTGCAGTCAGAATACAAAACCTCTCTATTAATTTAACTAATAATAGATGCACGGTTGAAGTGAAACACCCATACTATGGAGGAGACCGATAAATTTAATGCTTTTTATCAGGTATTTAGCTGTTGTGGCTTATGTGATCATGAAAAGGAGCTTATAATAATACCTATGTACGCATTAATGGATGAAAAATGTATATTCTGTCCCAGGACTAAATAATGACCATGTTACAAAATAATAATAAGCTTGATTTAAATAATTCCAAATAAATTGTAAATTATTCTGTTTTGCGACGAATTTGCAATTTGCTGTTTGATTGTTTCAAAATGTTTCAAATTTTAACATCTGATAACGTATTTGGAAAATATAATCTTTAAATACGATAGTGGGAGGCCTGTTAAGGCACTGGATACGTCACTACCTGAACAACTAAGTTTCATTTACATCCTGTACATAATAAATGTACAGTACTTGATGTTTAGTTGCGTTATGAATTGCTTTTATTTTAAGATAAGTGAAACAACACCTGCTCTTTAATAACAACTATATATCAGCTTTATACCTTAATAACTTGTCAGCACAGTTTTTGATAGCATAAACGGTATAAGTAAAATTTTATTTAAAAATCATCATATTGAATAGCAGATCTGATCAAATGTATTGATTTATTTAAAAAGAAAGATGAAATCATGCGAGAAAACAGTAATTTAGGTAAATACTTAGCTAGGTTAATGGTTAATGTAGGTGTAGAAGCACTTATTGATAGAAAACTCGATTTTTTTATGAAGAAGGCTAGTTATCTCTACAATTGTTTACTTTAGCACTGGTGTGTGCTAGTATTTTTTGTGCAGAACGACGCGTAGAATTAAAAAAATTAATTAGATACATGGTGTTCCATTTAAAAAAATCAACTTTCTTACGAAAAACTATTTGCTATATTTTGTTGCAGATTATGACCGCCCTGTACACAATTTGGATATGTTAGGTAATCACGCTAATAGAACGCTACTTACTTAATCATAATCTAAGCGTGCGCAATAAAATTAAAAATACTTATTGAGATATACAATTTTGTATACACTGCTATTTTTCCATAAAAATGCCAATAAATCAAAAAGTATAAAGTTTAGGGTAGGTAATGTTATTTTTCATTGTCGTAAAATGTTGCAAGGAATTCAAAATTGTGCCGAAATAGAGCTTGTTCGATAAAAAAAACATAAGTTTGGGTTGGTACTACCTTATTGAACACTCTGTATACACGCTAATAATTTAAAATGTTCGTCTCGGCGTTCTGTATGATTCAATAACGCAAATATTTTTTAGTCCAAGAATAATATAATCACAAGCTTAGCAACAGTCCGGGAGTGACTTTTTCGCCCCTAGATACTTAAAGGGTGAAAGTCGTCAATAATAAAATTACATTATTGTAATTAGTCTGTCGCTTTGGTATTTCAAAGGTGACAACGTTTCAAATATAGAAAAAAATCGTTAGACCGGGCGAAAAGTAAATGCAAGACGGGGCCGAAATGTACAAAGAGTACAAAATTACACTTTTATAGTGAAATAATCAGGTTGAGTTTAATTGCTTATTCTTAAATACATCCCCACAAAATAATCTTCCCGATGCAAGACTAAAATTACGGAAGAAACACCCCGCCAGACCCACAAAACAAGACTCCCTAATACAAGGGCATACGTGAACCATGATTCCTATTGTGGATAATGTACCTATTCAACCTGATTATTTTACCGTAAATAGAAGACTAGTCATCTCTGCAATTGTTTAGTTTAGCACTGGTGTGTACTAGTACTTTTTTGTGCATAACGATGCGTAGAATTCAAAAAATTAATTAGATACATGGTGTTCCATTTAAAAAATTAACTTTCTTAGGAAAAACTGTTTGCTATATTTTGTTGCAGATTATGACCACCCTGTACACAATTTGGATATGATAGGTAATCACACTAATAGAACACTTCTTACTTAATCATAATCTAAGCGTGCGCAATAAAATTAAAAACAGGTATTGAGATATACAATTTTTCCATAAAAATGCCAATAAATCACAAAGTATAAAGTTTAGGGTAGGTAATGTTATTTTTCATTGTTGTAAAATTTTGCGAGGAATTCAAAATTGTGCCGAAATATAGGTTGTTCCATTAAAAAAAAACATAAGTTTGGGTTAGTACTACCTTATGGAACGGCCTGTATAAACGCTAATAATTTTAAAATGTGCGCCTCGGCGTTCTGTATATATGAGTGAAATCAGTTTTAAAATATCTTCATTAACAGAGGCACAATCTTCCGAGTTCGCACTGTTGACACACCCTGTATATCTAAACAATAATAAAAAAACTGTTCAATTGTGTACCACTCTCCCCTACGTTATACAAGCAGTTCAGAAAATATGAATTTGAATTAAGAGTAAAGTTGGGGTAGCTACATTTATTTTCATTATTAATAACAAATTTTTACCGACTTGGAAAGGTTGTTCGGAAGTTATAATCAAATATGGGATCTTAGCGATCTATGAAGAAAAAACAAGTGACACAGAAAAAAAATTCAAGCCAAAATATTAAATTATTAATAATAATTAATATTATTAATAATTAATATTAAAAATAAAAGCAGGTAGGTACTTTACTCTTAACTCAAATCTTATTTTCTGAACACTCTGTATACCATACATAAATTGTCAAATTTGATAGCTCAATCAGTATCAGTTTTCAAAGATCCAACAACTTTTATAAAGATAAAAACGTTCTGAAATATCAATAATAAAAACGTTTCCCATTTTTGCTACCTTTTTGAGAAACAATTAAGTAGGTATATGCAATTCCATTTAAATCAGAGTCTCATATAACATAATAGACACACTTTCTTGTATGAAAACGTGTAAATATTGCTAAATATTTTCGAACTATACTTATAATCATAAACCATGCAAAATGGACTTACCTATTTCTTCGTTTTATTTTGCATTACAGTCGTCCCGGGTCCTCCAGTTCGCAGAAGATTATTTATCCAGGCTTTCCTGTCCTGAACTGACACCATCCCCTCGAGGCAGCTTAGGTCTTCCATATTACTGGCCTCTAGTCCTGCAAAATCCTATCCTACTCGAATCTCCAAAATTATCACCTATAAACAAATATTACAAATTACGATACAAATCTAATAAAAACGCCAAAAATTACTCGACAGTTCTCCAAATTTGACCAAATCCCACAACAAAATCCCGAAAATCAATTATCCATTGAAAATTCAATTATTGTGTTGTAAATTTTGAACACCTTGTATAAGATGTCATGATGAACTACACATAGTCCTATTTGGTTATGTTTCTAGTTTTGGACCACCAATCATGAAACTTCTAGTTTCAATAATAACCCAGATATTCAATTATCCTTCGCTCACATTCCTTACATTTTACACCCTGTAGTATATAAATAAGGCCGTTGGGCCGTTGACTCACAATTTTAACTCACAACTTTTTTCTGTATTACACCACGATATATCACCTCTCGGGCCATGGATTCGGCATTATATTTGTCTTGTGTCGTAGACTCCACATCGCGTGCAACAAGGATTAGCGTAAATTAGAAGTAATAATGTTTGTACAATGCAAAAAGGATTAACAGTGATCAGAACACGTCCGAACATAGCAGGTTCGGAAAATGGAAGAAAATTGAAATGGATTGTTTATAAAGTGTTCACATCGTAGAGTGGAAAGTTAATCAGGTACGTTTCAGAAAATATATTTGCTTATTCTCTTGGAATATGGACTCCGATTTCGGAACATGAAATTTCAAACTTGGAATTAATCTTTATTAATAGTTACTTATTAATGATGAATTTTACTGAAGAAGATATTATTAAATTAAACAGTGCTAAGAAGGGAAGATTGCGTATCTAACGATCAAAACGGCGCAAAAACCATACGTTTTCTTTTGCATGCGGTATATTGAAGCGAACGTGACCTAACCTGCGATGATTTCTAAAGCGTTGAGAGTTATAGCCCTTTTACACCTGTGCAATTTTAACCTGCAATCTCAATCATGCGACAAATCGCATGCGACTTTTCGTTTTACACTATGCAACTTTTGTATATATAGGTTATATGAAAAAATCGCATGGGTTTAGAATCAGTTCTAAATCCCTGCGATTTTTACGTGCGATTTTAGTAACTTTCTAGGAACTTAAGCCAGCAAACATAAATGTAGTAGTGGTACCATTGCTGATAGACGCGTAGCGTAGGCCAAAGCGAAACATAACCTATTCCGCTAATTGTTTTTGTTCGTGCTTAGTTTGAGACAGTTTGTTAAGATGTCGAAGGAGAATCAAGAAGATAAGAAGGAAAATATTGATAAATTCGTGTGGTCGAAATCAATTACTGAAGATCTAATCGAACTATATCAGAAGCAACCATTGCTCTACTGTTCTTCTCTGCCAGAGTACAAAAACAAAAATATAAGGCTAGACGCGTTAAATGTAATACAACGAGACTTGGTGGCGAAAAATGCCTTAGCTGCTGCACAAGTCCTCACAGTTGAAGCAATTAAGAACAAAATACATAATCTAAGGACGCAGTTTTTTAAGGAGTTGGGAAAAATTAAAATTAAAAAAAAAGTGGTGCCGGCACGTCGGACAGATACACACCAATATTGTGGTATTATGAACATTTAACATTCCTTCAGGAATCAGAGGCAACAATGGAGTCGGAGTCAAACTTACTAGAAGTCACGCTACAACCGGAATATATTATGGATAGCGAGGATAGCCAGCCAGAGCTCATATTTGATGGCACGGTTGAAGATTTCAATTCTTCAGAAATTTTGTCACCGACACCCAGTAGCTCAAGAACGACTCCAATGGCAAAAAGAGCAAAACTTATCCCTAAACCCCAAGAGGTTGCAGAATTAATTAGCGCTACAACCAATGCACTAACAAAACGTCATTTGCCAAAACCATCGAACACGAATTAAGAAAAATTGCAAACCCGAGCATTTTAAGAATGGTAAAGAGAAAGATTTTTAATATTGTGTTGGATGGCCAAGAGAAGCATATGGAGTAACCCTCTATTTGTTTACTAGAATTTTTTTATTTTTGTATATTAACTTTTTTAAATTTTTTTCTTAAAAATCAAATAATATTGTATTAGCAAGTGTATTTTTATTTAATATAATGAATAATTTATAATGATTTTAATATACTATAATAACTATACTATAAATAATAATGATAATAACAGAATTAATGTTAGTTTATGCCAAGTCATTTTGCCAAGGTACTGCTCCTTCAACACTATTGAAAAATTAAAAAAACTCCTGATTGTTGTCTAAGGCTGAACGAGCACTTCTGTTTCCAGCTACATAATGCATATTTAATGACGTATCGCCTATCGATGTTTCATCTCGTATGCCATACGTATTGGGGCATTCTGTTTGTAGAAAATTATGCAAAACTATACAAGTCAAAGTTCATTATTTACTAAATGTAGATTTACCCGATCTTTTCGCTAAGCCATGGTTTAGTCTACCAACGCCGTTCCGTTCTTTGTCTTAACAACAAACTCGCAGCTCCAATTATGATGCTACGGAGAGCAATTTCCTCTAAATCGACGACGTTAGGCATTTCAACACATCTGTATATCAACACATCCATCAACAATCGATACTAGCAAGGTTTCTTATACATATAAACGATAGTTTTGGTGCTAAGAAGGTTATGTTTATGTATAAATAACAACACAACGAGGTTATGCGATGCGTGTTGATGTGTGTAGCACTGTTGCCAATCAAAGAAGTTACAGTTGTTAAAAAATAAAATCACTGATGCTGAAGCCATGCAATTTATTAAAGTTGCACAGGTGTAAACGGTCGACAAACGGTGATAAAATTGCATGCGATTTTGAAAAATCGCACGGTTGAGATTGCAGGTAAAAATTGCATAGGTGTAAAAGGGCTATTAAGTCGTTTGGATCACAAAACCATTCAACATCGCTGACGCGACACTGCCTAATCCTGAAAGGTTTATGTTAGGTTTGGTATGGAATCACTTAAAACGTATAATATCAATAAAATGAGCATTGCCTGAGATTGAGCTATTCCGTTCGTTCGCGGGGCTATAACTCTTCCGGTGACGGTTCACCAGCGGCGTCTATAAAATAGCGAAGCGATAGAGTTCCAAGACGTTGTTAAGCGAACAATACTGCAGACGAACCATGCACTGGCTGGGTAATAAATGCCAACAACTTTTCTTCGCGGGCCCGCAGTAAGCAGGAGAGGGCATAAAACTCGGCGATTGCGGCACAGCTTTAAAAGTGATTTATGGGCGGTGTTTTCCAGCGGACACGGGGCACAATTGAAAATTATGTCCGCCTTATATTATTAAATACCGTAAGCTTTTTCCTTCACCCGGCCGGGCCCCGCGTCCCATAAAGAACTTTACTCATATCGACTGCCGGCATAACTAATAAAAGTCCTAATATAACTCCATTTGTGTTTGGATGATTTACAACTAGTAGTTGCGTGCGTCACCACCATTATACCCTGCACGTCAATGTTTAAATTAAACTCAGCCTAATGATTTGTTTTGGATTTGTTTTCGCCCAGGTATTTTGTTGTAGTCCATATATATTTACAGGTTGTTTCGAATGGCATTACTCGACCAGGCATTTGCTGCAACTTGGCGTTCAGCAGCTTTATTTTATCAGAGGTGTAAACTGTGTTGACTTCAGCAGTAAGTAATACGGCTACTTGGCTGACCTAGACGAGCCCTTTATTGACCTTCAACTGTTATATTTGTATCTATCGTAACACCATCAGTGATCGTCCTTGTACCTACTTGCAGAGATCTTGCAGATAACACAAACATTTTAAACCAAACCTGACCAAACCCCGGAAAAATGTAAAATCTATTTTATTAAATGCCCAGGATGTTTTAAGGGACACCTACCGCTAATATAAAAATCTTATTTATTACTAAATATCACATTCATACTCTGTCTGGTAAAGTAGAAGTACCAATCGAGAATACATCACAAACAGAAGAATTGAAACTATTAGATTAATGACAGATATACAGAAATCCGTTTGGGAAGCCACGCCTGTAATTCCAAGAAAAGTGAAAGGCAATAATTACTTAAAAAATAAGAGAGGTAGTCATGGAAAGAAGAAAAACGAGAAAACGTTTGCAGGTCACTAGGGACCCAGTAATCAAAACTAAATTAAATTGGTTAACTCAGGAATTACGTAGGATGACTAAAGATATTAAGGGGGTCTTCCGCTTTGTTCTGCCACTTTTCGAGCCTATTTTAAGGAATTGATAGACAAAGTTTTTTTTATTCTTTTCTGTTAATATCGATGTAGAAAATTAACAATTTCAAAATTATTGTGATGTTCTCGGTGACCTTGCAGATTACTAGAGAGACCTCCAGAACTAGAGCGAATTTTGCAAAACCCTCTTACAGGAATAATTCTGACACCTTCTAGATTAGAGTAAACCAAAAAAAGAAAAAATGATTTTTAAAACCAACAAAGCGGAAGACCCTTAAGGGTCGGCACCAAACGAAAAAAATTTCCTAAACCGGTAAAAAAAGTGCTATTTAGGTTGCATACACGATGCAGTAATATCAGAATTTTGGGGTAAAGAATTGAAACCGTACATATGAACGTTGGATCACGTGACTAGACAAAGACGAATGGGACAAAGTGGGATGGAAAGCAGACACATTTCTACTACGAAAACTACTACAATGTTTACGTCTGTTGAATATCCTGATGTTTTTTTCTTGCTGAGCGCCGGCCACATGTTTGTTTTGAACCATTTTGCACATAGTGTAATTACATATCGTGAGTAATAAAATGAAGTGAGCAAAAAAGTTACATTTAGTATGTGCGCATAGGTATTTAGTTTATTTTATTGACTAATTACGGTACCGATCGGTTGGTTATTAGTGTTATTACTTAGGCTGTATACCTATACCTAGTTTTGTCTACAGGTATACTTATTACTTTAGAATAAGTATGTAATAGTTACAGCTTTTTGCAAACTAATTAAGTAATAATTTTTTTTACGCTACTAATAATCCGTTATACATCGGTTAAACGGGTTAAACCTATACGATAAATACTTCACATTTCATTTAATTGTATAACCATTATTCACTTATTCAAATAAACACAGTTTGATTACACATGATTTTGCAGCTTATAAAAAAAGCAAACAGTACAGTTCCAAGAATAATTTTCAGAAACATAACCTCAATAATGCCATTGCAGTTTTGACACTATTTATGAATTAGATTGAATCCGTATGAATGAGAGCGAAAATCAATACATATTTTAATTTGGGTTGCCTACATCAACGGTTTAAACAGGAGCGACATCTCGTCTCAAACGCTTGAACGAGAGAACCAATGATTTGTCAATTATTATACACGATCAGTTTTTTTGAATAAAGTACAAGACGACTAAATTACAATTTATTTTATTATGGTTGTATATACCAGTCGGTTCAGAAGAACATGGTGATTTTTATCTCTATTTTATCTCCGTCAAATGTTCTTATTGCGGCCATATAAGCATAACAAATAATAAACTTATAGAGACAATTAAACTGAGATCTTGCAAATTCAGATATTCAATTAATCCTCTCTATCACATGTCTTGTATACGTTTCAGTTGCGAGCAAAAGTTCTGCGACAATTCTGACTATTGTAAAGCACATCGATGTCCTCATTACTCATTCAGAGTTATCCTCCACACAGAAGAAGCTAGCACCTTGAAGCTTTTCACTCTCATAGTGGAATTTGATTTTGGTCAAGAGGACGGGCGTATCACGAGCGACGTCCTGGTGGAAAGCTCCAATTTGCGTACCATTCATCTCCAGCTGTTTGGAAATTTTAATAAGGCATTCAAAAAAGCATATCCATTAGTCTGGCGGGTGGAAAGGCAGCCACCCCTGAAGGCCGGAGGGTCTCTCTCTTTCACGGAGACGAGGCGAGACCACTTACATCGCGCCAGAGCGTCGGTGACATACAATAGGGGCGCGCCCGAGGCATCATGAGAAGCGCGAAATTAGAAAAGGGTGTTGACTGGCGGGTAGCGGGCCTCACTCAGCCTCAACGTATTGCTAATCAACGCCGCGGGAAGCCGTCAGATCTCGCCATAAATAACCGCTATGGCGCAGCGGGGTGCAACGGCTTTAAATATAAATAGGACCGTAACCGCGTGGGTAACTATATCAATTATGGTACGAAATGTTACCAACTATGACACTTCAAGAGGGGTCGTTACTTGTTAGCACTTCTGACGTGAGGTTTTGTGTTCTGAGCATAAAGAACTAACTTGTCATGAAACCGAATACGTGGTTATAGTATGCAGTGTGATTTATATTGTAACAAATCTTTTATCTACTCGAGCTACGTTTTTGAAACTGCGTAAGAGGTGATCCTGGGGTGGGATAGATAGTAGGGGAGACTGGAAATCAGCAGAAACAGGGGGCAGTTCGAACAAATATCTTGAAAATTAATACGGCACGCTATCAGCTTCAATGAGAAAATGTACCCGCAGACAACAAAAAGGTTAGCGCAGGAGACCCCTAAATTTGCAACCGAGTCTTGTTATTAACACTATTAATTTGGATTTAACGATTTTTGCTTGGGATCTGAATGTTACTGGGTTCTGTGACGAGAATTATTAACAACCTGATGTTTGAACATTAACAATAAATGTACGTTAGAAAACGTATTACAAAATAAAAATATATCTAATATACAGGGGCTGTCACAAAGACGTGTTTTGGTATAGATGGCGCTGCTGTCGTAAAAACGAGGTCAACTTATTTTTTAAATGGACGGTTCTAACACTTCTATCAATTTTAGGGTATGGGAAACTACTTTGCATATAGCGTATTGGACTACACCCTGTGTATGGTTATATTTCTGGAATGTCGAAAATTTTCAAAAAAAAATATATGAGTAAAATAATATAATATAATATAATATATAATATACGCATCAAACGCTTTTGATCGTATTTTGTGAGTCGTATCGTCTCTTTCGATACAAGCAGTATTCGAAAAAAAAAAGAAAGAAAGAAAGTCGCGAAAATCATAGTTATACCTTTTCTGAGCGAACCGTACGCTTTACGGGAAAACCGAGCTCACCATTGAATTCAGCACGTCCCAATGCATAAACATGACTATGCAAAGAAGTACCATTTTGAAGTTATGTGGTCCAATTCGCTTATTTTAGTGTTATTTAAAAAAAAACGTAATTTGAGCACAACTCTGTAACTAGTAGAGATAGAGACCTGTTCTGTGTAAATTCGTAATCAGCGCACTCATTTTAGTAAGATAGCGATGGTTTCATATCGACACGGGGCCTAGATTTCGAATTAGGTGCGCTACTTCAAATTTAAAATTATAGAAATACGATTTTATCAAAATTTTGTCCAGTTGGCAAAAGCAAAACTACTTCCCATCCAATTAAGATTTTGGTCAATGGTACAGTTTTTGACGCTGATTACGCTGGAGTAATGGGATTTTTTGTATATCCAACGGTATGGAAGTTATGACTTGCCAAAGTATCAAAAACTGCAAAAAACTGCCATTTCACTATATTTGGAAATGTCAAAGCGAACTGTGTTTGATCTAACCATCCGATTTTAACGATTCCGACGTTAATGGATAGGAAATTGGGCGAGGAAAACATTTCTGATGATCGCGTTGCACTAAGATGCTCGGTTCGCGAGAAAATCGCGAAAAACCGCGAAAATCATAGTTTTATATTTTCTGAGCGAACCGTACGCTTTACGGGAAAACCGAGCTCACCATTGAATTCACCACGTCCCAATGCATAACCATGACTACATTAGAATGCTCTAGCTCTCAAAAAGTTTTAATTATTTTTTCAGTCTAAATTTAGCACATTCAGATAGAAAAAAAATTAACTTTGCAACCATTGGCGATAGAGAGATTTACCCACCACCAAATGATTGCTCTCGACGAGTACATCAAGAATATGTAGGCTTTTATATGCCAAAGAAGTACCATTTTGAAGTTATGTGGTCCAATTCGCTTATTTTAGTGTTATTTAAAAAAAACGTAATTTGAGCACAACTCTGTAACCAGTAGAGATAGAGACCTGTTCTGTGTAAATTCGTTATCAGCACACTCATTTTAGTAAGACAGCGAAGGTTTCATATCGGCACGGGGCCTAGATTTCGAATTAGGTGCGCTACTTCAAATTTAAAATTATAGAAATACGATTTTCTTTTACGCTGGATTAATGGGATTTTTTGTATATCGAACGGAACGGAAGTTATGACTTGCCAAAGCATCAAAAACTTCAAGAAAACTGCCATTTCACTATATTTGGAAATGTCAAAGCGAACTGTGTTTGATCTAACCATCCGATTTTAACGATTCCGACGTTACTAGATAGAAAATTGGGCGAGGAAAACATTTCTGATGACCCGCGTTGCACTAAGATGCTCGGTTCGCGAGAAAATCGCGAAAAACCGCGAAAATCATAGTTTTACATTTTCTGAGCGAACCGTACGCTTTACGGGAAAACCGAGCTCACCATTGAATTCAGTACGTCCCAATGCATAAAGATGACTACATAAGAATGCTATCGTTTTTGTATCTGGATCACATGTTAAACTTTAGATTATTTTTACTGAAAACTTGTCTTTGAAAACTGGCTTTGTCTTTGAGATCACAAGAACTACCAAAAAAATAGCTTGCAAAGTCTTGCACATATAACTTTTTTATAAGCATCATCCAAACTTCAAAAACCCCTAAACCAAATGTGCGGTTCTCAAAGGGATTAGAGCCAGTATTCCCCGGCTTATGTAACCTCAGCTCTTCATGCCTCTCATCCAGGCTTTATCCTATTTTTTGCGAACGCAATTCCCCTCGCAAGCGTGTTTACAAACTCATTGTCGCTTTGACAGATCCGGTTTCAAGTAGCAGAGTAACGTGAAGCCCCTATTGCCAGCCATGGCACAAAGCACACCCTTGAATTCGAATTAAAACTGTTTCTAATAACGGCTTTGTACGCTCGCACTGGTTTCTCCATCCAGGGACAAGCCCTTTTAAATTGCGTTTAACAATTAGGTTACTAGGTTTGCAACCTTAAACTCTATTCATTGTGGGGATGAGTAGGGATGCATAAAAGAAGTAATTTTGTTTAAGACAACTTGATAAATGGTAGGATTGTAGTTGGTGATGTAATTGATGTAGCATAACTATTTTTGGGGACTGGTTTGGAAATTGTCGTTATTCATGATGCATTTTGTTCATGTTAGACAGTGTGGTCGTTGGGTTTGTAAAATGGATTTTCGTACGTGTTTATTGCATATTTTTTTATATCTTTTATTTCTACACACAGCGAAGTATATTCTCAAAACGTGAAAAAATTATTTACTTGCGGTAATTGCTTTAGATGAAAGTTAATATTTACTTGGTTTGAAACAATTTCTTTCATTTAAGAATTCCTTGTTCTCACAATTCAAGAATATCCCAATCTCAGAGTTATTAGTTTCGGTTAAGTATATAATTTTCAAACCAAGTAGTTTAAATTCTCAATTCAAGAAGTTGATCAATATCTTGAATCAAGTAAGCCATTGCTTGCAACGCGCTTGCGCATTTACACTCAAACGTGCACGAACGTTGCCGAGATTTAAGATTTTTCGCATCGGCCTTTGCCTTCAGTTAGTTGGGGTCTGCTATGGCGTCGTGTTCGCTGACTACCGAGTATTGTCCGGAAAGAGTTCAATATGTAAGAATATCTTTACTAATTTTGTAGGTACTATACGCAATAACTACGCGATCTATAATATTATGAAAGTATATAGTTTTAATTTTGCGTGAATAGCCTACAGTACTTATGTTCAACGTATTTGCGACGCAGTTCGTAGTTGTGACTTGTGACGCACACGGTACGTAAATTTTGCCTAGCCGTATAGTGGTCACCAAATCAACATACATGTCACAGAAAACTTACTTGTGTAATATAATGGAAGCAATTTGATGTCTAATAGAATAAGGTGTTTTTTTTCCATGCCCTAGATATTGTAGGTAGTGATAATTTATAAATAGGTAAGTATATATGTAATTAAGCAAAGAAATTTCATACAATAAAACAAATATCATTCGCTAAGTTATTGTCTACTTATTTCACACAATTCCCTACTTTTTAAAAAAAACTAAAAAAGTAATTTCTATTCAATACATTATGATCATGATCTTGAACTAATAATATCTATACTCATTTCAAGAAAATATTTTCTCATTGTCAAGCATATATATTCACTTTAAGAAAATTCCATTATTCTCAACGTGAGAATAGTTTTCTTGAATGAATAATATCTATACTCATTGCAAGAAAATATTTTCTCAGATATACAAGCATATGATCATTTCAATTCAACAATATCTCTTTATTCTTAACTTGAGAAAATATCTACTTGCGGCTATAGCAAACTAATCATTTACTTGGATGAAAGCATATTGCTTTGAGTGAAGTATTTACTTTTCTGTGTGCAGTATTTGCATAAAGTGCGCGCGAAAAGTATATAAACATGAGCAAATCTCTGAGACGGTTTGTTATTTGAAAAAAAAACTCTTCAAATGAGTCGCTTGTCAATGATGAAAATAAACATTTTTATAACAAAATAATTTTCCGACTGTCAATTGTTACTTAATTATGCCGCCATCGACACTTCTTTAATGGCAACCTCATTTGTTATTACTTTTTTGATTTGGTAGATCTATTCATTGTGTTTATGGCAACATAATGGCAATATTTTATGGCATCAGATCTGCAAAATTATGAGAAAAAGATAATTGAAAATTGTAAAATGTTGATTAAAGTACAGAGCAAACAAGTTTCACCAGCTTTCTGGTAGCACAAAAGCACAAAAATTTTAATATTGGGATGAATCCAAAAACAAAATGATGAGAATGGAAGAATGTTTGTAACAGAGTATATGGACGCTGACCAAGGTCCTTATTTATTGTTTAGGATATCCCAAACTTATTTCATAATTCTCATGATGTTCTTTACTATGTGCCAAACAAATCATAAAAATCGATGAAGTTGTTCCAAAGTTATTACATATCATAGTAGTTCGGAATTTTTTGAGCATGATTTTTTGATTTATTATTATTATTATATTACCAACATCAACATTTGTACTTTAGTACAAAACTACGAAAAAATGAGACAACTGCCGACTTTTTTATGGCCCTATTCGAAATCAGCAGTGCAAATTAACAAAGAAACAGTATATTTAGGTTATAAATTACCGGCAACAAATAAAAATTTGTCGAATAGTATAATATAAACCTTTTCTTTCGTAGGGGTCAAAATGGCTTTGGTGTCTTTAGAATGTGGATGGACCCGGTAGCTAAAAGTCCTTAGTGCTCAGTTCTGGAAAGGCGGTCTTTTGTTAGACTGTCATCGTTCGCGGGGTGCCGCAAGTTGACACCGTCAATTCAACAAGCTGCTCCAAGCGCTCTCTCTCGTCCGACGTGTCGGTCAGTCCATCCTACACGACGATGCAACGCAAACCCCTGATTCTGTTCACCCGTGACCATTGTTAGAAATGAAACTTGTGTAATTCGGTGGTCGTATTATACAAACACGGTTTAACATGATGCGATCGCCGGTCATTCGGTTGTCAACGTGATGACGGGTAACACTGGACATACTCTATTCTCCTTTATAATGCAAATGCAATGTTTGATCAGTGGCGATGAAAGCCAATCTAGCACCTGGGCAGGCCTAGTGGTTTAATCTAAGCATTTTAACCGCTGACCGACGCTTATTTGATCCTGGTTAATGAATTTCCTTTAAAATCCTGACGTAAGCTAGTTTGAAGGCACGTTGTTCATGGGATATGTTCCATACCGGGTAAAAGTATGGTTCAAGGAACCAACAAAAAATGAAAAGAGAATGGCAATGTTCTCATATGGGTATATCCCAAAAAGGTCAACTGCAAGCGAAAAATTCAGACTGGTCCGAATTGTTTTTTATACTTAATAATTAGGCCTGAATGTGTATATGTTGTAAATATAAAAGCAGTTTCAATTTTCGCTAATTTTGTAAGAAATTATAGGCCTGTAATTTTTATATTTTTTTTATTGGATCCTTTGGCTAGTAATATTAACTTTTATCTTTGTGTATTTAGCTTGTTAATAGTAAATGTTGTTGTTGTTATTTCGACTTTCTCTACTAACAACAACTGTTTTCCTCAGAATGTAAAAAGGGCGAAGCGAGTTCGAATAACGGATTATTTTTAAATTTGATCTTACCTATATCCTAATATCGCGTCCGTTACCAAAAAACCTATTAATTGTTGTCATTAGTCGATAAACATTTGAAATTCAAACAATATTCAGTTACAAAGCAAGCTTATTCATTTGTTCATTTCAAAAATCCGAAACGTCAAAACTGCGAACGCGTTTTAAAAGAGTTTAAATAAATAAATATGTAATAGTCTGTGTAATAGATGTACATTTAGTCGACTAAAGTTTTTAGGCATTTTTAGACATTTCTTAAGCCTAAGTGTAATTTTCTAGGTTATTTTAAAAAATCCGAACAATTTGATAATCCGAACCACCTTCGGTCCCAATTAGTGCTACAGTGTGCTACAGCAAACAGGGTGCTTGTTGTAAAATTTTCAGTAAATAGCATAATAAAATTACTGAAAGTTTGTTTATAAAGTTACTGATTTGAAATCGGACCTGTTTCAAGCTGTACGTTGGACATATGTGCGACAGACATGTGCGTTCGAGATATACAGTTGAAAACATTATACTCGAGAAAAAGCGTTCAAGTTTGCGAAACGCAGAAAAAACATTCGGTTCATAGCTGGAGAATTTCTTCGGCATCGAATTTAATTTTAACTTGATTTCTGAGACAGCTAAATAACTAAATGCTGCACAGAAAAATACATTCTTATGGCCACAAAAAATTGTTTTCGAGCACTACGCCATATTACCAACGAAATATTATCGTGGTAAGTTTTAGACTACATTATGTATGACTGGAATAAGCAACATAACTCTGAAATGACTTAACGAAAAAAAAGCAACTAAACTGCGTAATACCCCTGAAACATTTCTATATAACATGTATAACTATCAAAACTGTCTGCTCTTAGGTTTAAACTTCAACATGAGACTTATGAAAAATCGTACCCGATTTTTACAGACTTGTTTACAACCAGTATTACATAAGAACTTAAGAAACCATAAATGCTAATCAATAGACAAGATTCCAAATTTTACTCGATCATGATCTGACATTTTTGCAGTAAGAGGTTTAGAAGAAAAAAAATGTAAAGGCGAGTGCCAATTTAAAACAGTTAAAACTGCAGAAATAGGGTACCTCTTTACACTTCTGTCGCGCTCATCTTTAAACCGAACCGTAGAAAATTTTGATAGTGATACACTACTACATATAGAAACGATTAACTAATATATCACACTTTATTTTATTTGCTTTCGATAAGTAGTTTCAGAGTTATGTGTCTTCAAACACATGTCTCCATACTATTCTTCCGAGCGGGTCACATATATAGATTTGTTTGCCGATATTGAATTGTTATATTTCTTTTACTAGAGTAAAAAAAAAATTTAACAAAAGATTACTAACGAAGACTTTTTCCCCTTAGTGTTACTGAAAAAAATTGTTAAATTGTACTGAGTATCTCATTAAGTGTGGACGGCGCCGACGGTCAAGCATAGAATGGTGTTCTGTAGAAATAGACTGAATTGAAAACCCGGTCATATGATGACTTCATATTGTGGCATCCTTCTTTAAATTCCTCTGTACATAGATAATATCTATTTGATAAAAACTAAATGCTGCCATCAAAATATTTTCTATGCATACCACAGTAACAGACCGGTGTTATTATTTCAATAGTATTCATTTGAAAACATAATACAACTAATAATAACAACTGTATAGGCTGGAATGGCTGACAAATGGTTGTATCGCTGTCAAATCAAGACATCAATTAAATGTAATTTCCATACCGCAGCGTTTGTAATCAGCGGCAGTTAGGCGAGTATTTTTCTTGTTGGGTACGTTATTATCGGCCATTATGTCGGCAAGCGTTTTCCCGTATCCAGTTATGTAAGTAGATTATGCCGTTTGCGAACGGAGCCGTTATCTTATGGTAATATCATCATCAACCATTTATTAAATCCTGATTTATTGCCTGTTGTTCTCCAACTTCAACGACAGACGTACATACGTCTATTTACATGTTAATGTTAATTGGCATCACATTTGTTATTCCCTTGTTTGGTAATTGCTGATAATAATACACATACCATTTAATACGTGATAAATCAATATACTACAACACTATATTATTTGGTCACTATCACCGTAGATTTCAATGCTTCTCAAGGTACTATCTGATTATTATGTGGAATGTCGTCAGTGTAGCTCCGTCCTCGTTTCGCGAAAATTGTCCTTGAGATCATGCATGTGTCCTCGTGATCATGTATGTGTCTTCGGGTCCTCGGTTTGACACTATTGTCCTCGTAGAAAGTCCTTTCTTGCAAAATTTCATAATCGCTTACTTGAATATATTATGTTGGTATATGAAATTGGTGAAAAGTTGCAATGCAAAATTTTATCACTCAATTTTTTAACTAAAATTTAATGTGTCACGATATTATGATGCTATGATGATACTTCTTGGTTGAAAGACACAATGTGTTCTTTATACTTTTCATTTTGGTGTCTCGAACATTTATTTTTACTTTATCATACGCAGTATGTAAAGTATTGTAATCGTGCCAAAAAAAATTTTCCAGATTTTAGCGGAAATATGTCTTTTTGGACCCCCTGAACATTTTTGACCAAGGTACAAAAAAATGTCTGTGTGTGTGTGTGTGTGTGTGTCTGTGTGTGTGTGTGTGTGCCCGTTTTTTGTGGCGACGATTCCGGAGAAACTACTAAAGGTATCGGGACGAAACTTCATATTTAGAAGTTTCATAACCAAACTTAGAGCTGAAAAGCTTTCTGTTGAAAAGGGTCCAAAGGAACTGGAGGTTTAGTCTTAACATTTTTGAAAGGTTTTTGGAAATAAGCCGCCATTTCTGAAATTTCGTCGAAATAGTTAAATAATAAATTAAAGATGAGGAAATTCTGAATAATTTATCACTATGACATTTTTTGCTACAATCAATAGTTTAGCTGCATGAGCAAATTCTATTTCATCGAGATCGGTCGTACTGCATTTAAACTAGTAGCCAGGATATGTCAGAAATTTTGATTCTAATGACAGTAATGACACTAATGACAACGCTAATGTTTTGACAATAACGTGTGTCAATGTAAGCTGCGTTCGGATATTGTATTACACTTTTTACACCCAATAACACGTAAGTGTCATTTGGACGGTGTACCCGGTGTCAACGGAGTACAATATCCGAACGCAGCTTTAATCGACATATCTGTCTAGTTCTACTAGTTTTATTTTAATGCAGACATGGCCGATCTCGATCAAATAGAATCTCATGCAGCTAAACTATTAATTTTATATATAGTATGATAAAGTCATGTGCCTGGCCACATCAGATTTTTTTTTTGTGGCGAGGGCGCCGGGGAAACTACGAATGGTATCGGGACGACAGTTCATATTTAGAAGTTTCATGACTAAAGTTAGAGCTGAAAGAAGTTTTGTTCAAGGCCCAAAGGAACTGGAGGTTTACTCTTAGCATTTTGCAAATGAGCCGCCATTTCTGTAATTTCGTGAAAATAGTTAAATAATAAATTAAAGTCGAGGAAATTTTGAAAAAAAATTAATTGTTTACCTGAATGAGCAAACTTTAATTTTTTAAAGTCATGCATAGCAGTTGACCTTGTTGGTCGGTCAGCGCTCTGTATATTATTATACAATAAACAGTTCAGTGCAGCGTCAGCTGTAGTGTTTGTCAGATCATCAGCGTTTGACACTGCTGTCTAGTATGATGAAGTCATGTGCCTGGCCATATTCAGATTTTTAAAAAATCTGCTAAAAAAAATAGCACCTAAATTAAGATACATAAAATTTATATTTCTTTAAACAAAATAAAAAAGAAATGTTTTATTCTTGTTAATTTCAATAATCATTTGAGCGACCTGTGACCTGAAAACAACCACCAAAACGCGTTCTCCACGTAAAATGTACTATTTCTCAAAAACTACAGATAATTCACAGCTTCTGCAAAATTCAGATACTACAGAAAAAAATCACACCAGAATCAGTTGTCATTTTTTCGATGTTTTTGTTATTGGCCAGTGTCGTCATTTGTCTTCGATTCTCTCATATGTGACAAATTAAATAAGCGGAAATTTGCTGTTATATTGACAAAATATTTCAAAAATTTGTTGGTTGTTTTTCTTAAATTGTATTTTGCAAATTTATTAAAATGAAGAAACTATTTAAAAATAGTTTGTTACATACAAAGGTAATTATTTTCAGTTAAGTGTGACTGCTGGTGGCATCCACTAAATATTATTTTAAATTATAAAAAGCACTGTAATCAGATCATAAAACCATTTAAAAATATGCCACTTGAAAAAAAAATAGTAAGAACCACGTCAAACTTCAAGATTCTTTAAATTACCTACATCACAATGAAAAAGATAATATAAAAAATGAACCTCATTAGTCACGTTCTTCAATTTTGCTTGTCTGGATGTTCTTAATTAAAAAATCCAATACATACTTTCTTCTACCACGACCACCACCATCAGATTTGATAACATCACGATTCAACAAGCGTCCACACGTGAAACAGACGGGACGACAAAAGAGACAAAGAGTGGATAGAAGTCGAATTTAAAATTTGAAGGCATAAAGTTTCCTGGAAACGGTGTCGGCAGTTCTCAGTTCCTCGCTTCTTTAACAATCCTTGCAGGGAGGGAATATGTGTATATCGTAACAGTTAGTTTGTCCTGACGCGGCGGGCGCACGGTGCGATATTTTCGAGCCGTATGTCAGAGAGGGCGCTGTAGTGTGGATTGGTCCCTCGCGTACTTCGCTCCGGATGCTTGGGCACTCCACACTCGGATATTAGCGCCGTATTTCAGGTATATCAACGCGGCGGTGCCGTAATGGCACCTCGGAGGCCGATACCGTCGATAGAATATTCGCGCGTAAACTTCCACCTCTTCTTTGGACGCGAAACGGCGCGGCGCCGCGCCACCTCGCTTATCTCGTAATCCGACAAACAACCCCATTAGGGCCCACGAACGCCAACGACTACCCCATTCCAGAGAACGTCTATCCACAGAAACCTCATTTCCTTCTCATAAAGTGACACTGATATTAGTTAATATCTAGTCCAACACTACTAGTCAAAATACAGTTGCATTATAGCTGTTTTACACTACGCAATTTAGTGCGCAATTTAGTACAAAATTTGTGCTGTAGTACCTCCTTACAACATCTTAAGGCTCCCGTATCCCTCATTCAAAACGTTGAGTTGCCGCTCTTTTCTCCAGAGCTTCCGACCAATGTTTTACTAGCGACACAATGTTTTACTAGCGACACAACTACCAAATCTGGAATTATCCCGTATATTTTAATTTGCGGCAAGAATCCACCCCACCACAAATATCTAACCGTATACAATTTCTCGTAGCCATGACAACCACGGAAAATACCAATCCAATAAGAGGTTATCAGTTATCTACTTCTCAATATAGGGTTATGTTCGTTATTGTAAGCAGTTTTTTCGAGAGCGATTTATTTATGAGTGTGTCTCTCAAAATGAATATTGATCGATTATTTGTTTATTAGGGATTTATTGATAGGTACGTACACAATTTCACTGGTTTTCATATTTTCTAATTAAATATTGTTTAAGGTGCTCCATTTCCATATAGAACTTTATGATACCATCCAAGGACAGCAGCTCTGTATACTTTAGTCTGAATACACGATATGTCATTAGCGGCTGGTTTAAATTTAGATCAGAGATGGTCTGTGTTAAATATCCTTAAGTACGATTAGACGGTAACTCAAATTGTGTTGTATTACATAGCGTAGTTACCTTTGGTCTCCGTAAAATGACTCGTCTAATCATACCTTTAACACAGCAGCCCATTCTGAAATAACGCCATACAATGGAGATCAAATCATTTGTCGTTTTTTGTTGCTCGACACAACTGGAAGATTTCAATATTTTATGACGCAGTCTTGAGGGGCAATTTGTGTTTTAAATGATTCTTACCGTAAAACCTTTTCATATAGAAAAGAGAATTCTTTGTGCAATTTAAATGTAATAAAATCTGCCACCTTGAGGTAGGAAGGTATATTGACCCATGCAACGAAGACTAGTAACTACATTTAGTTTGTTACGATAGTCTTTGTTGCATTGGTCGATATGATTAATAATTATCTACATAAAGTAAGTACGTAGGCTTTCACGGCCAGAATCATTTAGAAAATAAACTGCTTCCGGGTTATGCCGTGTGTCAAGATTTGTTAATGCTGACGTTTCGCGAGCCATGTTGCTCGCTTCTTCAAAGCTAATTGAATACTGGTACAGTATTCAATTCACAATATTTTAAAAACAAAACTTAACAAAACACCTGCCAAAAAAATATGTTAGTTAGAGAGATTCTACTTCTAAAAGCGACGTTGACATTTTGGCTTTTTTCTGCTTTTTTGTTAATTTGATCCCTGCGTCTTAGAAACTTGAAAAGGATGTCAATGTAAACATGAAACGTTTGCTTTTACTTGATACAATGAAAGTTTGCTTAGGGAATTGATTTACCCGCTGATTTATATTAAGGTTTCAGGAAAGAAGACCACATCCTGTTGTCCTAATAATCGTAAATTTCCTTAAAACCGGCACACATAATTCCAAATTTAATTAAAATAACCACCGCTATAACCGTTGAGCATAATAACCATTCTTACGCCGCTAATAACACGTGTTTACATCAAAATTGCATCTACCGCCCATAATATAGGGGTTGCATGATCTATGATGATCGATCAGCGGCCTGCAGGGCTGGCCGATCGTCGCGCCATCTGACGCGGTCCAGTGGAGTCTTCGGCGAAAAATACCCGCGACACTATAATTTTCTGGGCACCAAGGCTGTGATTTTAGAAAATGGTTCCGGCGGGAAATACCGGCCCATGCTTTGTGTACCCTATGATTTAAACCATATTGGCTGCCAGGCAACAAGACGGTAATAAAAGATGCCGCAGAGGAACTGTGGCCTCACCGGAGGCCTCGGAAAGACATTAAATAACTACAAAGCAGCACCGAGATATTCTTGTTAAAAGTTTGTATTGCTTTGACAACCCTCATAGGAATCGCTTCAGGGTACTCGTATAAAAAAAGTTGTTGGAGGTACATGGTGAGGTTTTCATGGATTGGCTAAAATTTCGATAAAAATGGCAACATAAAACCAGCTCTGGCTTACTAAAATGAGTGCGCTGCTTACGAATTACTACCGGAAAAGGTTCTATCGCTAATGACTACCGAGTGGTGCTAATATTACCATTTTTTTTTTAAATAATAAAATGAGTTTACTAATTTTAAAATAGCATGTTTTCACTTGTGTCATGTTAGTCCCTCCACTGTTGAATAGTTTGGAATCATTATTGAGATCTTTTTAGATATTTGCCATTCCTCCACAACCAAAATAATCTAACAGTATGAAACATGTACTTTACGTAATTTATCACAAAACAAAGCCAATAGTATCTTTCCGTTGCTAAATTACAAAGGGGGTTATGTTCTATACAACATATACTCTATACAACATACATTAATTTACGGTCAAACTATGTAAGTACTTCCAAACATCAAAAGTAAACTCCCCAAAAATATTCCAAAGGTTATGAAAAAAAAATACGTCCAAATTAAGGATAGCAAGGCCCTTAAATACATAACCTCAACCTTAGATATTGATTTGCGGTAAAATTATATACTCCATTACATCAAAAGTGGACTATTTAATCCTTTCTAATAATTTTCTAACAATTTGTGAAGAAATACACACCATTTATCGATACGCCGTCAAACTAATATAAGTACTACCTTACATTAAAAGTGGACTTTTTAATCCTCCCTAACGACTATTTAATGGTTTATTGTAGAAATACGACTAGTATATACAGTGTGTCCCCCGATGGACCTAACTATAATGTACGTAATTTTTAATTTCTCGAGAAAAAGTCAACTATCGGTTTTTCGGAATTAGATCAGAAATGTTATAGGTAAAAGTTAGTTTGAATTAATTTTATGCTCAAATATCAAACTTGAAACTTCTATTTCAAATTTTACATCTCGGACCAGTAAAAATACATTACATTAAAGGTTAACCAAAAATTTAGACCACAATCACGGTAAACAAAAAATACCCTGAGGTATACGTTTCTGTCAATTGTGTTCGTGCATTGTTTCTAAAATTTCATGCAATAGGAGCCGCGAAAAATATCAACGAAAAAATGCGAAATGGCGAAGATGATCCAGGAGCTAGCTATTGATTCCGTGAACACGCCCAAAAAAATCGTTGAGGCAAAGATCTCGAGACTTGAATATCCGTAAAAGCCACCTGCAAAGGATCTTTTCAAATCAAAAATTGCATCCTTATAAACCAGTACTAATACACACTTTAGTAGGAGATGATGCATGTCGATTAGAATTTTGCCTATTAATGGGAGAATGAATTATGGTCGATAGATTTTTTCTACAGAAAAATTATTTTCTCTGATGAAGCGACGTTTACCACAAATGGTGTTGTTAGTTCACGGAATTGCAGATATTGGTCTCAAGAAAATCCAAATTTCCGTATTACAACCAATTCTTAAAAATATAAAAAAGTGAATGTTTGGTGTGGGATTTGTTACATGAAAATAATTGGACTATACTTTTTTGACGGTACTGTAAACCAAAACACTTATTTTGATATGTTGGAAATTTTTTTGCTACCTACTTTGGACGAAATCAACTTACAGCTCAGGTGTTCACTACACTATCAATACGACGGTTGTCCTGCTCATAGCGCATATAAAGTCAGGGATTGGTTGAACAGACATTTTCCAAATAAGTGGATTGGACGATTCTGCCCTATAGGATGGCCACCACGTTCACCTGATGTAACGCCGATTTTTTTCTGTGGAGTCATTTAAAACAGAAGGTGTGAATGCGAATAATTATCATGATAATGTAGATTCTAAAATAAAAATTAGGGAAGCAGTAGATGAAATAAATGAAGAAACAATTGATTTGGTATATCGGGAGTTTAGAAGACTTTGTTAAAAATAAATAAAATATAAAACTTAGAATACAACATTGAAATTTGATATCTGGGCATAAATTTAAATATAAAACAACTTTTACCTATAACATTTTTGTTCTAATACTAATTCAAAAGTATTCAAAGGATACAAAGTTTGTTTTTTAATCTACCTAAAAGTGCTAAATTTAGATAAAAACAATTATTTTCAGAAGTGGTTCTTCGTTCAATTTCCCATCCGATATCATTTGATCGTCACATCGGATGACTTGTTCGAACACAGTTAGCTTGGAGCATTACTAATATAGTAAAATGGCGATTTGTGCAGGTTGTTGATACTTACTCCAGCATAATTAGTCATATTTATGACGTCTAACCAGCATACTGAAACTGGAATATATAATGTAACACCTTGTATGCTGATGAAGTGAATAAATCTTGCAATCTCCATGATTTACGGAATCGTTGTGGTAAGTAATTCTAGCAGATATGACAACGATAATAAGTACCTACCAGCATGGTCGATGTCTTAAATCGATCAACTAGCATTGAGTATAATCCCCAGCAAAATTACTCTCCAATTATATAGCCGTTCTACCATCGTACGGGAAACCAATAACCAAATCGACTTGCACCAGAGCACACCGTTTGCGGATATTGACAGGCTAGAATGCGGCGAAATGCGGCCATGACCATAAAAGCAAGCGGCCTGATATGACCATTAACGAATAGGTGGTCAACTTACATCTGGAAACTGGGAACGCGGTAAAATTCGTACACGGTGATTATGCTTATTAGGGGGCTCGAATGCCAACCCCCTTGATAATGACGTAGAGCGGTAATGCTGCGCCAGGCCGGCAAAATGGTATACCTGAGCGTGCAATTTACCTAAATTATATTGCGGAGCGACCGACGGTGATCGGCGAGTCCCGGGATAATATGCGGCCGCAGTCGAATTATAATAACACGACATAAACACGACGATAGGGTCCGTGATAAATCGTTACAAGATTGATTACCGGACTCGATCTTAACAAACCATTAAAATAATTGACCGATTTAATCTTACAACTTACGATTAAAGGCCTTTCTGCACGATAAACGACCGTGCGCTGTTTCATGCAGAACCGTACTTGAAATTTCGCGTTTAAACTGCAACAGCAAATCTTTTTAAACTTCTAGGTATGATACAGGTGACCAATATAATTTTAATCGTTGCCTTGTGGGTAGGGTTGCCATCCGTCCCGATATATCGGGACCGTCACCGTTATTGACCTAGTTGTCCCGACGTCCCGATAAAGGCGTGTAAAATCCCGACTGGTTTGGTAGTTATTTTATTTGTATACTATATTTTTTCGTAATTTTAATCGACATCTGGGAAAACTTTATCATCTCATAGCGGTAAATCCTCACTTTTTGACAAATCAGTAATTATATGGATACTTACTTAATAAGTAAGTAAGTACGTAGGCTTTCACGGCCAGAATCATTTAGAAAATAAACTGCTTCCGGGTTATGCCGTGTGTCAAGATTTGTTAATGCTGACGTTTCGCGAACCATGTTGCTGGCTTCTTCAGAGCTAACTGAATACTGTATTCAGTTAGCTCTGAAGAAGCTTGTATACCAGACTTGAGATCAATAACTTCAAAATTACGGCAGTTATCGTGTACACAGACAGACGGAGATTTGTGCCAAACTCAATATACATCACCACAGTAAATGTGGGGGGCATAAATATCGAACAAATTACAACCGGTTCTGGTATTTTTTTGTCAAGAATCTGGATCAGGTCAGAAAACATAAATGGTGAATTGACTCCAGTTATTGGGAAAACCAAATATCAAAGAAACATCTTTTGTACATTTTGGCACTGATTTTCTCAAAAACTGGACATAATTTAGAATAACGGCATTCATACTAAAATTCTACGGAAACACTCACCCTGTATATTCTTATTTTATATCGTTTTTTTTTTTATTTTTACAATTTTGTGACCAATGTTTTTATTTAGAATTTACATGAACTGAGGTTGGATAAGTAGGTATGTATATTAATTTTAAAAACATTATCGTGAATTTAAAAGATAATTATCTATACCGTTATATTACATTAAAGACATTTTCAAAGAATATTCAAAGAAAGTATAAGAAGTAATAAAGTATAATAAGTATAACAAAGTATAAAAATAATAAAGTTAATGTTAGCTTAGACAAGTAAAATCACAATGTGTATTTTCTCGGTCAGTAATGTCCCGACAGTGTCACCATAAAATATGGCAACCCTACTTGTGGGACTTGTCCATTTAAAAACCAGAAGTACACCCAATTTCTTGGTAGGAAAATCTTTACAGTGAATGGCTGGATTCCAGACGTTTTTACAACAAACAAATGTACCCTACCGCGTAGCTCTCTGAATAGCGTTAGGTTATGTCGCAGGTAAACATTAATTGGTTTCGTGTTGGGTGCTATTCTTAAAATCAGCAGTTCCTTTAAGAACTAAATATGGGCCTTGTATCAAGTAGAATTGTTTCAAACTAAGAAGAGGGTCTGACGTATTTGTCGTCTGGCTCCGGGTTGACCAAATTTTATTCAGTGGTATATTTTTATTCAGTATATTTGTGTTATTGGGGCAATTGGGAATGCAATATCTAAAATCAATTTGGCGATTTGAAAAAACAATAAGCAAAGGAACACGTTTAATAGTAGTCCATACTGGTGGAGAGGGAGGGAGGTTTCACGACCAATGGCATATTGATGATACTGGTATATTATTCATAACTATTTCAATTATTTCAGAAGATGTCAAACTTCAATTTTGCTTGGTATTTTTGTGTTATTTTTAAAAACATTTAATTTTATTACGGGCCCAATTCTTAGTTTGAAAAATCTCAACCATATTCCAGCGCTTTGCAGTTCCTAAATGTTGTTTCTGGACTTAGTTTATTATCAAAAGCTGGTCATTTATGATTTATAACCATTTTGATCTATATTTGCTGGTTATTTTTTAGTAGCTAGGATATATATTTAAAATAAACGTGTCTGCAGTGCAAACACGAGTGCGAAGTAATGGAATCTCTTAAGTAGGAATAAATTACTGTCATATTGGGCTACAGTTAACCAAGTAAACTTAACGATATGTGGTTCTGTTTTAAAAAAACATTGTTTTTGCGCTTTCTTTAATTGTAATATTTTTTATTACAGATGATTGGCAAAACCTTATTGTGTCTGTTTAAAGACCAATTTAGCATTAGCACTATTTTTAAATTTTTTTTTTAATAGGATTGTCCAAATTGCTATTTGTTCAAAGTACCTACACTTGTGTTGTTATTCCTGTTAATTGTTGTTAAATGTGTTTGAAATAGTAATTTCAAACAATTCTAAAAATTTTAAACCAGTTGTGGATTTTCCACAACACTTGGTAATAGAACTTAACAGGATATTTTACCTGCGAAATCATTATTTTTAAACTCTAAACGCGCAATAAAGCTTTACAAATCAACGATAAGGCCGCTCATATTTTCTGCATTAAATTGCGTACAAGGCATGCGAAAAGTCATGCAGAAACACTTACCGAGTTTCCAGGATCAACTCCTTGCTTAAAAGATGCTTCAAACTAATCTCCTGAAGTTAAGAAGCCGCAGAATGTTGACAGCAGTGAAGTTGAAGGAACCAAACAGGAACAACTACCCCTGCAGTGCAGCCCGTGTTTACCGCTGACATCTATGATAAGAAATACGTAATAAAATCTATGGGATAAACTGTAATATTGTATAAAATGTTAAATTCAATGCCTCTTTATTTGCGTTGATTTTAAACCGATTCAAAACACGGAGCATTTAACATATAAATGACATACGGTGGCCACACTGGACATACGCTTCCTTACCGGCTGAACTAATCGTGATCGAACCTGTATCAGTATCGCCTAACCTAATTTACTAGCTTTTACGGGGAGGAATTCTGTGTCGACTTACCTCAACCGATACGCATCGGTGATTTATGGAACACAATAAAATGAGTCCTCCCAGTCATTCTCAACACTTTTCCATAGCGAATACAGCTTTTTATCTTACCGAAATATCGAACAATTTCGCAGGAAAAATAGATGTGCATCCGTGTGCATCACTAAACAACTCACGCGGGCACTGCGGGAGGTGGCGGGAGGTGATCACCTGATCGCCCAGCAGTGTTGCCACGCATCGGCTACTAATTGTAGCGGGTGTCTGCAAAAAAGTCCCGAATTTGTATGAAATGTCCCACGAACCTGCCGAAAGAAGTACTTCCCAACTTGGGAAATAGATAATTTGTCAGGTCGATTACTTGAATACGATTACTACTACGCACTACTACTGCCATCTATTGCCCGATAACGCGAAAATTTCTAGTTACTACATGCATTACTAAGTTCACTCATATCTCCATTCTTTATTCCTTAGTTTATGATTATTTGACGATATAAATGCAACAATATAGACAAAGTCCCACCAAAAGACATAAAGTCCCTTTGTCTCGTCAAAACCCCAAAAATCCATCAATTCCGGACTTATCCCGCAAAACGGCAACACTGTCGCGCAGTTCGTTGTTGCTATACCGGCCGCCGGGTGAAATTAGGGTTATGTTAATAGTTGCTTGTGTCGTTTTACGGAATATTATTATGATACAGAAATATTATTATTAATATAATTAAATATTATATGAATAGGGTGTTTATAAAAGTACCGGGACCTGTTTTGTGTATTAGTGATAAGTTTTCTAGTTTTGTGGTGATATTTCGGGACTATTTCAACCACATAACCTTGTTCAAGTTGTGGATTGTTTACTGTATGGAAATGAATACACGGGGAGCAAATACACGGGGTGAGTCTTTGTTATTATTTTTTTAAAATAAAACTAGGCCACCCTAAAACTATTACCCATCTACAGTTTAAATTATTTTAACCACATGTTTCAATTGTTCTTTTCTTAAGTATTCGCAATAGTATGTAAGCAAACAAACAACAGTCACACTGAATTCCACTGAAAAGAAAATAAGAGATTAATTTAATTTCTTTATCAGCATTTCTTTCATCGTATCCAAGTGCCAAAGGCATTTGTGTACATATTTGTACCAAACATTGCTTTTAAAATAAGGTGACCAAACGTACAGCATTGCGCTGTACGGTTTGTCATTTTAAAGTAGTGTCCGGCATTCACAAGCGTACAGCAAACGTACAGCATTTATA
Source organism: Aphodius sticticus (assembly GCA_963966075.1). Lineage (NCBI taxonomy): Eukaryota > Metazoa > Arthropoda > Insecta > Coleoptera > Scarabaeidae > Aphodius > Aphodius sticticus. The sequence continues at coordinate 586,103 of OZ014513.1, forward strand.
TCATATGTTTGTCAATATCCATCTATGAAGGTAATTGATTTTATTACGTTACCTGGTGAGACATCAGAAATGATAGCAAACTCAATAATTAATATTTTAGAAAAGAAAAATTTAAAAGACAAGTTCGCATTTTTCGCATTTTGCGCTGATAAGGCAAATACCAATTTTGGGGGCTTGTCTAGAAATGGTATAAGAAAAGTATTTTATAAATTGAATAATGTATTAGCGCAAGATATATTAGGAATCGGTTGTATGGTGCTCATATTGCACATAACACACATGAATCAGCTGCCGATTTGCTGCCTATAGATATTGAAAGTATTGTAAACAAAATACAGGCACTTTTATATCTTTACCGTTCGTGTCGAAACTTTAAAAGCATTTTGTGATGGGGCTTTATTGTACATTTGGGATGTACAATATAAAAAACTTCTTAGTTGTTGTAAAACGCGGTGGCTTGCTCTCATGCCGGCAGTAGATAGAACTATCCAGCTGTATAATGCTTTAAAAACATATTTTTTATCATTGGATAAATGTCCTATATTACTAAAAAACTTTTTTTCTGATCGAACATCTGAAATATGAAACTATAACAACAATTGAAAATAACAACAGCGCTGTAGTACAAGTTGCAGCAGAACTAGACAAGCTTGTTCTTAAACTACCAGGTAGATCAGATGTTACATTTCTTCCTCTAACTTTGCGAAACGATTTAGCCAGACTTGTTGAAGAAGGTCACATAAATAATCTGTGGTTTTCTTCACATGTTGAAATATTTTGCACTTGTTGACATGAACTTAGAACCAGGGTTGTGGAGTCGGTAAAAGATCTGTCGACTCCGACTCCAGATAATTTTGGTAGTCCGACTCCGACTCCGGCAAAATTTTATTTGTTTCCAGCGAATTTAATGGCAAAAAAAATTAAATCTGACATAATCTACTTGTAAATAAAATCAAAAAGGCCTGTTGATCGGACCACAAAATTATGGCCATATTTAAAAAGGCCGCTTTTTTATATTTTCAAAATATCTCTGTAATCATTAGAACCTCAACTGTTTTCTCATTAGCGAGCACATAATTCTGAATTAGTTTGTCACTTGAACCGATGTTCTATCTTTAATAATAACAAAAGTATAGTACAACAAAACCACTGTATAGTACAAAATAAAATTCATTTCAATGAATACAACAAAGCTGAAAATAATCTCAACTCTTACTTCTGTTAGTGGTAATGACGTCACAATTCTGGCTGCAACGAGTATGACTTGCATACATGGATATTCCGACATTCAACTTAAGGTAGAGTTTAAATCGGAAATACAGTTACAATTTTTAATCGGCTATTATACATATATTATGCATGTTTAAGTTTATGCATTAAAAATCATGAAGCTTGTACTTTGGCTAATAATAAAAAATATATCTGGCTCAGTTCTGTCAAGTGTAGGTGACAAAATCTGCGAATATCGGTGTTTTTTAGTGATCGAAAGAAGACTACGACATAGTCACCAATAATCTTAAAATCCGTGACCTACACTCGACAGAATCAGTAACAATTTAAAATATCTACATATTGTGTTAAATACAAAAGCATGTGATTATACCATAATATTGTATAATCCAGGGTAATAGTTTTGATAAATTTCTTCATGTGCCAAAAAAAAAAAACAATCAATTTCGGTTAAACGTTTAAAGTTATCAAACATTAAAGCTAAAATTGCAAAGTTTTACTAGCAAAGCGACTCCACAGCCCTGCTTAGAACTGTTTTATCTGATTTCTACAAACCGTAGCATTATAATTTTTATATTTTCAATTTTTGTTCATCAGTCAGATGATTATTTCTACTGCAAATACTTTCGGTGATTTTCACTTTTTCACGTTTAAAAAAAAACGACAAATTGTACACCATATAATATTCTATCGTCGAATGGAGTCGACGTTTGCAGACACGATGAGAAACGCTTTGTAAATCCGATTTAAGTCTTGGTATTTTATTTACAAATAATCGCAGTGGAAGAGAATGTACCGCGCCTGAGGGGTGAGGCTTGAGGGCGGCATGGAGGGTTTAGGCGCGAGTGGAAAAATCCAATTTAAGATTCGCGTTTCGCTTTTTCCCTCTCCTCCCCGGTACCCCGGTTCATTCTTTGCGTTGCGTCTGACAGGTGTCGCGGTTAAGATTTGTTGTCCGTAATTAGAAAGCTGAAAGCAGTCTTCCGAACAGTCACACACACATTTCTCATTCTGCAGCTCTACGCGGGGCCCTTATTCAAGTCGTAGCTCGGAATGGTGGCAGCTAGCGCCCCCTATTTAACATCTGCTCGAGAAAAATTGCCCCCGGACAAGCGCCGAAATTACAATACCTTCGTCTCTACCCAAGTCGACATTACAAATTGCCTCGTATCGGCTTTCACACGATAGCGTCAACAGAAGGAACAAACGCTACCTTAGTTCGACGACAACTTCTCGAATAATGAGGTTTGCCCTTTGTACCTATTTTATTGCCTTCAGACAAGTTTGTAACACAAAATCACTTGACAACAGCTTAGCACTGCTCAAATTAATATTGCAAGTACCTACTTTTTAGAATAGAATATTTATTTTCGTTCTACAATATTCTGCTTTGCTTTCACAATATTGACACTTGTAATATTGTTTTCGGTGTTACAATTTGTAACACTGTTTTTAGTAATTTTTAGTTTTGTAAAATTAGAATCAAAATCATCATCAGAAATCATTTTTGTGGAGATTACAAGAACACAATGAATGTGGCCTTTGAACATAATTTTCGCTCACAGTTCCATCGTTGGCATCGTTATTATCATCAAGTTATGGCGCACAAGTTATGCATAACTTCTTCTTCAGGTAGATGTGGTCGTTGCATTACAGGCGTTATTCTAAGGACCTTTTCCCACTGCACAAATATCAAATAGTTTTCAACCTATTTACGTAGTATGAAATTTACTTCTCAACTTTTCACCCAAAATAACTTCAGATATAAACAAGAAATGTTAATTTTAATTATTTTCACAGTATCTCACCATTATTTCTTTTATTTTGCTACGTTTTGACCGTATCTCAAAAGAAGAGAAAATATGTAGGTACTTCTTAAATAGTTGGAGCCACTTGAATTTGGGAATTTAGAGAACTTTAGAGCCTAGAGATGTGAAATGGTCTATACATAAGACTATGCAATGTCCATCAATTCCATTAGTAGTTTAGTTATAATTGTTGTATTTTATTTAACTTACAAACCTGTTATTTTAATGTTTTGACGGTCATCAATAAAAGTACCAAACTAACAATAGGCGAATAGATTTTCAAATTACTTACCTACCTGACTATTTTAGTCTCAGTACCAGTCGAATTTTCTTTCAGGTGCAAATAGCTAAAATAACATTTCATAATGATTTTAATAAATAATTGAAATTGTTGCATGTCTAAAAAAGGACTAGAAACAATACAAAATGAGCGAAATTAATAACAATGACTTTATGCTCATAAGTATATTTTCGGCCAAACAGCAAAACCTCCTATCTGCATTTTTAAGAAGAAAAACTTTAAATAAAGTTATATTTCCACTACAAAAGTGTAATCACGTTCTAGCAAAAAGAAAAACATTCACATTATTTTAAAAAATATTTGAACCGGCAATTACATTCTATCAAAATGCCATTTTTATATCAAATTCGTTTTCTGTTTTTTATTTCCAATTTTTTTAATACCAATAGGGTATTACGGCACTTTTCAAATTCTGTTCTATTACAAAGTAGGTTAGCTTAGCATCACCCTTTCACACGTAAAATGCCAAACAACGCTTTAATTTAGGAGAAAACGCGTTTTGAAATTGAAATAAAAATCCTACTTGTGATGTCACAAGGAGGGATTATAATGCGAAACTTGACAACGTCGCGCATAGTTATTTTGTTGCTGTGGTGCCAACAGTCGCGTAGTTCACTCTGTTTACCGTTCGTGTATTGAGGTTAGGTGGTCAGTGATTTTTTAATATATCAACACCAGCAAACACCATACATAATCAACATGAGCAAACAATAATATTGTGAAGGGACGCCTACAGACTCACCCTGTATACCAAGAGCCTATGGACTCACCCAGTATAGTAAACCGAGGACGAACACGGGAGACGCCGAAGCGACAGCCGTAACTGCTGATCAAGCTGTTTGGTGCGGGGACCGGGGGGGAACCGCCAACGGTCACCGCATCGGACGCGAACATTATTACATTACGATTACGACTATCAATTAAGACGTACGTACCAAGTCACGTATTATAGATACACTGTCGATATACGAATAAAACCATTTAAGACGATGTAGTTGTTGTCTGTGCTACGCCACCCCACATACCATCCCCGCCCGTACAATTATCTGAGGTCTCGCAGGAACATCACAATTGGTGGAGGCACGCCGCGTATTCCGAGTAAAAAGGTCTATGGTGAAGACAAGGAGTCAAGTAAGAGAAGCAGAAGAACCGAAGAATACAGCGAAAAACATGAGCGACACAAGTGATACGGAAGACGAAAAAATCCCGATGGTGAGGCCAACGAAATTTGCGGGCGGAGCAAAAGAAAATGTAGAGCAGTTTTTGAAGATTTATTCAAGAGCGGCAAAGGCAAATAAATGGACAGAAAATACAAAGGCACTCCAATTACCATGCTATCTGGAGGGAGCAGCCCTGAATTGGTACGAGACAAATGAAGACAATCAAGGTATGGACGACTACGTCCAGGTGTCCCAAAAGCTGAAGGACGCGTTTAAGAATCCAATCATCAATTCCCAACTGCAGTACGAACTTTCAACGAGGACCCAAGGACAGACGGAGGAGGTGTGGAATTATTTTCATGCCGTTCTCAACTTGTGTCACCAGGTCAAACCTGACATGGCGGAAGCGGAGAAAGTAAGGTACATTTTAAGAGGGCTCAAACCAAACATCATTGAGAGGGTTCACATGCTAAAAAACGATACCGTGGAGGAGCTCAGAAGAAACCTACGACAAGGTGAGGCCACGTCATACCTGTTAGCGGAACGAAGAGGAGGCAGTTCGGAGGACCAGTCAGCAGGACATAGTGGTGCCCAACCGAGGAATAAGAGGAGGAACACCGAACAGGAGGAAATGGAGGAGCTGAGACGAAGAATCGAGGACCTCCAATGGCAACTCCAGCAAAAAGGTAGGTCTCAACCTATAAATAATTCAAATAGACAGAGGAACAATTTACCGAGTAGGACACCTGACGGTCGCGTAATTTGCTATCATTGTCGTAAACCAGGACATTATGCTCGGGACTGTTGGTCAAAAAACGGTCCACAGTAAAAACGTTTCAGAAAAATAGGGTTAGGCAGAGAAAGCATTGTTATTTTTGTAAAAGTAGTACTCATAAGAAAATAAATTGTAGAGTTAGAAAAAGAATACTGAAAAATTTGGGACCAAATAGTTGTGCAACAGTTACGTCGATAGAATTAGTCAAAATAAAAGGAAAAGTGAACGATAGAGAAGTAAATTTTTTGATAGATACAGGAGCAGGTATTAGTTTAATTCATTCTAAGTTCATAACAAATAAAAATTCGATTGTTCCATCAAATTATATGCAAATAAAATCTGCTTCTGGTCATTGCTTATGGATTTTAGGTAAAGTTAATGTTAATTTCACTGTAGATTCTTTAGAATTTTCGCATACGTTTTTAGTTATAAAAAATTTTGAACTCGAAGCAATTCTTGGAAATGATTTCAACAGTCGTTATGGCGTCAATATTAATTTCTTAACACGTAGTCTTCAGCTACTTGTTAACGGTGAAACTGCAATTCTGCATTTTGACACAAAGGAAAATACGTGTGTGGAAAGTGTTGCAGACACAACAATTTCAAGTCGTGTCACACCACGAGAACGTATCATGCTACAACCTATGACGACTCAAAAAATAGAAGTACAGTATTCTGCGAAATTGCCAGCGCACTGTTATTTTGAACCCAATACGAATTTATTTAAATGCAATGCCATTAAGATCAACGAACGTTTTTACTTGACACCAATTCCCTATATTTATGTAACGAATATGAGCGATAGAACAATTATAGTAGAGATTTTTGCCAAATTAGGAACCATGATAGAGATTTGTGATAAACCATACTTACAGTTAGATAAAATAGGCCTTTCTGCCCACCTTTCGGTTGGCAACGATCAGGATAACTGTGTATCAAAATCATTATCAATAAAAGAGTTCGAGTCGGATCTAAATGTAAATCCTAGGTTAGATAGAGAGCAGCAAAAGCAATTGCAAACTTTATTACGAAATTACAAAGACATTTTTGCGCGTAGTAATTATGAGTTAGGTAGAACAAATGTTTGTGAACAAACAATAGAAACGGGAGACGCGAAACCAGTTCACCAACCACCATACAGGGTGGCGCATAAAGAAAGACAAATAGTTCGGGACCAAGTACGTGAAATGTTGGATGCAGGTATAATTAGACACTCTTATAGCCCATTCTGTAGTCCGGTAGTATTAGTAAAAAAGAAGACAGGCGAGTGGAGATTTTGTGTGGATTATAGAAAATTAAATAAAATTATTAAATTAGATGCATATCCGTTACCAGTAATTGACGACATTTTGTTTTATTTAGAAGGGGCGCATTTCTTTTCAACCCTAGATTTATTTTCAGGATATTGGCAAATTAATATTGCTGAAAAACATAGACATAAGACGGCTTTTGTGACATCAGACGGACTATTTGAATTTAATGTCTTACCATTTGGCTTGGCCTCAAGTCCGGCTTGTTTTCAGAGGTGTATGGACGAAGTCCTAGCGGGATTAAAGTGGATATCGTGCTTAGTTTATTTGGACGACGTGGTAGTTAAAGCTGATAATTTTGAGACACATTGTAAAAATTTAGAGGAAGTTTTTAATAGATTAAGGCAGGCAAGTTTAAAATTAAAACCATCAAAGTGTACGTTTGGATACCAAGAAATAAAAATATTAGGTTATGTGGCTTCGTGTAAGGGACTGTCACCAGACCCTGACAAGATAGTAGCAGTATCAAACTTCCCTACACCAAAAAGCGTAAAAGATATACAATCATTTTTAGGACTAGCTAATTACTACAGAAAATTCATTAAAGATTTTGCCAACATCGCGCGACCATTGACTCAATTGACTCGAAAAAATATTAAATTTTGTTGGAACGAAACAGAGCAAGAAGCTTTTGACAACCTAAAAGAACGCTTAATTAATTATCCCGTGTTACGTCATTTTAAACTGGACTTACCTACAGAATTGCATACTGATGCGAGTGGATATGGTTTGGGGGCTGTTTTATTGCAGACCGATGGTACGGAAACGTATCCGATCGCATACGCCTCTAAACGATTATCTGACGCGGAAATGAAATACAATACAACAGAAAAAGAATGTCTTTCACTGGTTTGGGCAATGGCCCATTATAGAAATTACCTTTGGGGTAGAAAATTTCGGGTAGTGACTGACCACCACGCGCTGTGCTGGCTCCATAAACAACAAAATATGACATCGAGGTTAGGACGTTGGGTTATTAAGTTACAGGATTTTGACTATGACATTGTGCATAAGAGTGGTAAACATCATACTGACGCGGATAGTTTATCACGTAATCCTATTCTGGATCCGAGTGACTCAGATACTCATGAAATTTCTGTGTTAAGTATGATTCCGATGGACATTGCGGATTTACAGAGACAAGATCCCAACCTGTTAGAATTATTAGAAGCCATACAAACTCCTGATTCCGCTGATAATAGAACTTGCAAAAAATCACGTAGCTATTTAATTGAGAATAACATTTTATACAAAAAGAATTTTACACCGTCCGGACAAAATAAACTATTGGTAATACCAGAAAATTTGAAATCAGAAATCTTATTTGGAGCTCACGATGACCCATTAAGCGGAGGTCACTTAGGTCTTGCAAAAACGATGGGAAAAATTAAAGTTAGGTATTTCTGGGAAAATATGAATAACGAAATTGAAACTTATGTAAAGACATGTCTTTCTTGTCAGCAAAGAAAACATCCGCATCAAGGCCCTTCAGGTCTAATGCAGCCGTTAAAAGTAGGAAAACCGTTCGACCGAATTGGTATAGATCTTCTAGGTCCTTTCCCAAAATCGGAAAGTGGAAATACATTCATTATAGCCGCTCTAGATTACGCGACAAAGTGGGCCGAAACAAAAGCGATTCCAACAGGCACCGCTAAGTGTGTGAGTGATTTTTTGGTAGAAAATATAATTTGTCGTCATGGATGTCCGATTGAACTCCTAAGCGATCGAGGTAAATGTTTTATGGCTAACTTGGTTACTGAACTTACTAGAAGTTTAGGTACGCGCTCAACATTCACTACCGCGTATCATCCACAGACCAACGGTTTAACAGAACATTTTAATGGTACATTAGCAACTATGCTTGCCATGTATACGAGAACTGATCAGAAAAATTGGGATTCCTATGTACCCTTAGTTACGTTCGCATACAATACATCTAAACAAGCCACTACTAAAGAGTCACCCTTCATGCTTATGTACGGTCGAGAAGCTAAGTTACCATTCGATGCTGCTTTAGGTATTGATGTGTGTAAGGATGAAACTGTAAGAGAATTTTTAGAAAGAATAGAAAATGTTAGGACTACCGCATTAGTAAGAATAAATAATGAACAAGTTATACAAAAAGGACGATACGATCAGGGCCGTAAGTCAGTCGGTTATGAGGAAAACGAAGAAGTACTCATTTTTACACCGTTTCGTAAAGTAGGCAAATCAGAGAAATTATTAACGAGATGGCATGGGCCTTATAAAGTCAATAGAAAAATTAATGAGGTGAATTACGAAATAAAAATGAAAAAAGCCAACAAAAATGTTTTAGATACAGTGCACGTAAGTCGCATGAAGAAATACCACGCTCGCGCTTTGTAAGTAGGTTATAGAAACAAATCATGCTGAATAAGGTAAATTGAACGATAGGCACACATAAAGGAAAATATTTTGAATTAAGTATTTAATAATTGATAACCAAAACTTTTGTTTATTACCGAGAGTAAGTGACGTAGAGATTAGCAATGTAGATTGTTTTACAAAGTTAGCTTTGGGTGCATCCGTTTCAGACCTGGTAGCTTCCTGTATAATGTCCTGTTATCAAAATAATAAAACACTGGTCCAACAAGTGGCTCCCGAAAAATTTGTTATAGTTCAAGCAAGAGGTAATCTGACACTCGAATGTGCCAATTACCCTGGCCGAGTAATCGACACGCAAGAGTTTGGATTACACGGAGCGTTACAACTCCAAGTTCCCTGTTCCTGTTCTTTAAAGCAATTGTCAGTTACGAGTAAAGAAAGAAATAGAAATAAAGTTAGAATCCGTGGAAGCTCAGTCTTCACAAGATGAGATACCGACCATAGAGGTCAAAGAGCGAAAGTGTAAAGTTACGCGTAACGCAGCAAAGAATTAAGATAGAAAGATAACTTAGAATTCCCTATTTTGTAGGAAAGAATTATTGCAGAAAAAAAGAGAGAGTATAAGTGTTATAACTGAAGTATTAGTATTGTATAAATTCGTCTGCAGACATGTGTAAGTTTTGTGAATGATAAAGAAATTGTTAGAGGAGGAGCGCTCAAATAATTTTAGAAACCATGGTTTAATAGTTTAATATTTTAATGTTGTATGTTTAAGGTTTAATGTCAAATGTTTTAGAATTTTACGAAAGTTTAGATTGCATTTTTTACTATAAGAATGACCTTTTGTTTCCAGCACTAGATGCTGAGGGTCGCAAGTTTTTTAATATAAGTACATACGTAAATACGTACCATAAGTATAAGTTGGATTAGGGATAGAAATGCAGTTTTGTTAATACTAGATGTAAGGTTAATGTGTAAAGAAAGGATACTGGTTTTGTTTTGAATTTGCAGGATGCACGAACGGATGCCGCTGAGGGACCTCTGGTGTTGCTGATCCTCTACATCGGGGTCCGATGTTTTTAACAAGGGGGAGTGTGAAGGGACGCCTACAGACTCACCCTGTATACCAAGAGCCTATGGACTCACCCAGTATAGTAAACCGAGGACGAACACGGGAGACGCCGAAGCGACAGCCGTAACTGCTGATCAAGCTGTTTGGTGCGGGGACCGGGGGGGAACCGCCAACGGTCACCGCATCGGACGCGAACATTATTACATTACGATTACGACTATCAATTAAGACGTACGTACCAAGTCACGTATTATAGATACACTGTCGATATACGAATAAAACCATTTAAGACGATGTAGTTGTTGTCTGTGCTACGCCACCCCACATACCATCCCCGCCCGTACAATTATCTGAGGTCTCGCAGGAACATCACAATATAGAGTTTGTTGTGTGCCGGGTTGCAACAGCAAATCCGTCGAAACACCAGAATTCAATACATCATTTAGACGAAATGGTGTATCTACCTTGTAGTTTCATAAACACACAGGAATATATTATAAGAAATGTATTGTCAATATGTATTATTAATAAACTACTATTTAAGCAGTTATTTTTTACTACTAGTCTTTCCCTCTACATTCAAATTTCTTTGTGAACCATGCGATTGGAGATGTTTCATTACTTTGTCGTTAATTTACTATGAACAATTGCAAGCTGGTTGAATAATATGTATGACAGTGTATGATCGTGGGCAAATTTTGCGAATTCGCTTTGGTAAAATCATCTTCCACAGAACACATGCTTGCACTGGTAACTTAACAACTTATAACAACTTACTTAATAAGTAATATCTTTACGATACGCTGTAAATAGTACCGTCGAAGTTTGTTAACACACATACAAACAAACAGCGGTGCAAACACTGTTACAAGAAAATTCCCTAGGTTTTGATCAATTTCTTGGCTACGGTGCCAATTCTACACTTGGCCAATCGCGACAGTGATCGGAAAATTCAAATTTTAATTGTAATTTTCTCAACAAATTCTGAATTTTAACTTAACAGAATTTCTGGTTATATACTGTAAAATCGCTTAATACACGCTTTTGCTTAAATTTCCACATGAGCGTAATACCCTATTCTCCATTTTTATTTTTTTGTCGAAAAAAATACTACGTGGCAAAACCTATTCGAAAAAATGTCAATGAACCATTAATATAATTTTGATAAGACGATGTATGGATTTTCTAAATGGAAAGTGAGTATGTGTTCTCAATTATATGCTGAATACAAATAAGAATAAGTCAATAGGAAGTGGCTTGCAAAGTTAGAAAGTAAGAAATATAAGAATATAATTTATTAATTTATTATGTCTTTGAACCTTTTTGGGGCATTCTGAACATAAATAATCGCGAAAAGAATATTTTATTGCATTTTAGATTCTTTTTTCTTTTCAAAAGCTTGATGTTGTGGTTGCACGTCCATAAGAAAAACAATCGAGATCATTGTCAACTGTCACAAAAATTACTGCATCGCATTGTTTATGAACAAGAAATAAATAGTTATAAATAGTTATAAATAGTTATAAATAGAATTTCAACTGCACATTTTATGTCCAGCTGCACGTTAGAATACTGCCTGTTGCATTGTATCTTATAAGAGAATTTGATATTTAGTTGACCAGAATAATGCACGATAACTTACTAGTCTGTTACACAATACTAGATCAAATAACTCACAATACAAAGAAAACAAATTGCTGCTATATTCTTCTTCTTTAAAAAAATCGCTAGGTTGTAGTTTCAATACAGTAGACAATACAATACAAATTTCGAAAGTTATACAAAATTAATGATGCAAAGTAGAAGAAGCTGTTATATTTATCACACTTGTTGATGTTATTCCAAGAAATGTATGGACATTTCTGCTGAAGTTCTATAAATACGGATAATTAATTTGCAAAGCCAGATGTCAATGTATACAAAACTGACGAGTACAATCTTTGAGCCGCTATCGCGCAGGGAAGAGTGCACCGAGATTATTTATCATCGTCAGACATAAATAAACAGGCGATAATTGATATAGCATAAATAAACGTTGCAATTATAGCTGATAAAAAGTGCACACTATCTTAATGACTGGAAGTTTTACGATCGTATGAACTGGTACGCGCGCATGGCCCCCATCGATACTCATAACTCACGAGTTTGCAAATATTGTGATACTGATAACCCGATGGCTTTTAATTAATGTTATGGAAATCAGTCATAACTCATAGCGTATTTTTATGACGATCTCGTTCATTATCGCAGAAATCCGGATGCTGCTCCAATATCACTCTTCCCTAATCGACATTGTGGTGTTATATGCATATACGCGCCATCACTCATTTCGCACTGGTGTTCTATAGCTATATGTGTATCAGGGTTGCCACCTGTCCTCGTTTCACGAGGATTGTCCTCGTACGAATCATTTGTCCTCGTGTCCTCGGCGTGATACCATTTGTCCTCGTGTACACAGATAGAAACGATTTGTTGGTTTTAAGAAATATATTCTTTTGAATTTATTGTTTTGGATCAAAACATATTTCTTTGACGCCAACAATATTTACTTCATTGTATATTCTAGTTTATTTGCTTTTAGAGATTAATTAATCATTAATTTATAGTCAAATAAATATATTTGGATTCAAACAAAAATTACTTTCCTTTAAAGTATTATTTTTGTTTTGATTTAAAAAGACGTTTCTTTACACCAAAGAAATCTATTTATATTTATATATATTTGTATACAAGAAGAGGTGTATTTCGTTCAGAAAAATATTTTTGGTTTGGCAACACTCTCCTCGCAGTTTGGCTTTATCTTGACTATAAATAATAGACTGGTGAAAGCCTACCGCTCAGTTGATGTCATGCACACAGAAGAGTGATCTCTCGAACGAAGAGAGAATTACTTGGCTGAAGTAGTTGGTAGGTCGTATATACGCGAGAGATTATTGACTTCAACCAAGAAATTTTATTTCTAGGAATAATTACTAGATTTAAGAAAGTGGTTACTCTAGTGAAGTAAGTAAACAGTCTTCAATGAAGTGTATATTTTTATTCCCGGTAAATATTTTTAGCTACTTAATGTAAGAATTTTAAAGATTTGGCACAAATACGTTTTCTATTGCGAATTAACAAGATAGGTATGTTATATTTACTTACTCGTTCTAAACTGTTGCGTGCGTTACATCAAACTACTCCGTGTTGAAACGTTTATTGTACACTATAAATCACAATACACATCCCCAATAAATCACAAGGCACATCCCCTACGGGTAGTTCGTTGTTTTCGTACTAGGTTAGGTTCCGTGGCGCCAGCACGTACCAGCACCACGCGCGGGCGCGCGAACCTTGACAAAATCACGGTACGCATATTTATTCCAGAGAAAGGGATTACTTGAAAGAAGTGAGAATCACTTTAGTTAAATAATTGGTGGGATTTTTTTATTCAGTAAACAATACTTACTTATATTAAATGTCTTATATTTTCTTGGATCAAGTAACTACGCACTTGGATGGATTTACTATACTTCGTTGGAGAAATTAACATGTTTGGGACGAAAAATTCAATTACTTCTTTCAATACAATATTGGTTCTTATAAAGAAAGAATTTATTTGTTGACAGCATTTATCTGAGTAATTATTTTACTTATATTGAGAATGTGGCATTTCTTGTATTGTACCTAACTTTCTACATCCAAGCAAATATGCATTTGAATCTAGTAAATAAATTCAAGAAATTATGTTTTCTCGTTCCAAATAATCACTTTTCTGTGTGTAGAGGGAATTATAAAGAAATTGTAATTTAAATAAAATGTTGGTTTCTTGTTACGTACTTGTTTACCTTTTATTATTAAATTACATTTTGTTTGACATGTTGATGGCTTAAAATTATTTTCTTCATTATTCTAAAATGTAGTAAGTTTCACGCAATGATAATTCTCTATAATAATGTATCTATAATAATTTACTCATACTATATTCAAATTTCACATTCCTATCACATGACGCCGCCTAAATGCAGGAAATTTTGAGCGGGGGAAACCATATGCTATAAAACTTGCGAAAATAAAAAAAAAAAACTGTTTCAGGGACTTTTTATACACTTTATACACTTTAAGGTTTAAAATGAAAGAAAAGCATTATGTACTAGCATTTGGTGCTAGTAGCGTTGGTTGTACGATTGGTTGACTATACGGGAGTTTTGCCATGGAAAGTTGTATATTTGCCACGGAGTTGTTATTTTAAGTTATGTTAAGTTATGTTAAGTCATTCAAATACACTCCCGGTAGATATATAAATTTTAGTAACATATTATAGATCACTGGAAAGGGCATTTTTTATACATTTGTTTTTCGTAATCATTTTTTCTCTAAACTTTTGCCTGTCTGTCTAGGCCAAGTTCTATGGTATGTTCTATGTAAAAATGCAACAATTCTGAAGCATGGTAGGATAACAGGTTTCTAACAGCTAAATATATTGGTTATATATTTATTAAAAACTGAAGATGTTACAAACATAAAAATTGGTATTTAGATTATCTGGTAAATAAAGAAGTACGAAGCCATGATAGATATTTATTATTATGAGGCAGGCTATCCAGCCATAATGAATGCGGTCCTTTCTCGGCGATTTGCTTTGAATGGCCGAAGAAGTCGAGAAATTACGGAAGTATTAATGGGATGGAGCTGGCAGCGCGGGTTCGTTTTTCTCCCAGAAATGGTTGTTTAATTGAGCCTCGGATAATTGAGCCACAACAATGGAAGTAACGCAAGAAACTAGGAATGAGGACGGATGGAGTTAGGGTGGTGTTATACGGGGGATAGAGGGGGGAGGGAGTGAATAGGAAACGGCGCCAAGACAGCTAAGTGAGGCTCCTTCTTCTCCAACCATTATCTCGCCGACGGAACGTCGCCTTTAAAATTGTAGTGATTTGTAGGGACCGGCAATAGTTATGGCCGCGCTAATGGTATACTTACAATAAATACATATCCAGCCCGAACGAACCGCCAATTATTACGACTCAAAATTGTACGTAATTAAATTAACGATGACTCTAAACTTACACTCGTTCTTATGAATTACAGGCCCAACAGTTCCAACTCACATCGCCCAGAGCTCTATGAGCACCACCGTCAACAAAGAGCCTTGATGACTTTGTCTAGATACGGCCTTATGAATCAGCGCTTTTTATTACATCTTTTAGTTTTACTCCTTTTTCGTGAATTCACGAACTACAATAGATATTTTGAGGTTAAACTAAGGGTTATAATTATATATTATTCGCTGGACAATAGAAAATTGATGGCAAAATAAATATTCCTAACTTTGTATAATGGTTTGATCACAGATGAATGATTGGTCAGTCAAGTATTCTTGACGCGCCAGACACAGAAAAGTGATTATTTGGAACGAGAAAACATAATTTCTTGAATTTATTTACTAGATTCAAATGCATATTTACTTGGATGTAGAAAGTTAGGTATATACAAGAAATGCCACATACTCAATATAAGTAAAATAATTTCTCAGATTAATAATATTTCTCTAAATTCTTTCTTTATAAGAACCAATATTGTATTGAAAGAAGTAATTGAATTTTTGTCCCAAAAATGTTAATTTCTCCAACGAAGTAATAGGAAATCCATCCAAGTGCGTAGTTACTTGATCCAAGAAATATAAGACATTTAATATAAGTAAGTATTGTTTACTGAATAAAAACCCACCAATTATTTAACTGAAGTGATTCTCACTTCTTTCAAGTAATCCCTTTCTCTGGAATAAATATGCGCACCGTGATTTTGTCAAGGCTCGCGCACCCGCGCGTGGTGCTGGCGCCACGGAACCTAACCTAATACGAAAACAACGAAGTACCCGTAGGGGATGTGCCTTGTGATTTATTGGGGATGTGTATTCTGATTTATAGTGTACAATAAACGTTTCAACACGGAATAGTTTGATGTAACGCAAGCAACAGTTTAGAACGAGTAAGTAAATATAACATACCTATCTTGTTAATTAGCAATAGAAAACGTATTTGTGCCAAATCTTTCAAATTCTAACATTAAGTAGCTAAAAATATTTACCGGGAATAAAAATATACACTTCATTGAAGACTGTTTACTTACTTCACCAGAGTAACCACTTTCTTAAATCTAGTAACTATTCCTAGAAATAAAATTTCTTGGTTGAAGTCAATAATCTCTCGCGTATATACGAACCTACCAACTACTTCAGCCAAGTAATTCTCTCTTCGTCCGAGAGATCACTTTTCTGTGTGCAGACACAAACTAGAAAAAAGTGAACTTTAAGCAGTGATTTGACATTTAATATAGGATTACGGAATTACTGCATCTAGCTTCAATTAGTTTCAATGTATGAGCAACTTGCAGTAAGCATAGCCCTCAAGTAGTTCTTCTTTTGTTTTAGCCAGATATACCCAAATTGTACAACTTCTGGTACAATATCTTCGATATTTTAAAACAGCTCTTACTTTTCCCCCTCTGTCAGTTGCCTTCGTCTCTTGAATAAGGTTAAAGTTGAGTCGTTGTCGACTTGTTAATGGTGCTACCAAAAATGCCTCAACTGGTAGTTTTTACGGGACTGTCACTTTTACTTTACTTAATATTGACGTAGTCTATTTAAAATCCAGGAGGAATTTTTCAAGACTTTTTCACACCGGACAAATTGACGTTATGGCGTTGAACGTAGGCTAGGTCGCATGTAAACAAACATTCAAAATGATTTGCTGTTCAAATTAGCAGTAGGTACCTTTTGTAAAATATTCTAAACAGCATGGCTTTGAATGAAATTTTAACTGGACAAAATTTTAAATAAAATAAATATATAATATACATTTTAAATTAAACAAAAATAAAAGACTTGCCTAGAGTTTCCAAACATGTCAACGTTTGTCACTCTATAATCTGTTGAAACAAATTAATTTCACGTGAGTACGGTTATATACCTTTGTCGTGCTACATACTCGAAGGAGCGTGGCTTCATCTAGATACCTTCATTTTGACATATTTAGGTACGTTTTTAAGTCTTACAGTCTTACGGAGATAAATAAAAATCAATTTAACAATAATAATAATACAATCTTTATTCAAAAAAAGCAATATAGCATAGAATGCGTCAATAAAAATACACTAAATGTACAGCTAAACAAATACAATGGTGCCTATAACTATAAGATTGGGGTTATCAAAAAAGTTTAACATCAAAATAATTTAAATTTAATCGCTAAAATATCTGGTGACATTTCTCGTGATTTTTTCTTAGTGTGAACCTGGCTTCTGGAAAACTCCTTCTGGTTTCTAAATAGAGTATAGCCACACTACGGTCACGTTGCCTATATGGGCGCTCTCCCTGAGAGATTGTATTGCGTATTGTCTCATTTAAAATAATATTATGTCGCACATAGAAAACCAATTTTCTCTCACATCGTCGTGTAAAGTGAGCCGTCACCGCCAGGGGCGAGATTACCGATGTTGTGATGTCAAGTTACGGGCCTCCATGCATACGGTAACACATCCACACACACACACACACACACACACACACACACACATACAAGCGAGCGTTTTCGTATAGGGTAGGGCACGCAAATTGGCCATTCGCTTGTATACGAGATGGATCCGCGCTGGCGTTTATGTGCATTTTATTGGTTTATTTACGGCTCAAAATTTAAACTTTGCGCAAACGACATTGACACACATTTTTACATCGGATTTATCGCCGCCATAAATATTAATGATATACGGCTGTGGCAATTATTTTTATGCGCGTACGAAAACGCTAAAGTTCGCCTCTGTGCATGCCCGAGGATAACAGTTTACAGTTCGGTTTTTGATTCGCAATCGCTTGATACTTGATATACAGTTATTTCGCTACTATTTTTTTTTTCGGACGACCCAGCGATTTTTTTTGCAGCGGAAATAATTTAATGGATACACATTTATTGTTACATGTGTCTGACATTTCAATTAATAGTAAAAGGAGTAGCGAGCGATTCAAATAAATGAAAATCGTCTGATATTGAACATCACTCGCGTGTGTTATTGAAATATTGCAGCTTATCATAACAGTTTTGACGAAATCAGTTTGTTGAGCATTTTCCAGTTTTTAGAGGACAAAGCGTAGAAGAAGATGACATGAATATGCATGCTCATGCCTTCAAAGAAAGAATTGAATAGTAAATCCATTATAGAATATCGAAGAGAAAGTAAAATGACCTGCAGAAAGACGTAATATTGTCGAGTACTCCTGAAGTATCAATCTCTCTCGGCGCACGGTTATGGCGCTGAAACCGGTATTATTATTCTTATTATTGGTATATTTATTCGAAAAATTCTCGATCTACTGCATTAAGATGACCGCAAATTGCGAGCGAAGCTAAGCTGGGCGGAGCGAAGCTGCAGCGAGCGATATGAAGCTGGGCAAAGCGATGCTAGGCGAAGCAAAGCTATGCGAAACGTAGCTACACAAAGCAAACATGAGCGGTACAGGGCGGACTAGAGCAGGACCTGTAAACTATTTATTTGCTCACTTATTGACTAGGTTGAGAGAAATGGAGAAGTTAGATTTGTTATTACAATAGGAATCAGATTCCAGTGCTGAAGATTGTATGCAAAGTATTGTGTTCTGTCGTCGTAAAACGCTGAGAAAAGCAGGGACGAGTTTGCATTTGCGCAAACATGACGAATTTGTCGAATTTAAGGCTTTGGTCAAGGATTTAGATGACAAACAATTTAAAAATTATTTTCGGATGTGCAAAAGTGACTTTAATCAAATACATGGAATAATAAAGTGCGACATCGAAAAGCAAGTCACTAACTTTAAGAAGCCTGTGTCCTCAGAAGAAAGACTTGCTATATCTTAAGGTAATATTACTCTTATATTTATATGCTTTATAAGTGTATGTGTACATATACCTAACTAAAGGAATAGACAGGGTATTCGCAAAAATGATCCATTAGAAGTTTTTGATGTGTCACTATTTGTATGCCTTATACTTTGAGATAATCGTTTTCTATATCATAATAAAAGGGAACAAATGAATAACAAATTTTAAAATGATTGCGCTACTGCTTATACAAAAAATATAAGAAAGTAAGGATTTACTACCTGAATTTTATAGTATTGTATTTTATTTCTTTCACATTATCTATTTCCTATTTTAAAATTTTATTGAAGACAAAAATTGCTTTGTATATGCATAGACACTAGGAGAGTCTGATGATTGTAATTAATTATTTAAGGAAAAGTAGATAAAGCACATTAAACGATAAATATAAAATTTATTCTTTCTGATAAAAAAAAACAATATGCATGCTATACCAATTTATATAGATTTTATAAATTTAAAGAGCGTCCGCTTGTATCAACGGATACAGGAGAGATGGACGTGCTGCTGCCAGGAAGTGAATTAAACGGAAAATTGCTTCGTTTGTTCATATTCTTCCTCCGCCTTAGAAACAGCTTCAAATATAATTTGTTTAATTTTCGCTTGCTGTCTGTATGGTATCAACAATGAGACTGATCAGACCAACCGACAATCGAACAATTTACAACCACAACCTGAAAATGCCAGGCAAGAAGCATTTCTAATACGAAACGAGTTTGCTAGGTTTTGCATCTCTCCCTTAGGTGAAGTTCCATGGCAAAAGGATATTTAGATTTTATAATGATAAATAAACTATATACTTCCCACAATCTATTCTTTCTTTTGTTGTCATGGTACAATTTGTGTTCAGTATTATATAAAATTGGTTCTTTTCGAACTAATTCAATAATTTGTTCGCTTATGTCGATGTCTTCGCTCGCCATTGCAGTGCTTACATTTACAACTCAACAAAAGTGTTAAAACCACGTGTTGAAAATAGCAAATGCATATTTTCACGAAAAAGTTCAGTACCGGTCAAAGAAAATCGCCAGCGGACCAAAGCGGAGCGGAGCGATTCCAAGCTGGGCCAGGCTGTGCGAAGATGAGTAAAATCATGCCAGCTTCGTTCTGCTCTGCTCTGCTTCGTTTCGCACAGCACAGCCGAGCTCGGTATCGCTTAGCGTAGCTTGGCCCGATCAATATCTCACGCTCGCTCTCATGGAATTTAGTGCATTCTGTCTTTTTCTAAGCCGTAGCTTAGCTTCGCTCCGCTCGCTATTTGCGGTGACCTTAATGCTCAAAAATTCGCTACTGCATTGAATTAATAGAGATGATTAATTTTTTGTTTAATATTGGTCGGTTGCTTTTAGGATAATCTTTGTCAATTTGCAAATGATGGTACTAAAAGCGTAGGCAAGACATTAGAATTTGAAAAATTACAAAAAATGTTATATTCCTGAATCAATCTACATAACATGATAGACTTTGTGACATGAGTGAATTTTTCCTCCAATCGGTTTATACATGACCGCGAGAAAATTGGAAAAATGCACCCGATTTTTACAGTTTTAAAATAAACCTCTTGGTTCCAACTTAGAATCTCATCTACACATTGGAGTTCATGTTTTCTTAAATTCGTCATCATTCACAAATTCTCTCTCTGTTCATTGCGTCATCGCTAAGGTGACCAAATTTTTATTGTAGAAAAGCGGGACAGTAGCGGGGCGGGGTAGGTGGTAGTAATTAAAACCAACCGTCTTTTCAAAAGATCGTACTTGAAAATAGACAAATTCTAGGATTTTTATAAACACAAAAATTATTATTACTATGTTTTTTTAGTTTGGTTGGTTACACACATTTTTGTATTTTAAGCAACATCGCCCATACTCCTTTAAATTGTTGTGCTTGTGATCGACAATATTCGACATTATTTGCATTATTGGTGATTAATTGTTTTGCCATATTTATCTTAAATAAAAAATTATTGTTTGATACAAAACAAAGTTTATTTCATTATCGTTTATTATAGGGATTAAAATTGTATATATTAACTCTTTCCTTTAACATAAATTCTTCAAATATATGCCCTTTGCACGAAAAAATATTCTAAATAAATTTGTATATCCATTAAAAACTTTTTATCAACTAATAAATATAGTAAGAAGGATTAAGAAAGATTAATTATATAATAAATAAATCTTAAGGTAAAAAAATAGCACAGATATGTTCTAATCTAACGACTCTGTACAGCACAACAAGATATGCCAAGTTTAAAAGTACAGTTTTGACAAAAAAAACTGCTAAACTTTTGTAATATTGACCGGTTGTCATTATTTTTTAACGCATTTTAAAGAAATTCAGTGAATTTCTTAGAGATAAGCACATACTTTTGTAATTTTTGAAAAACAGACAATAATGATGTTTTTGATCTACTTTCGATACACGCTGTGATCTACTTTCGATACACGCGGAGCATGAGCAAATTTAAAAGTACTTTGTTAGAAAGAGATCCATATTCTCAACATTTTGTTTTTAGTTCCTTCCAATATCTGAATTTTGTAGAAGATAAACAATTTCAAATAAAACTTAGCAATTTAAATTTCTTGTTAAACCTTGCAGCAAATGTTACTTGATTATATGAGTGAAATACAAAATCTTGCTTCAAACTGTGTATATTCTACAAAAATTCAGATATGGAGATGTTGAGAATTGATATGGTTTTGTAAGTGAGTACCTAGTTCCAACCTGCGAGAGAACAAGTTCCTTAATTATCCCACAGGATGTCTCAAACACTATTTTTGATCTCCCAGAATAAATAATCAGCTGGAACATCTGTTACTTGTCTCGAGAGAATAATGAAAATCGGTTAAAGTCTACAAAAGTTATTGAATATCAAAGTTTAGCTAACTTTTTTTTACCGTTTAAGCCGGTCAGTCGACATGTTACTACGTGTTAGCGAAATTTTATACACGTATAGCAAAAGGTAGGTTGGTTTTCTTAATCAATTTAATTTTGTCCTGTGATTTTCGTAAAACAATGCAATAATCCATAAATCTTTTTACAGATTACAGTTACGATTCTTCAAAAACGTACAAAAATATTAAATATCCACTATTAGACAGAATAGAATATTGTATATTCTTTAGCTGTAATTTGGTGTATTGCTAAGATTCTGTGTTTTCTATTAAGTGTCTGTATATTCTTTCTTTGCGACTAAATGACGGGGTCAGTATCCAATGAAACTTTGAAAATAATAAAAATGGTTAAAATTGTTAAAATAGTGCATTTTTTATTGTAAATGACAGAAGGAACGAACTGCTTTGTAGTCATTTAGCTTAGAGACTAGTTGTTAAAAAAAAATGAATATTAATTTATATTTTTATGGTATGTAAGTTACCTAAAATGAGTTCAGAGATTCATATGTTTATTTGTAAAAAATCACAATTGTGAAACAACGGTTTTCGACCCGAAAATGTTGTTTAATAATTACAAAAAATTTACTGCCTTTTAACGCACGATTTGAAAAAGAGTGTTTGAACGAAATAGCATAGAGTTCATTTTTCGTAGTAAGTCTCTAAAAATTCTGTAAAAAAATAAAATTTTCTAAAAAGCGGGACATTTTTAAAACTCCGCGGGACGCGGGATAAAATGTGAAAAAACGGGACTGTCCCGCCAAACACCTGGTCACCTTAGTCATCGCATAACTTTAAAAAATCTATAATTTTACATGAATTGTTTTATTAATTTCAATTGCCTTAAACTCGCAATTGGCTACAAGTAACAACAATAATTTTACGTCATTGCCTCTGGTTTTTTTTGCTTTAGTATCTGATAGAAGGATCTTCTCATGATGGTAAGGTTTCGAGAGCTGCAACAGCTGTTCGTTAATGAATTCAGAAAAGATGATATTTTCTCTAAATAGATAATATAAAACTTGAATGTCTCCTTTCAGCAACCACTCGATTATATCAATTATATCAAGCTATAGTTGGATCTCTGTAAAGACGATCTGACGTTGTAGGGTATGGCACTTGTTAAATTACTACAATAGATTTTGTGTAAGGCTTTGGTGGTCTTTTTCTCCTTGAAGGAAGTTTCTGACATTGATAATAGGGTATTCCGGTCATGTCAAAATTTAAGCAGATATTCGGTTTAACCTATTGTACAATTTATGAGGATTCATATAGTTAAGCTATGAGCTTTTTGATTTAGTTTTTCAATAGGATAATTGCAATTAAAAGTGCATTTCGTTTGAATTCACCGACCACCCTCGGAAATACACGATGATTACCGATCCCTAGTAGCGGTGGCAACAGCGGACAGCTCTCGAACAGCTGATCGGCCAAGTTGACGGTTGGCGACCCTGTTGTTTGACAACGAATAAAGGTACCTTTTTTGACAGATGATTTGATCATTGAAACTTGAAGCCAAACATCTCTCATCTCGCTAGTCGGCAATGTAAAGAAAATCTTATCAGAAGTTACTGTTCTACTGCTGTTATAGCCCGGCACAGAACAATGTCGGCGTTGGAGTTTATACATTTTGAACAAGTGTTTGATATAACCTCAATAACCAAAGCAGGTGTCAACAAACGAGCGATTCTAAACGTTGACACAACAGAAGACAAAAATTTACTACGTGCACCCTAGATATAGCAACGTTGTCAAGTCGCTCACTTTGAGCGGTCTTTGTGACGTCACAAAGACCAATCCTAATTCAAACTTCAAACAACGATTTCTCTTAATTTAAAACAATGTTTGATATTTTACTTGTGAAGTAGCAAACAGTAGCACCCATACTTTGTAAAAAATGACAATTTCAAAAACACCGGAATACCCCATTGAAGTTTCGACATTCACAAAACAACCATTGTTAATAATACTTAGGCATTTTTCCTGAATGCAACCATTAGCCGCAATGAATAGCCGCAACCATGTACGCATCTAAGCAGATATATTTATGCTTATTTTTAAGTTTACGAAATCACAAAGCGATGTACATAAAATAAATCTATCAAACACGCAATCTACTCACAAGGCGATCTATCTAAACGGTAGTCCACTGGTTCACTGGTTAAAAATAAACGTAAATACGTAAAAAACAGTCGGGAATACCGGAGCCAGGTAATTAAATTAATTAGGCGAATTGAATTTGCAACGGCACATGAATTAGGCAAGAGCCGACAGCGCGAACATCAATTCACAGCCGGAACACCATCCTATATATAACGGGGCAGCGGTGTACAAAACCATAGCAATAATAATAGTAATAATTCGTGCGCGATTTCATGTTTACTGTACGGTGTAATTAACCCCGCGTATCGGCGCGACTAAACACAAATTCAATTCCAACGTTAAACTGACCGAATTGATAATTTCAATCCATTTGCGAGTAATAACCGTTTTTATTATTCATTTGCGGTTCGGGTGGTGTTGGCGCGGGGTGTGGGAGGGCGGGCGGTTGGCGTACCCCAAAAACATAAATTCGCGATCGCGGTTTTGCAACACCATCGTGATTATTCTTCCGCGCCGCTATAAATCACCATAATTTTATAATTATCGGTGATATATTGGTGTCGATATTTTCCGAAATCTAACGCTGATATATTCGGTTGCCGCATTGGATTTAATATTAATTCGTGTCGATGTGACAAAGCGTTTTGGTGTTTGTTTTGTTCAAAATATTGTGCACGCGATCTACACTTTGACATACGGGGTGTCACACAAAGAAAACCTCAAGTCTCAGAGGAACCGCAAGAGTCAAAGGGGTTCGCTTGCGTACCATACGTAAGTGGGGTATCAGAGAGAATCGGTAGATTACTGAAGAAATCGGGTATCACGGTAAGGTACAGAGCACCAGCTAAGGTAAAGGATATTTTGCCTAACCCAAAGGATATCACACCACTCCTGAAGAACGAAGGGGTATACAAGATAACATGTGAGTGCGGAACATGCTATGTAGGACAGACAGGACGAAGCATCGAATGTCGAATCAAGGAGCACAGTAGGGACACCCGGCTAGGCAAGATTCAACAGTCCGCTGTTGCTCAACACTGCCACGAGTCGGGACACACAATGGATTTCGATGACGTGAAGATGTTGGCAAGGGTGGGTAATTATCATCGAAGGCTTATTAGAGAAGCCATCGAAATTTACAAACATCCTGACAACATCAATCGCGAGGACGGCACTGACATTAGTAGGGTCTGGAAATCGATCCTAACGCGGTCAAGTGGAAAAGCACATGGAAGCTGTAGCTCCAGGTGTGCGCAGTGAAGTGTAAATTTAGGTATATAAGGGAGATATCTTTGGTAGGTCTTCAGTATTCAGTTAGCTCTGAAGAAGCGAGCAACATGGTTCGCGAAACGTCAGCATTAACAAATCTTGACACACAGCATATCCCGGAAGCAGTTTATTTTCTTCCTTAACATCGACGCACAAAATATCTCCCAACCATCTGCGTTTCTGCCAGGAGTTCCTCAGGGATCAGTGCTTGGTCCATTGGTGTTCAACATCGTCACTACTGATACGCTGATATCCAGCTGTATGCCCACATTCACTCCGAGGCAGTCAACGACAGCCTGGATTCCATTAACGAGGACTTTGCTTGTCTACGACTACGACAGAGTAAAAAGCAACTCAATCCTGCAAAGTGCCAAATTGTTTTTATAGTCAACGAGAAGGATATTGAGGTCAGAAGAAGGAGAAGACGAGATAGAAGGATAGGAAGAGGAGGAAAAGAAGGAGGAAGAGGAAGACGAGGAAGAGGAAGACGAAACGTCAGCATTAACAAATCTTGACACACGGCATAACCCGGAAGCAGTTTATTCTCTACACTTTTCATGCTTACTATATTGTCCGATGGCTCCCGATATAATAACACATCAAACCGATAAACCAATCTCAAAAATGTTCACAAAATGCAGTGGCGTAGCTACATATTCGGCGCCCTGCACGGTGGTCGATTTTGCAGTTTTAGCCGGATAATTTTTTTTTCTAATGCATTTAAAATTTCGGTAGATAACCGGAAAATAGTAAAAAATTCTAATGCAAATGCAAAATGCATTTGGGTGTTGAAATTTAAATACCTTGTGAATATGATATTATTATACTTTATAGGAGTGCCCAATAAAAATGAAAAACTAGTAAGAAAGTTATCTTCAGCCGTGCGAAGTTAAAATATCCCCACCGTAAAAAAACAATTGAACCGATTTTGCCCATTCACGAACTTGTCCTTACTTTTTAAGAGATAAGCTTGTATACCAAATTACAGATCAATGTCTTCGAAATTACGGCAGTTATCGTGTACGCAGACGGACAGACAGACGGACATAGCTAAATCGATTCAGTTTTCAATTCTGATCAAATTTATATAAATGAAAATATTACTATTATTCCTGCAAATGCGCAAAAATGGAAAAAATTCAAAAGTACTTGTGGGGTGGTTTTGAAAAGGGGTTGAATAATAAATTTGCTTTGATAATTTTGAAATTTTGTGCATGTGATATAATTATTCCTACAAATACGCGAAAAAAAGAAAAAAATCTAAGTACTTGTGGTGTGGTTTTGGAAGGGGGTTGATTAATAAATTTGCTTTGATAATTGTGTAACTTGCAGGAACGATATTTATTTATTTTTTTTTATTTTTACGGGCCGAATTGTGGCGGTTTGCGTATGGAAGACTTTACCATAACAATAACTAATTGTTTTAGCTTGCGGCTGCAACACCGCATTGTAGTGTATTTGAACTTTAACCCAAACCGAATAATATGTGGCGTGAACACATTCAATGAACCCACATACACTACAGTCGGCCGAATTCTGAAAAAATTTCGTGTATTTATCTGTGTCTGGGCTCATAAAAAAACCCTTATTGAATTTTAATTTCCAAATCATTTTTAAAAAATACTAATAATAAAATACTAATGAAATGCAATGGATGGTTGGAAATGGAATTTTATGTAGAGATGGTACTTTAATTATAAATTGAATAAAAATTAAAAATGATCGTTTTATGTTTAGCAAAATGTTAAAAATCGAGAATTTTAGTACAAATATAACGTGGGGTTCCTCCTAAACATTCCAGTGTAAGAAAAGTGTGTGAATTCAACATTGTACATGGGGAAGGCAACTAAAAATTTGCCGAAGGGCCTCCTAAAGGTAAACAATACATGAAATCGTAAAATTAACATGTAAAATTTCCCTTCGTGAAGACCACAGACCATCACATAGTACAATTAACACCTAAAATTAGATTGATTCTCAATTTGTATGCTCATTTGCGATTGCGGTTATCAATCTGCATCTATAATAATTATTGTACACCAATTCTGATCTATAATATATAATTACCCAAGCTATTCTATGGTAATTATACTGATGATAAACCAGAGTCTCGAACGGAGATTGCTAGACCAGTAATGGAATGGAATGGGTTGGGGTTGGGGTTGGTATCCGGCGGTTGCATCGGTGGCGCTCTGGTGGCGTTAGCCCGGTCCGTGAGTGCCGGCACTTAATCCAGTGGAACTGAAGCGATTTGTGAATTGCGATCGAGCATGCCACAGCTAACGGGCTGTATATTCCCCATTACGAAAATAACACCTTACCCACTCACCGCTCCACTCAAGTGTTTCGCTATAATAAAGTCTCCGCTTTCATGAAAATGTAATTTTTACGACCGGCTCATAATCTCGTAAAGAATTGTTATTTATCGGGTCGCTCTGTTGCCCACGGTCTCCATCCGAAATAACCGCCATCAGCCTCATGGCTTGGCAGGATCATGGCGGCGGCAGCAGCGCTACGCGGTCGATGCTAATAAAACCGTTTTATGATAGCTGGTCGTTGAATATCGGAATTATTAGGTCGTTACTACTGTTTTTCATGCGATTGACAGCTACGTACTAAAACGTACACACTCTAAAGTCTATTTTCAACTGCGAAGTGGAATTTAGACGGTACTGGCTAGACAACCACTGCCATTGTCTAAACCAGGGACCCTATTCTCGTCATCTTTTTGAACCGAAAGTGAGTCTTTTCGAATGGTTAGGTGGAAGGAGTGGGGATATCAGCGGCTTCCCTCTGGAACGTATCTATGAGCAAATTTGCTTGTCGCTAACAACAATAACTCACGCGCCACGCTCATACGAACGCATCTATGGCAAGTTTGCTTGTTGCTAAGAACAATAACGCACTCGCCACGCCCATACGTTCCAAACACATGGCAACCGCCGATATCCCCACTCTCACCTAACCATTCGAAAAGACTCACTTTCGCTTCAAAAAGATGACGAGAATAGGGTCCCAGGAGTCCCAAAGCTGTTAGTTCCCTAGAGTACATTGTAGAATAATGAAAATTTAACATGATGTGTATTTATGAATATTAATAGTTACACATCATGTACTAAAACTTTAATTCTAAAACTGCAATTTCAACCTACCTTTTAGTTCTTCCTGGGACCAGAACTCAAAAACATGGAGTCTTGCCAATTTTATTTCAGAACAGTTTATTTGGTTGGTAAACATATTTGACAAATACCAAATGTCCAACATAATGGGGGCTTGGTGTCAGGAGGATATACAATATTGTTTTTATTCTTTGATTAAACAATTACTTCCAATATAACAATATCGTTGGCCAGTCCATTCCTGTCAACAATCAACAGGATGCTCGTTCAAGAGTCGAGATCTGTATTTCGTACTTTCTGTACTGTATGATATATTCATGGCTGAAAACAATAATTCGCACAAGCATGTAAGTACGACAAAACATATTCGTTCTTTCTTTACAGTCCTGAATGCTGCTCTTTTTAGGAATCGAAAGTTTTTTCTATCTAGTAGAGTTTATTTCACGACAAGTGGCAGTAAGCCGCTGACATAACGCGCAAACGTTCCTACGCATTGATATGTGTTAGAATGAAATAAAGAAGATTGCTATTTCATTCTAACACACGTAGCGGCTTACTGCCACTTGTCGTGAAAAATACCATATATAGAATTTTAGCACAATGTTGTTTTGAAGTTTCTACTTAAAGTTCTTCTGATTCGGATTCTTTCTGATCCTATTGCGTTTTTTATACCACCATATTTACTGTGGTAGGGTATATCGACTTTGTCACAACATTTGTAACACCCTTAAGGAAGCATGGCAGGTATAGACTTGTAAATATATTTTTGATCAGCATTGAAAACTGAATCGATTTAGCAATGTCCGTCTGTGTGCACGATAACTGTCGTAATTTTGAAGTAATTGATCTGAAATTTGGTATACAAGTTTATCTCTGAAAAAGTATGGACAAGTTCGTGAACGGGCAAAATCGGTTCCTCAATTTTTTTTATTTTACGGTAGTGGGTATTTTAACTTCGGCCCGGCTTACTTTTTAAGAGATACACTTGTATACCAAATTTTAGATCCATTTCATCAAAATTACGGCAGTCATCGTATATATAGACAGACATACAGGCTGGCAGACAGACAGACGTACAGTCAGACGGACATCACTAAATCGATTCAGTTTTCAATGCTGATTATGCGGCCCAGAAAAATGCAAACCAGTTTAGCTTTAAATGGGTTAAAAACAAATTTAAACAATAGTGTGACGAGAATAACAGTCACAAGTTACAAAACAATTTAAACAATATAAACAAAAGGCACAGGGTTGAAATCCCCTGGTCTAAACGGTATCTTCGAGTGCCTGTGCAAGCCAGTTGATGCCGCAACTTTGTGAAATCTAAAGATAAACCTTACCAAAAAATAACACAATTAATGTTGAACTGGTGAAATAAAATATTAAAAAAGCATAAAATTGCAAAATGTAGTTGGCATTTTGTAATTTTATGTTGTTATGCCCACTATAGGTTCAAGTATAAACTCGCTCGTCTACATGCTTCATATTATAATGCTGATTCATACATGGTTAAAATTGAAATTTAAACAAAAATGTCTGCCACTACATCGCTATTGAGACACCAACATATAACCGAACAAAAGAATCATCAAAGTCGGATGAGCGGTTTGAAAGAAAATATTTTTTGCAATTATGACATTTTGTTTTTTCAACAAGTATACCGTAATTCATTATTTACATGAATAGTCGTATAATGTAGTTCATATGTATAGTTATGTAAACGTACATTTATTTTTTACTGTGTATGACACATACATTACATTTCCTATAAATTGTATTCAAAAATTTTTGACAGTTCCATGTTTTAGCATCATAAAACTCAATCACTGGTATGGTGTGTATTATGCTAGGAAGTATGTCACCATAGTTACTTACATAATCAATGTATTATTTTGTCAGTCGTAGATTACTTTCAGAATACAAGTGTTTTGCAAAATTTTAACTAAAAATTAAGACATTTCGAAATTCAAACTAATTATAACTTATTGGATATCATTGTAAAGACATTTTCAAACTTCATAAGAATATTCCAAATGATAATGATATATAAATATAAATATAAAAAGTAAGTTGTTTTAAGATGCTCTTTACTGTTTAAGTATCACCTATTTTTCAATATCTAACATTACTGAGCATAATTTCTGCTTGACATTTTGGTGAATGCTATTACAGAAAGGAACAGTACCTAAACGAATCAACATAGTTGTTGATTAAAATTATTAAATGATAATTGTAAAAGTGCCTTATCTCAGAAAAAAACAATCTAAATTGGGCGCGAAGCGGGAGCAAAATTAGATAAACAAAGTTCTCTTCGTCTCAATGAAAATTATTTATGCTCTATTTTGACTACCGACGCATCGTAAAGATCGTTCAGATTAAAACAAAGCGAAAATAAAATTCGCTCCACGTGTTATTAGGCTGTCGAGAAACTGTATAACATAATTTTAATATACTATCGCGAAGATGTGTCGATTGATATAAGCGAAAGTTGGTCTGGCTGCGAGGGGCAAGTGCGCGACCGTTAAACTCAAAATGCGGGATTATAAAACTGAAATTTATTTGCCGCTCGAGCCATAAAATCGAAATTATAAGATAAGTCGGCCGTAAAGTTTCCGTTTTAAAGTGAATTCCGTAATTAACTTTACGACGACTTTTTCGAAACACATTCGAGGATGGTCCCGTCACCGAACCGACAT
The DNA here is from genome assembly GCA_963966075.1 of Aphodius sticticus. Classification (NCBI taxonomy): domain Eukaryota; kingdom Metazoa; phylum Arthropoda; class Insecta; order Coleoptera; family Scarabaeidae; genus Aphodius; species Aphodius sticticus. Next base: position 617,074 of record OZ014513.1, read on the forward strand.
AAAACACTAAATAAAAACTCCAACGTTAACCTTTTCGCCGCCAACGGGGACATAAAATCTTTCGAAAAGATGGTCGACGGTAGCGATACTTAATGGCCCCCGTATACTAATAGAAATACCAACTGAATAGATATAAATTACATTAATGTATGGTAAACATTCATATATGTAAGCGAGAGAATCATAAATATGTCACTACCGTTGTCAAGTAAATGCCGATTAATGTGTTCTTGGGCAACTCGCAGCTATTTTTCACCGCGTGCGCGTCACTAAAGACGAAGACCACCTCCAACTTACAGGACGCGAGACAGAGATGGCGCTCGCCACCGACCGAACGAGACACTCCGTCAGACCCGTAGCAAAAATCAACAGCTGCGTTATTTGATCTATTCTAGGAGAAGATAGATGGCGCTGCCAAGTTGTTAGGTTGTCCCAATTATTTCTGTTTTATACCGATGACACATTAATATATTTTCTTTTAACTCCCAGTTAACTCATTAACATTCTAATCTTATTTTATAAGTATTTTTTTTTTATTTTTTCTTATGCTTTAGATTCGATGTTTTTCTGTTGGGGTCCGTGTCTATTCCGTGGTTTACGTATCGGTTAAAGCTTATGGGGTCTGCGATGAGCTGGCCATACGTCGAAATATGGCCATAGTTTACATATTTGACAATTATCGCATTTTTCGGTTAGCGGAAAAGTTATAATGTTTGGGCTGAAATCGTACCTAGATAAAAAATCTATTATTCTATTTAGACTTTGGCTAGGGGTATTATATTTGAGAAAAGAGAAAGATGTAGAAGTAAAATTAATTTTTATCTTACCAAAAAATTATTTTTGGCCTAGCCAAACTCCTTATTTATCTAAGAATTGACACTGAGAATTTCATTAATTTTGAACCATAAATAACGCCGTTAATAGAAAACGCGTTTTAGCCCAGGTAGAACTGGGTCTTAAATGGAAAATATCCTAAATACAAACCTGTGTAATCTTCACTTTCTTTTCCAAGTTGAAAATAAAACAAAATGTTTAATATATATAACTTTAATCGATAAAAAAATGAAATGAAATAACATCTTTTAGGTTTAACAATAAAAATATGTTCTTTATAATTACCAAGTACTGTGATATGGTTGTTATTACATTGCCTTATTTCTTAATAAGGAACGTGTACAAATAAAATATTATTTCAGGGATTTCAAATAATTACATTTAATGAGTTTGCTGCGCGTAAACTTTTAGATTTCAAAATACATTTTATGAGATCTGCTTAAAGACATCAAATGTTATAGAAAGAAGTTCCACATATCCGGACATCGAAAACTGAACGAAATCGAAAAAATAACAATATTATTATTTGGCTTTATCAAAAATTCAAAATATTGCTACCTTTTCGACAAGTCGAACTGATTTCCTATCCTTAGGTAAGACACAACCTTTAAAAATCCAGGGGTAGTTGTATGCACACAAATTCGGAACCCAATATCACACAAACTAAAATTTAAACAAAAAATAATTTACTCTCTACCGACATCGTCCAATATCCAGGTTCCAAATATTGCGTCAATACATGACATCTTTCAAAAATTATACATATATACATATATGGTACACACCAACACACAAAATGTTTATAATTACGTAAAAATAATATCACATATTTACATACATCTGGATCATCAAAATTTCACAATCACAAATTGTTTGTTAAGGGATTTGGCGACTAGGTAATCAAAATGAGCCTTATCATCAATTTACGGGTGCATACTGGGCGCAGCCCCCAAACGTGGCCCATACAGAGAATATGGCGACAGGTAAGGAGACAAACCAGGATGTCCCAAAGCGAAACTGCCCAACGGCGAAGACAAAGAAGGAGGCAATAAGGACGGTTTGCTATAAGGATGGTACCTCGCTGTGGCTAAAGGACTCAAAGGAGGCGTAGGATATGTTCTTTGCAATAAGGGATGTGGCATTCCAGGAGCACCTAACATCGATAAAGCACTAGCCTCACTCACTGAAGCAACACTGGTATGAGTCCTTAGATGGCTCAACAGTTCATCAGAACTGGAAAACCGCTTTCCACAATACGACGATTCACTCGAAATCCAATTACAAACGTAGGGTAGATGAGAAGCAGCAGCAAGCGCTGCTAGTTGAGCGTGGGCATAAGCAGCGGCAGCAGCTTGGTTATGACTCATATAACTGGAGGCTTTAGAACTTGGATGGTCACAGTGTGTACATCCAGGTGGGCATGGAGGCTTCTGAGCTGACGCAGGAAGAAGATGGGAACTCAAACCACAACCGGTGCAATAAGGATCTCGACACATAGGAACAAGTTCAGACGCTGACTTCATCCTGGCGTAGTTCATATACGGTGATAATCCAGCTGATTTCAATGCATGATGTTGCGACATCAAACTGCTAGTCATTAGGTCAAGCCCTAAAGGCATACCTGGTGGAGCATAAGCTCCAAGATAAGCTGAAGTCGGTGGTAAAGATGTAGGCTTAAATGAACCCAAGGGTATGTCTTTCATCGAATCCGATGGCGATGTTACGCTATGAGACGTCTTGGTAGCAGTTGATGTAATTGGTGATTGTGGCGTTGATCTCTCTTTAGATTCTTTAGCTTCTCTAGCTTCCTCGTTGGTTTCGTTCATTGCTGGTGTTTTGCGATCAGGTGAAGATCTAGGTGATGACGCACTATGGTTGCTTGGACACCGAGTCGTTGGACACTTTGAGGCTACCGGGGTGCGAACTCGGTTCGACCCTGAACTGGCACGTCCCTCAGGAGTACGGGATTTCTCACGGCCTACGTTGATATCGTAAGGTTTTGGTCTATCTGATTTTTCTTTCGAGTCGGATTTCTTTTTGTCCGTCGCTTGGAAAAGTTTGTTGTTGCTGCTATCGGCGCCGATTTGGCTACACGTTTGAGCAAGAAGAGCCAATGGACACTTCTTGGCATCCAACTAAAATAAAAATAAAATAAAAAATTAATATCAGATGTGTATTTTTTTTTTAATTTTTTTTAAAATAATTAAAAAAAGACTCACCGTCGCTGGTAACGGTGTTAAATATTCCGGTCCGAGGTACTGGTTGCTAGATGTAATCATCTTCTCGAATAAATCACAATTTCACATAAAATAAATTTGTTGTTTACTGCACTAATTCCATGGGTAACGTGATGTATTGGGTACGCTGGTTGCACCGTTCCGAATCACTCGGAGTTCTGAGTCTGACTGACGATATAGCGAAATGCTAGGGACAGCGGCGATCATCTACGAGTAAAGTTGACGTCATGCGTCGTCGTGCTTTTCCCCCACCATACCAACCGTGAGTTTTGACACGGGGTTGCGTATCGCAGTGAAACTGCTTCTTCCATCAAGCTGTCGGCACCCCTCCTTTCCAACACTCCTCTACCCTGCAATGAACACCGATTAGAAATTGCCATTATACTAATCGTCTTGCTATTGTAAAAAGTACTGAAAAATTATGAATTTCGAAATGAATGAATTTGTATGTAGACCAACAACTAGAAGATTTAGTTTAAGACAAAATTTAATTTATTTTTTAAACCCACGATTGTCAATAAAGAGGCCATAAATGATCTGGTATTCAGAGTTCAATTCAAACTAAGATAAAACTTGAACAGAAATAAAGTTATTATTTTTTTTGGAAAGTTAAAATTACGTTTTAAAGTCGATCCCTTTTATCCAATTCTGAAGTTTCTCTTTTAGTTACGCAACCCGTGATTGGATAATTGTGGCACTTACGAGATTAATAGTTATTTTATGTGTTTTCGCCATATACGGCAAAATATTAATTGGCGTAAATATGCCAGGACAGTAATAAATATGTTCGCTAAATGGCATGTTATGTAATTGACCGAAGAAAATACGATCTCAGGCGAGAACAATTTGTGTGTACCGACCGTTCCAGTCGGATGAAATTAACTGTCGTATATATTTACGTAATTTTATAATTTTCTCATTCTTGTGTTGATATGTTAACTGCCAAGAAGTTAAATTATGTGCCAGCTGGGTACTCATTTGTATTTATGCCAGCAAAACAATTTCACGACACACGCGAAAAGAATTGCTGTAGATTTACGATGACTTTACATTCATTATGTAAATTTCTAAATTAAAAAATAGAAAGACTGATACCTACCTACTCCAGATATGTGATGCGGGGTTACAAAAATTGTGGTTTCAAAGTGATTCCCGTCGGACAAAACAAAGCGACTTAACTCCGCAACTGCGCGCCGCGGGCGGTCAAAGTTATTTCGCATACAAGTCATCCGTCACATATAATTGCAATTCGCGTCCGCCTCTGATTAAAATTATGATTAAGATTAGGATTAAAATTAATTGAAATTTGAATACACAATTTTGTCATATCTCTTTTGAGTTTTGAGACAGTGCTTTGTTACATAGATTTAACATATCTTTAATTTAAAATGTATTGTAGCTCTTTGCAACTTTATTTTATACATATGCCCAGATTAATTCGATTGCAATGGGTTACGATTTATATAATTCCGATAAAATCTAATAGGGTACTTTCTCTTGATGGTGATTTTTTGACAGATACAACAGCTGTACTTTAGTTATTTGAGAAAGGAATTTCTGACATTGATAATTAATTGTTTTACTTCCTTGGAATAATACTTCAGCATTCTTGCTCAATACTTGCAAAACACGTACGCACGCAACGCAGTTACTCAAGAAACTTTATTCAGTGAATATTTATGTATTTATGTTATCTTCATTTTACCCAAAATCATATTATTGGGGCCTGAGAAAAAATATTTGGTTTTGTTATTTTATTTGTTATCTGATAATATTTGATTGCTGCTGTTGATTCAAAAGGCGTTAGAAGCAGAAAAAAATAAACTTACAGCTCTTCGTTGTACACTTGCAACCTATTCTTTCATTAAACAAAGAGTCCACCATTTCTAACCTTCAACTTCAATGCTGGTTACAATAATAAATATGTACGATGTTTCTTTTATTTCTAAGTACGGGCCTGTGATACATGCTGTAGTCGACCTCAAACCTGAGCCGATGACGACTGCGTTGAACGACGTGACGTACTTGCGCGCTGTACCAAAATTATATCGATTATTTTTTGACGTTTCTTAAAACCAATGAAATGCTTCTTTATTTGTCACAAGGGTAAGTTTCAACCAATTATGTCATTATTATAGTGGGAATAAATCCCTTGTGATTATTCTCGGGAATAATCACTGTAGCGTTTATTTGCCTAGCAACTGTCAGATACTTGTCAAAATAATTACTTAATTGTGTCAACGCGAAATGGGTGAAAGTCATCGGTTTAGTACCTTTTCTGATGCAGAAATTACAAAAAAGATTTTAGAAACTACTTCGGAAAATACTCTAATAAGCAATCAGTCTATATGGAGACAATTTAGGACCTTCACCAAAGAAAGAAATTATATTCTGGATCAATCTACTACAGCAGCTACTCTGGCATTGATTTTAAAAGATTGGGCTTATAACATGAAAAGAAAAGACGGAAATGATTATAAAGAAGCAGTAATAAAGACAATGTGGAATAAAACGGCAAAATTAGTTCAAGAACTTTACTTTAATAAGTATAACAGGTCCTTTGATCCTTTCCATGATATAGAATTCAGAAATGCTCGGAATGCAAGAGATGCAAAAAGAAAAATTTTACAAAAACATCCTGAAAAGCACAAACAAAGTTCTGTGGCACTTTCTAATACAGAATTGTTGCAAATTTTTAACTATTGGGACGAAGATACACCTTGTGGATTGCAAAGAAAGTTTTTTCACGTTGCATCGTATGAACTAGCTTGGAGGGAAGGAGAAGCTACGAAATGTTTAGTTCATTATTTTAAAAAAGAAACCGACATAAAAAGATTAAATACTGGCCGCATTGAATACAATCCCATCTTTACAAAAACTGCACAGGGTGGAGCACAAAGGTGCGCTAATAGTAAATGGTTGACTCCAAACATAAATAACCCAGATATTTGCCCTGTTCGTCTTTTTGAAAAACTAATGAGTAAACGTGAAGAAAATATTAAAACCGAACGCTTGTTTCTTACTCCAAATAACTAACCATTCTGCCAGATCAAGTGCAGTAAGTAACCTTTCAAAAGCTGGTGTAGGAGAACAAGAACTAATCAAGGTCACTGGTCATAATTCTGCAAGTTCGATTAAACCAGACTTACAATTGAACCAAGAACATCATTCAAATATAATAAATAATCTTAGAGAAAATACGCAGGAGGAAACACTTAATATAACAAGCAATTCCAAATCCTCAATAAATAATGAGTCTCGAAATATTTTTAATAATTGCGTTTTTCATTGTACTAATTTAAATTGTTAATTCTTTTAATATATTCACAATGTGTCAACGATATTTTCATATATTGTAAGTAATAATTAATTAAATTAAATTTTTCAATAATTTTATGATAGTTTTATTGATCTTTTTTATTGTAAAAATTTGTGAATCAAAAAATAATCTAGTCAAATATAACTCGAGAGTTCCATAAATTAGAAAATAATTTGACAGATTTTGTTCAAACTTGTTGCCATTTGGCAATAGTCACGAGAGCCCGCAGGGCTCGAGTTTTGGCAACAAGTTTTCAAACAATCTGTCAAATTATTTTCAATTTATTCTCACTCTCTTGTTATATTATTACTGAATATTTATGTCGCTTTATAAAATTAATGAACATCTGAAATGTGTTTCTATTTCAATAGTCTCGTTAAACAAAATTCTGCGATTGTTTTCGTACCTGTCTCTTTATCGTGATAATACTCGTTGCCGAGATATCCGCTTCCATGAAAATCTTGTTTATAGCCTTAATTGCAAAGAAAATTAGTAAAATACAAAAGGCAATCTGTAGACAAGATATTCAGTTATACTCTGTGTAAATTTGAATTTTTTTGGGCAAGTGGTTTAGCAGAAAAAAATTTGGAAAGGCGAGCGTTTACTAAAAAGTGCTAAAATCGGGTACATTTTTGCATTTCGAACAAATATACGTCTATAGAACTGGTGCAGGTTTGCAAATCTGGCAAATGTCCTTCAGGTCCATGGCCAAGGAGGCAGTACAGTTGCTACTTGGTTCTTTTCAACACCAAATGATTGAGTGGTGCAATAAGTGTAAGTATTGTTAAATATGGCTCCCTATTTGGCTCTTCACTGTGTGCTGGGCCTTGGTTTCCTCAGTGATATCTATACTACACCACAGAGCAGCCCTAAGAAAGCACTCTTCGCCGAAAATAGACATGAAGGCACATAAAACTCCGATCCATCAGCACGTTCTGTTCGGGTAGACCGAAGCTTAGTTTGTTTATAGTGAGTAACAACCGGCAAAGTTTCGTGATGTTTCATCGGTCCGATTTACCCCATTGGCTGCGCTGTAGTAGTCGCTAAAAGCGTACCGTGTCAATCGACGGATATAACACCATGTGCTCTTCCCAGAACCATAATACATCACCGGCACCATAAAGATACGGCTGTTTGCCCGTAAATTTCCCTGACACATTTGATAGCCGGCACCGCGAACCGCCATACTAAATTTATTTTAATGGAACACTTTCTGTCGCCAGATAAGTGCCCGGCCACATAAACAAGGGAACATGACTGAACGCAGACCTCGATGGGCGGACCGAATTTTATTACTCTGTTATGGTTCTGACAAGGAATCATAATTTACTTTCGGGTACGGTATTACGCTGTACCTAATCGAATTATCAACGAGCGTCCTTTGTCTGAAACATCGCAGATGACTTGTACTGTAATAGAAGAGAAAAAGTAATGCTTTCTTGTCTTCTTTTTAAAAACATTTTTTTTAACTCAGTTAGTAACAATTAGTAATTAAGTCTATTTGAACAAATATTGTCGCCGTTCAAGTGTTTGTGAGGATGCATATACGATTTTTTGTGGGATGCTTGATGAATGATGAACACGATTATAGAAATCTTAATTTTGCTCATTTCGTGTGTGGTCCGTTCTAAGCAAGTTAATATCAACTGGTATTGTTATCTAATATTAATGTGCAATAATAATTATTAGCTTGTCTTTATTGAAAAGCGTAAAAAAACGACAATAATAGTTGGAATGCGAGTTATCGAGAGAGAATGTTTAAAACCGAAAGTTGACAACATTTATATACAGTGAGCGCGAAAGTATGGAAACATGACAAAATTTCAAGAACGGTTTACTATTTTAAAAAATCCTCGAACACGTCGATTTATAATTATCAAAATACACCTTATGATATGAAATTATTCTTTTTACCTTCAATTGTTTTTAACAGATGACGTTATCGACATTTTTTTTAAATGACAACCCTATATTTTTTTAATGAATTTGACAGATCTTTTAATTGTCTTAATGGTAGCATAATATTTTTATGGTCTTACATAAGAAAATTTTTGAGAAAAAGTCAATTGAAGGTTATGAAATAAAAATGACAAAATCTCCGGAACGGCTCGACCGAATTTAACGAAATTTTGGAATTAATTATTTTGCAGCCATGTGAAGCCACTGGCGCTATTATCGTTGATGCAATGTGTACAGTTTCTGAGATATAACCTCAAACTTTTGAATTTGAAATAGAACACCCTGTATATTTTGACATTTCCTGCTACAGTCTTCCATTGCCCATTGAATGTAACTACGCTTGTTACAGTATTGTATCAAGAACATATAGAAATTCACAAAAGCATTTATTACTTAGGTCTAAAAATTAACAGAGAAAAAGTTGATAACAAAAAATAACAACAACAAAAAATAAACCCATCAAATTTCAAGCAGTGTGTTCTTTCTTGTCAATGGTTGAGAATACTCATAAACCAACTAGAGTAGTTGCAGTAGAAAATGTAATGTTTTGTTATCAATTTTTTGTTTGTTTATTTTTAGACCTAAGTAATAAAGGTTTTAGTTAATTTCTAGATGTTTTTGATATAATAATGAAGACTATAACAGAAAATGTCAAAATATACAGGGTGTTCTATTTCAAATTCAAAACTTTGAGGTTATATCTCAGAAACTGCAAACGTTGCATCAACTATAGTAACGCCAGTGACTTCACATGGTTGCAAAATGCTTAATTCCAAAATTTGTTAAATTCGGTCAGAGCCGTTCCGGAGATTTTGTCACTTTTATTTCGTAACCTTCAATTGTCTTTTTCTCGAAAATTTTCTTATGTAAGGCCATAAAAATATTATCCTACCATTAAGACAATTAAAAGATCTGCCCAATTCGTTAAACAAAATATAGGGTTGTCATTTAGAAAGGATATCGATAACGTCATGTGTTAAAAACAACTGAAGGTAAAAAAATGAATTTGATATCATAAGGTGTATTTTAATAATTATAAATCGACGTGTTCGAGGATTTTTTAAAATAGCAAACCGTTCTTGAAATGTTGTTATGTTTCCATACTTTGCGCGCTCACTGTATGTAGGTTTACGAAATGAATGCAATAATTTCTAGGAGTTATAGATCTGGACAATTCCAATAAAAAATAATACGTACTTTTCTCTATCTGACACCAGTTTTGAGTACTGAATTAGTTACTAAAAATCCAGGAATTGACACTCCATGTTTTTAAATTTTTTTTGACCCGCATGTTCGATTTATGTTTGCTGCTTGATTGGTTTCGTGTGGAGTTTCTTTGTTTTTTTTTTGTGTTTGTGTGATGAAAGTAGCGAGTATGTAGACATGATGCTCATCTACGGTGAATATGTGCAGAATGGAAGGTCTCGCGAAGACTGTATGATATTAAACCCCCCTCTTTAAGTGCAAATTAAAGGCGCCGTGCAGAAGCTTGTTTGGAGGCCAATGATGCTCACTTTGACAGTTCCTGAAAGTGAGCATCATTAATGTTTTTGGTAAGTTATCTGTTGAGCCATGACCATATCGTTATTTATTATAAACGTCGTTAAATCAGCGTACTAAAGACAGGTGCGCATTATGAAAAAAAAATTATATGTACCCATATTGAGTTATAAATTTAATTTATGGGACTTGTATGTACATATACACCTTGTATGTTGATTCTTAAATTTCACAACCTCGATTTCAGGTTGTGGCTGTAGTTCTTAATTTATTTAAAATTTACATCCCGCCTGTATATCACCATTTACTATACAAAGATAAAAATATTATAGTGTTATATCAAATTACAATTTCCAGATGCCTAGATTACAGGTGGTAATTCTAAAATTTAAATTATATGTTACATGGCAACGAGTTCAGTTAAACAGTTTTAGCATTCTCATAAACATTTCTGTTAAATTTTTCCAATCATATGGTTACATATTTAACAAATATAAATAATTCTTAGAAGTGCATCACGTATTGTAAATTTAATCAGGACCGTTTACAACTAAAAAAATATACGGCGTCCATGATACGGTTAGGAATTCCAATACCAGAGGGCTAAATCAAACTAGACCAAGTGGGAGTTTGGGTACGTTTTATACTATGAACTATTCACCCCCAATGGTTCGACTTTCAACTTTAGCGCACCCGCAACGTCGGTAAAAAAGAAAACCGCCGACTGAGCAAATGTCCGACCAGAGTGGACGTGTGGGACCGTCCGGATAGGTCCCTTGGGCGCTATCAGCCGATGGAACATCGAACGGATTCCAACGTCTTCGCGCATGGACCCTGCCAACAACCCTTGATTTATATTACCTTTTTACAATTGACACAGTCGATTTTTATAAAAGAATATTAACCAAGAGTATCAATATGTAGGAAGATGTTGATGACAGCTGTGGTATTATCGACAGTCTGCTTAAAGACCGCTATGACCGGCATTGCTGATCCTATGAAGAGAAGAAGAAATAAAGAGGATGGGTAATAGAAGCTAGCAGGTCTTCCAATGAGCTAATCACAGTCATGCCTTCAAAATACCTTGAAAGTAGGATGAGGCTCTGCCATATTCATTACTAATGCTTTTATTGGAATTGATGACCATGTTGCCCTCGGTTTTACGTATTTATCCATAATGGCAGTATCGTCATACTTTAAATGGCTTTGGTGATACTTGTTCATCTGGTATCAGTCTCCAAAGAAAAAGAGGTGTTCTCAAGTGAAAATAAGAATGGATTCTGTTCGTTTGGCAGGTTGCCGTCGAATGCCAAAGCGTTGGAACGCGAACGAAGTCGGTATCAGTTGACGAGATCGTGAAAGACGAACGGTCTTCATCGGATGTCAAGTACCGGAGCCATAATGTGTGCTGTGCGTTAATAATTCAGTAGAACGTTATCAAGCCGGGCGCGGGTACACATGTTGAGTCATTAGTGGGGTTCGTACATCAGCGGCAAAGTCGTAAACATATCATCGGGGGCCTGCCTGTCTACCGTCATTAGAGTACTTTACTTATACGAATTCGGAGAGCGTATTTTCGTGCCTCGGTCTTGACTGCATTAAGGAATAGGAATTGTCAATGTGTAATTAGTCTGGTAGACACAAATTATTCACAACCAATCTTACTAACGATACTTAATATATACGATCGCGTTTTTCCATGCTAGTTTAAACCATAAACTACGTTTAGATATACAAAATCCTTAAACTCGGTTTACACCGTTAGTTCTAAATTTGCAATTTTAACATACTTTTTATGCCCTCCTGAAAACCGAATTACAAAAATGGTAAAAACATTTGACATTAAATACCAAGTGTCCAACATAATGAACGCTTGGTCCCAGGTGGATATAAATTATTGTGTTTATTCCTAGATTAAATAAGTAGGTACATACTTCCAAAATAACAATATATTCCTGTTCGTAAACAACGAGATTTGTACTTTATTTTGATGATATTCGCGGTTGAAAACTATAGGTTAACTTCTTTTTTTTAAAAGGGAATAACCAACTTTTTTTTTATCAAATTATGTTTTTACGCTAAATAAGAAGAATCTTTTGTCTGAAATTTGTTTTCGTACGATGCGTTTTTTTTTCGTGCGTAAACAAACCCTATGCGCATGACCGTTATGCACATACCTTCCTACGTTGTAGCATGAGTAGACATAACAGTCGTCGCTTTGATTGCCAGACGGCGAGCGCATCCTATGCAGTGGCAGCGGTTGTAACTACCGCAGACGCCACAAATTTCCATCGTCAATAACTTTTGATAGATGCATCGTACGAAAAAAATGTTCAGACCGTTTGTCTATATTATTATATATAAAATCATAATTTTATAAAAAAAAGTTGGGTATTCCCATTTAAAAAAAAATGAAGTTAACCTTATTTTTACCGATTGCAGTGCCATCTGCAATGAAACTGATATCGCCATCTCATTTCCCTTCTTTGTGCCCTACAAGTTTATTTAAGATACTTTTGTTGCTCGAGATATTTAGGAGTCTCAAGTTAAAACGACCACCCGGTATAGTACAAGATCGTACTGAAAATGCAAAATTACTAATATTAGTTTTTCTGATTCTGATTATTTCTGATTCAAACGCATTTTTCGTCATTTCTTCTTTTATGGAAGCGCCTGGACACCTCTTAAAGAATCGCAGTAGATATTTCAAAAACATTTGCTAACAAACCTTCAGCATTTCAGGTGAAAGTATTAATTTTTATATATTTATTTATTTTACACAAGTTGGACACAGTACAGGACGAACCCACTTACACTGCGTCACGTTTACAATTTTATTAATAATGTGCAGTTATGTCAAACAAACAATAAAGCAAAAAATACAAAAAAAAACAATAAAAATCAAAGAAGCAGTTGAGATTGCTGTATGCTAACAAACAATAACACAATCATAAGAATGTTCAAAAAATAAAAGTGACAGAAATATCCATAATAATAGCAATAACAATAATAATAACGTTTGTTATCAGAGATTTGAAGTTTTTTAGATATTGTGTTCAGCTTTTATATTATATTTATATTCCATTTTCATGTTCCATTCAGATAATCGATGTTCCCCAGAGTTATCAATACTTTTTACATTGTCTATTTCTCGAAAATTTTCTAACTTGAAGCTATACAAAATGTCCACTATCAATTAAGACAATTAAAAAATCTACTCAAATCGGTAAGTAAAGTATGGGGTTGTCATTTAAAAAATAATCGATGACGTAATAAGTCAGTAACTATTGAATTTGAAAACTTGTGTCTTTTGGTTATACAAAATCAATGTTTTTCGAGGGCTTTTTAACTAAACAGTCGGTTGCACAAATTTTCTCAAGTTGCCATACTTTACGCGCTCACTGTATGTACCAATTTAGACGTATTGACCTGACTAGTAAAAGGATTGATAAAATAGGTAAAACCATTGACTCAATTTTAGCGAACTGCTTAAATCTCTTTTCAACTTGTTGTTGAAGCATTTGCAGCTCAGTTGATAATAAATGAAGTCAAATTGACTATCACCTATTTTCTTCCTATTTTTAAAATGCTTTAAATGAGTTTACAGACCCTATTGCTGTAGCTATACGTTTGTATTTTTCCTGTAACACCAAGTTTAAATAATTAAGGTGTTAAATTAAATTTATAAAAAATGTGGTGGGGCACCGCTGCTAGCACTGGCAGCGGTTAGCGTTCAAAACTCTATGTCAGAAAACTGAAAATGTAACAGTCGCCACATTCGCAGATGACTATTGGAGAATCTACTAGGAATCATCAACAAGCTAGTAATAAAATGGGCCAAAAAATGGAGGACCAAGCTCAACGCACTGAAATCTGTCGACAATAACTTTACAAACAAAAGAATCAAGGACATACCTCATGTCAAGATTAACGACGCCATAGTTCCATATGCGAACACTGCAAAGTATTTGGGTATGACTCTCGATACAAAACTAAGGTGGAAAGAACTTGTTAAGAAGAAAAGAGTAGAGCTTGGCCTCAAATACAGAGAACTGTATTGGCTTCTGGGAAGAAACCCTCAGTTGTCAGTACAGAACAAACTACAAGTTTACAACCAAGTTCTAAAACCGATTTGGTTATACGGCATCCAGCTTTGGGGCTGCGCGAAAAACTCCAATATACAAGGAATCCAGATTTTCCAAGATAAAGTACTAAGGAATACGGTTAACGCTCCTTGGTACATACGGAATAGTGCCCTGCACCGTGATCTTGGTGTGCCACAAGTCATCCAAGAGATAAAAAGATTCGCCACTAAGCATGAATCTCGCCTAAGCCATCACGTCAACATAGAAGCCCTGCAGCTACTGGACCATCAGAATCTGTCGAACTAGTGAATCAGTGAAATGTGTAAAAAGCAGCGCACAGTGAGTGAAGTGTTAGTGCTTCTTGTTTAGGAAAAAGTAAATATAGGACATCAGTGGATATGCCTATTAGAGACAAGTACCTAGTTTTAAGAATTCAGATTTAAATTGATGGTTAATCTTTTAGATTAGTTTCAATATGTTAAGCATCTTATGCTTATTAATAAAAAAAAAGCTGAACTTGTAAGTCATTAATATTAGGTGACATTAACAAAGACTCTATTCTAAATGATAATAAAAGTGAGATACTTCTTTTATTTATATGACCCATTGATTTAGGTCACCGTCAGACCATAATTGTTGATATTTACAAATTGCAGTAGGTTGTTAGGGAAGTGAGGTGAGATTTGGAAAAGTCTTTGAAAAGTCTATCGCTGATCGGATAAAACCAGGTGGCTGGCTGTAGGTTGCACATGCCTGTGACACCATACTCCACTAATCTCGGACAAGCTTGAATATTAAAATACGTAGTCAAACGACCCCCTGAATTACCTTCTGCATTAGACGTAGCCTAAACTACCGGTGATTTAGTGGGAAGTAAATTTTCTGGTATTGGTGCCTAACGTCACACGGGGTAGCGACATAAATTTTCGCAGACAGTGCGAGGTCGTCGAATGGCAGCTGTTGGACGTGTCGAGGCAGTGATGTCCGGTCCTCTTATGTAATACGGAGCCGCCATGAGGCCCCATGGTGAGCAGCGAATGCAAAAGGCTATCACGTGTACCATGCTGACCGATGATATATTGGGACAGGTCCGCTTTAGCAAAAGGGTCGAGCATAAAGACTCCCGGGCGCTTGTTCGACAGACCCGAAGTAATCAATTGTTAGCTGGGCTACGGTCATTATTCACTCTCCGCAGAATAGAATGGCCGTAATAATGCAGATACTGTCGGTGATTCTTTGCGATGCGGCAGGAAACTACCAGCGAAAAAGGGCACAAGTACGATAGTTTAGTGTATGATCCTGGATTCTCGAAACGGTGTTGCTCGATTCTGCCTGGTCGACCAGAATAGATTTAATGGCCTCGGGCGAACATCAATTTTCCTAAGTCGACCATTGTAGAAGTTGTGTCAAAAGGTACATATAGTCTTTTTGTGAGTCAGCAAGTAAATTGATACTTGCCCAGAACTGACAAAGGCAGCTTCTCGAATAGTTTTAGTTACTGACCTTCACGAACAGATTTGTTATTTTTTAAACATCCCAAAGAATGCATTTGTAAAATCTTAAAATGGAAGCTATATGCGATGCACAAAGAAATTATTTTAGTATTCTACACTGTAAATACAGATGCAAAGAAACAGAAAGGAAAGACTGAGAGCGAGGAAGGGAATAGACAAGCGAGATGAGGAGAAAAGCAAGCAACCGTTTTGACACAACCTTTACTACCACTAGTGGAATGCCTCGACAAGTTATAGACAATTGAGTAGAGGACAATCGGGCTCAACTGTTTTGTTCTCCATCAGTAATTGACAGTTGGTTTGATCTCCGCCGATAGGAACGTCATGAGCCAATCCCCATTCATTAGGTGTACTTTCGAAAAAAGTGATCGAGCCACTCATCACCGTTCTGGCAGCGTTCCGTGAAAGTTACATCTTGTCCAGTCGGCGATTAGATCCCGCTGATTAGGACAAAAGCAGACACATTCCAGCTACTCATATTTAATGAGTTGTCCGACCAGAACAGTCACGGATACCTGGTTTATCGCGTCGCTCCATCTACAAAAATTATTGACAGCTGCGAGAGAATATTTTAACGTTTGCGCCATCGGGTCAGATTTTCAGATTTAGCCCGATTGGGCAAACGTTAAAGACCACATATTTAAGAGTAAATGTTAGTCACCGGCCTCAAAAGTTCGACGAATCTGAGGCGCGAGAGGAGGGAACAAGCCGCGCCCACTGTACACTCCGCAGAAAATGCAAGCAACGCACTGATTAGATGAGGGGAACGGGGTATCGTTCTTTGGCGGCGAAGATCAAAGGGGCCGTGCGGTGTCGACTGGCGCCGAACCGTTTCCTAGTAATTTTGTGTATGTGACTATCGCATGTTCTGAAATGCTTTTCTTGGATATTTTAAATACAAATACAATTCCACAAAACAATACAGTGATACAAATTAATTAATTGCTTTATTATAACATTCCTATTTTACTACTAACTATGGTTGAACATTTTACCTTTTGTATGTTGAAAAAAATTGTAGTTTTGGTAAAACAGACAGCTTTTCTTACATAAATCATTTATTGCTTTACATTTATTATTAGAATTAGTAACTAATTATCAGTTAGCTCCGAAGAAGCGAACAGCATGGTTCGCGAAGACAGTAATTATCAATTTTTACTCACGGCATAAACCGGTAACTATTTATCATCTAAATTTAAATGACTCTGGCCGTGAAAGCATTCCTATAGATACATGTTCAAATATTTTACACCTTTATAAAAGTTTTTTGCCATGGTAATCCGGCACGCTTACGCCTATAAGAGAGTATTGCCCAAATTTACTAGCGAAGTTAATTAGCGAAGAATTACACTACACGTATAATATCTACATATACACTTACCGCAGGTACTCTCGCAAGTTATTAGTTTTCTTAGAACGCGGGCCACATAAAGGCAGCTGATTTTTTAATTTTCCCATATTTCTAGCGTCTGTTCTACGTATGTTGTACAACAAGTAGAACTAAAGCCAACCATCCTACATAGATTGCGATTGCCCTGAATGCATTGCCAAGCGACAAGTGTTTGGTATTAATATTATTTTCTAAATCTAAATACCAATATATTTGAAATTCTATGACGAAAAATAAATGACTGATTAAAAATTAAATTACTTGTATGTCCTTAGTAATAATTTATTTAACTCCTATTAATTATGTAGTAGTTGTAACATTGTAAGTAGGTATTGCGGTTGTTGATTATTCTTCGTTCCGTGTGTCGTACGGGGACTGCACTATAAGCCCTCGCGGGAACATGCGCTCCTAATTTATAACTCGCTCTTTGCTGTCTGCGTAGAGTCCATCAGGACGGCAAAAAATTATTTCTCGTATTCGGTTTCTAGCCTATTTTGGTCGAAATTCAACAATTCATGTTGATCACATACACTTCCGCAAGAACATGCTGTCCTAATTTATAAGCGAGTCTACGTAGCACCAGCACGGTAAAATTTATTTTTCGTATGGCTTTCGTTTGCCGGGCGCGGCGCCGCTACACCTCCCGTGTCAACATGCGATCAATATTTTTGTTAGGCCGAAATTGCTCAATATTTGTGATTCACCTGGCTACGTATTCATGCTGCTGCTTCAGACTGTACCATTTGAATTTGATTGGTCGAAGAAAATGATGTGGTGTTTATCCAACAGATGGCTGCACCGTACGACTATAAAATATGTTATTCTCGTCTCATTCACATGTTCAAAAAACCAACGGTTAAATCATTACAACATTCATATTTTGTTGTCATTTTTTTTACACAAGTTCATGAAGGCTCAATACAAAATGTTGTAATATTGCTTTTTTGATGTTTGGTTCGGATTTGGAAAAAAAATAACAAAAATTACCAATTATTGGCTTCTTTACCAAGGGTAAAAAACAAAACAACAACGCAAATGAATCTATAATTTAATGTATTACACGTGATTATTAACACACAATTAAGCTCAGGATGTTTGGTTTTATGTAGTGTTGTTTTGTAGTACGCTACTACCTCTAGTGATTCCTCTTAAGTGTAACCATTCTCAAAATTGACAATTCCATTTCTACAATGTCATGCCTAAATCAAACAATTTTCTGTGGTGGATCCGGATCGAAGGACCATATAAATCGCAAATCAAACAGCACAACGGCAGATGTTGAATTTCGACCAGCATGAACCGCACACACGGGAAATACTACATTACAAGGAAACGCATTAGGTCGTATAATCGTGCAAAGGGCTTGCAGAAAATAGAACGATCGCAGCGAGAGGTAGATATAAAAATAGAGCGGCTGTCAACTCCGTATGACAAAGTAGTGCACTCCATCATGGGGTATTAGAAGCGGTCTTGTCTCGAGGCAATAATGAAAACACAAAACGGCGTACAGCAATAGGCGAAAGTCGTCGTTGCGTGCCGTAGGTGATGAATGGGTCCCTGCCCTTTTTGTAACACCCTCCTACAGTCTTGTGCGGAGTTCTTCCATTCCCGATGAGATATTGCTCCGGTGTCAATGCGATTCTTTGTAGGCCCTGCAATAAATTTGCACCAGGCGGGGTGCCAAAGAGGTTAGGTTTAGGAAACGGCAAGGAACCCTACTGGAGACTTTCCGCATATTTACCTATTGCACAAAGCATCATTTACCCTCAGTAGGTAGCAATTTGTGGTCTCTGCTTCTATTTCACCAATAGTAGATTTTCTATTTTTTTATTCTATAAGTGCATTACAATCTAGCCATAATTGACTAATGAGTAACTTAATTCTAACTTATTTTACTAGTATAACTTAACCTAACATCAACATTTTCTATCTCTACTGGTTACAGAGTTGTGCTCAAATTACGTTTTTTT
Organism: Aphodius sticticus; assembly: GCA_963966075.1. NCBI lineage: Eukaryota > Metazoa > Arthropoda > Insecta > Coleoptera > Scarabaeidae > Aphodius > Aphodius sticticus. Next base: position 635,882 of record OZ014513.1, read on the forward strand.
TTTAATAACACTAAAATAGGCGAATTGGACCACATAACTTCAAAATGGTACTTCTTAGGCATATAAAAGTCTACATATTCTTGATGTACTCGTCGAGAGCAATCATTTGGTGGTGGGTAAATCTCTCTATCGCCAACGGTTGCAAAGTTCATTTTTTTTTATCTGAATGTGCTAAATTTAGACTGAAAGAATAATTAATATTTTTTAGAGCTAGAGCATTCTAATGTATTCATGTTTATGCATTGGGACGTGCTGAATTCAATGGTGAGCTCGGTTTTCCCGTAAAGCGTACGGTTCGCTCAGAAAATGTAAGACTATGATTTTCGCGGTTTTTCGCGATTTTCTCGCGAACCGAGCATCTTAGAGCAACGCCGTCATCAGAAATGTTTTCCTCGGCCAATTTCCTATCCAGTAACGTCGGAATCGTTAAAGTCGGATGGTTAAATCAACCAGTTCGCTTTGACATTTCCAAATATAGTAAAATGGCAGTTTTTGCAGTTTTTGATACTTTGGCAAGTCATAACTTTCGTACCGTTCGATATACAAAAAATCCCATTACTCCAGCGTAATCAGCGTCAAAAACTGTACCATGGACCAACATCTTAATTGTATGGGAAGTAGTTTTGCTTTTGCCAACTGGACAAAATTTGGATAAAAATCGTATTTCTATAATTTTAAATTTGAAGTAACGCACCTAATACGAAATCTAGGCCCCGTGTCGATATGAAACCGTCGTTATCATACTAAAATGAGTGCGCTGATTACGAATTTACACAGAACAGGTCTCTATTTCTACTGGTTACAGAGTTGTGCTCAAATTACCATTTTTTAAATAACACTAAAATAGGCGAATTGGACCACATAACTTCAAAATGGTACTTCTTAGGCATATAAAAGTCTACATATTCTTGATGTACTCGTCGAGAGCAATCATTTGGTGGTGGGTAAATCTCTCTATCGCCAACGGTTGCAAAGTTCAATTTTTTTCTATCTGAATGGGCTAAATTTAGACTGAAAGATTAATTAAAATTTTTTGAGAGCTAGAGCATTCTAATGTATTCATGTTTATGCATTGGGACGTGCTGAATTCAATGGTGAGCTCGGTTTTCCCGTAAAGCGTACGGTTCGCTCAGAAAATGTAAAACTATGATTTTCGCGGTTTTTCGTGATTTTCTCGCGAACCGAGCATCTTAGAGCAACGCGGTCATCAGAAATGTTTTCCTCGACCAATTTCCTATCCAGTAACGTCGGAATCCTTAAAATCGGATGGTTAAATCAAACACAGTTCGTTTTGACATTTCCAAATATAGTGAAATGGCAGTTTTTTGCAGTTTTTGATACTTTGGCAAGTCGTAACTTTCGTACCGTTCGATATACAAAAAATCCCATTACTCCAGCGTAATCAGCGTCAAAAACTGTACCATGGACCAAAATTTTAATTGGATGGGAAGTAGTTTTGCTTTTGCCAACTGGACAAAATTTTGATAAAAATCGCATTTCTATCATTTTAAATTTGAAGTAGCGCACCTAATTCGAAATCTAGGCCCCGTGTCGATATGAAACCGTCGCTATCTTACTAAAATGAGTGCGCGGATTACGAATTTACACAGAACAGGTCTCTATCTCTACTGGTTACAGAGTTGTGCTCCAATTACGTTTTTTTAAATAACACTAAAATAAGCGAATTGGACCACATAACTTCAAAATGGTACTTTTTAGGCATATAAAAGTCTACATATTCTTAATGTACTCGTCGAGAGCAATCATTTGGTGGTGGGTAAATCTCTCTATCGCCAACGGTTGCAAAGTTAATTTTTTTTCTATCTGAATGTGCTAAATTTAGACTAAAAGAATAATTAAAATTTTTTGGGAGCTAGAGCATTCTTGTGTAGTCATGTTTATGCATTGCGACGAGCTGAATTCAATGGTGAGCTCGGTTTTCCCGAGCTCGCCTTTGAAAATTATGGATTCATTCAACAATATCCGTATAAGGTAGTCTGCTAATTTTTTGCTAATAGTGGGTAGTTTAAATAGTAAAAACAGAGATTTTACTATGTCTATTAAGACTACCTAAAGTATTGTTCAAAATTCCTCTAAAAGCCTTATTTTTGGTTAATCTGAAATGTATGTATTGGTGGCTATAGAGGCGGTTGTTGCTGTGAGCTCGTACAAAAGGCCATTACGTGTCTGGCGCGTAAATGACGGCCGGCACTCCATTATCCTGCGGCCGGTGAACAAAGGACGAATTTCCTGGGCCCAGACGAGGCCTATTTGTTTTTTGACGTGAGCGGACGCCCTGGCATGGCCATCATATATCATTCCACGGATCAGCGCGATCGCAGCGCCACTCCCATTGTCATGGGATTACACGATGCCACGACTGCGATAATTAAATGTTGACTTGCACTTTTGCTTATCAGTAATCGAATCGTCCGCTTGGCGGTGCTGCTGCCCAGCTCTCGGCGGATTGGATGAAGTCGTAGCTGAAGCCACCGTTGCATCGCTCCTTTTGCCTCTGTTCATCAAAATTCGATTGGTATCAGACGGCACAAAGAAGATTTACACGGTACAAATCGGTAGCGAGACACTTGAGAGGATTGAAATTTTAATATGAATTGAATTTGGTCCGAAGGTCTTTCTTCGTTGTCACTCCGACACGTGTATGGGGGAAGATTTTGATTACCAGGCATCAAATAATATTATGAAGATGTTATTGTAACTAACAAATCAAGATGACAAACTTCTAAAGGAATTAACCATCAACTTTGGGTGTTGTCGTACAAAATCCGCAATCAGAACATTTGTGAGTTTCATTCGGCTACAATTATAAGATTAACAAGTTCTGCATGGTAAACTCGCAGTGGTAGAAAGCTGCAAATATTTATTTCCCAACTCATCTGTGATCCAGGGATATATAAAAATTAATTTTAAAACATCAGCATATGTAGTGTGCTGCAAAGCACCAGGTAAAATGCAGCAGACCCTGTTTGCATTAGGGAATCAGTTCGAGAATTAACAAGGGTATGCTAGGGGAATTTTTGGCACACTCTGAAAGTATTTGACACCACCATAAAACTGTTATTTATTCGACTGTCAGTGTATTTCCTAATGTATTGCCGGATAAACAGCACAGCTGCTATATTCCGCCGATAGATGGCTTGGTGTATGTGTTCCCGGGTGTGTCACTTGTGTATATAGGCTCGTTTCCATAAATAATACCAGTCCTGAAATATGGATTTTTATTGTTTGGCGCGCAAAGTCGTAAATCTTAAACTGGCGGGGAACATTAAATAAATTTATTGCTGTTCTTTCAAGTCCGTTATTGCGTAAACAAATCAATATTCCTCACTAATTACACGTTATATTGCTTATTTATCTTTAAATGTTCCGTATATGTCAGGACAACACGTTACCTAAGTGTTTTTCTAATTACTTGGTTGCCTAACCCTATTTGGCCACATACCTATATATATTATTCTGAAGTATCTATTCACCATGTACTATCGTGGCCATATATTATGTCCTCTCTTTTGACGTCGATTCTCTCGCAAACCTAGGGGCGAAAAATTTTTAAAAAATTCTGATGCTGTCCTTGATTAATACTCTACTACTCATAAAAATTAGAAAGCTGTATATGTTGGCGTTTTCCCGATTTTTCCAAATTAAGAAGAATTGGCGCTGCTTTTGGCCCGTAAATTTCCTTCGTTTAACTTTAGCAATTAATTACTCCGGAAATAATCCATAGATTTCAACGAATTAAAAAGTAAAATCATCATATTAGCTTTCAATATGCATTTTTGTAAAATGATTGGGTGAGTGGTTGACCCACAAAAAGCTATATTATGCAATGCCAGCAATTCCGTTATTAGAAGAGCTAGAATAATGAAATATAGACTATAGGCTACCCAATAATTCATAGGTTTAAAGTTTATTACATAATCATTGTTTATCTTGCATTTTCCATACAAAAGATCGTGCTGAAACGCCGCGTGAATTCCGACGCTCTACGGTCTTGGTGTGATGCGGGGAAGGGAGTCGTTAGCGGTGCTGTCAACAGTGAGAGAACGGCGGACAGCTGATTACCAATACACAAAAAGAACGATAACTTGTCAAGGTAGTAATTTTAACTAACAGAATTAAATTATTAATTTTTAAATTCAGAATTTTGATTATAATATGTGACCCGGCTGCGAGAGAAATGCCCTAACTGCCATCTCTCGTTTCGATAGTATTGACTCCTGTGTTTGACGTCTCATAACTCTAAAACTACTGATCAGAAAAAATTGAACTAAGTGTGTCATACTCCTTAATCATTTCTACATATGTTGTATGACTATCAAAATCTTTTGCCCCTCGGTGTAACCATGAGCGCGAGAGAAGTGAAAAAATGTACCCGATTTTTGCATTTGTAAATTAACTGTCGTCTTTCCGATTTTTTTTCTCCTAAACCGCTTAGCACAAAATTTTCAATGTTTGTTCAGATTGCATTCAGAGTCTCTTCTGTCGATTGGCGTTTTTGTTTTCTTCAGTTTTTATACCATAAGGTTGTAAACAAGATTTTGATGGAAGCGGATAGATCAGTAAGGAATGTTAACAGCACAACGCAGTTAGTATGCATATAATCCTTATTTACTGCGTCACATGTCCCTTAAATTTAATAGCATTCCGACCATTTGTTAATTTTTAAGACCGAAATAAACATGAATAATGTTTTGCGCGTGACTCCGCCTGAGACCGTTTTTGTGTTTATTTATTAGTAATATTTAAATACAGGCAAAAACAATATAACATAAATACAACTCTTGATATATTACATATATTACAAATGGCAGCTCTGCAGCGTATAAAACTGATAGGTCGTTATATTGTGTCCGTAAACACTGTTCTCGGAGTAACTATTGCACCATGCACCGTCCCCCACTACCGGCAGCGTCGCTGTCGATCCCTTCCCCCGCATCGCCCCGAAGACCGAAGAGCGCCGCGTCAATTGCAGCGATCATGAGATGCTTCAACACGATCTTTTGTAGGGAAAATGCAAGATAAACATTGATTCTGCAATAAACTTTAAATATATAATTTATTAGGTAGCCTATGATCGACACTTCATCATCCTAGCTCTTCTAATAACGGAATTGCTGGCATTGCATAATATAGCTTTTCGTGGGTTAACCACTACTCCAATCATTTTACAAAAATGCACATTGAAAGCTACCATTCCGCAGGTGATTTTACTTTTTAGTTCGTTGAAATCTATTTTTTTCATTTTTTTATTTTTTTTTTCGCCCCTACATTGGCGAGAAAATCGACATCAAAAGAGGAGACATAATATATGGCCAAGATAGTACATTAGGGTCATTTATACATCATCTAATCAAGATGAACAAAATCCTCGTCATTCTGGACCACTTTATTTTAACCACTGACAAATTGTGGATCCTATCGTCCGATGAATAGAAATCAATTTATTTCGTAAATTACCGACTGAGAAGGTGATTCTTTTTCTACTGGTTCCATATGGGGGTCTTCTAACAATGCCTCCTGAATGAGAATTAGAACATGCGCGTCTAATGGATTACTTTCCGTTCTATAGGAACGAAACAAAATTATCAGGTCATTCCTTTATCATTATCGACTTCAGTAGTTCAGGAGAATTAGCCGGGAAGTACAAGCCCCTAAAACAAGTACGGTAGAGCGTCGATAATCCGAACTAATTGGGACCGAAGGTGGTTCGGATTATCAAATTGTTCGGATTATTATCAATATATCTGTAAACAGGAATCGACAAAAATGGCTTTTTATTCGGTTACTTAGTGATTTATTTTTTTTATTATTTGCTTTTTGGCCGTTCGTATTTGCGAACGTTCGGACTACCGGGGCCCGGATTATCGACGGTCCACTGTATGTTTGTTGGAATACTATAAGGAAGGCATAATGGATACTGCAGCGTTTATATACAGGGTCTCACGGAACTGGTACATTAAAAGTTTCTCATGTTCTACCATTTCTGGAAACTTGAAATTTTAGAATTAGAATTTACTCGATCTGAGCTCTTCAGCTGAAATATTCTCAAGTTATAAAATCACCGCGAAAACAACCAAAAAATTAGTAAAATAAAAAAACTCAAAAACAGTGATATTTAGGTACACAGAAAAGTGATCTCTCGAACGAAGAGATAATTACTTGGCTGAAGTAGTTGGTAGGTTCGCATATACGCGAGAGATTATTGACTTCAACCAAGAAATTTTATTTCTTGGAATAATTACTAGATTTAAGAAAGCGGTTACTCTGGTGAAGTAAGTAAACAGTCTTCAATGAAGTGTATATTTTTATTCCCGGTAAATATTTTTAGCTACTTAATGTAAGAATTTTAAAGATTTGGTACAAATACGTTTTCTATTGCTAATTAACAAGATAGGTATGTTATATTTACTTACTCGTTCTAAATTGTTGCGTGCGTTACATCAAACTATTCCGTGTTGAAACGTTTATTGTACACTATAAATCACAATACACATCCCCAATAAATCACAAGGCACATCCCCTACGGGTACTTCGTTGTTGTTTTGCGTACTAGGTTAGGCTGGCGCCAGCACCACGCGCGGGCGCGCGAGCCTTGACAACATCACGGTGCGCATATTTATTCCAGAGAAAGGGATTACTTGAAAGAAGTGAGAATCTACTTCTTGTTGAGACATTTGTTGTAAATGATTAATTAATTCATGTCGGACAAAAGTCGGACGTTGTCGAGAAAGTTGAGGAACCGCAACCGTGGTTATCGGTTTGTGTACGAACGCTCGTAGCTTATGTTACCCACTTCCGGTCCGTTTGATCCGTTGCGCAGGAAAATAATACACGTCCGACCGACCAACAGACAGCTTCAGCCTAATTAGCTGAGTGATTGATTACTGTCGGAAAGTGACGCGTTCGCCAGCTAACGCGATATGTTTCATTAGCATAATGATTGAGTGTTGTCAAAACTCGTGAACGCAAGTCCGGCACATTCGAGCGGAAGGCATTAAAAAGGAACCTTGCGCCTCCGCGTTATAATTACATATTAACATAAGATGGTGTAATGTATACCTTCAAATTTTTCGGACCCTTATTTTTTCTCAAGGAAAAGCAAGGATAATACCACTATCGTGAACGTAATGTATTCGCTAGACTAGATATTATAAGTGTGCTTGGAATTACGCAAAACGAAGTGTGCTTGGGCCCATGTCATTCTCCAATATATGTATGTATATTAATGAACGGACGCACATTCAACTACATGTAAATTTGACACTGTTTGTTGATGACACTACACTCTTTTACTCTGGTGCAACTTGTACAATACTGAATGAAGCACGACAAGACCTGTTACATACCATCGCAAAACATACTAAAGAGTAAAGGCAATAAAATCCACAAATTCAGGATCTATATATGAAATTCTCCCATATCTAGACTCAAAAGTAAAATTTCGTAAGTCAATAAAAATCAAAGGGCCATTCCAAATGCTTATCGATGCAATTTAGGCTAAATGGTTGAGCTAATAAACTCTGCACTGAATTCATTGTTTGTTTTTAATTTCGTTAAATAATCGCTTTACGGGCAACCAAACTCCACAGCGTACGACTGTCAAGTGTCAACTGTCTACAACCTGCAATGCAATAATGCACGTCGCCAGTCGCGTAAGCATGACGTCGCTTCGCTTCTACCACTGAGGGCGTGGTCCAATAGTTCTGGTGTACTGGATATTTGCAACCATTTCAGAGTAACCAATCGACGCGACGCGGCGAAACTCGCTCGCTCGCGGGCTAGAATTCAGGCGTCGATACGCAGTGTAGCGGCCCTAAGCCGTATAGCTGACTTGCGCCTGGAATTCTCGAGAAAATGCTCCATATTTTATCAAAATATATGTTATAGAACGTTGGATAAAGGATATTGACTATTATACTATTATTTATATACAATTAAACTCTTCTTGTTTCCTTGTTATTTTTGGGGGTTGCGCAAAACTGCAAAGCAATGCACGAGCCGCCACTGGTCTAAATATTAAACGTAGAACACCTACTTTTTCAAAATGCTCCTGAACATACTGTAGGACAATTCTGAAGTAATTGTATTCTGTTTTAGGATAATAAGCTCATTGCCTTTGCACACCCAAAGGCTTTTGTGTTTATTATTTGGAACGTACCGTATGATCCTCCAACAGTGCGAAGGCTGCTACTGGGATGAGAAGTGAAGCACTTGTGGTCAGTGTTGCCCCCAGTGTCGACGACAGAAAACCCGCCATGATGGACGACGTTATACGCTTCAAGGTATTTTTTTGTTTTTATTTTCAATTGTTTAGTGTTTTGCGAACTTATATATACAGTGTGTCTCACGGGACGTTGGATTGTATGGGTACTTTTGTTATTATTAAAGATAGAAAGTCGGTTAAATGGGCAAAGTAGTGCATATTTATGTGCTCTTTCATAATCTGTTCAGAAAACAGTTGAATTCCAAATGGTTTCCAAGCAATTTTGAAAAAAACCGCAAAATGAATTTTTTTAATTATGGTCATAACTATTTGTGATCCCAGCGTTTTGACATTATAAAGGCAGTTTTTTGTCTACAATTGATTATGTCAGTCTAAAATTTTTTTCGCCATTGAATTTGTCAGAAACAAACGAAACTTTTGTTTTTCTTATGGACGCCATATTGGTTTTATGCATGTTTGAATTCAGATTTTTTTTCTGAGTAATTTGCTATGCTGTTACGTAATAATCAGCTGAATTTTTAATAAAAGTTATGACTTGTATCTTGATGTTTTTGTTTCTTTGATTCTTATTTACTAACACCCTGTATATGTACGTGGTAAATTGAACTGATGTTGTTGATTATCTTCAATAAATCACTTTTGAAAAGTGGTACATCTAAAATATTACAAAGATTCAACTGGGATTGCTTAGTATGGCTGTATTTCTGGAATACGTAGGTCAAATATTATTAAATTTTGGATGAAGGGTGTGTCCTTTATTTATCCGTGGGGGTTGGGTAGTACACTCGTTCGCCTCAGAATGCATAAAATATGCGCGCGCGGAGTGGAGGCAATATGCCCGTTCTATTTCAAAGTGACTGTATAAAATAAACGTTCTCTTTATATGTTGAATCGTTTTCCCTCGAATTTATGGCCCCAATATATTTATATGGAAAGCAATTTCGGCGCGACGGTGGAGATGCTTCCCGCCCCTAATACGGCGCCCCGGGCAATAGTTCGCGCCGATAATAGAAACATATTACCCTCTCTCACGACTTCAACGACTCGTTGCCATTACGGTAAGGCTGGTTTATGGTGTTAATGCGCTCTATTACCCCAACGGTGAGTTACTCCTCCTAAACTGTCTTCAACCCCTTCGTGCTTACAACCACCCCTCCTAACATAGCAATTAGATACAGATAATCGCAACCCTTAAATGCACACATGGATGCTCCCTACGAGATTAACGTTAAGCCTTGACCAAATAAATAATATTTATTGAAATGGTGATTCTCGTCTACCTCAAAAATATAATCCCATGAAAATTAGATGCAGTGCTGCCACCAGCTGTTTCCACGAACAAATTAAATACACTAAATCTGTTGATGTTATCCACCTGGTAGTGCATTGAACCGGCAATACAAAAGTCCTTGGTTCGAATCCATGTTGTAGCAGTATTTTTTGTTAATTTTTCTCTAAAAGAATAATTAATATGCACTACAAAAAATTACTCAACACTTATACAAACTGTTCATTTTATAACCAAACACCGTTGATATCAATTTTTACACCGGAAAGCAATAAATCACGCTAGGTAGAGCTTGTCGCTTGCCAGATATGCAACTAGCTTGTTAATGCACACGATAAACATGCGCATTATGCACCTATGCATATAGAGGTTGGTGTTTTTTCTATCACTTCCATAAATTACAGTTTACGACATGATAAAGAAAACAATGGCAACCTTGGACGTCGCCTATGGTAATTTTAAAAGCTTCTTTCAACGCACCCGAATTTGAAGAGGAGCGGACGATGGGCTATTTTTAAATTTCAACACACCATATAATTAGGGTAAGTTGCATGCTAATGGGTGCAGTAGACGAAGATAATTTTGGATATATGAGTGATAATTATACATGCCTGGAGAAGGATATAATTGCCTAAGAGTGTTTTACGGTGCTATAATAAACTTTTAGTATCTATTTCATCGTAAACCCGGAGCAGTTGAATAGTTAAATGTTCTTTACAGATATTTAGTTTACTTAGGTTCGTTAAATAAAGAATCAATTTTTTCTTTCTCATACATTCCCAGCCAATATATATATATATATATATATATATATATATATATATATATATATATATATATATATATATATATATATATATATATATATATATATATATAGAATCAACTAAAGAAGCGAATGATAATTAATCCAGGTGAGGATAATTTTTGGAAAAAGCACCTCCGCCTGAATATATACAGGGTTAGCCAAAATTACCGGAACACCCAAATAATTGTACAACGGTAAAAAATTTCAAAAAAAAATTCAAACAAAAGTTTTTAGACTTTAAACAATCCATCGTTCAAAGATATTTTGAATATAGAGGGTGTTCATTTTATTATAGAAATCGCGTAAATTTTTTTTTTCACATGGAACACCCTGTATCTTTTTACATTTTATAATTTTAGGACTAATTCTGGACATTGTTTATTAAAATAATTTTTTTATAAAATGCATCATTTTTGAGTTTTACGCAATTAATTAAAATTAGTCCAAATTACCGGAACACCCAAATAATTCTCCATCGGTAAAAAAATTTCAAAAAACATTCAAACAAAAGTTTTTGACATTAGACAAGCTATCATTAAAATATATTTTTAATATACAGGCTGTTCATTTTGTATGCATATTTGGTTAACTTTTTTTTTCAAATGGAATATCCTGTATATTTTTACATTTTATAATTCTAAGACGAATCTAATAATTTTTTTATTGGAATAATTTGTTTAAAAATTTCATAATTTTTTAGTTATAAGCATTTAGATGAAGTAATACCTCATCTCCTAGTTATATTCAACGAAGATCTGAATAATATTTGGTTTCAACAAGATGGTGCACCGCCGCATTACGGTGTCCAAGTTCGGAATTATTTAAATTCAATTTTCCCGCAGAGGTGGATTGGAAGAAGAGGATCCATTGAATGGCCACCTAGGTCGCCGGATTTACAAATACTGGATTTTTCTATTTGGGGCCACCTAAAGTCCAAGGTTTACACCAATAGGCCGCAAAATATTGATGCGTTGAAGCAGAGGATAGTGGACTAAGTTCAGAGTATTACTGTCGATCATTTAGACAACTGTTTACGGGAATTTGTTGATAGGTTGGGGCATTGTCAAGCCGCTCAGGGATGGCAGTTTGAAAATTTAATTTAATTGTTTTGTTATTTTTTCTTTACATTGTTATTATTTATCCGTTCGGCTAAAATAAATGTTTTGGAGTTTTGATTAATTGCTGATAATTAAAAAATGAATCAATTTATAAAAACCTACTTGAAAAAAATTCTTAGAATTAAAAAATAAAAATGTACAGGACGTTTAATGAGAAAAAGGAAAAGTTTTCCATACTTCCATAATAAAATAAACACCCTGTATATTCAAAATATATTTGAACGATAGCTTGTTTAAAGTAAAAAACTTTTGTTTGAATGTTTTTTGAAATTTTTTTACCGATGAAGAATTATTTGGGTGTTGCGGTAATTTTGACTAATTTTAATTAATTGCTTAAAACTAAAAAATGATGCATTTTATAACAAAATTATTTTAATAAACAATGTCCAGAATTAGTCCTAAAATTATAAAATGTAAAATGATACAGGATGTTCCATTTGAAAAAAAAATTACGCGATTTCTATAATAAAATGAACACCCTGTATATTCAAAATATATTTGAACGATGCATTGTTTAAAGCCTAAAAGCTTTTGTTTGAATTCTTTTTTGAAATTTTTTACCGTTGTAGAATTATTTGGGTGTTCCGGTAATTTTGGCTAACCCTGTATATATATATATATATATATATATATATATATATATATATATATATATATATATAATCATTGAAATTTTAAATATCACCATATATTATTTGTGTAATATTTTCAATCAGGCTGATAGGGAAAGATGTGCTTTTCTTTATTAGAATCATCAAAAAACTTAAAATCGCCAGGTCACATATGTATTGGTTTTATACATGTTTGGGTTCAAAATTTGGTCTGATTAATTTGATATAGGTATTAAATATTTAAATTTGAAAATAAATTTACTAAAAATTAGCATTCTTTGAGAATCTCTGAAATTCGCATGGTGCCATGGAAAATATAAATTCTGAAACAATGTATGCTATCCAATATCAAGTATCATTTTTCAGCACTCATTTTGTAGTCGTTTTAAGAAACGAGTATTTTTGTTAAAATTTATGTTTGCGCTTTAATCCTCTCGTCATAACTGTTTATGTTGGATTTTTTTTCATGGAACCTATACCAAACGATAGTTGTGTCCAAGAACTATAGACAAGAATTTTTCTAAAAAAATTCTTGAATCGTATTTGTCTAAAATTTGATATTTGCATATAACTGCTTGCGACGTCTGGATTTTTTTCACCTTAGCCACTTTTAAAATTTCTATTGCCAGACCCTAAGTATTACGAAAACAGAAAACTTTTTTTAAATTTCGCACTACTTGAGAATAACGGACTAACGGCTATCAATCTTCAAATAAGTAATCATAATGATCAATATACCGAGTGGGTAGATTTCTAATTTGATTTATCGGTATATCTGTCCGGTTATTAAAACTTTTTCTACAGTGACGTCTGTGCGCCAGTGTCGGCGCATTAATCAAACACAAAGCCGTAAATCGATCATCCTGATCCATTTAATGAGAATGGATTGCTAGGAGCGGTCTTAATTTTTCCGACGTACGATAATTAAGCGAGAACATATGTTCGCCGCTAGTCGTCGCTGTCGCTGATCGGCCAACCGATAAGACCATGACTTCGAAAGCACTCGCTGAATTCCCAAACTTAATGCTACGCCAAATCTGCGACGATAACTCACCAGGCAGCGATCAAAAACCGTCATTAATTACATTCCGAATTAACGTCACGACGAAAACGCTTTACAAAATCGACTTTCAGCTCGACCATAAACAAGAATAATTATCTCGTTTAACGATGCGAAACGTTTTTATTACTTTATCCGGCTCGAAGGACCACGGCTTTCACTACGCGTCATTAAAATATACAATTTGCAACATCCCTAATAGATGACAACTTACTCAACCACTTCACCGCCATTGTTGCAATTTCTCTCTCTCCAGCTTTTTTTGCATTTGATTAAATATAAAACTGGTACTTTGTTATTATATGAATAACGATAACAGTTACGCACTTCTTTTTAGTATCTACAAAAAAGTTCTAAATATTAGTATAGTTGGACATGCCGTGCTATTATATTTCTCAACTTTTTCTTAGCATAGACGCTTGCGCGGTGGAGGCATTTGTAAGTTCTGCCAACAGTGCCAACGTGCGACATTTTGTTTTGCTTTGAAATACCGTAGACTAGATCAACCTCCAAAAGAATATTTCTTATGCGATGTACAAGCTTTGACTTATCTAACCCAGTGATTCTTAACCTTTTTGATGTCAGGGAACACTTTTGATCATGAGAAAAATTGTGCGATAAACTTCAGGGGGTGATTCTCCATGAAAAAATACTGACAGTTTGCTATATAAACGTATGTCCGCAAATGCTTCGCTTTCTGAGATACCGGGGTGTTAAAGTTTTTCTTAAAAACTGACGATTGAATCTCATCTGAGGGAGGTCATTTTGACACTTTTTGTAGCTTTGCGCTTATTTAAAATTTTATTAGTGTTAGTTTCTGTTATTGTTTTAGTTTAAAGTTATTGTGTTAAATAGTTATTTAAAAAAATTGAGATCATTAAGATGTTTTGAGATTTTTTGTCACAAATTGAACGAGGAATTACAAAATGATTTTTAATTTGAAATATCCCAGTGGCGTCCCATTTTTTTCTTTGAAAAAATTGATATCATTACCCGTATGCGCGCCAATGATGAACATAAAATTCTTAATTGCATGTCAAAATATGCGCAATAACTACCTCTTAAAACCCACTAAATTTTATATATTGATTTCCGGGTGGAAACCGCGTTGAGGACTTTGAAACAGTCAACGTTTCGCGCTCTGTTGCGAGTGGCATCTTCAGGACTAAGTTATCAAACTAGAAGATCGCATGCTAAGAATATCGTCTTGAGAATAAGTATCAAAGGCAATCCAGAATATTAAGAATTAAAATGGCGAAGAATGGCCCATATCTGTTTGGTCTTGACATATTGACCAAAAATTAACAGGAAGTGCATCGGTTCCTCACAGCATTGTCCCCCAAAAGATCCAATATATTAAACTAACGTTTCTAAACAATCGATACGTCAAACTCAGACAGTTCTTCCATTGTAAAGATCGCCACTATACTCGAAAAGTATCAGTTTCGGTGAGGGAAATAAATATACTGTTGGACAGGTTCTGTATAGAAAGATCTACCATGAATTATCTGCACAGTCAGTGTGCGGTTAGCAAAACAAAACGGATAAAGGACTGGGCAACAGGAGGCTAAGCAATAGTTGGGATTTGCTGGATCAAGTAACTATTGACTTTTGTTACAGAATGCAAATACCTGCCTTTCAGCTACCTGAAATTACAATCTGTCGTTGTGGGTGGCATGCTTCATACCGGGTGATTCAATTTCGAGGGTCACTATGGAGATCTCGCTTATTAGTGGAGATAGAGCCTATGTTTAAATTTGGCAAAGTTTCGTATTTTTGTGATGATCAATTATCTGAAAAGAAATTTTAGCTATCATTTTTCATTTTAAAGATATCCGCAAAAAACTGAATTGTTAAGATATCGTTTTTAATTTTTTATTTAAAACTAAACGTAGCTAGACATCTGAAACAAAAACATTCTACAGCTACTTTTTAACAAGGAATGCAGTGTCATTTTTTAATTTGAAATAACATCAAAGATGGCGGCATAACCATGGCCAACTTTTGTTTGTCTTAAGGGCGCCATGTTGAATTTTGGCATTTTTCGATAGTCGTGTCTTTTCTCATTTCGCCATCTTTGATGTTATTTCAAATTAAACAATGACACTGTTCCTTGTTAAAAAGTAGCATGTTCTTGTTTCAAATGTCTAGCTACGTTTAGTTTTAAATAAAAAATTAAAAACGATACCTTAACATTTCAGTTTTTCGCGGATATCTTCAAAATAATAGCTTAAATTTCTTTTCAGATAATTGACCAACACAAAAATACGAAACTTAGGCCCAAATTTAAACATAGGCTCTATCTCCACTAATAAACGTAATAGTAGATCTAAACTGACTTTTGGCATGAAGAGTTCTGCAGTCAGTTTTCTTTATGATTCCGGAAAAGGAAATTTGTTTTAAAAGTTTTGTGAATTGGCAATGGCAGGAAAGTCATAAAATGACTAATGAGCAAATCTGCTAATTCAGTACACTCTCGCTAATCCAAATTATTGCACGTTCGGGTTAACGAGAGTGTACTGTATTACGAGTACTAAAATCATTAGCGACATTGATTCTTCTTCTTTGAAATGTCAATAATTTCAATTGTAGCCCACACAGCGTCTATAATTTCTAAGAAACTTAATAAAGCCTGGCCAGTTTTACGAGTAAAAAATCTGAAACCGTGAACTGGGTATTAACTGAGGTTTTGAATTGTCGACAGGCTTAGCGTCAGTGGTTACTTGTCCCCCGTTTACCATTCCGGCTTTAAGTACTCCCTGGAGTAGTGCACTTCGGAATCTGCAGTGACAGATCCATTCACGGATTAGCCCGCTGCTGGAGATAGCTTGAAACGCACCGCTCTATCGCTTCTGGGAATTCAGCGGATAACTGAAGTACACCTGACGGCCAGGTTGAGACGCGTGATTTAATCGACGATCGATGGTCAGTTGCTATGCTTAAAAAGTGCCGAAATTGGGAAAAAACGAAATTAAATTAGGTTCTAGGAAGAGATAATCGGGTTACGGCTTCTACTCTACGTGCGTTAATCAAAATATATTTTAGGTTTTTTTAAAATTTTTTTATATTGTTTATTTACGCAAAATGTAAGTAAGGTGTGTCGACTGTCGGCTTTTTAATAACCGGTTTTAAAACTAGCATTTTTTAGCGTATTTCATAATAACTTTTCTCTTTGTGGACATGTTAGTACACACAGAAAAGTAAATACTTCACTCAAAGCAATATGCTTTCATCCAAGTAAATGATTAGTTTGCTATAGCCGCAAGCAGATATTCTCTCAAGTTAAGAATAAAGAGATATTGTTGAATTGAAATGATCATATGCTTGTATATCTGAGAAAATATTTTCTTGCAATGAGTATAGATATTATTCATTCAAGAAAACTATTCTCACGTTGAGAATAATGGAATTTTCTTAAAGTGAATATATATGCTTGACAATGAGAAAATATTTTTTTGAAATGAGTATAGATATTATTAGTTCAAGAACATGATCATAATGTATTGAATAGAAATTACTGTTTTAGTTTTTTTTTTTTAAAAAAAGGTAGGGAATTGTGTGAAATAAGTAGACAATAACTTAGCGAATGATATTTGTTTTATTGTATGAAATTTCTTTGTTTAATTACATATATACTTACCTATTTATAAATTATCACTACCTACAATATCTAAGGCATGGAAAAAAACACCATATTCTATTAGACATCAATTTGTTTTCATTATATTACACAAGTAAGTTTTCTGTGGCATGTATGTTGATTTGGTGACCACTATATGGCTAGGCAAAATTTACGTACCGTGTGCGTCACAAGTCACAACTACGAACTGCGTCGCAAATACGTTGAACATAAGTACTGTAGGCTATTCACGCAAAATTAAAACTATATACTTTCATAATATTATAGATCGCGTAGTTATTGCGTACAGTACCTACAAAATTAGTAAAGATATACTTACATATTGAACTCTTCCCGGACAATACTCGGTAGTCAGCGAACACGACGCCAGAGTAGACCCCAACTAACTGAAGGCAAAGGCCGATGCGAAAAATCTTAAATCTCGGCAACGTTCGTGCACGTTTGAGTGTAAATGCGCAAGCGCGTTGCAAACAATGGCTTCCTTGATTCAAGATATTGATCAACTACTTGAATTGAGAATTTAAACTTCTTGGTTTGAAAATTATATACTTACCCGAAACTAATAACTCTGAGATTGGGATATTCTTGAATTGTGAGAACAAGGAATTCTTAAATGAAAGAAATTGTTTCAAGCCAAGTAAATATTAACTTTCATCTAAAGCTATAACCGCAAGTAAATAATTTTCTCACGTTTCGAGAATATACTTCGCTGTGTGTACTTTTGTCATTGGGTGGTCCCTTAAGACATCGGCCATATCATTACCAAACAGGTCAAAACATACCTCTTCGATTAGTTGCAATTTGCGAGTCTGGGTCCTTGTTTACGTAACTTGGGCATAAGCGCCACGTCACCTAAGTTTGCCTATTATTCTTCGGTAATGGCCTATCCGTTTCACCGATACATATAATCATCGGCGGGCCGATATTTTGGCAGATTGATGTCTCACCGGCGCCAACTACCTTACCTTTATCGCCTGGAAACGTGAAAAATAGCCCGCCCGACCTTTGAGCTGGACCATCCGTCACGACCCTTCTGAACAATGGGAGGTGCTAATTGCCAGTCCGCTGCTTAACAAGCACTTCTAGGACTCACCGACGGCATTGCTGATGAGCACGAAATTACCTTCGTTTTTTTGTTTCGTGGGGTAACGACAAAAGGAACAGTTTAGTTTCCAACCGCTAATTTTACGACTGTAGAAAACGGTTGTTTCTTTTGAACCACGCCGCTGTACCAAGGACTAACTTTGTTACCTAAAAGTACCATACGGAAATATTGCTATTTGTGGCAATTCCATCTGAGATTGGCTGGCATTAAGATCACCAAACAGTAGAAAACCTGTAGTTACATATAGGGTGACATCACCATATCAGTAATCTATATTTCTCTTATTTATCTATAGAGAAAAGGCTATACAGGATGTATATTAAATAATTGCAATAATTTCTAGTTACTATAGATTTTAATAATTGAAGTAAAAAATTCAAACACAAAACCTATCACCAGTTTATAGGTAATTAATTATTGAAAATGCAGAATTCTACGCTTTACGTTTTTAGGAAGACTAGTGTGTAGTGGTTAACCTACTGGGATCTCGACCTGATTATTACGCGATCAGCTGAACGAGTAGTGTGAAGTTCCGTGTTTGCGTCGTTCCTGGTTGTCCGTGTCGGGTTTTGTTATTGGTATGGATGATTTCACTAATATGATGCTCATTTACCGAAAATGTTAGACGCCGCTGTTTAAGTGCAAATTGGCCGTACACAAGCTTTGTTTGGAGATGAGTTTCAGCAATTTTTTGATTGAACATATCGTTATTTATTATGATTTTCATCAAATTCGCGTACTAGAGATTGATGTGGTCCACTTTTTGGTATTACGCATTATGAACACATGTGGGTTGCGACAATTAAAGCTTCAACTGCAAAATTATGAAAATTTTTATTCAGACTTTTCTCATATTGTATTACATTACCCCTTCTAAGAAAACACTCAAAACTTTGAATTTTTGTCTTTAATTTTAAATATTGGTATCACAATATTGGAAATTGTGTTGTAATAGTATATTATTATACATGTTTTATAAGACATCAAATTGGCGCACGAGTTGTGAAACGAGTGCGAATGGAACGAATGGAACGAGTGCGCCAATACGTCTTATAAAACGAGTGTAATATACTATTTTTTCTACTTTGCGTTATTAATTTTATATAAATTTAAAAATTGTGGTTACTATATCGCGGTAAATTAGAATCTAGGGTATTTTGCGGGTACCACGTGGCAGCACTGTAGTAACTGTCAACTTCGTTAAAGATGAGATCGATGAGATAAAATCATGACAAAATCTAATTGTGAATAATTTTACTCTACTTTAGCCTACAAGTTTGAATAAATATTCAGCGAGGTCGCAACGATGATCATAATGGAGCTTGGGGCCACACTTTTAACCCTACTGTGATAAATACATGAAACTTAACCTAAAAAGTTAACTTTAAAATAGTGGTTTCATAAGTATATTATTCAGAATAGAAGTGTTTGGCTGTGACTGATTAGTTACTTCGAAGAACAAGAACTTACTAAAGAATTGTTATAACGCTTAACGTTCAATAGCGGTGTCTACCTAATTCCGCTACGTAGCCGTTGCGGCTTATATATTTACAAGCACTTATAATTGAAACCCAATTCTAATTTCGGCAAAGTAGTTTATTAGAATAAATTATACATAGTAAAATTACATGTGATGGAGGTAATACAAATACGTTGCACACAACCAGAACTAAGACGAAGTCGAAAGCGACGGACAAAAACGAATACGAATTGAACCGAGCATCCAAGCGTCCAAAATATTACCGAAAAACTTATACGTCACATAAACTAGAAATTCTCTACACTTTAAATGTACTATAGGTTCGTACGTGTATGCTGATAAACCATTTAATGCGCATATACAATCTCGCAGCAGTAATTAAAATCGTTCATATCTACGATGTAGGTTTGATCTTCGCATAATACCTTATTAAAGTAAATGTGGTCCTTGAATTATATCTGAAAAGCGGATTTGATGTTTAGTTGAAAAGAATGATAACGATCACTTACTAGAGTCGTATAACATCACCGTAAACGTCATGCTGGCGTATTTTGATGAACACAGCAAAACTAAGAAGGCCCCAATCCTTTGGCCATACTATAGCAGGCTACACCCATGTTTAAATATGTATAGAATATTGATATTTCGCACTTTATGTGATTGCAAGCGATTAAGAAGATGCAGTGTGTGGTTATGTTGGGTTATGTATTGTACGTTTGACATATGGCATTTGATATCACTGTGTACCAATCAGACAAAAATGTTACTGTCTTCGGTATTACAATGTGTTAATTGTAACACCGAAAACAGTGTTACAATGTGTGCATTGTGAATCCAAAGTAGAAAAATGTATTTAAATTAATAGTTTCAGAACAGTTAAAGAACTATTCAATTTGTATTCAATTTGTCAACATTTTCTGGGACACTGTGCATATTCCAGAATAAAACGGCTCAAAATGGTAAATATCGTTTAAGGTGGTTAGCTAAGGGTGGTCGCCGAACCTCACGCCATGACTACTTCAATGCCGCTTGTGAGCAAATTCTAGAATTTTAAATAATAAGTACATCCTTCAAGGATTACTTTGAGACCCTTTTAAAAACCTCCAGATTACAGGGTTACGTCGCAATATATACCCAAACTTTGCAAAAATCACGCATTTTTGGGGTTTTGGCCCCGTTTAACTCAAAAATGTGACGTAATGGAACCCTCTTGCCCATGACAAATATACTACTTATTATGTTACCCATCGAAATAAATGATAACGATTCATGTTAGAAAATCTTGTCACACAGTGTTATTCAAATACCTAATTTCAATCGCGAATTATCCATCACTACTATAAATTTGCCGATATCCTCTGTCTCTGTCTAACATTTCCTTATCGCGTTGTATGCGTTGCTAGCTGAGCGCTCGAAACCAGTTTTTCTATATTTTGGCGAGTCCATGCAAATGCATTTGTGAACCACGTTCCGATTTGAAATTATCGCGTATTTACAAACGCCGCGTTTCTTTGTGGTTATGTTTCAAAATTTCCCGTGTTTGATGTGATAATTGTGGTGAACTATATTGCGATTATTATTTAGACTCTTTCTGGTGTTCCCTGTGGTAATTTTGAAGGCCCTACGGTGAAGTATAACCCAGGAAATTAGCTATAATTAATTAATTTTTCTGCACGTTTTCGTTTCCTCTACCTTGTTTGTATTGCACTTCTGATTCACTTCGGTGTTGATTTGTGATGTTATGCTGTTTATTAACGAATACTAATTAACGAATAAAAATTCCTTTAGTATACAGGGGGATATATATATATATATATATATATATATATATATATATATATATATATATATATATATATATATATATATATATATATATATATATATATACAGGTGGAAATTTGAACAAGCTGCCGTTGTGCCAAACAACCCTAACGAAGGGGTTGTTGGTACAACTAACCTATCCCATAAATCAAACATATTTCAATAGTTGTTTACGAGATAGAAAAAATATTAAAAAATATTTTAAAAAAAATACTACACATCGCACAGTGGTCGAGATACTCGAGATACTCGAGATACTCAATCTAGACGCTCAAAACTATGTATTTTGATATCACATAATTATTTCTTGTTTTGACTGGAATAAATGCCTTAACACCTTTCAAACCAAAATCCGAATAATGCAGGGCATTAAAGAACTATTACGACCTGAAAAGTCGCTGTAGAATGTTTTTGTTTCAAATGTCTAGCTACGTTTGGTTTTGAATAAAAAATTAAAAACAATATCTTAACATTTCAGTTTGTTGCGGATATCTTTAAAATGAAAAATGATAGCTAAAATTTCTTTTCAGATAATTGTTCAGCACAAAAATACGAAACTTTGCCAAATTTAAACATAGCCTCTATCTCCACTAATAAGCGAGATCTAATAAGCCTCGAAATTGAATCACCCGGTATAGCTAGACATAATTTTATACTTCTGGTATAATGAAGAAACCTCGTTTGGACGGGACAGGTGTTTTTATTGCTTGTAAAATGCCATCTTTGACATACCAGAGAAATGTCATCATTTGATGGTCATTTCCACTGAGAATGCGCGACTTTACTTTCCTCGATTGACTACACCGAGCACTTTAACTACGCGGGTATTGCTAAAAGTTATTCCTAACAAACCACAGGACTAATGTTATCGGCGGCAAATCATAGATGCTGATAGATTACTCAACACAAACAAAGTTGTTCATAGTAACAAAATTGGTCAATTTTCAAAGCTACCTTCTGAACACTGCCACAAAAAAAAATTATCATCTAACTTACATTAACCACCTTTGTATTCAATATAGTATCTAAAATATAAATAACAAAAAATACTCGCAATGTTTGAAATATTAACAAAGATCTAAATAATATAAATAAATTTTCGAATAGTGGCCAAAGTTACCCAGGGCGGCCAAAGTCACCCAAGTTTACGGTACCTAATGTTTTGGGCACAAACTCAAAAGTTTATAACTGTTTACACAACTGTTTCTATAATTTTGTAGTCAATAGTATATATTATCAAGCACATAATGAATTAGCTGCCCGAATGTGCTCCATTTATTTTTTAGTATTGTCGAATGGGTTTATCCGTTTGGATCTATTTGCCTGTACTTGGCCGTACTTGGTCACGCCAACGTCGAAGAATTGTGGAAGGAATTTACGCAAAAATTAAATTTGTGCAAAGGTCCGCAGATGATAGTTGCTCAGTTAAATCGCGTAAAATGAATTATTCTTATTGTTATTCTTATTCTTCTGAGACTTCGCGGCTTTGTGCATTTCTGAATTGTGAGGTTAGGTTATTCGGATATGTATAACCACAAGTTACAATTGAAGGGGTTCATTAATACGACAACTGCTTAAATTCTAGTAGTTCTCGTTTATTGGATACTAATTTAATTATTTAACAATGATCATTTAATTTAACTGTGCTAAACTATCTTTCCACTGTACATTTAATAAATTTAACAAACCTGTTTTAATAGTCGACGAATAGTAACAAAGTTGTATTTGACTATAACATTATTACTTTATCTAACGTAGTATGTGAAGTATTGTAATCGTGCCAAAAAATTTTTTGAGATTTTAGCGGATTTTTGGGTCCCATGAACATATTAGACCAAGGTACAAAAAAATGTAAAAAAATGCTTTTTGTGGCGACGATTCGTAAAAACGTCAAAACACAAATTATGATTATTGATGGCAACACAACTTTATACGGCATTAACTGACTATCTGGAAATTATATACGCCCCAAGAAGACGCTTTTTCCTCCAAACATGTGAGAACTGACAATCTTCCGTAGAATGTGAATCTGATTTCATCATTTTGTCACACTCTCATTGGATAGACGAAGGATCAACGTTTTCCAAACCAGCCAAAAAATTCTTTATTTCTTTCCTCTCAAATGTTTCTATTAATTCCTCATCATTTACGACATCAATCACCCAGCAGCATTAGATTTAATAATGCCATTAAAACCACAATTCAAAAATATGAATTGGTACCAATCATTCAGCTCCCCATGAAGATGAGAATACTCCAAAGGGTGGGAATAACAAACCATACTATGGTCCGGCGTCCCACTGTTACCAACAACTAAAACGATCCAGATCGGGGCTCCATTGTACAAAAAAAAACACACTCAAACGGAAACCGCGCGGTTCTGCCTCGGAAATAAATTGATAGGGTCAGACTACCAAATTTTCTAGTCATGCCGGCTACGTAAACACCGTGTTTACCGGCCATCACGCTATAATTTGCCTTGCATTCTGGTCGGCGCCCACACAATGGACGGCCTGTCTGATGCCTTAGGTCTCCCACAGGGTCGCCTCCCTTTCATCTCCTCGAACCGCCATGGTCTTTAAAACTAAATTGCACCGCCATAAATATTATACGGTACCGAAAAGGTAGTACAAATATGATTAGGGACTTGTTGTTAATAAAGACCGCTTAAGCGCTGCCCTGTCTAGGTAGATTTTGACGATGGGGTGTTTATACTTGTGACGCAACGAATAAAGCAAAGGAGCGGAAGTAATATATATTTTATGAATGTGACGAAATAGCGTTGGTCTTACAACGGATTTTACAACTTGTTTTGGATTTGTTAGCCTACAAATCTAATGCTTGAAAACATTTTTTGACTGAATATATATATATATTGGGCATCCCTTCTTCAAGATGCGTCTTCTTAGCCTACATGAAACTTCATTTTCGACATCTTTCAGTTTATTGTACAGGGGGCAAAAAAAAATGGAAAATTACATTCTTTTTAAAAAAAAAAATGTGCATTTTGTTAGTTTCTAGTTTTTTGTTTTGTTTGCTTTCTATAGAAGCATTAAATAAAATATGATGATTGTTTACTATGAAAAAATGTGTATTTTTGTGGTACGAATGGCAGAACGTAGCACGTAGCACTCCCGTGAGCTATGGGTAGTAGATACGCAAAATATATATTAAAAACTATTTATTTTTTTATTTTTTATATCACCTATTAAGTTTTCGATAGAAAGCCATAAGGAAAATAAATTTCCTGACTCAACTTTTCATATTTGCAGAGTTCATTATAAAAATGCACAGTATGGTTGAAAATTTGATTTTAAGAATTCGCGACACTTTTTTGCCTGGAAAATTAACATGGAAGATTAAAAGACTTCTTTTCTAAAAATTTTAGACTTTTGCTAATCTATCAATAGATCGTGGGAGTTCATCTCGTACTGAAACAACTTGTTTATCTACCTACGTTGTTTATCTACGAATAATATTAACATATTTGATTGGGTTTGGGCTGAAAGGATAGCCCTTTGCTAATATTCTTATCTTGTTGAGTTGAAAGGTTAGTCCTTTGCGAATATTTGTTTATCTTGTCGAGCTGAAGGACAGCTCTTTACTCAAATGTTAATTTATTTTGTTTGGCTGAAAGGTTAGCCTTTTTCCAAAATTTATTTATTTTGTTGAGTTGCATTTGCTTTGATAAGATTCGTTTAATTTTTGAGATGGAAGATGAGCCCTTTGCTAATATGTATTTGTTTACGTGTTGAGATGAAAAGTTACCAATTTGATAATATTATGTTTATATTGTTGGCGATGAAAGGTCGGCCCTTTGCTGATATTTGTTTATCTTGTTAAACTGAATGATTAGTCCTTTGATTATTTGTTTATGTTCATGAGCTGAAAGGATGACACCTTGTAAACATTTGTTTATTTTGTTTGGCTGAAAGGTTATAGCTTAACATGCTAAATATGTAGCTGAGCTGAAAGGTGGTTAGCTTTTTGCAATTATTTGATTATGTTTTGAGTTGTAGATTCTAGCGTTTTGAACGCAAAACGAAAAAAATACACGTTGGCAACTTGATTATTGTTGAATGAGTAACACCTTTGAATTTCGGCAAATTATGAACTGTCGTATGGAAGTTTGAATGAGTTACTGAGACCAAGTTTATCATTGAGGACAATAGTTCTGGAGACTGGCTTTGAGAGCAAAGCTATAGTTAGGATTGGCCGTGTTAGGAATTATTTATATATGTTGGATTAATTCAGATATTGGGCCAGTGATAGAAGATTATAAACACGCTTATTTGTAAATACATGAGCGACTAGACTCACTTTTTACTGTTAACGGTTTTTTGTTACAATGCGATAAGCAAAAAGCTGCTATCGGTAAACGGACAGTTCTGTTAGATCGAAATTTGATTCTTGATTGGAAACTATCTTTCATCTTCCACATTCGCTAACAATAGGGTTATATATTTAGAGAGGAAATCAAAGTTTCTTCACTGTTCAAGTAGTATATTGGGCAATTAGTTAACAACTGTTTTTTAAATAGGGTTATAATCAGGCTTATTTGCTACTAAACCCACCATCACACATTAAGTCAAGACATCGCGAGCGATCGACCAAAATTGGCTTCGCGATCGACTTGTTGGCCACCGTGTTATATATCATATGTACAGTAAACCAACGTTTGATATGAAACTCATGTGAGGATTGTCGCGTCTTTAGAGACGGAGTAGGGATAGTGGTCGTGAGAAGTGGTCGTATCATGTATCATAGTATGGTTCTTTTAAACCAAGTAAATTTCTTAAACCTTTTTCTTATTTAACGACTTGGGGAGAATCATATGGAGCTGTTAATCAAGTGAAACGTGGAGAAAAATATATTTGTAGAGATTTATCATTTGTTCATGAAGAGAAGCATTGAAGATACTGGGAGTAAAAGGATGAAAAAGTACTAAACAGAGCAGACGAAATGCCGGTGAAGCTAAGGCCATCTAAGTTATAAACAGCCAAAGAAAAAATTGTATAACTTGCAGATTTCTGAAAACAGACGGTGAGATTGCCAACAGGTGGCAAGTGAACTGAAATGAATATCCATAATATAAACAGAAACAGGCTGGGTAGACTGAATGAGTGACGTCACTTTTCGTACTGACAAAAATACCCTAATCGATTACGTGAACTGTCGCCGGACGCATACATCATCGCGGATGATGCGGCGAATCCATCATGGAGCCGATAATTTGCGGTGACAGGAAGAGACCGAGCGATATGATGTATTTGCTCAGCGGGTCGCTCTGTCATCCGCACATCAATCTTCATTGTAAGTGTCCGTCGGCTAATCCGTTCGGACGGGACACAATCCGATATAATGACCTGCCCGAGGACCTCGGCTCTGAACACACCAACACTACACCCGGAAGGCGAACGCCGCGCCGCGCCGGTCGACATTAGCACGAACCATATTGTTGCAAACTAACCGGCAAGTTTCGTTATGGTTTACACAAACACGGTGGGTGACGCAATCTATAGACTATTGATTCAAATCCGCGCACGTCGAAGAGAAGAAGAATAGAGAATTGGTCCCAATACACTAATCAGGGGTACTCATCTATCTGTTTTATTCTGATATATAGTGTATTAGCAGCTCGACGTATTGTAAGGGTAGCATAAAGTTTGTGTCACATCATGTACATAATGAGTTTTCATTTAGACCACTATCTAGTTCAAATATTCATGCTAAAG
Organism: Aphodius sticticus; assembly: GCA_963966075.1. Classification (NCBI taxonomy): domain Eukaryota; kingdom Metazoa; phylum Arthropoda; class Insecta; order Coleoptera; family Scarabaeidae; genus Aphodius; species Aphodius sticticus. Next base: position 662,796 of record OZ014513.1, read on the forward strand.
AATCAGTTGTAAAACTGTCAGTTAAACTGATGACTAAGAAGGATGCTGAAAATCGAGATTCTATAGAACACCAGAGTTTAACATTATGTAGGTATGGTACAGAATGATAGTAAGGTATACCATCAACCAAAGGATCGCAGTGACGACAACAACAAACATCATATAACACCTGATAGAAAACATCATATTAAAACAAACATCCTTTTGATCGCTGTGAACCATGCAAAAGCTTCGGATACCAGTCGACAAGAAGAGCATACACTGATAGAAAACATATTTGTTATTAAGAACCATATTATTTCCAATTTAATCCTTTGGGGAATACTTTGGATTATTTTCTTGTAGAAGTAAATAGTTTTGCAATCACTGTTTTTGTAAATTCCGAATTTAATTATTTACTTAATTGAGTGCATATTTTTCTAATAACACAGAGTGACAAGATTTTCTAACATGAATCGTTATCATTTATTTCGAAGGGTAACATAGTACTATAGTAGTATATTTGTCATGGACAAGAGTGTTCCATCACGTCACATTTTTGAGTTAAACGTGGTCTAAACACCCAAAAATGCGTGATTTTTGCAAGGTTTGCGTATTTATTGCGACCTAGCCCAATAATCTGGAGATTTCAAAAGTGTCTCCAAGTAATTTTTGAAGGATGTACATTATTTTGCTCACAAGTGGTATTGAAGTACTGATGACGTTTGTTTGATGGTCCGCGACCAACCCAAAAATCATGTTTTCTTAGATTGGTCACTGTAATTGTGTTGCATACTTGAAGGTCACGAAGTATGCGAAGGTTATGTGAATATTGTCTTAGTAAGAACGTTATGTTTTTTCTTTTGATGACCTTAAAATATCCTCAAACAGTCAATTTCGAAAAAATGCATAGAAAACATTTTTTGATACCAAAAAGATATAAAGGTAGCCCAAGCCGGGTAACTCAACCCAAAGAAACAGCACTTACCCCCACCATTCCGCCCCGCTATTCTAACCAACCATTCAATTCGGCCATTCCAACCAAAACAATCCTAGCAACCAACAGATAAAAATTCCCGCCCACATGAGTGATAACTGTTCACATAAATCCCGTGCGAAGGGGTTAATATTTTAAACGGCAGGAATTCACCATTTTCCCGTAAGTTGGGTTCGGTTGGGTTGGTTTTAATAGCCCTTTTACACCTGTGCAATTTTAACCTGCAATCTCAATCATGCGACAAATCGCATGCGATTTTTCGTTTTACACTATGCAATTTTTGTATATATAGGTTATATGAAAAAACCGCATGGGTTTAGAATCAGTTCTAAATCCATGCGATTTTTACATGCGATTTTAGTAACTTTCTAGGAAGTTAAGCCAGAAAACATAAATGTAGTAGTGGTACCATTGCTGATAGACGCGTAGCGTAGGCCCAAGCGAAACATAACCTATTCCGCTAATTGTTTTTGTTCGTGCTTAGTTTGAGACGAGTTTGTTAAGATGTCGAAGGAGAATCAAGAAGATAAGAAGGAAAATATTGATAAATTCGTGTGGTCGAAATCAATTACTGAAGATCTAATCGAACTATATCACAAGTCTGCTGCACAAGTCCTCACAGTTGACGCAATTAAGAACAAAATACATAATCTAAGGACGCAGTTTTTTAAGGATTTGAGAAGAATTAAAATTAGTGAAAAAAGTGGTGCCGGCACGTCGGACAGATACACACCAATATTGTGGTATTATGAACATTTAAAATTCCTTCAGGAATCAGAGGCAACAATGGAGTCGGAGTCAAACTTACCAGAAGTCACGCTACAACCGGAATATATTATGGATAGCGAGGATAGCCAGCCGGAGCTCATATTTGATGGCACGGTTGAAGATTTCAATTCTTCAGAAATTTTGTCACCGACACCCAGTAGCTCAAGAACGACTCCAATGGCAAAAAGAGCAAAACTTATCCCTAAACCCCAAGAGGTTGCAGAATTAATTAGCGCTGCAACCAATGCACTAACAAAACGTGTGCATTCACAAAATCAAGAAGATGATTTAACGTCATTTGCCAAAACCATCGAACACGAATTAAGAAAAATTGCAAACCCGAGCATTTTAAGAATGGTGAAGAGAAAGATTTTTAATATTGTGTTGGATGGCCAAGAGGAGCATATGGAGTACCCTCTATTGTATTTTGTTTACTAGAATTTTTTTATTTTTGTATATTAACTTTTTTAAATTTTTTTCTTAAAAATAAAATAATATTGTATTAGCAAGTGTATTTTTATTTAATATAATGAATAATTTATAATGATTTTAATATACTATAATAACTATACTATAAATAATAATGATAATAACAGAATTAATGTTAGTTTATGCCAAGTCATTTTGCCAAGGTACTGCTCCTTCAACACTATTGAAAAATTCTAAAAACTCCTGACTGTTGTCTAAGGCTGAACGAGCACTTCTGTTTCCAGCTACAAAATGCATATTTAATGACGTATCGCCTATCGATGTTTCATCTCGTATGCCATACGTATTGGGGCATTCTGTTTGTAGAAAATTATGCAAAACTATACAAGTCAAAGTTCATTATTTACTAAATGTAGATTTACCCGATCTTTTCGCTAAGCCATGGTTTAGTCTACCAACGCCGTTCCGTTCTTTGTCTTAACAACAAACTCGCAGCTCCAATTATGATGCTACGGAGAGCAATTTCCTCTAAATCGACGACGTTAGGCATTTTAACACATATGTATATCAACACATGCATCAACAATCGATACTAGCGAGGTTTCTTATACATATAAACGATAGTTTTGGTGCTAAGAAGGTTATGTTTTTGTATAAATAACAAAACAACGAGGTTATGCGTGTTGATGTGTGTAGCACTGTTGCCAATCAAAGAAGTTACAGTTGTTAAAAAATAAAATCACTGATGCTGAAGCCATGCAATTTATTAAAGTTGCACAGATGTAAACGGTCGACAAACGGTGATAAAATTGCATGCGATTTTGAAAAATCGCATGGTTGAGATTGCAGGTAAAAATTGCATAGATGTAAAAGGGCTATAAGAAGGGTTCGGTGAACACGCATATGAAACTAGTGGAGGTCAGTAGCTCGAACAAGGCTAAGAACCACTGTTCTAGAAAATATCTGTACCGCTCTGGGTGACACGGAAATATATCGTCCAAATCGTTCCAAACAAAATTCCCAAAACCGTACCTCCAAACTAATGGACATGTAAAGACACTATAGCTAATCATAAGACATAAAATAACATCATAATGTATCAATAAGGCAAGTTTAGCCCTCCCAGAAGGTATTTCATTAAGCCAGTCCATAAATCCACTGACAGCACACGGTCCTAAATGTCGAAACTTTTATTTTCGTCTGGTCGGGTGAAAATTGTGGGCATATATCAGCGGATGGTGTCACCGTTAAGAGCTAGTGACATTTTAATTTCTTCTCGGTCGGCTGTGTTTGTCTTAAAGTGGGTGGGGACGTTGTACAAATTATGTCCTCGGTGGCGAGAGGCTCCGAGCTGCACCAGGAGCCATGACAAACGTCTCCAACAATCGTTTTAGAATGCCCGTCCCGCCAGAATTTATCGACGGAGTTTTCACTCTAAATCCTCCTAAGTAACGTTTTATGTTGGCCCATTTATGCTTCCTGTTTGTGAAAACTGTCTGCGTCTGGGCACAAATCTTAAGTGCTAACAAAAGACTACTACACTCCTTTCTGTAAATAGAAGCACATTCCCCAGCCCTCAGATTAACCGCTGAAGTTAGACTTGATAAATCCCGCAGGGGAGGAAGGTTTAAGATTGCGATTAACTTCATTCTTCAACATGAATCATATCGGTGGGTATCGACTATCATTTGCTTTATGTCGATGTTACCTGAAATTGAAATAAAGCAGAACTATCGTTGTAATATATTTATAAAAATAATTAATTGGAATTCCTTGCACTTTTTAGACTTACTTCCATTGCCATTTCTACAATGATTTATGCGTAATTTTACAGTCAGTTTTCTCAGTGTGGACAGTGGAAACCAGTCAATCGTCTATGGCAGACGAGTCGGTGGCTCGTTGACATAGCGTCGTCGTTGTTTGTTTAAACAATCTATTACGGGAGCGTCTTGCGTGGCGGCGAAGCAGTTAGCACCGTGGTACTTATTGGCTCTTGGCTACTGTTAGCCGACACTACTAATGGAAGCTACACATTCGTCGCAATGTTTACACACCGAGCTCGAAGCGTTCGAGGATAATTGCTCAAATTGATTGCGCTGCGTGCTGCGAGTGGAGATAGCGTACACTTGCAGGCGCCTGCATCCACTGCAAACCGAAATTCTATTAGTCCTTAAGATAAACAAAGAAACGGGGGTATGTGGCCAGTCGCGCTAAGTTTTTGCCGCCATTCCCTATGCAAATATAACGCCATTTATGGAGATTGTCCGCGTCGGTTGATTTTTTTTCTGTTTCCGACCACTAGCGAGAATGCGAATGCAAAGGAACAAATAATTAACGCCTGCACTGGTTGTCACGCTCTTTAAACATTGGTAGATGGGGGAATTGTTATCCAGATTAACTTTGCATTGCTTTCTGATATACATGGTGTCTGTCAAATAAATGTCAGGTTTTTCAGAAAGATCTCAAACTAAACCGCAAGCTGTGTACTTTTTACATGAAATCCTCTAAGTTGGGTCACTAATGACCTTGATCTCGGGCAACAAACATGCTGCTGTTCATAGGTTGGTCGTTGTAAATACAGCTGACATTGGTTGCATAGACGATTGAAACGATATCATTACGTTCCGAATTTGTTGATACTTAATATATTTTTTTTTCATTTCCCTGCGATAATGTATACCGTGCCCGACAGAAAGAAAACCATTAGAATTCTTTTAATTATAACCCTTAAAAAAATATTTTTTAAAGCTTTTGAATTGACTTCAAACTAAATTGCAAATTTTAGAATGTATGTGCAATATGTGCATATACCCGATGATATAAAAACTATGAAAAACTCTTAAGGTACAGACACACATGCTTATTAATAAGCATGCTAGTGAGCATGCTTAAATCGAGCATGCTTGTCAGCTGTTCACATTTGCTAGTAATAAGCATGCTAGTTTTAAGCATGCTCCCTAAATAAGCATGCTTAAAAGCTGTTCACACGTGCTCATAGCACACCCCCTTCCACCGCACCGCAGGTAGCGTGCTCAAAAATCAAACGACTGGTGATTTTTCAGCATGCTCGAAATAAGCATGCTTATTACTAGCAATGTCTAGACACACATGCTTTTAAGTAGCAAGTGCTCGAAATAAGCATGCTTTCGTGTTTTTAATAAGCATGTGTGCCCGTACCTTTAAGAGTAAAGTAGTTACCTTTCTGTTGAAAGCTATCTAAAAATGTTATTTGAAAAAAGTATATAGAAATGTTAGAGGTGATCAAATACGAAATTATAATCATCTTCTTCATTGCATATACCGGGTGTTTTTATTAGTAATTAACATTTTTATTATCAATTTCTCATAAAAATATCTGGATTGTCTTTTACCTAAAATACGTAAGTATAATTACCTTCTCCGTTGCATATACCGCGTGTTGCTAAAAAGATGAAAATGACATCTGTACTCGTGATATCGTCTATTTACGGCGCAACCATCTTGACACGCTAATGACTTGTCGTTCCTTGGCGAATTTGGAAGCTTTTTAAAAATGTATATTACTGTTTATACGGTTTTGGATTACTTGACGTAAGTTATAGTTTTTCTATTGTGTTTGTAATGTTTTTAAATTATATAATTTTAGACCTTGATTGATGTAATTATATTTGTAGATTTTAAGCTGATGATGATCTTTGATCAAAACCGGTACTTAAAGAAATAAATAACCTGCAAAGGCGAAAGAGGTTTTTTATTGCAAATATATGAAACTACACCTTTGAATATGGACTACTTCAAGAAAAACTAAAATAGGTAGAAACTAATCAACTAATGCAGTCTAAATCGTTTAGGAATCACAACATTAGCGTCAAATTGTTGGACAGTAAGCGGTCCGCAAACCATTATTAAGCGATATTATGCGTAATTGGCCTAATTGCACACCATGTTAGTAGCGGCGCGGTGCGCTCGAAATAAATGACACCGTAGTCGAACAAATGATAGAACATAGCGTTTGCCGCTGATTTATGCCGGTGATATTCAGTCGCCGGAAAAGGTACACCGCACACCATTAATCTACAGGCCCCGGCTTCTGTACGCGCTGCCAACATAGGAGGCTTGGGAAACTGCCGACCTACAGCGCGAGTCGAGTACGCCAAGCGACCTCGTGCATTCGCACTGTAAAGGATCTACCAAACCGATACGCTGTCGGACCAAAAGGACATTTCTCTTAGTCCTGTCATTCTAGATTTTGATTCTGATACAATTGATATAATTAACCTGCCTTAGAGAACACTCTTTCACTGGGCTGAAAGCAGTAGTATTAAAAAAAAAAACATAAAAACGAACTTACCGAAATTATCTGACTATCTTTGTCTTGAGTGTTCAAAAAAATTCCTTCATCCGTAAATTAATTCGTAGAGATTTGTTTTAAAATATTAAAATCCGGATTTCTATGTACCTACTACCGCACCATTTTTTTTTTGTAATTTTTTACTGATTGGTGCTTCAATGCTTCGTAACCTTTCGTACATGGATTCAATCCTTTGAAAACTGCTTGCAAGTTCCACATTTTGTTGTTCTATTCTTTATGGTTGGCAATACTTGCGCAAAATTTGTATCAATAAATTTTAATTGTTCATGCAAATCTTGTAATGATAGTACTTTTTTGCAGTCTTTACTAATACTTACTAATACTAACTGCTTCATCAGGCAAATTTAAGACGAAGGGTTTGATGATATCAAAGTTTATTGCATAAAAAATTGCCGCTTCTAACCATGTACCCCATCTCGTAATAACTGGTTGTGGTGGCAAAGGTAGATTTGGGCACTTTTCCTTGTAAAGAGACAATCTGGAAGGAGCTTTCAATAAAATTTTTTTGCATGTGCTTATTAGCGTATTGACGTCTGGAAATTCTTTCCGAATAAATTCACAAATTCTATGAATAGCGTGTGCAAAACATGTCAAATGAAGAATATTTGAAAAATGTTGTTTAAGTAATTTTCCAACTTTTAACATAATCGCAGCAGCGTCAGAAACAAAGAGTAATACTTTGGCAGCGTCTGTGATTCCTACTTTTTTATGGCGTCATTTACTATTGTACATATCTCTTCAGCTTTGACGGTATAGCGAAACTGAGTAGATATTAAATAGGGTTTATATAAGTCTTGCGGGTCCAACAATCCGACAACGACGTTGACCACATATCTACCCTTCATATCCGTAGTTTCATCTGCAGAAACCCAAGTATATTTATCGGATAGTTTTGACTTTATTATAGAAATTGTTTTGTCCTATTGCCCTTGTACGTAATATTTTCTAATTGTGGATTCAGCGGGTAAATCTCGTCCAGTATACCTCTTAATAATTTTTTTTAAAACGGGATTATTAATTTTTGTGAAGGATATATTAGCAGAAATAAATGTTTCACATAAATCATCAAAAAAGTTTTTAGTTGACGTTCCTGATACATTTTCCATGTGATTTTTTTTGTTTTTACATGAGCCCGAAGACATTGTTTACTACGAATAATTAAATTTCGTGAGCAGAAATTGCAAACCACTTCCCCTTTCTTAACGAACGTGAAAGTATTGCCAAACTCAGCTAGCAAACGATTCATTGCAGTATATTCAAACTAAGTACACTATAAAATAAAAAAAGTAATTCAACTCTAAGTATAAAACAGAAGAACAAATTCGAAATGGAAAATAAAAACAGATATTCACACAAAATTTCAAGAAACAACACAATTGAAAGAAACTGCTCAAATTATCTATCGACGAAGCGGAAATTTAAACAAGGCAAGCGACTGTACTCGATCAACGCCAAAGCAGGTGTAGTGGTATGTACACCATGAGCCGAAGCCAGACCGGCTAGCCGCTCGCGTCGCTACCAGCACGTGTTCCATGCACGACACTGGAAAATATACATTTTTGTCCGGCCACTGGACATGCCAGTTCTAATGTGCAACGATTGTTTGACTTGGAATAGCCAAACATTAGTTAAATCAATTATAATTGATTATACTAAATTAACCCTTCATTATCTCGTATAGGTGTTCCAGAATCATTTTGATAGTATATTTTGTCCGCTACAAAGTGGTATTTATAGTTTTGTAAGTGACTGAGATTCGAGAAATGAACGATTAAAGTCTGACCTTTTTAATTAATTCATATTTACAAAAACAAAATGTTTATCATCACCAAATAAGTTACTTGAGGACCAACTTGATCAAAAGTGTTCTACGAAACCAAATTGCATTTAAATGTCTAAATTTTGTCTCAAATGGGCGGGAGCACCGCTGAAAGTAGTTTTTGAAAATTGCATTGTTGTCCACGTACAACGAACAGCTTTCCAAGCATATCCTGAAACTGTTCTTTGACGATTGGGGTCCAAACACAACTACGGACTTTAAAACAACAGAGGAAGCCCTAATATAAAAGTATAAGAAGGGATCTATTGACAACTTCTAAAATCCGACACCGCATCTGCTCCCACGTCGCGTCGTTCTGCGTGGTCCTTGATTCCAATCCCGGCGGAGTCGCAACTAGGCGAGCACATGTGCAGGTAGCGCTGCTGACGCGACAGCGAGATATATGATCCTGCGAAGGATAACAAATGCATTATTACTAGTGTTAATGGTTATAATAAATAAAACGCGGACAATGGGTTCTTAATCCGGCCCGATTTATTGTACTCAAGCTGTGTCTGCCCATAATGCCCACAAAGGACGATGAGAACTGTATAAATCAGTTTTACAGCTGTACATTTTTATTAGCGTTATTTATTTTTACACCTGTGTTTGCCGACCGCGACGGACATCTTAAAATTTATGCCCCGTGAGCGGATTAACTGTTCCGATGCGACCGACGCGACGACGCAGCAGTGCGGTCATTCCAATAAGCTCGACGAAACCATAAATACCGGATTAACGACTCTAAGCATAACAAACTCTTTCTCGGGGTGACTTACGCTCATATAAATAGAAGAAAACACACTACCAGCCTTGAGAGTAGATGTTATATATTATCACTAGAGCTTTAATCACTATGAATAGTTTCCTACCTCTCAGTTAAATCCTACGACTAGGTTAACTTTTGATCTAGGTCTTTAAGGGCCGGTTTCACAAACGAGTAATACTAAGTTAATACTAAGTTATCTCTTAAATTCCTCAATTTGCAAGGCAGGGGGGGGGGGCGACATAAGCAGCGAAATCAAAATACATTTTTGTGAAACAAGGCAACATTTGGTTCAGCCTGACAACAGAAACTAACGGAAATAAGGACGTTTTATGTGCCGTACAAATTCCGTCATTCTTTAAACTAATTGGGAAGGATTTTTATCTTCTTCTACAAAAACAACAACTTTTGTTTCTATTGTACAATAAACTTTTTTTCTGATTCTACAATAAGTTAGGAAGTGCTAAAAAATCACGTCATATCACAACTAATTATTTTATTTATTGCTTCTTTTTTAATATAGCTGGTGGAATACGAATGAATGCCTTGGATTACTGTAGACTTGGTAATTTATTTTGAACACCCAGAGGTCCTTCAAACACTCTAAACAAAGTGATCTCTAAGTAAAGCTTAAACAGTACTATTACGTGAACATTTGTTCAAATATCTCTTCATTATAGTACTTTTACTAATTTCGTATAAGGTTGATAACCACATGAGACACAAGAGCTAAGCGCAACTTCAAGTAGATAACTTTTTTAAATTAGCATTAAAATTTGCTATATTTAAGAGTAAATGTTAGTCACCGGCCTCAAAAGTTCGACGAAACTGAGGCGCGAGAAGAGGGAACAAGCCGCGCCCACTGTACACTCCGCAGAAAATGCAAGCAACGCACTGATTAGATGAGGGGAACTGCGGTATCGTTCTTGGCGGCGAAGATCAAAGGGGCCGTGCGGTGTCGACTGGCGCCGAACCGTTTCCTAGTAATTTTGTGTATGTGACTACCGCATGTTCTGAAATGCTTTTCTTGTATATTTTAAATACAAATACAATTCCACAAAACAATACAGTGATACAAATTAATTAATTGCTTTATTATAGCATTCCTATTTTACTACTAACTATGGTTAAACATTTTACCTTTTGTATGTTGAAAAAAATTGTAGTTTTGGTAAAACAGACAGCTTTCCTTACATAAATCATTTATTGCTTTACATTTATTATTAGAATTAGTAACTAATTATCAGTTAGCTCCGAAGAAGCGAACAGCATGGTTCGAGAAGACAGTAGTTGTGAATTTTTACTCACGGCATAAACCGGTAACTATTTATCATCTAAATTTAAATGACTCTGGCCGTGAAAGCATTCGTACTCAGATACTTATTTAAATACATTTAACGTTTTCTTTGTGCATCAATAATCTCGTTCGTACTTAGCAGAGATCGATACTTTCAGGTAAAACACACCTCATATAAAAATTCAAATTTTTATCGGGTGACGCAAGTAGGTGTTACTAAATATAATATTCCTAGATACAGTTGGATACTGCATTTTGAAATTTTACTCAAAATTATTATTGCTATGTATAGACTTGGTAGTATACGTACTTCAATTTCAATTGTAGGTATGAGAAAAAATAGCGATTTCGATAAAACAGGCAGCTTTATGTATATGTATAAGTCATTTATTATATATTATATAGATACATGTTCAAATATTTTACACCTTTATAAAAGCTTTTTGCCATATATGGTAATCCGGCACGCTTACGCCTATAAGAGAATATTGCCCAAATTAACTAGCGAAGTTTATTAGCGAAGAATTACACTACACGTATAATATCTACATATACACTTACCGCAGGTACTCTCGCAAGTTATTAGTTTTCTTAGAACGCGGACCACATAAAGGCAGCTGATTTTTTAATTTGCCCATATTTCTAGCGTCTGTTCTACGTCTGTTGTACAACAAGTAGAACTAAAGCCAACCATCCTATATAGATTGCGATTGCCCTGAATGCATTGCCAAGAGACAAGTGTTTGGTATTAATATTATTTTCTAAATCTAAATACCAATATATTTGAAATTCTATGAAGAAAAATAAATGACTGATTAAAGTTATTAGTAATAATTTATTTAACTCCTATTAATTATTTAGTAGTTGTAACATTGTAAGTAGGTATTGCGGTTGTTGATTATTCTACGTTCCGTGTGTCGTACGGGGACTGCACTATAAACCCTCGCGGGAACATGCGCTCCTAATTTATAACTCGCTCTTTGCTGTCTGCGTAGAGTCCATCAGGACGGCAAAAAATTATTTTTCGTATTTCTAGCCTATTTTTATTTCGGTTTCTAGCCTATTTTGGTCGAAATTCAACAATTCATGTTGATCACATACACTTCCGCAAGAACATGCTGTCCTAATTTATAAGCGAGTCGTTGCTATCTACGTAGCACCAGCACGGTAAAATTTATTTTTCGTATGGCTTTCGTTTGCCGGGCGCGGCGCCGCTACACCTCCCGTGTCAACATGCGATCAATATTTTTGTTAGGCCGAAATTGCTCAATATTTGTGATTCCCCTGGCTACGTATTCATGCTGCTGCTTCAGACTGTACCATTTGAATTTGATTGATCGAAGAAAATGATGTGGTGTTTATCCAACAGATGGCTGCACCGTACGACTATAAAATATGTTATTCTCGTCTCATTCACATGTTCAAAAAACCAACGGTTAAATCATTACAACATTCATATTTTGTTGTCATTTTTTTTACACAAGTTCATGAAGGGTAAAAAACAAAACAACAACGCAAATGAAAAAAAGTGGCATTCGTACCCGTGATTATTAACACACAATTAAGCTCAGGATGTTTGGTTTTATGTAGTGTTGTTTTGTAGTACGCTACTACCTCTACAGATTCCTCTTAAGAGGCGTCGTTGTGCAGCCATCTATTAGCAATATTTTTGTTATAACTTTTCAACACCGCCATTTTTATTTCGGTATGTCATCAAGCTGTCTTAAGATTGCAACGGTTCATTAAAGTAATACTCCCAACCGAACGATCAGTTATCATATAATTATTGTTAACCGTAACGACTGCCGTACATACGGGAGCTTTCTTTTTCGACGCGACTTGCACAACTCAATTATCGGTGCCCGATCGGGTTATTATAAATTACCGATAATTAATTCGCGATTACGGTATAGCGTCAATTAATATGTCAGACGTGGTGCGCACCTTTGCCGCAAGATAACGCTCCGGTACTTTTCTGACAACGGTCGGACCGTACCACCGTACCACGGAGCTAATTACCGCATTCTGAACTTTTGTTCTTGGCATTACCATCAATCATCGGGCTGCCGGCTGTCTGGACAATCGAACGCAAATAATTAATTATACCGGGTGGAAAGGCAACGAACGGACGGCGCAGGAGATAAAACGGACAGCGTGAACAATGGGAAGCGGGTCGAGATTTCGTCTGTAATAAAAGAACTGAAATCCACTTAATGGCAGTGCCGAGAGAAAGAGAGTTGTGCAACGGAAATGCACTTGACATATAAGGTCCCGACAGCGGCCGGTAAACGTATCTCTTAATACAGACCGAGAGCACGTCTTATCTAGATGATTAATTGCCCTGTTTACTCGGACACATATGTTATTGTATTATAAATAGCTTCCTCGTATATCCAGACATGCAACCGAACTCTATATACTACACCTCTCTCTTCGTTTTCTTGTCCCGCGTCCATCAACAGTATTCTACTTATTCATCTTATATAAGAACCAGTGGCGGACTGGGTCCAAAAATATTGGTTGCCAGGAATTTTTTTTCTATAAAACAAATATCATTTTGAGTAAAAAGTATCATATGGACTTATTGGTTTTCTCAATTGTCCATATGAAACGTTTTACTCAGTATCTCATTTACTATACATTTACTATGCTATATATTTATTTAGAAAAATTACGGGGAGAAAAGTGAAAAATGAAAGAGTTACAAAGGAAAACTTACAAAAATATTATGAAATAGAATGTTAAAAATACGAAATAGAACGAATAAATACAATATATAAGATCGATAAATCAGCTTTCCTAAAATGTCTAACTCGGTGGTCTATCGTCAACAGCTAAAAAGTTATTAAACATCTATTGTGACATTTGTAACTTATGCACAATATTCATAAATTAATATTAAATATCCAGTTTGTTCGACAAAATTCAACCTTCTCTCAATTAGAATAATTCTTCTTTTCATGCAGCAGAGCAGCTATTAGTAATAGCATTCTGCAATTTTATTTATACAAACGTATAATTTGTGATAATTATTTTCTCCTTGTTTGTGTTATCAGTAGTAACTGGAACATCCCCATAAACTTATTCCTTAACATTTCCCAAAATAAAAAAAATAACTGGCGATTTAGCTGGCTAAGGCGTTAGACCACTACAACCAATCCAAGGATTCATTAAAATTCTTTAAATAGTTTAGAACATTACGTAAACAAATAAAAATTTTAAATAAGTTTCGACTGGTACTAATAAAACTAATTCTTGGATGATCATAAATTGCTCGTTTGTGTAACTCATAGTAGCAGTTTGCAATGACTAAAATAAGTTGCTGCAGAAGAATCATTACAGTTGTGCGATTGCTGAATTTCGTCGTGACAACTAGATACGTTATATTAATTTATGAAATATTTTTTGTATGCATATAAATGTTAAATTAGATGCTTAATAACTTTTTAGCTATTGACGATAGACATACCGACTTAGATATTTTAGGAAAGTTGATTTATCGATCTTTCGAAGTATGTCAAGATATACAGGGTGTTCTATTTAAATATCTTGTCATTTGACATTTAGCAAATCTCCAGTTGTTCCGGATAAGTCATATTAGAATTTAATTTATTTAACTGTAAAAAAATGCGATACTTTTATTATCCAAAATGAATTCTTTTCTTTCTTTATTCTTGTCAGTTACCTTAGAATAATTTTTTGAAAATGCTCAGTTTTGACAACCCTTTCACAATATCTCAGAAACGGTTGATAGTAGCCTAAAAGTCCTGAAGTCAAAAAATTAGGCTAAAAATCTTCATCAAAAATTGCAATAATATACCTAGTGATCCATTTAAACAAACATAAGTTTATTGGTGCGTTGTTGTGGGACGCCCTGTAAACATGAAAATATTTTCTGGCTGTAGGGCGAATAATTATCTATAACTTTTATAACACCCTGTACATCAATTTTATGATATCTTCGAAAGTGAAAAAGGTGTATTACTTTTTATATCATTGTGCACACAAAAGTGCGCAACTTTGTTTCTAATTTTTTTTTTAATTTACATATTTTATTCTATAAATAAATTTAATTTAATTTTTAGTGCATGTATAAAAAAATATGTATTCTGTATAAGTGATTCATTTTTGTACCCGAGTAAAATTTTATTTATTTGATTTATTTTGGTCCCTTTCATATGGTCAGCAAATATTCCACAATGTTTTCCTGTATATCAATTATCCGATTTAAGTTTTAATTTTGTACATCATAGCATTGACTTTTTATTTTTCTTGGTAAAAACTACCACGTCATGCCATAACAATACTGTTCTTTGTGACGTATTGGTATTTCAATTTCGGATGAATAATATTTTTGCCAGAACCCGGTCAACCAAATTTATAAAAAAAACTTGTTTTCTATGAAAGATAAACGTCCAGTAAAAAGTTTCAAGTTCAAATAGTAATACATTCTAACAAGTTCTCTTAACAAGGGCCTTTTGGAGAATTTTTATTGTTTCCCAAAGTGGGTTTCTTAAAACTCACCATGCAATTTTCTTATTGGGTTCTTATTTATTGCCAAACATAAAAATAAATTCTTAAGGCGGTCCCGTGCAAGTTTCAGTATAAATAAATATATTATTAATATTTTCAACATATTGTCTTAAGGGGGGCCTACTTAAGGGGGGGCCCACTTGCCATGGGGCAACCTGGCACCACCTGACCAGTCCGCCACTGATAAGAACGCATATTCTCCAATCTGACATTAAGTTTTAATAAATCACCATAAAATACTTGAGCTTATTTTGATCGCATAATATTAGGTGATAGTAAAATAAATTTATTTATTACTTTTCTGTATATAATATTAATATATCTAATAGTAATATTAATATATCTAATAGTATCTAATATGGAGATCGCCAAAGTTGGTAGACCGCCGAAGTCGGTTAACCTCGAAGGTTCTATAGTATATCCCGTCAAATAATGGCCACAGTGCATTAAAAGCTTTATACTCCTTGCATAATCATAGGTTAATAATATGGTGACATACAGGCACAATCGTTCATCGATATGCACTCTGATACCAATGCTGGTGGTAGCATCCAAGGAAGGATGGTGCAACCAACACACCATGTTAAATACAGAAAGTAAAATTAACGTATATGTGAGGTGTTAATAGATTTGTTTGGTGCATGGTTAGGGAGTGAAAAGTGGATCTGTTAGCATTAAAGTGTAAAACGAGTTGCTTGCTATTACATCTTATGCACAGGTTTTGGGGCTTTTTACTTGTCAGAAGCATTGCACATGTGAAATGATTGATATTTATATCAAAACTACACAGACCACTACTTATTACTGACAAATTGTCAAAAATAAATTTTACTTCAGTTAAAAAAATGTAACTATTATCAGCCAACAAATATTGATTAGAACTAAATATTTTTTTTAGTTGTGCCACAGTACCAATTTGTTTGCTACAACAAACTATTCATTTGTTAATATAAATATTTAAGATAAAAAAATCTGATGCGGCCAGGCACATGACTTTATCATACTATACAGCAGTGTGAAACGCTGATGATCTGACAATACTGTCAATAGAATCAAAATATCTGGCAAACTATTTGTGATGCATATACGAGCGATCTCGGTCAAATAGAATGTTTTGATGTGTGTAGTTGGGTTAGCGCTGGTTCGAATAAAAACTGCTAGCGCTTCACTAAACTATTTATTTATGTATATATGTTACCGGTAAAACCAGTTTTCAAGTTAAACCAGTTTGACCTAAGCCAAACTAGTTCGACCGAAACGTGTTAGGCACAACTGGTTTATCCTAGGCCAAAGTAGTTTAACTTGGTATGTATAAATACATACTTCAGGTCAAACTGGTATGGCCTAGGCCAAACTGATGTTGATTAACGATTTTGAAATGTACGCCTAAATCTAAAAGACAATACGACTAAAATATTCGAAAAATAAACATAGTAATGAACATAGAAAATGATAACCGGCTTTGGCGGTCTACCCGCTTCGACGGTCTACCCACTTTAGCGGTTTTCTGTTTTCGGCGGTTTACCAACGTTGGCAATCCAGAGCGTTGTGATCTAGCACTTTCGCTGTAACATAACCTCAAATATGAAATTTTTCCTAAACATAGAAGCTCTGATAAAGTGACCTTTCTGTACTAAAGGAAAACCTCGCTTGATCGAACAATAAATGTCTAACCGTTGGATAAAATAAACATGACCAAAGGATACAAGCGCTTCTGTTGTCCATCTACATAAATCATTGATAAAATCCACAAAGCCAGTGTGGTGGCTTGGCTTGGAACTCCTGGGAGTAAATCTCAGTGAAAGGTGGTGGCAGTCGGTAAATCTAGATGGCGCAGGAGTGCGTATAAGTGGCGGGGGATTACGACCGTCTGAAATAATGCCGTCATCTCTGGTCGGGCGAAATGAAAAAGTATGATTTGTGCGAAAACGGACCGAACGCAGAGGGCGCTGCTGATATACGGCCTGATAAATTAAAAACGTGCAGTCGGATCGCCCCACGCCGCGGGTTATGAAATCGAAACAGTGTCGTAAACATTGGAAAACAATAATTCTGCCGGCCCTCGGAACACTTCACCCTGTCTGGACCCGGCGGACATAACCGTAACTCATAAACTGCGAAGCGGCCGCATATAGAATATGTATCTAGCGGGCTGGGATCATAAAAAATAATACGCAGGCCTTCGAATACTTCTAAGGCCAAGACTTCCAATGCAACATCTCCAACAGCTATGAAATTCGAAAGGAAAAATGTGGTATAGGGAAGACGTTTTGCTGTACAATGACAACCACGCGATTTTTAAATATGCAAGCTGAAACCTTCATGTCGGGTCAGGAACTCTTGATTTTACAATTTTACTTGGGAGGTTTGGCTTTTAGAATGCGGATATCTGCAGATTCTTGGTTTACAAAACTCGGCATTCTTAGGGTTGCCAGGTGTCTAGGATTTCGCAGGATATCCTGGATACAGGCTTAAATTCGCGCACCCTGCACTAGGCGTTCTAGAACATTCGCTTGAGCTGAAATTAATTTTCAAAAATTACCAAAATCACGTTTTCTTTTACAGTTCGAGTCCACTGTTTTTGAAAACCATAGGCGAAATTTTTGAGTCTGGATTCGTCATCAGTTCAAAGAAATGTATCCAATACAACTATTCACATTCCAAACAAATCCAAAAATCTGATGTGGCCAGGCACATGACTTTATCATACTATATATGAAATTAATAATTTAGCTGCATGATATTCTATTTGATCGAGATCGCCAATGTGTCCATTAAGATAAAACTAGTAGAACTAGTCAGATGTCGATTAAGGCTGCGTTCGGATATTGTACTCCGTTGACACCGGGTTAGCGGAAATATGTCTTTTTGGGTCCCCTGAACATTTTTGACCAAGGTACAAAAAAATGTCTGTGTGTGTGTGTGTGTGTGTGTGCGGATGGATGTGTGTGTGTGTACCCGTTTTTTGTGGCGACGATTCCGGAAAAACTACTAAAGGTATCGGGACGAAACTTCATAATTTATGTATATGATATTCTTTGGTAGTATTTATAGTTTAGCTGCATGAGCAAATTCAATTTCATCGAGATCGGTCGTACTGCATTAAAACTAGTAGCCAGGATATGTCAGACTTTTTGATTCTAATGACAGTAGCTAGTGTCAAACGCTAATGTTTTAAAAATACTACTGTCAATATAGGCTGCGTTCGCATATTGAACACCGTTACTCTTTTTACACCCAATAACACGTAAGTGTCATTTGGACGGTGCACCCGGTGTCAACGAAATACAATATCCGAACGCAGCTTTAATCGAGATATCTGTCTAGTTCTACTAGTTTTATTTTAATGCAGACATAGCCGATCTCGATCAAATAGAATCTCATGCAGCTAAACTATTAATTTTATATATAGTATGATAAAGTCATGTGCCTGGCCACATCAGATTTTTTTTTCATATATTATACCGGGTATCATACCCAGGACCAGCCTGTGCTCTTCGCCAGCCGTGCTTCGACAGGAACGTAAGGCCAATGTCCCGGCAACCAGGCGTCAGAACGCGATTTTGAAAAAGACTGCGTACACGTTCAAGTACCTAGCTAGCCCTTTAATTTGAAGTAGCTCCGTTTTAATTTAGTGTTTTCAAGTCACGAGTTTGTTTCATTTGTAAGATGGATTAATCCTAACCTAAAAGTCTTCGATAAATCAACTAGTGAACTTGAATCAGGACCTGAAGACTATTACCAAAACCAAAGGTATCAACTCAGCGAGAAGATGAGAGTGATAGACAATATAATTTACAAGACAAGGTATACTCTTTCGAATTACTGAGTTATAAGTAAAATTGTTTGAGTTGCGATTACATTTTTCTTCCTTTACCTGGTAGATAGATAGACTGGTGGTATAAATACAGTGAGGTTGACGTTTTCTGGCGTGAAGCGACCAAGGATAATTAAATAAAAATATTTTAATTGAAATTCACACGTGGAAGAGATGTCAAGGAGGCTTTAGGCGCGGCACGATTGAAGTCTTCTCGGGAATCGGTGCGGTGTTCCACCTGGTTACGATTCGACATGGACACGTCTTGAATGTCGAGACCGCAACGCAAAAACTGCGCTCATTATCCCATCCAAAAGGAGAGTATACACACCGTACTAGCCGTTTCCTCTCAACCGAATTGCATCAGCGACCCGTAACATCGACGTTCTGCCGCAGTCAATTGGGATCCACGGAAATTGATAGCATGGCATTATTTTTCGATCCACCATGCTCTGTCAGCGATTTCGCTGAATAACCGTCCAGGCCTTGCAGCCTGTAAACAAAACAGAGACGCGAGACTTGTATCGAAT
Organism: Aphodius sticticus; assembly: GCA_963966075.1. Classification (NCBI taxonomy): domain Eukaryota; kingdom Metazoa; phylum Arthropoda; class Insecta; order Coleoptera; family Scarabaeidae; genus Aphodius; species Aphodius sticticus. The sequence continues at coordinate 682,082 of OZ014513.1, forward strand.
CGATTTTACACCTAAATGTTGTGCATCGGAACCCTATGCCGAGATATTTTATTTTGAACGTATATTCCAACAACACATCGAAGAAATCATAGCATTTCATAAACTGTACTACAGCCAAATTGCGAATTAAAAGAATCGTCTGAGTAAACCAAATCTGGCAGAGACTTGTAATTTTCTGGATTAATTACATGATTTATCTATGACAACGACATGTATAACAATCATCTCTATCCCATCTACTTTTCTCGTAATGCAACAGAAACCACAAGTATAGCATTTCAGAAACTGTATTACTATTAGCCAAACAGTAATTGAGAAAAACATCTGCTAAGTAAACCAGATTTGGCAGACTTGTAATTTTCTGTATTAAATACATGATTTATCTATGACGAAGACATGTACGATAATCGTCTCTATCCCATCTACTTTTCTTGTAATGCAACAGAAACCAAAATGGTAGCATTTCAGAAACTGTACTACAGCCAAATTAAGAATTAAAAATAATCTTCTGAGTAAACTAGATCTGGCAGAGACTTGTAATTTTCTGGATTAATTACATGATTTATCTATGACAACGACATGTATAATAATCGTCTCTATCCCATCTACTTTTCTCGTAATGCAACAGAACCTAAAAGTATAGCATTTCAGAAATTGTACTTATTGCAGCCAAACTGAATTAGAAAAAAATCTTCTGATTAAACCAGATCTGGCAGCGACATGTAAGTTTCTGGATTAATTGCATGGTTTATCTATAACCAAGGCATGTATGATAATCGTCTCTATCCCATCTACTTTTCTTGTAATGCAACAGAAACCAAAATGGTAGCATTGCAGAAACTGTACTACAGCCAAATTATGAATTAAAAATAGTCTTCTGAGTAAACCAGATCTGGCAGAGACTTGTAAGGTGCTGGATTAATTGCATGGTTTATCTATAACCACGACATGTATAATAATCGTCTCTATCCCATCTACTTTTCTCGTAATGCAACAGAAACTAAAAGTATAGCATTTCAGAAACTGTACTACAGCCAAATTATGAATTAAAAATAATCTTCTGAGTAACCCAGATCTGGGAGAGAATTGTAATTTTCTGGATTAAGTACATGATTTATCTATGACCAAGACATGTGTAATAATCGTCTCTATCCCACCTACTTTTTTCGTAAGGCAACAGAAACCACAAGTATAGCATTTCAGAAACTCTATTACTATTAGCCAAACAGTAATTGAGAAAAACATCTGCTGAGTAAACCAGATTTGGCAGACTTGTAATTTTCTGGATTAAATACATGATTTATCTATGACGAAGACATGTACGATAATCGTCTCTATCCCATCTACTTTTTTCGTAGTGCAACATAAACCAAAATCATAGCATGTAAGTAATTATGCAACAGCCACAAAAAATTAAACCAGAGCAGGCAGAAATATATGATAATAATCTTTATGTCACAGAAAGCATTTGAAAGCATTTGATATTTAAAAGGTAACATAATCTTATTCTTCTTTTTTGAACTTCCGAAGTTTAAAATATTTTGACCTAATTTAAATTTATTGTACAATTATTTTTCGGGTAGAATCTGCCTGTAAATCTGCCCTAGCGTACCCTAGAAAAGGCCTGTCATAAAGGTATGGATAGCATTTGAACTCAATAATACCCATTCCTCATGTTACCTACGAGAACGAACACAAAACCTGACAAAAACTCAACACTCCATCACACGTTTAAAAGTGGTATTTCATAACCCTTTGCTTTGCCTTGCCGCCTATGATGTCCTGAGCCGTCGACTACCGCCGACCATTGTCCTTTTGATAGATGTGTCAAATCCTGGGACAGGTATTGTTGAGGTTAGATAGATGACGGAGGAAGCAAAACAATCTCCTTTGTTGGTGTTAATTTACTCTTCGCGTCGGTCCCTCACAACCGGTCTATCAAGATTCTGCCCATCTGCCACTATGGCGGCCAACTTCGAAATTTATTTAGGCTGCTCTTTTCAACATCACCGACCACGACGGCCCGGGCTCAACACGGTGTAAAATTAAAACGCCCGAGAACCCGAAGCGTAATGGTCTTAACCTTTTGTTATGTCCAACTGGGTAATTACAATATGCATGAGAGATGAAAGGTTAAAATTTAATTAACGTGATCACATAAATTACCAACGTAATCGTAGCCTCCATGATTTATTTATATTTAGACACTGTTTTTTAATTAATATCCACGACTACACATGTTTACAACGGCGTAGGCAGTTTCATTATAAATTATCTTCTCTGAAATACTGACAGTGTTGATTAATTCAAATTTATATGCGGCTAATAACATCTGAATAACCAAATTTAATTCTCTATTAATACACTCTCTCACTCACCAAATTTGACCAAATGAATAAAATATTGCTTAGTGCCCTGAACAACATACTAAAAGGGCTAAAACATCCTGTCACTGCGTCATTGTTTTTTTGGGGTGAAATAGTGACGTAACCACTGACATGGCATTTAGGGAGTTTGAATAACGCTGAATCCAAAAATTTAATTTGCAAAATTTCAAATTGCGGAAGATTAGCGGTCTGTGGTTGGCATGATTTCTCCACTCAAAGTGGTCTGAAGAAAAAATCGCTTGATGATTCAGAAAGAAAAAAATATGTATAGGTACTTGAGGAATAGTGGCTTGTCTAACTGAACGATTTAGTTCACAAATGTGATGTGTACTATTAAACTTCTTGCTCCTATGCTGATAACCAGTGGCCGGACAAAAATGTATGTTTCGCAGTGCTAGAAGTCGCCCAGCTATGAGTGTGCGTAGGTCGGTAGTAAACCGAGTGAATTTAATATTAAATGTTTGTCGTAACTATATGCAACACGTGCCCCTTGAAATATTTTACTCATTTCTTGGATATGCATTGAACGATTGTATTACTGCATATTTTTCTAAATTATCTTCAGTAAAATTATTTCGCTTAGATATTAAAATGTCTTTAAACCTTGAAAATGATCTTTCTACATCGCAGCTAGTCACAGGCGCAAAAGAATAAACCGACACCAAATTGGAATATTTTTCAGAAATAACTTCATCCGTAAATGAATTCGTAGAGATTTGTTTTAAAATATTAAAATCCGGATTTCTATGTACTACCGCATCAATTTTTTTTTGTAATTTTTTACTGATTGGTGCTTCAATGCTTCGTAACCTTTCGTACAGAGATTCAATCCTTTGAAAACTGCTTGCAAGTTCAACATTTTGTTGTTCTAGAAACTTTATGGTTGGCAATACTTGCGCAAAATTTGTATCAATAAATTTTAATTGTTCATGCAAATCTTGTAATGATAGTACTTTTTTGCAGTCTTTAATTCTAACTGCTTCATCAGGCAAATTTAGGACCAAGGGTTTGATGATATCAAAGATTCTTGCATAAAAAATTGCCGCTTCTAACCATGTACCCCATGTATCTCGTAATAACTGGTGGTGGTGGCAAAGGTAGATTAGGGCACTTTTCCTTGTAAAGAGACAATCTGGAAGGAGCTTTCAATAATTTTTTTTACATGTGCATATTAGCGTATTCACGTCTGGAAATTCTTCCCGAATAAATTCACAAATTCTATGAATAGCGTGTGCAAAACATGTCCAATGAAGAATATTTGAAAAATGTTGTTTAAGTAATTTTCCAACTTTTAACATAATCGCAGCAGCGTCAGAAACAAACAGTAATACTTCGGTAGCATCTGTGATTCCTACTTTTTTATGGCGTCATTTACTATTGTACATATGTCTTCAGCTTTGACGGTACAGCGAAACTGAGTAGATATTAAATAGGGTTTATATAAGTCTTGCGGGTCCAACAATCCGACAACGACGTTGACCACACATCTACCCTTCATATCCGTAGTTTCATCTGCAGAAACCCATATATATTTATCGGATAGTTTTGACTTTATTTTAGAAATTGTTTTGTCATATTGCCTTTGTACGTAATATTTTCTAATTGTGGATTCATCGGGTAAGTGTCGTCCAGTATACTTATTTTTTTAAAAACGGGATTATTAATTTTTGTGAATGGTATATTAGCAGAAATAAATGTTTCACATAAAACATCAAAAAAGTTTTTAGTTAACGTTCCTGATACATTTTCCATGTGTTTTTTTGTTTTTACATGAGCCCGAAGACATTGTTTGCTACGAATAATTAAATTTCGTGAGCAGAAATTGCAAACCACTTCCCCTTTCTTAACGAACGTGAAAGTATTGCCAAACTCAGATAGCACGATTCATTGCAGGATTTTCAAACTAAGTACAACTATAAAATCAAAAAATAATTCAACTCTAAGTATAAAACAGAAGAACAAATTCGAAATGGAAAATAAAAACAGATATTCACACAAAATTTCAAGAAACAACACAATTGAAAGAAACTGCTCAAATTATCTATCGACGAAGCGGAAATTTAAACAAGGCAAGCAACAGTACTCGATCAACGCCAAAGCAGGTGTAGTGGTATGTACACCATGAGCCGAAGCCAGACCGGCTAGCCGGTCGCGTCCCCACCAGCACGTGTCCCATGCACGACACTGGAAAATATATATTTTTGTCCGGCCACTGCTGATAACTCCTTCAAACATTGCATTTAGGGGTTTTGGATGCTGAATTCGAATATGGCATTTTTTTTCCAAAATATATACAATAGTCAACCTGGTGCAACCAAAAGCATTTAAGATTATGTTGTTTGGTTACTTTATGCCTGTTTATTTCCGCAATATTTTGCTGTAAACATGTCAGTGCAAATTAATTTACATAAACCAAGCCAATTGTACAAAGCGTAGCATGTCACTGTGACGTTAAACGTACACGTGACTACGGAATGTCAAAGCAAAAGTCACACCTTGGCACTGTTGGCAGACCCTACAAATGCCTCTACTGCGCATGGGTATATGCTAAGAAAAAGGTAAGAATTATATTAACACGGCATTGCCAACTATACTATTATTTGGAACTTTTTCTAGTTACTAAAACGAAGTCTAGAAAAAGACGAAAGTAGTGTAGTGTAAAAAAGCCTTAGATCGTGTTTCTTGAATCACAGTTTATCTACGAGCTAGTAGATCGCACTATATAACGATTCAATTTCAGCGTATGACAGTATATCTAATGTACAAGCTACAGTAGTATACATAAAGCATGTAGTTAATAGGAAAGCAAGAGTACAATAAAGGCTTCATACAATGGCATCCATTCTTCTCGTTCTTGTTTTCTTTTCACACTCGGAGACGGAACACAATGGATATTATACGGCAAAGTGTTGATGCATGAAGCATTAGTGAGCGTTGGAATATTAACGCCAGACCGCGGAATAAATAAAACCGTATTTATTTATACACCGTCCACGGAAACTGTCAAGTGTTTGGATTAATAATAAATTCGGAATTATTGAATGCCTAACACGCCGTTGTGCCACGTCCATTCCCGTTGATTTATTATTTATGAGCGACAGCAGTCGGCGGTTTCGTTTTTAATCAATTCAGTGGCGGAGGTTAATTTTCCGATAAAGATCCGACGTTTTCGTGTTCTCGAACGAACACAACTGACAGCGAATTATAACCGACCAATTAAGACGCCCATTAAACGCGGCGCTGTTTCGCAATTGTTTAGTCTGATAGGTGTTTCGTTAATTGAAAAGGCCGCCTAATTTGAATTGACTGAATTATTATGCTAATTTAGAGAAAACATCTTGTATAATTTAAATTTATATTCCGTGTTGCGGCGTCGATGTCAAAATTGTCCTGATTATAAATGTCTGTTTAATTCTGGAAATGGGTGACGATTAAATTTATGACATTGGCATAAGAAATAGTGAAGATGTCAACGATGTTAGGGGGTTTCAATACGCGTGTCATATAATTCAATTTAACAGGTTTTGCCACACACAGAAAAGTAAATACTTCTCTCAAAGCAATATGCTTTCATCTAAGTAAATGATTAGTTTGCTATAGCCGCAAGTAGATATATTCTCAAGTTAAGAATAAAGAGATATTGTTGAATTGAAATGATCATATGCTTGTATATCTGAGAAAATATGTTCTTGCAATGAGTATAGATATTATTCATACAAGAAAACTATTCTCATGTTGAGAATAATGGAATTTTCTTAAAGTGAATATATATGCTTGACAATGAGAAAATATTTTCTTGAAATGAGTATAGATATTATTAGTTTAAGAACATGATCATAATGTATTGAATAGAAATTACTGTTTTAGTTTTTTTTTTTAAAGGTAGGGAATTGTGTGAAATAAGTAGACAATAACTTAGCGAATGATATTTGTTTTATTGTATGAAATTTCTTTGCTTAATTACATATATACTTACCTATTTATAAATTTATAAATTATCACTACCTACAATATCTAAGGCATGGAAAAAAAACACCACATTCTATTAGACATCAAATTGTTTCCATTATATTACACAAGTAAGTTTTCTGTGACATGTATGTTGATTTGGTAACCACTATATGGCTAGGGAAAATTTACGTACCGTGTGCGTCACCAGTGGCGGACTGGCCATAATGCCAGGTTGCCCGATGGCAAGTGGGCCCCCCCTTAAGTGGGCCCCCCTTAAGACAATATGTTGATAATATTAATAATACATTTATTTATACTGAAATTATCACTGGACCGCCGCACGAAAAGATATCAGGCAATAAGAGGGCCCCACCTATTTGCAATAAATTCGGTAAGAATTTATATTTATGTTTGGCAATAAATATGAACCCCATAAGAAAACTGCATGGTGAGATTTAAGAAACCCACTTTGGGAAACAATGAAAATTCTCCACGCCCTTGTTAAGAGAACTTAAAATCTATTACTAATCGAACTTGATATTTTTTTATAGACGTTTAAATTTCATAAAAACACAAGTTTTTTTAAAAATTGTATTGACCAGTTTCTGGCAAAAATATTATTCATCCGAAATTGAAATACCAATACGTCACAGAGTACAGAATTATTATGGCATGATGTGGTAGTTTTTACCAAGAAACATTAAAAATAGAAAAATCAATGCTATGATGAACAAAATTAAAACTTAATCGGATAATTGATATAGGAAAACATTATGGAATATTGGCTGAACATATGAAAGGGACCAAAATAAATAAAATTTTACTTGGGTATAAAAATGAATCACTTGTACAGAATGTTCTTTTATACATGCAATAAAAATAAAATAAAATTTATTTATAAAATACAATATGTAATTTAAAACAAAATAAATTTAAAAAAAAAATGAATATAGAAAAAAATATTAGAAACAAAGTTGCGCATTTTTGTGTTGATCAATGATATAAAAAGAAATATATCTTTTTCACTTTCGAAGATATCATAAAATTGATGTACAGGGTGTTATAAAAGTTATAGATAATCATTCGCCCTACAGCCAGAAAATATTGGCATGCTTACAGGGTGTCCCACAATAATGTACCAACAAACTTATGTTTGTTTAAATGAACACTAGGTATATTATTGCAATTTTTGATGAACATTTTTAACCTAATTGTTATGACATCAATTTGTATTAGGCTATTATCAACTGTTTCTGAGATATTGAGAAATGTTTGTCAAAAATGAGCATTTTCAAAAAATTATTCTAAGGTAACTAACAAGAATAAAGAAATAAAAGAACTCATTTTGCATAGTAAAAGTATCGCATTTTTTTACAGTTATTATTCATTTGCGATTCAAATATGACTTATCCTGAATAACTGGAGATTTGCTAAATGTCAAATAACTTAAGAATTTTAAATGGAACAGCCCTGTATATCTTGACATCGAAAGATCGATAAATCAACTTTCCTAAAATGTCTAACTCGGTAAGTCTATCGTCAACAGCTAAAAGTTATTAAGCATCTAATATAACATTTATACGCATGCAAAATATTTCATAAATTAATATAAAATATCTAGTTGTCACGACGAAATTCAGCAATCGCACAAATGTAAAGATCTTCTGCAGCAACATTAAAGTCATTGAAAACTGCTACTATGAGTTACACAAACGAACAATTTATGATCATCCAAGAATTAGTTTTATTAGTACCAGTCGAAACTTATTTAAAATTTTTATTATTTATTTACGTAATATTCTAAATTATTTAAAGAATTTTAATGGATCCTTGGGTTGGTTGTAGTGGTCTAACGCCTTAGCCAGCTAAATCGCCTGTTCAATTTATTTATTTCGGGACATGTTAAGGAATAAGTTTATAGGGATGTTCCAGTTACTACTGATAACAAAAACAAGGAGTGCTTTGGTAGCAATGTGGTGTTCTTCAGACATCCAAACATTTCTGTACTCTCATAAGAATAAATAACTAAATAAATGGATAATTGTAAACTGAATAAATAATTATTATTTCAGTACGATTGTCAATAGTGCACATATCAACCCTCTCAGGTCAATGCGTTTCAGTCTTGCTTCAAATTCTCGGTGGAAATCCTTGGTGGAAATATTACATTTTCTATGGTTTCCACAAAAACATTTTGACGCCTCCTTATTTCTATTCTTCATGTTTGCTATCGTAGGTAGTTGTAATATTCCCATAAATGTTTTCCTCAATATGTCTTCAGAGTCACAAATCAAACCCGATTAAATCAGGCGTCTAGTTTTCCAATGCGTTGGACCACCATGAACAATTTAATGTCTTTGATAAGTATTATTTAAACAATTTTAGATTGATACATAAATTACCAATTCTTAATCTTTGAAGAAAATAAATATCAAAAATTATATGTTTGTATAAATCAAACTTGCAAAATGCTATTACTAAAAGCTGCTGCATGAAAAGAAGAATTATTATAATTGAGAGATTGTTGGATTTCATCGAACAATCGGATATTTAATAGTAATTTGGGAATATTGTGCATAAGTTACAAATGTAACATTAGATGCTTAATATATTTTTAGCTGTTGACGATAGACCACCGAGTTAGACATTTTAGGAAAGCTGAAAGATATATAAGATCGATAAATATACATTTATGATATATTTTTAATATTTTTATGTTTGTTTATTTGTAAGAATACTATTTATTTTCTTTGAATATTATTTTTTTTTATATTATTAAAACTATTGTACACCAAACACAGTTTTACTTTACCTCCATAATATTTAGTCGAACATTCTATTTCATAATATTTTTGTAAGTTTTTTTTTGTAACTCTTTCATTTTTCACTTTTTTCTCCTGTATAGTAAATGAGATACTGTGTAAAACGTTTCATATCGACTTATTTATTATTTTTTCAATTTATAACAAAGTTACAACCGTTTGAGTTATTAACAAAACCGTATTTTAACCGGCTCTAACTTCTTAAGCAAAACCAATAAGAAAACCAATAAGTCCATATGATACTTTTTACTCAAAATGACATTTGTTTTCTAGAAAAAAAATAATAGAAAGCTTCATATGAATTTTTTGGTTCATTTTTATTCAATTTATGTCGATTTTCTTTTAAATATTTTTATTTAAATTTATTTACTTTCTATCGTTGTAAGGTGTAGTGGGTGTGTTCAAACGGCTGAAACTTTTCAAGGAATTGAGAAAACAAATAAGTCCTTATAAAAAATTTATTCAGAATGACATTTGCTTTCTAAAAATAATTTTGCGGGGAAAAAAGTGGGACATCTGTATATGTATATACCGGCAGCATGAACAAAAAAAAATATAACATTTGTTATTTTATAACATTTGTTATTTCTTATGACTTTCGTCTAATATATCTTTAATTCGGTACTAATTTGATAGTTTAATCTGATTTGATTTTGTTATTGATAACAGAAGAGAATGAAGAACATAAAAAAACATTAAATCACGTGATTTATGTTTTTGTCTACTTTACTTAGTTTACTAAAGTACTTAATTTCTTATTTTTAAAATATTAATGATACTAATTTATGCCATTTTATAATAGAACTAGACCGAAATTTTGAAACGTAAGCTTTCGCATGATAATTAATTAATTAACACCTTCGTATTAAAATATCAACACCAATAAACATAACCAATACCAAAATAATGTAGATAAGCGCATGCAAAAACGATTATGTGAGATATATTGTTTTTAATTATTATAGTTACATATTTTAACTCATATCCACATTCATTAAATTACATACATTAATTCATATTCATAATAAGGAATAAATATTTTTTGTCTAACAAGTATGTTTTAGTTCAAAAAAATAAATTCAAAATATAAAAACAAACAATATTTTCTATCTGTTGTGTAAAACTAGTTGTGTAAAACAGTTGTGTAAAACTAATCAATAATAACACCACCAAATAATTTATTCTGACCGAGAAACATATTTTACGTTGTTTGCTATTAAAATAACTAAAACTATAGCGATTTTAATTAAGATAAATACGCGATAAATAAACAGTGTCTGAGTGTAATTTAGCCGTTATATGTACGAGTAGTACGCACTAGCTATGAGAACGCCGCCTAGCGGCATGTCCACAAAACAGTTATTAATTGGCGCGTTGCGTAAAAAAGCTCATATATCTTGTAATAATTGCCGCGGAACACATTCATTACCCGGCCTCCAGTACAATAATTACGGCACTTTTTGCCGCGTTCAGGCGATTACTCACAAAAGAAACTTGCCTCCGCCCCAGTAGGTATTAATTATAACTTTTATTAATGCCCCCTATATGTTAATGTAGCTGTTCTTTACACGCATGACGGATTACGCACAAAAGTTCACCACATACTATTATGAGACGCAAACGCTTCAGGCAATCTATAAGTTAAGTTTACTTTACCAACTGTGGAATTGGTTTAAACAGTTATTCTATCATTCTACACTTCTACACCGACCACCAGTACTCGTGATATTCTCTTGTATAATTCTCTTAGCTGTGGGTGACCCTTGTGGTTTTTCATATTCTTGGAAGTACAGATTTCACTAGTGTAACCAGATAAGTCTTCGATGTGTTCCAAAAGAACCCAGTAGCATAAACCTAATTTGCCCAAAGCGCCCTTGCAGCGATAAACCTTTTGTGTTCTGACCTCCTTCTATGACAAAGGTCCGTTGTCTGTTCTTTACACATTTTAAAAGGTTGTTCCTCTCTTGTGGCGTTGTAAGTATTTGCTTTCTCGAAAGAGTACCTTTGTCGACAAATCATACCGATTTTCAACCTGTCGGCTAGTTAAAGAACTTTGGAAAGCGTAGTTACCTGCATAGAGGGAGCTGTTGAAATTCCGAGAAAATACATGCTTTTAGAGGAAATTTAAGTTTACTCGGTTTGGAATATTTGCTTTCGTTTAAGGTTCTTCAAAATGTATTGTTCCAAAACGCAGAAACGCTCAATTATTATCTAAAATGATATTAATTGTCGATTAGTTTTTAATTTTATTATCATACTGTGAGCAATAACGAATTTTTTAATCGTATGTTAAGTTTCATTTTTCTATATCCAGTGAGCGTGTAAACTTGAGAAATTCTATAAGACGGTTCATAATTATTAAAAAAAAATTGGAAACTTTTATTAATTAATAAAATACACATTTTTGAGAAGAATTCATATTCCGACCGTCAATATTTAAAGATCTACGTCATCAACACTACAGTAAAAGTCACGACTTGTCACAAATTATTACTAAGGAAATACAAGTAATTTAATTTTTAATCAGTCATTTATTTTTCGTCATAGAATTTCAAATATATTGGTATTTAGATTTAGAAAATAATATTAATACCAAACACTTGTCGCTTGGCAATGCATTCAGGGCAATCGCAATCTATGTAGGATGGTTGGCTTTAGTTCGACTTGTTGTACAACAGACGTAGAACAGACGCTAGAAATATGGGCAAATTAAAAAATCAGCTGCCTTTATGTGGCCCGCGTTCTAAGAAAACTAATAACTTGCGAGAGTACCTGCGGTAAGTGTATATGCAGATATTATCTCTTATAGGCGTAAGCGTGCCGGATTACCATATATGGCAAAAACTTTTATAAAGGTGTAAAATATTTGAACATGTATCTATATAATATATAATAAATGACTTATACATATACATAAAGCTGCCTGTTTTATCGAAATCGCTATTTTTTCTCATACCTACAATTGAAATTGAAGTACGTATACCAAGTCTATACATAGCAATAATAATTTTGAGTAAAATTTCAAAATGCAGTATCCAACTGTATCTAGAATTAAAATAGGAATATTATATTTACTAACACCTACTTGCGTCACCCGATAAAAATTTGAATTTTTATATGAGGTGTGTTTTACCTGAAAGTATCGTTCTCTGCTAAGTACGAACGAGACATTCGAGATTATTGATGCACAAAGAAAACGTTAAATGGATTTAAATAAGTATCTGAGTACGAATGCTTTCACGGCGAGAGTCATTTAAATTTAGATGATAAATAGTTACCGATTTATGCCGTGAGTAAAAATTCATAATTACTGTCTTCGCGAACCATGCTGTTCGCTTCTTCGGAGCTAACTGATAATTAGTTACTAATTCTAATAATAAATGTAAAGCAATAAATGATTTATGTAAGGAAAGCTGTCTGTTTTACCAAAACTACAAGTTTTTTCAACATACAAAAGGTAAAATGTTCAACCATAGTTAGTAGTAAAATAGGAATGTTATAATAAAGCAATTAATTAATTTGTATCACTGTATTGTTTTGTGGAATTGTATTTGTATTTAAAATATACAAGAAAAGCATTTCAGAACATGCGATAGTCACATACACAAAATTATTAGGAAACGGTTCGGCGCCAGTCGACACCGCACGGCCCCTTTGATCTTCGCCGCCAAAGAACGATACCGCTGTTCCCCTCATCTAATCAGTGCGTTGGTTGCATTTTCTGCGGTGTGTACAGTGGGCGCGGCTTGTTCCCTCCTCTCGCGCCTCAGTTTCGTCGAACTTTTGAGGCCGGTGACTAACATTTACTGTTAAATCATCTAAAGTTATTTACCTAATTCAGCTTCTGTTCCTGGATGTTACATGTAGTTTCGGTAAATTAAGAAAAAAATTAGTGCATGGGTCTGTGTGCTTCTCTAGCATCAGTATGCTTCCATGTCCGTCTGTAGCGATGCACCCAATGTCCCTAATAAGCGAATCGGACAGTTGATTTTTATTGCGTTTCCGCGGGTACCCTATTACGGCGCGACTGCTCGCGAACACGGAATCAATCACGGACATGTGCAGCTTTGAAACAAAGATCCGACCTTTTTGAATTTATCGACTCTACCTCTTCGGGGAAAATTGGCCCATTTGTATTCAGGGAGCGACGCAACGTTGCATTTTCCACTGCTCTGATTTGTTATTACATTATTTTCGTGCTGCGCACTCTGCCATTACTCTTCCGCATCAACGTCGCCTCCAATTTCGCCTCTGCTCAGCACTGCTCCGGTTTGTAATGACATGAAGAGAAACGCCATAGAAGCGTACAAACCACATTCGTACCCCATTCTATAACGTATTCATGCATTGTATAGTCAGTGACATGGAAATTATAACATCGGGAAAGGGTGATATTCTACTCTTAAGAATCAACCATAATCATTGTAGTCTGTTTATAAAAACAGGAGGATAAAATCCAGATGGCAGGTTTCCTATAAGAGAAAATCCAGACAGTGGATTTCACGACTCCTAAAAATAAAACGAATAACGTTGTTGAGAACATTGTTGAGACTCCACACATCCAGAAATGTGACAGTTTGGTGTGCTTTATGAGCTGGTGGAATAATTGGCCCTTACTTCTTTAGAAACGATGCCCGCCAGAGGGTTACAGTCAATGGAGACCGCTATAGAGCCATGATCAAGACTTTTTAGTTCCCGAATTGAATCGCCTTGATGTGGGGGAGCTGTGGTTTCAACAAGACGGCGTAACGTGTCATACAGTGCGTGCAACAATCGATTTGTTGAAGGAAACGTTTGGTGAGCTCATAATTGCGCGTTGTGGACCTGTGAATTGGCCTCCAAGATCGTGCGATTTAACACCGCTGGACCAGAAATCATATTCAAATAAAAATGGTAAAGAATTATCTTTCAAATAGAGCCAATTTTATGGCAATTAATACAAATTATCTGTGTTTTATTTCATTTTAAAGATATATAATATATCTTTAAAAAACACCTGTTAGAAAAATTTGGGGTCTTTCTGTTTTGATTACCGAAAATTCATATTACATGAAATATAACGTTTGAACGATGAACTGGAATACACGAAGGGGGTCTAGATAGATTGTTTTTAACGTTTAATGTATCTTTGCTATTGTACTTTTATTCTCTTTTTTATCTAGAAATAGATGATAACATGAGGTAATGAGTATGTATTTTGATTCCAGGTTGGAAATGCCTGGTGTCTGGAAAGAAAAGGGATGCCTGGAGAGAGTAGCGCCGCCTGGAGGATTTTGAAATAAGCAACGCACTCAAAAACTTGGTAAGTCTCGTGTTTAATTTATTTTATCTTAGTGCATTTCCGATGTTAGGTATTTTCTAAAATACAGACTATCCTTCGAGCAACTTTTGGTAATTTAATTTAAGAAATCGGCCAATCCCTCTTAGGGGGTAACTTGACCTGCAATGTCTATTTATTAACTTTTTTTTAATTATCAAATAACCGCATAAAGTAGCTACAACGGAGATAAAATAAATAAACTAACATCCAAGCTCTTTTAAACGGGACACGTGGCGACGTATGTCCACAAGTGCAAACTTTTGAACTTAGATATTAGAACGACATCAGTTTTCAGGTCATATTATGTTTTGAATGGCCCTTCATAAAGAGACTTTTTGATAAAATAATAAGCAGGTGTGTTATACGTACTTCTAAAACGTATTTTAAAATTTTACCCACAGTCGGAATTTGGAAATTCATTCACAGCAATGTATTATTATTTGCCGTTGCGGGGCTACCTCCATAATTTGTGGGGCTGCTAATCTTGCCATTTTCCTTGTTTTCCATCTATTTTATCACACGATACACATTTGATTTTGCGACCCCTATAAATAAAGCGAAACGAAACTGTTATTTGAATTGATATTTTAAAGACTCTTGACTGACTTACCCACTCGATCCATATTTAGTTCTAACAGATACTGCTGATTTCTGGAGACAAAAATCACTAAACTTGCTATGTCTAAACTATAGGGAAGTATAGCCTAGCCTTCACGTAGAAAGTCATTGGCGAACAGCAGTTCTTGCCATTAAATTTGCCCTAACTTATCTAAACGGTGTTTAAAGGTCTTTTGAAGCTTTAGTGGAGCGTTTCTCAACCTTTTTACGCTTGCGGAGCCCTTTAAATTGTGTTGGAACCTGGCGGAACCCCCAAAAAATATGCAATGTCCTTCCCAATGTCATTTCGAGTACTTTTTGCGAAGAGATAAGCGTGTAAAGTAGTTTATCAAGCAACCAGATACAAGTCTGTAAAGAAACGCAGTTCAATGATTGAAAATTACTTACTACTGTGAAATTAAAGTACTTTTACTGTAAAATTTAAAAATGTCCTGTGAAATTACGGTGGTACTGTCGTAACTTCACAGGAAAATGTACGTGGAATATGTGATTCTGTGATTTTATCAGTAATGCCCAAGCGAAGATGTATACAAAAATCCAACTGGTTTTGAACTTCTTCGAAGTGAAAGATGTGGAAAATTGTTACTAGGCTAACCTACACTGATAAAACTGAAAAGGTAATTTTACCGTGTGGGTCGGCGGTCATTTTTAACTTCCGTGTATCGAAGGGAAAATACCATGTGGTTTGTAAATTTACTTGAGCTAATAAATTTACTTCTCAAAGGAAATGAGGTTTCCGATATGTACGATTTTATATATACTTTTGTAAGTAAAATTACCGTAAACACGGAATTGCAATTAATTGTTGTACAGTAAACTTTCTGCAACTTTAATATTAGATTTGTCCAAGCAACTGCAAAACCAGTTAACAGTCAGTACTTTTGTGATGGACCAGATATGTTGCTATGATAACTCCATTATAAATACCAATGAAACATTATCTGGTTTCTCACAAAAGAACTGTTTGTAAACTGGTTTTGCGACTGCTCGGACAAGCCTGTATTGTCAACTGTAAAATCACTAGTAAAATCCTATTAATGTGGAGATTATAAATAAGAACAAAAAATAATAGTATGAAGTTTTATTATAATTTTAACAATAAATAACATGTGAAACATTATTATAATATACATATCTACATATTTTTTATAAATATTTCATATTTTTAACATTAAATAAATAGAAGTTCTTGACAAAAATGTTCTATATATAATCATAAGTAAATGAAATAAAATAGGAACCCATGGACTATACTTATCTACATATCGTATAATAAAATAAATCGAATTTCCAATCTGCTTCACAGAGAGAAATATATCTTTTAAATATAAATTAAATATTATTTCAACAATATTAAGTTGAAATACCTATGGTAAACTTACGTCAAACACTTACTTAGACTGCATACAAACATTTACTTATTTATTTTCATAATAAGTTTGATCACCTTTCAGTGGATTTGGTTTTATCCTCATTCGTTTTTGAACCCTGACTTGGAATTTTTAAAAAGCTAAACCGTCTCCAGAGTAAGATAACCTGGGGATAATCCAACCACAGCATATAATATAGTCCAAAATGTGTCACCTGAAATCAAAATAAGAAGTACATGAGTCATATATCATATACAGGGTATAACAATGTCAGCAGCTGATTTCCTTTGAGGTACAGAGTGCGTGTAAAGTTATTAATGAGTGTTTATAGAAAAGTATTTTTTATATTGGTGATTGAAATGATATGTATTATACATGCTAGTAATAAATTTGATTGTAAGACCGCATGTACGAGAAAGAACAATAAACGATCTTACCTATGGACACCACACAAGTCCTTGAATTTGTAGAATGTCAGTATCATCAACACTTGTATCCTAAAAAGAACATCCAATTAGTGAAAGTGGAATTATACATATCAAGACTGCAAACTTTTACCTGCACTTTGTAGTATATATTTGCAAAGTCCTCCATAATATACAAAGAGACGAATGTACCAATATTATATCTTTTAATACTATAGAACCATATGGAGCAAATATTCCACACCACACCGATAAAGGATAAGTCACAGAGGCACTAACAGTGTTAAATTAGTTGTATATAATAATCGCACTCAACTCTAACTTATCTGCTGTAAACACAACCAAACAGATGGCGAACGGAACTCGAACTGTATATCCCATTATTGCGCAAGCGCGATAAAAATTATCTCGGTAGCACTTTACCATCTAGAAAGGAAAATTGCACGAGCAGAAGGCAATTATACATATCAGACAGTAGTTTTAATACATAGATATGTAATTTTATTCCGTTGAAGTAATTGTTATTATGAAATTTACAAACTTGTTAGCAAATTTACATACAGTTTGTACAATTAATGAATGTAACTGCATTTTCAATGATATTTAGTATTTTTGCTTAAAATTATGGTAAAATTGCCGACAAATAGGGTAGGTTTACTGAAAAAAATTTAAATTTCATTTGTAAATTTGCACTCATTTTTATCAGTGTAAGCATTTCCAGGTTTGTGGAGATGATTCGTCGTATTTCTAGGATGGCCTGACGACGGTAGCGGGCCGTGTAGACGCCGCCAAGGTATTATTCATCATCGTCGTTCATCGGCTTGTCAGGTTACCGCGACGCGACCAACGCACAGCAATGGTCGTGTATCTGTCCGCCGCACTCGATCCATTTATCATTTCGCCATATTTCTCGGGCCGTCGAGTCTACGACCTCCTGCCACCGTTGTTGTGCGCCCCGGAGGCCGCCAGAGAGCAGCACAAAAGCCGACGGCATCCCGCTGCGCCTTCCTTCAATTAATATTAGATGCAGACGTCTCCCAGCAAATAACTATCAATTAATAACCGCTGTCGCTGACGTCCACTAAAAATGATATACGTTGCCGTCGTCAGCGTTTACAGGAATTATGACTATGCGTTAACGTTTCAAACTAACTTAAAATAACTTACAGCGCGTGAGGTGTGCATTAAACTGATTATTTTTTGACGCTTCTTAAAACCAATGAAATGCTTCTTTATTTGTCACAAGGGTAAGTTTCAACCAATTATGTCATTATTATAGTGGGAATAAATCTTTTGTGATTATTCTCGGGAATAATCACTGTAGCTTTTATTTGCCTAGCAACTGTCAGATACTTGTCAAAATAATTACTTAATTGTGTCAACGCGAAATGAGCGAAAGTCATCAGTTTAGTACCTTTTCTAATGCAGAAATTACAAAAAAGATTTTAGAAACTACTTCGAAAAATACTCTAATAAGTAATCAGTCTATATGGAGACAATTTAAGACCTTCACCAAAGAAAGAAATTATATTCTGGATCAATCTACTACAACAGCTACTCTGGCATTGATTTTAAAAGATTGGGCTTATAACATGAAAAGAAAAGACGGAAATGATTATAAAGAAGCAGTAATAAAGACAATGTGGAATAAAACGGCAAAATTAGTTCAAGAACTTTACTTTAATAAGTATAACAGGTCCTTTAATCCTTTCCATGATATAGAATTCAGAAATGCTCGGAATGCAAGAGATGCAAAAAGAAAAATTTTACAAAAACATCCTGAAAAGCACAAACAAAGTTCTGTGGCACTTTCTAATACAGAATTGTTGCAAATTTTTAACTATTGGGACGAAGATACACCTTGTGGATTGCAAAGAAAGTTTTTTCACGTTGCATCGTATGAACTAGCTTGGAGGGGAGGAGAAGCTAGGAAATGTTTAGTTCATTATTTTAAAAAAGAAACCGACCTAAAAAGATTAAATACTGGCCGCATTGAATACAATCCCATCTTTACAAAAACTGCACAGGGTGGAGCACAAAGGTGCGCTAATAGTAAATGGTTGACTCCAAACATAAATAACCCAGATATTTGCCCTGTTCGTCTTTTTGAAAAACTAATGAGTAAACGTGAAGAAAATATTAAAACCGAACGCTTGTTTCTTACTCCAAGTCCGGCTTGGCAAACTCATGGTTTTTGGTATAAAAACGTTCCTGTGGGAATAAATTCCATTTCAAAATGGATGAAAGAATCCGCAGAAAAAGTAGGTCTAGACACAGTTACTAAAAAAATAACTAACCATTCTGCCAGATCAAGTGCAGTAAGTAACCTTTCAAAAGCTGGTGTAGGAGAACAAGAACTAATCAAGGTCACTGGTCATAATTCTGCAAGGTCGATTAAACCATACTTACAATTGAACCAAGAACATCATTCAAATATAATAAATAATCTTAGAGAAAATACGCAGGAGGAAACACTTAATATAACAAGCAATTCCAAATCCTCAATAAATAATGAGTCTCGAAATATTTTTAATAATTGCGTTTTTCATTGTACTAATTTAAATTGTTAATTCTTTTAATATATTCACAATGTGTCAACGTTATTTTCATATATTGTAAGTAATAATTAATTAAATTAAATTTTTCAATAATTTTATGATAGTTTTATTGATCTTTTTTATTGTAAATACTTGTGAATCAAAAAATAATCTAGTCAAATATAACTCGTGAGTTCCATAAATTAGAAAATAATTTGACAGATTTTGTTCAAACTTGTTGCCATTTGGCAATAGCCACTCAAGCCCTGCGGGCTCTCGTGACTATTGCCTGGCAACAAGTTTTCAAACAATCTGTCAAATTATTTTCAATTTATTCTCACTCTCTTGTTATATTATTACTGACAATGGATCACAAATATCACTGTAGAATATCGTACCAATTGTTGAACATCTATGGTTTATCAAATAGTACAACGGAATTTATTATAATATATTAATAAAATTAAGATTTTTAGTGACACCTATTAGCTTTTGGTAGAAAGATGTTTGGGGAAAAGATGGAATGTTGATCGAACACATTCAAATATCCTTGCAAATTTGACAAAATACATCAGGCGCTTTTGGAAAACTGAAGAAAACTGTCTATATTGACAACTGTACTGTATTTTACTGATTTTGTCAGAACAGAAAAGTTGTAGTAAATGTCATTGGTAGTTGTTCTGATGTTAAATTTTTGGTCAACAAGCAATAATAAGTTAGCTATTAGCTAACACATCGGCTGTCCTACTACGTACGATAAAGTAAAAACAGTTTAATATTTTGAACAAAATTTGATATTAACAAAATAAACAGACGTTACTGTAGTCTCACTTCATGAATTTATAAATGATTCCGTGTAGCAGCTGATGTGTGGATTTCGAAGAAAAGAAAAAAGTGAGAAACTGTTTTTTTCTGAATTAAACATAAGCAAATAAATTTAAATAGTAGGTACATATTTTTCCTAGAATTATTAAGGGGAACAGCCACCCCTGGAAGAAACATGATTCCTCAGTTTAAGCATGTGTTACAAGTTCAAAAACCAAATTTATTTAAACAATTAAATATGCTTCAGTTTTATACAAGTATTTAACTGTATAATGACGTACTTGGCACGTCGTTGAGCACTTTTTAGACATCTTGTAAACAAATGACTGCAATAAAATTTCGAAAACCTCCTACGGTTTAGGTACCAGACAAATTGCAAATCAATTGGGTGTGAGGTGTGAATTACGCCGCCATTTTAATTTTTATTCATTACGTGATAATGAAGTTAAAGACTTTTGTAAAACAGAGATATATTTGAGTTTTTTTAATAAAACTGGTTTTGTACTTTTCAGCAAAAAATACTGTAATTATTAATATTAAATATTATTAATTAATATTATTCTTGTTATTTTCACACGTAAAAGTTTTTTAATATTTTCGAAAAGCTCGAGAAATTTTATACAAAAGTGCTATCTTAGTTTAAAATGTCAAATTTTGGGGTTATTCTGTTCTTTCACTCACCGATTCAATTGTTGTGGAGATACAATTTTTCTACCAAACCGACAAGAATGCAGAAACAAAGCTTGTTCTACAAAGCTGCCGTTTCTACTGTGTCACGGTGCTCAGGGACACAACGAAAAGATGCTGTAAAATTGTGGTAGTATAAAATAAGTAATAACAGAAAGTACAAATAAAAAATAAGCATTTATTGCATAAGTCACAATACAAGTATTGTAAGTCTAAACATGACACAAAATTCCAATTATTTTTACAATTCTGTGTGATATTACAACGATGTTTATGCCTAATTCAATTACCATGCTGCTTAAGTAAAAATATAATGGAACTATACCTTAGAATCTTAAAATTACAATGTACACACAGAAAAGTGATTATTTCGAACGAGAAAACATAATTTATTGAATTTATTTACTAGATTCAAATGCATATTTACTTGGATGTAGAAAGTTAGGTATATACAAGAAATGCCACGTACTCAATATAAGTAAAATAATTTCTCAGATAAATGCTGTCAACAAATAAATTCTTTCTTTATAAGAACCAATATTGTATTGAAAGAAGTAATTACTTGATCCAAGAAAATATAAGACATTTCATATAAGTAAGTATTGTTTACTGAATAAAAACCCACCAATTATTTAACTGAAGTGATTCTCGCTTCTTTCAAGTAATCCCTTTCTCTGGAATAAATATGCGCATCGTGATTTTGTCAAGACTCGCGCGTCCGCGCGTGGTACTGGCGCCGTAAAGGTCAAAGGAGCCTAACCTAGTACGCAAAACAACAACGAACTACCCGTAGGGGATGTGCCTTGTGTTTTTTTGGGGATGTGTATTGTGATTTATAGTGTACAATAAACGTTTCAACACGAAATAGTTTGATGTAACTCATGCAACAGTTTAGAACGAGTAAGTAAATATAACATACCTATCTTGTTAATTAGCAATAGAAAACGTATTTGTGCCAAATCTTTAAAATTCTTATATTAAGTAGCTAAAAATATTTACAGGGAATAAAAATATACACTTCATTGAAGACTGTTTACTTACTTCACCAGAGTAACCACTTTCTTAAATCTAGTAATTATTCCAAGAAATAAAATTTCTTGGTTGAAGTCAATAATCTCTCGCGTATATACGAACCTACCAACTACTTCAGCCAAGTAATTCTCTCTTCATTCGAGAGATCACTTTTCTGTGTGTACCTAGTGGTTTTACTAATATAATAGCCAAATTGTTGATTTCATGATGCGTAGACACAGTATGCATAAGATACAGTATGCCACAATTTTGTTAAATTTACCTTACGTGGTAGGAAACTTTTGGGTCCAGATTCAGATTCAGCATTAAATAAGTCAAAAAAACACTTATTCACTTTCCATTCACAAAATCCTCAAACGTACCAATATTTTACGACATTGTTTTTCTCCAAAATTTTCTGATGCGTGGCCATACTATTTGAGCATGAAAAAGAAATTAAATTTCAGAGACAAAATATACCATTCTGTTTGCAAAAATAGAGTTGCTTGCTATGGAAAGAAAACGTAATGTTTCAAAGAAGCACTTTTCAACATTTTTGTTAAAAAGAAATATTTAAATTCGTATATTGTTTCCTACTTTATTGAACATTGTATACGATTTGTTATTGACTGTAAAGACAACAATCGACACGATCAAAACAATTTTTTTTCTATTTCTGGTGTAAAACTGTACATATGACAATAAAAAACAATTATATTAAACATTCGTCAAGACGG
Source organism: Aphodius sticticus (assembly GCA_963966075.1). Lineage (NCBI taxonomy): Eukaryota > Metazoa > Arthropoda > Insecta > Coleoptera > Scarabaeidae > Aphodius > Aphodius sticticus. The sequence goes on from OZ014513.1 coordinate 704,772, forward strand.
CTACATAACAAAATTTATTTTTAATAAATAGAAACAAATGATTTAATTTTTGTTTAATATTTCCTTTAAGAAAGGTTTAATAATAATATATATGAAATAAAAATGTGTATACAACTTTTATAATAATTTTTAATAAAATTCGACAAAAATTTTTATATTACTGCTTATTTCATTTTAATATTACATTGAAATGGATATACAATTATTAAATTCCCCATATGTTATCTAAAATTACATTAAAATCGGTGTAATATACCAGCCAAATTCTTCGTAAAATCAGTGTTAAATGTGAACATGCAATGACAATGTAAAAACACAATTGCTATTTAAAATTAAACTGAATGACTGGATGAACCTAATGCCTTGGTACCTACTTTTTAAAGTGCGAAAATCGACAGGACAATGATAAACAAACTTTTAGTTTGCATAGTTATATTGATATGAAATACATCACCTCATCAGTTTCATAGAACCCCAAAGTAATAAACAATGTTCCAAACAAAGTTCCGACCAAAATTCAGTGCCCTACAGTGTATATCCAGAAGTTATTCACCGTATTCTCCGATCAGAATCTCTCAGTTTCACTTCTACCCACTCAAACCGGCTGTCTGGTGGGCCCTTGAGCTGTCGCCCACAAAATTTGATTGATGACACATTGTATTCAAGAGGTGCAGTTGCCAGAGATCACAACATCCTCGCTCCTTGAGGTTGCCGATGGTTGGTAGCCGTGATCTCGTGTCAGTGGTCGAATTACCAGCTTCCAGTCTTTGCCTACCTGAGGTCTGAACAATCGGCCGCGCGATTCCCTTGTTCATCCGTGGTAATCCCACAGAAGAAAGACGTCGCCTGGTTGATTACAAGCACAATGGAGCGATTATTGCTAATCCGGGTTTCGCTGAGACGCATAAACCCGCATTACAAGTCGGTTTGGTGATGGTTTGTTAAAGTGTCACCTCCTGACGAAGGTTCTGTGAACTAAGAAAGCTTATATACTTATTTCATTTGGTTCTTTTTGTTGCGATAGGGATGTCTATTCATCGGTGATTTTTGATGTGATTGATCTCGGTACAGTTCCATTATTGTCTTGTTTATTTGTGATCATGCAGAATTCATGCTTATCTCACCAATGCTTATTGATTTAACAAAGATAGGGAAAAGTTGTTTTAAATTTAGTCTGGTGCTGATATAAAATTTGAATATATATTATTTCATATAATATGAATTAGTTATTTATTATTTTTATCGTTTGTTGTTATGTTATCGTTTTATCGTTAGTCAAAAATATGAATACAACAAATTATGACAACATTTGATAATGCACTATTGCTAGTTAACCGAGTCTCAATAATAACTGATCCTGTATTTCAGTAAAAAAAATATTAGTGAATTCTTATTCTTTACTATTTTTCTTTGAGACTAATTTTGCAGATTTAAAAAAAAAAACAAAACTTTTCATGCAAGAAAACTACTTTAGTAGTTAATTTTTTAACCCATTTTTAAATGAGTTAATAAGTTTTAAAAAATCAAGTGACATCACATGTAAAATCCCGATTCCAAAATTTATTATCTATCAAATTGCTGACTACCTTTTGAGAGTTTATTTAAGAGAAACGTTGTCTCGAGAAGTTAAAATGCAGGTTCATTATACAGGGTCCTGCAGCTCAGCTCCCGTCTTCTGTAGCTCAGTTACTAATTAAGCTAAGAGTTTGACATTTTGCAAGCTTACCCTGTACTTCAAGGTACATTTTAAGAAATTATTTTTGATTATACAGGCTGTCCCAAAAATGTGCAACACCAACGTGATATATTTTTTGAAATTGCATGCTATATATTTTTTTACACATTTGGAAGCCTGTTATGGTTGCCTACATACCACCAAAATTTTATTGAAATCGGTTGAGTGACTGCAGCGCAAGAAAATAAAAGCAAAAGAAAATTGATTTTGCATCGTTGGCTTTAAAAATCAATAAAAACCACAAATTGCACCTCGTTAATAAAATTTTGCGACGTCCTTATTAAGTTAGATCTAGTAGTCTCGTTAACCAAGTGTCATTGATCCAAATTATACAGGATGACCAAAATCTAGTGTCAAACTTGTCAAAGTTCAAAGCGTGTTATTGTTCTTATTTTAAATTGGAACCCATACTTTTTTTTAGGTGAAACGATGCAGAATTAAAAAATAAACAATGTTTCTAAATACAACCCCATCACAATTCCCAATATTTTAAAAGTTATTCGCCAAAAACTCATTTTTCAACGTTTCCAACGGCAATTGTAGGTAATAAATATCGTACGTGGCGTTGAAAAACAATTTATTTCATAAAATATAACACAGAGAAGTATTTTAGATTTGAGTGTACTTAATTAAGTAGTTGTTCGAAATGTCTTCCGTGCTCTTCGAGGCACAAACGAAGACGAGTATGAAATGACCTCGCCACTGCTCTTAATAGGTCGGGCGTAATAGTTAGAAATGCATCTTTCTTGCATGTTTTCTGGTGTTGTTGGAGGTTCAGCATAAACGATGTCCTTAACGTAGCCCCACAGGAAGAAATCTAGTTTCGTTAAGTCCGGTGATCGAGGAGGCCACGCAACTGGTCCTCCTCTTCCAATCCACCGATTTGGGAAGATTTCGTTGAGCTGGTGCCTGAGATGTAACGAGTAATGTGCTGGAGCTCCATCATATTGCAGCCACATTACCACCCTTACCGCTATAGGTAAATTGTGAAGTAACTTTGGCAATTGAACAACTCAAATCTAAAATATTTCTCTGCGTTATATTTTATGAAATAAATTGTTTTTCCACGCCACGTATGATATTTATTACCTACAATTGCCGTTGGAAACGTTGAAAAATGAGTTTTTGGCGAATAACTTTTAAAATATTGGGAATTGTGATGGGGTTGTATTTAGAAACAATGTTTATTTTTTAATTCTGCATCGTTTCACCTAAAAAAATGTATGGGCTCCAATTTAAAATAAGAACAATAACACGCTTTGAAGTTTGACAAGTTTGACACTAGATTTTGGTCATCCTGTATAATTTGGATCAATGACACTTGGTTACCGAGACTACTAGATCTAACTTAATAAGGACGTCGCAAAATTTTATTAACGAGGTGCAATTTGTGGTATTTATTGATTTTTAAGGCCAACGTTGCAAAACCAATTTCTTTTGTTTTTATTTTTTTGCGCTGCAGTCACTCAACCGATTTCAATAAAACTTTTGGTGGTATGTAGGCAACCATAACAGGCTTCCAAATGTGTAAAAAAATATATAGCGTGCAATTTGAAAAAGTAAATCACGTTGGCGTTGCACATTTTTGGGACATCCTGTATTATCAAAATTTCTTGAAATGTACCTTGAAGTACTGGGTAAGCTTGCAAAATGTCAAACTCTTAGCTTAATTAGTAACTGAGCTACAGAAGACGGGAGCTGAGCTGCAGGACCCTGTATGTATAATAGAGTTCATCTGGAGACACACAGTATTTTATTTAAAAACAAAAACTTACAGTCAATAATCAATGTAAAATGAATTCAGTATCTGCCATCTGCTTCCTACTCGCAACAAAAGAGAAAATATTAATTCAAATTCAATATAAAGACTGTACAATTTTCCGGGTAATAATGATTATTTTATATTTGTATTGGTTCTTGATGATTATGCGTCGACAGAGAAACACCGAACAAAAAATTTCAGGCCTAGCTTGAAAAATTATAAAATGGTATATAGATATTAAAAAATCTTCTTCTACGAGTGTTTAAAAAGATCATATTAATGTAGTGTATAACGCTATTAGTGTACATCATTTTGAATTAAAAACAAATTATTATTGGTTATTCCAGTCATACATACGCAGTCTAAAACTTACCACGATAATATTTCGTTGGTAATATGGCGTAGTGCTCGAAAACAATTTTTTGTGGGCATAAGAATGTATTTTTCTGTGGAACGTTATTCGACGTTATTTAGGTGTGAACCGAATGTTTTTTCTGCGTTTCGCAAACTTAAACGCTTTTTCTCGAGTATAATGTTTTCAACTGTATATCTGGACGGCACATATCAGTTTAAAAATATTTTATTAAGTCGACTTCTTATTGATATTGTGCAGTTGATAAATTATTCATGCGTATTTTACTTTAAATAAGGAAAATGAAAATACACAACACACCATCTGACAACGATGTAAGCAAATAGTACCCTTTAATACTGATTCCTCCCGCGAACATATAGTTTTGTGGAATCCTCAATCTAACTTCACCAAACTTTGTCTGATTGATGTCGGATAAATTGCATGTTAAAGAATTTTAGCCGTAAGACCCTTTTCTTCGAAGCCGGTCACATATACAAATGTAATTTATTGAAAAACAAGTGAATACCTAATTGCACGGATACAACCTAAATGTTTCTTTTTCATCATGCTTAAATGCATATATCATGTATAAACTACTGAAATGCTATTATTCACACTGGACGTGGATGACGTGAACGTTGTTTTGAACCACGGTACTTAGAACTACATATATATTATGGTTCTGAGCCAACATGTCACCAGTGACATTTGGTAATCTATGGAATTGGGATTATTTGTTATCTAATGAATATTAAATAAAACTATATCGCACAAACGACGTAGCTGTACAAATTGTCAAAGGTTCTGAGGTCGCTAGTTGTGGAATGAGATAATCATGTGTGATTGATGATAAGATTTAATTATAATAACACTACCGCCACCTCAACGTTGGAACCGAACACCGGAAGTAAAGAATAGTGAAATACGGACACACCTGTGCATATTCCAGTGATTACGAAGTGACAAGTCTGTCGGCTGTAGTTTGAAATCAGTTTATAAATGAAATTACATATTCAACATCCTGTGGAACTATCTCACGTATACCAGTTATTGTTTGGTGATGGCAGCGACATGGCTGGACACGTCAAGCCGACAGAGTGCGCCGTGCCGCACATACATATTAAATAATAAAAATTTCCTGTGCAGGTGAGATTGTCCGACCAGCGCAGCGCTCCGGTGCATACAAAATGGCGGATTACGTACAAAACTGAACGGAAATTGTAATGTGTGATTATTAAGTTATTTTAATCGGTCGGAAATGGCGCTTGAAGTATAACAAACGAGCCGCGCATTCGACGGTTTTACAATATTTGCCTATAAATTACCGATCTTGTGAAATATATCGTCGAATGCTGCGAGTGTAAATCATCTAGGGGCGTAAATCATCGCTTCAATTGTTACCGATTTTTGGCAGAGCCATGCGACAGCGGCGGCTCGATTTTAATTAAAAAATTGCCGCCAATTAATAAATCAATTATCTTGGCCGTTATGGCTAGCCGCGGTCTATGCGATTTACAGCTTTAATGAAAACCGTGAACGAAAAATGCCACCGCGCCACCACGTAATGAACGATTTATCAATGCGCTGTTCAATTTTATTGTACGTATCACCAGAATTCAAATGCCAAATCTGTGTGCAATACTCGCAGCTGTGCTGTATGTTATATAATTTAATATTATTATTATTTCTTATTACTCAGTATATATGTTACGGTCATAGTGATAAATAGGTTATTATTAATAATAGCCAAGTGGCGAGGTTAAAGTGAAGAATTTATCACATGAACCGGCTATTATTAATAATTTCCAGCATGCTGTGGTCAATGTGATATATTTCAATTCGATATTGCATTAATAGAGCCTCAGATTTGGAATTCTGTTAACATCTACATAATCGCCACACAACGAATCTATTCACTGGATTTTCAGTGTTGGGCCTTTAGTGGCGTTAGTCCTGACTAACTTATTTAGAAACTAACTTATTTAGTTACTACTCATGACTAAAATAAGGAAGATTATCAAATCGAGACTAAAAAATGCCAATCCATACAAATTGCATGCACGAGTGTGTAACTCTTTGGGGCATGCTTATTTGCGCAATTCTTAAAAGCTAAGTAAAGCCTCAATTACATAGAGCGAGTTTACACGCTGCTAGTTGGCGACTTCACTAGTTGTCATGACGTTCGCAGATAGCTTACAAGCTGCGAGTAACGTTGTGAACATGATGACACTGGGCGCGTTTACTAGCAACTAGTGAATTCGCCAACTAGCAGCGTGTAAACTCGCTAAATGTAATTGAGGCTTCAGTAATAAATTAGAAACTCGGTTTGTATTATTCTGCCAGTGCATACGTACATAGTGCTTTTGTATTTTGCAATTCGTGGCAAGAAAAATTATTTTTATTTATAACTTATTATTTATTATCTTTTTAATACAAAACTTTCAAAAAATGTTTTATATTTAATTTTGACTGTGGGTAGTTTTTATGAGGTATTGTATGCCATTTTTGCGGAGTCTGTTCCAAAGATGCGGTCTTTGCAATCTGGTAGGACCTTTCCTCCATGGTTCTCTGGAGATGTTGTGCGTGCTCTCCGCCTAAAGGATTACTATAGACGGCATTATGAGCGAACCGCGAGCACTAGCGCTCTTTCTGAGTTTAAGCGCCTTCGCACTGTAGCTAAGCAGATGGTATCTGACGCTTATTCCAATTACTTACGCGGCATACAGGTTGACATTCGTACGGACCCAAGACGATTTTGGCAGTTTGTGAATGCGAGGCGCGGCGTTTCCCGGATTCCTGGGGAGATGCATGATGGTGACATAATCTATGAGACACCCCAGTCAATTGTTGATGCTTTCGCTGACGCCTTTTCAGGTGTATATTGCCAAGGATTGGGAGCTAGTCAGAGTGAGAATTTTAGCTACATGCCATCTGTGTCCATCACAGCGGTCTCCGAGAGTGAGGTGCTTAGGTGTATTGGTGAAATTGGTGGAGGAAATACGGCGGGCGACGACATGGTTCCTGGTTTTTTGATTCGCGACGCGAGGCATGTCTTTGTTGCACCTCTCCTACATATTTTCAATCTGTCCATAAGAAAATCAACGTTTCCCACTACGTGGAAAGTAGCCAGGATTACTCCAGTATTTAAAAAGGGGAACAAGTCGCAGATTGAAAATTATCGGCCGATTTCTATACTCTCCAATTATTCGAAGGTGTTCGAGCGTGTATTGTTTAATTTGATGTATTCCTCTGTTAAGCCGTATTTGTCTTCGAGTCAGCACGGGTTTGTTGCGGGCAGGTCGACAACTACGAACTTGTGCTCATTTACCCAGTATGTGTGTAGCGTTTTGGACGCTGGTGGGCAGGTCGATGCGCTGTACACGGATTTTTCTCGGGCGTTTGATACGATTGATCATGACATCTTGCTGGAGAAGTTGTGTAGTTTTGGTTTTGTCCCGTGTTTGCTGACCTTGGTCCGGTCGTACCTGAGCGGACGTAGGAGTTACGTGTACTTTAATGGTTATGGCTCGTGTAAGTTTGAGGCGGCGTCGGGAGTGCCACAGGGTTCCAACTTGGGTCCGCTGTTTTTCATAATCTTTGTTAATGACTTGATTGACTCTATCACCTGTCCTGTTCTGGCATATGCGGACGATTTGAAGATTTTTGCGGCCATACGAAGCGTTGAAGATGTCAGAGAGCTGCAGGTTAACCTCGACAGAATCCGGGATTGGTGCAACTTGTATCGTCTGAAATTGAATGTAGAGAAATGTGTATGCGTCACTTACACGAGAAGGAGAAATCCTGAAGTTGCTCAATATTGTGTTGGATCTTCGGTGCTGCGGAGAGAGCGATACTTTAAGGATTTGGGAGTGGTATTTGACGAGAAACTCACTTTTAATCAGCATATTGAGGATATTAGCTCGGCTGCTTCCAGGATGATGGGCTTTGTCTTCAGAACCACACGACTCTTTACGGACCCGCAATTGCTGAGAACGCTGTTCAGTGCCTTTATCCTGAGTCGCCTGGAATATGCGTCGTTGGTGTGGTATCCTGTAAATCTGACCCAGCAACTTGAGCTGGAACGCACGCAGAGGAGATTCTTAAAGTACCTCTCATTCAGACTCGATGGTGTCTATCCGGAGAGAGGCTGCAGTTACGAGGACCATCTGCAGCGTCATGGGATGGTGTCGTTGCTTGAACGGCGGGAGAAGTCCAGTGCTAGGTTTCTCGACAGGCTACTTGACGGGGGAGTCGACTGCTCCTCTCTGTTGTCATGCGTGCTCTTCAATGTTCCCCGAACGACGACGAGGCACCCTGCGCGATTCTACATGCCGACAGCACGAACCAATATCATGCTAAGATCGCCCATCTACCATATGTCTAGAAACTTGGAGAAATATCACCACGATGATTGATTTTTGTCATTATAGCGCTGTAGCCTATTAGTTTGCCTATTTTTTTGAAGTGTTGCATTATGTTTTGTTTATAAACTATAAGTTTCTTTTTTTCTGTATATTATCCTGTAATTGGGGAAACCTGTAGGGTAATAAAGATTATTATTATTATTATTATTATTATTGAATACAAAAGTCCTTCTAGACCTTTATTTCTTTTGTGGTAGTACAACAATTACACCATTAATATTGTAAACATAAAGCAAGATAAAGTTTGTAACAATAGGACCTCATCTTCTTTTGTTTTGTTCACAAATGTGAACTGTTCCTGTATTTTATTTTTATTTTATTATTTACTACGAATATTGTTTATTTTTGATTTGTAAATGCACAAATGTGATACAGATTTTATTTGAGTTACCTACTGTTAATTTTATTTATTAAGAATATATTTTATTTTTAAACTGATTCCTGGACTTGAGAATTATTTTGTGTGTTTGTTACTGTTATATATTTTTTTTCATATATCTAAATAAAAAATGTATTTGTCTTTCTTTTTGTTGGTGATAACCACTTTTATAATAACCGCCTTATAAAACATTATATACGTCAGATGTTAGATATGCCTACGGTAGGCATGGCATAGGTAATGGACAACCTAATGTAGGGAGATTGGGGCAAGTTGTTACAATGTTTAATCATTTATTTATAAAATAGTACTTTATTGTCAAACACCAAAAGTAAAAATACCGTTGAACAGAACCATACAAAAATGTTAGTTAGCATCATTTGTGCGGTGCAATTTATGTAAAAACATCTATGTAAACTAGTCTCGCCTATTCTTGCATGTATTTTCATGAAAATACAATATTGAAAAAATTATTATTAAATGCGCAAAATTTCAAGACAATTGGGATTTGAGAATTTACTTAATAAATTGTAATTGTATATTTACAAAAAACTACCCACATGCATTAAAAATGGGTGCTATCGATAATAAAATGGTTAACTTTTTTAACACTCTGTATAAAATGTTCTTTTTCGTCATTGAGTCGTCCTTGGATGTATACAAAATATCATTACCAATTATATCCAGTAGTTTCTAAAGTACAAGAGAGACAAAAGAAAACATTCTGTATTATCAATGGTTTGTATTATTCGTAATTTTGGTCATTGGGCTAGCCGTACTAATGATTTGCGTCGAGTAAATAAATATAATAGCTTACATAGTAATCAAAATAACTTAGCTAACTTCTTTGAAGACTGTATACAAAAGATCTTTTGTAAAAAGTAACGTTTTTATCACTTTTACCGTGCCCGTTAGGAAATTATTAATAATAGCCGGTCCATGTGATTATTTAAGTGTTTCTAATCACATTGACCACATGATGCGGTTATTATTAATAATAGCCGGTAATTATTAATACAAACCACATTTATCACTTTAACCGTAACATATATATGATTGACTCCATCCAATTTTCCTTCCTGAGTTTGTTGTTTTTAATTTAAATTGTTTTTATTTCTCGACCGCAAAGGGATGTCAGATTAACGCTTTAAATATGACATGCCCCACTTTTAGAGGATTTTAGATAAAGGGTGCTTTTAAAAGCAGTTTAAATAAATTATTATAATACCTTAAGTACGGTATACAATATTTAAATTGTGACCAACTGAGATTTAGATTAGAATTGTGATTCAAAATCAATAGTGATTAAAATTCATTATAGTTGACCGTGTAGCGTACTGCCTCAAATATACACTCATACGTCTGTTCGTGATGGTCCTGAAGAAATGTTTTTTCTGTATCACGAGTGTCTTTTTCATTTGCGGTGCTCTGATAGGGGCTACGCCGTTCACCACGTTGTGCACGTGCATCAAACAGAAAACTAAATTAAAAATCAGTTGGACGTTTACTATTCTGAGTTTTGGATTTACTTCACTCCGTCTGTTGATAGCCATTCATGACGCACATATACTAATAAGCGATGGATTTTTGCTGGATTTTGAAACGGTAATTCAACTGATATTTGATTTTATTATAGTTGGTGAGGCCGTTACAGCGTTGTCAATAATGAAAAATATAAATATCATGAAGGTATTTCTTAACAATACTGCAATGTTGATTGACTATTATAAGTATCTTTCAAACTGGTCGAATATTGAAGAGAAGATGTTGCAAGATAATTATTGGCAAATAAGATTATGGCGCCCAGCTACAATGAACGCGTCCGTGTTATTTGCCTTCTATATATTTGGAGGGTGTCAATTTATGACACTAATGTTGTCTATGAGTACACTAGTTCTCGCCCAATATATAATGACTGTAACTGCAATAATCCAGATTAATATAGGCGCATTGAAGTGTTGCTATGGAGATATAATGACATGTTTGAACCTGGAATCTAACGGTAAAATGAATATGAGAATTAATACGTACAAAAGGTTACAAAGACTCATCGATTACCAGAAATGTGTAATAATGCACTATAACGTATTATCTACAATTACCAGCGCCGGAATGTTACTTTATAGAGTGCATTTAACGACTACTTGCACAGCTGTTGTAACTACAATTGTATTATCAATCACCCTCAATCCAGTCATGGAGATATCTTCATCTCTTCTGATGCTTACATTTTGTACAACAACTCTTCTTTTACTGACTTTGTATTGTAGTTATACCGGGACGACAGCAATGGCAGCGGTATGTTTACAATATTTCGAATTTCCTTATTGGTACCTATTCATAAAAACTTTTCAGGGCGAAGACTTGCAAACATTTTTGTACCAATATCCAATATCTCGACTCGGAAAACCGGAAGCATTAATGGTGATATACAATTGGTTTCATTAAAATTACCTACTTTATTAACTTGCTGGGGTTTCAGGTTGAATCTATTCTGGAAACTTTAAACCACCGAATCCTAATTTTAAAACCTGGACATATAACCACACTGAGTGTGAAGCTGTTAGCAGAGGTAAAGATAGCATATATAAAATTTGTGATAATATCGTCAAATTTTGGTGATTTGGTAAAATGTTATTTTTTTATATGACTTTTGCAAAACGATAACCAAATTATTATCAAAATTGACTACATATTTGGACATTTTTAACATGCTTAATGTATTTATTTCAGACTGTACACAACGTGTTGGCTTATGTATTGGTAGCTATACAAATTTGGCTCACCGCCTCTAATGTCCCACAGAAGTAAACGGATGTTGATGTTATGATCACAATTGTACTGATTTTGTGATTATATGAATGTCACCTAGAACTTTATGGCTATAGTCTGAACACATTTCAGCAGCACACCGTCTGGTTTTATCTCAACGCATATTATGTAGCATTTAGTGCATTAATAGACGGCACAAACATCTCTTATCACAACAATGAACTAACAATGATAATTGACCAATTTAATTTATTCTGGTTACGCAAAATTTATGTTCATAGACCCTATTCACGATAAGAACATAGTAGTGGGGGGTGCAAACTGAGCCCAATTTACACTGGACAATATGCTGTCAATAGCGGCAAATTGAAAGGTTATGTCACGACAATGGTGTGCTATACCTCGCACCGCTGATTTGTCAATTAGCCATCGTTATGTAATGTAGTGCGTTATATTAAAACATTATATTAAGTCTGCTATCTTTTATTAAATATTAGTACACAATAAACACTTAATGATATCAATAAAGAATAACAAACAAAGAAATAAGACACTAAAAAAGGAATGAAATATGACTGTTTATTCTCGTATATCTCTACTAGCAGCAATTTGCTCCGACAGCGTCCAAAGCGTCCTCACACGTCTTCCGTTATATCACTGTTTAAAAAAGTAAAAGAAAACACGAAAAGTTTGTCATTTGATAAAAAGGAATTCCTTATTTCATTCGCTTGTAGATGGTTCAGTATCAGACCACAAATCTGATGATGATCCTGTATTGGTTGTTATAATAAACTCTTCCATAATATCTTCAACAATATTGTCCAGTTGATATAATTTGTTTTCTTCGTTGACTACATGTTTGATGCAAGCTTTCCACCGTTCCGAATTTGCAAGTTCCAAACCCTCAAGAAGCAGAGTTTTTACCCCCGGCAACTTAAATGGTCTATTGTTTGCGGCGACATGATGTTTAACTTGGGCCCAAATTAATTCAATTGGGTTTAAATCGCAGTGATATGGAGGCAATCGTAAGATTTTGCGACCACTTTCCTCCACTAATTGATCGATTACATAGTTGACTGGGTTATCACTTGTATACTTTTTTGCCATATCTAGAAGTTCTACTTTCAACATACTGTTATCTACGGTTACGCCTTTTGACATAAGCCATTCTATTAATGCCCCTTTTCGCCAAGAGTTGTTTGGTACTTTATCCATCTTCACGGAATGGTAAGGAGCATTATCCATTACAGTTACACATCCAGGCTCAAGTCGTGGCAACATATTTCTCATCCATTCCATGAAGACGTCGCTGTTCATGTCTTAGTGGTAGTCGCCAGTCTTTTTTTATTCAAATAACAGAAGGCCGTTATCTACAAAACCTGCTTCCGAGCCGATGTGTAGAACAATAAGACGTTTTCCTTTTCCAGAAGGATCTGTTATACCTCGTGATAACCCACGAACAAATGCTTGTCGAGCGCTTGTTATAGTGGTATCTTTCCAGACCTTTGGTTTTGTGTGACCAGCATTAACCCATGTCTCATCTAAGTAATAGATTTTTTTTCCATTGAGCGATACTGTCTAATACTGGTCAAATATCTTCGTCTCCATAAAACAATATCCTGTCTTTCAATTAAAATACTTTTCCTGCTTCGGTTCTCCCATTTAAATCCCAACATACGCAATATTTTCCACAAAGTTGTTCGATTCACCGTAGGTATGAAGTCATCTGCTTCAATAGCCTATACAAATTTCCACTTAAATTCAATATTACATAAATAATCATATCATTACCGTTAATACTTTGGAAATAGTTGGTAATTCATTGTTAAAATAGAAAGAATGAACATGTCGCCTAATTGCATTTTTCTGTAATTCATCCAATTTGTCGTAAGTCTTTTCCCGTTTACGTTTTTTTGTTGGAGAACGTAATACTCCAGAAGTGCCCTTTTCCTTTACAATGGCCCACATTGTTGATTCTCCAATACCTACAAGCTTCGAAGCTAATTTTACAGAAGCTGACTTCGAATTTCCAGGTTCACGACTGTACTCGAGATATGCATTGTAGGCCATCAGCCGTTGTCCACTGCGAATGGGCTTTCCTTGCGGATTTTTTGACGAACCAGCCTGCATTCTCTCATCCATATTAGCACTATTAAATATCATCGTAAAACATTAACAACAAATATTATTGGCAATATTAAGATTACCTGTTACAATGTTAATATAGTGTGGAGTTCTAAAAAGAACTTAGTTTTATTTGAATCGTTTGTTAGACTGCAAAATATTCCGAACACAACAACTAGAACACAACGAAAATCTTGAATCTGACGCAAATGACATGACGTTTCAAAATTCAAGTGACATACGCGCGTTGGCTGGTGTAAATTTGGTTAAACTTTCAGCCAATCACAAGCCGCAAATTATAGCCCTATCTTATCCAACGCTTTATTCTTAAAGTGAATAGAGTATAGTACTTTTCGGTATGTTTTTACGTAATTGTCCATTTTTTTTTATTGAAATTGAAAATAACACTTTGATTCAAAGAAGGGCTGTGGAGTCGGTAAAAACTTTCGACTCCAACTCCAGATAATTTTCGTAGTCCGACTCCAACTCCTACTGCGGCAAAATTTTATTTGTTTCCAACGAATAATATAATATAATTTTGTATGAATGTCTCCATGAACTTCCTACATTATTCCTACATTCAACAAAAATATACGGTCCTATTGCACAATCTCATTAGCTATTTAAAATTTCTTCTTTAAATTTCTTTTTTACTTTATCATACGCAGTATGTAAAGTATTGTAATCATGCCAAAAAAATTTTTTGAGATTTTAGCGGAAATATGTCTTTTTGGGTCCCCTGAACATTTTTGACCAAGGTACAAAAAAATGTCTGTGTGTGTGTGTGTATGTGTGTGTGTGTGTACCCGTTTTTGTGGAGACGATTCCGGAGAAACTACTAATGGTATCGGGACGAAACTTCATATTTAGAAGTTTTATAACCAAACTTAGAGCTGAAAAGCTTTCTGTTGAAAAGGGTCCAAAGGAACTGGTGGTTTACTCATAGCATTTTTCGAAGATTTTGCAAATGAGCCGCTATTTGTGTAATGTCGTCAAAATAGTTAAATAATAAATTAAAGGAGAGGAAATTTTCCATAATTTATGTATATGACATTTTTTGGTAGAATTTATAGTTTAGCCGCATGAGCAAATTCTATTTCATCGAGATCGGGCGTACTGCTTTAAAACTAGTAGCCAGGACATGTCAGATTATTTTGATTCTAATGACAGTAGCTAGTGTCAAACGCTAATGTCTTGAAAATGCTACTGTCAATATAGGCTGCGTTCGGATATTGAACACCGTTACACCTTTTACACCGAATAACACGTAAGTGTAATTTGGACGGTGTACCCGCTGTCAACGGAGTACAATATCCGAATGCAGCTTTAATCGAGATATTTGTCTAGTTCTACTAGTTTTATTTTAATGCAGACATAGCCGATCTCGATCAAATAGAATCTCATGCAGCTAAACTATTAATTTTATATATAGTATGATAAAGTCATGTGCCTGGCCACATCAGATTTTTTTTTATTTCTGACGGGTCACTTTTTTCTATCGTCTTTTGACCATCATTGTGGTCCTCCCGGTATAGTAAGATGCATATTTTGTTAAATACAAAGGGATGTGATACTTTTAATAAATTTGTTCAAGTGGCGAGAAAAATAGTCAATTTTGGTTAAAGTTTACAAAAGTTATCGAACATTAAAGCTAAAATTTCAACGTTTTACTAGTAAAGTTGTATCTTTTACAAACATTCAGATATTGGGGCGAAAAAAATTAAAAAAGTTGGGAGTTCATACTACTATGTTTTTCTTTGTAGATGATCGATCTATCAAGATTAGTTAGCGCATTGGCTTATGCATTGGTAGCTACACAAATCTGCTTCAATGAGTCACAGAAGTAAAAGCAGAATTTCTGATGTGGTCACAACCATGTCTTCGTGGTTATATACATAAAAAAATGGGGAGTACTGTTTTTTATTAGTCCGCAAAGAGATCAAAATTCATTTAAAACATAATGATTTAGTCGTTTTAGTATTCGCTATTAAGATATAGATTTTTGATTTGACACATAATTTATACTTTATTTTTTGGTATTCTAAAAAAATTCCTACGTGCTGGAAATCAACGAATATTTGATTTGAGTTAGTAAGTCATATTGATGTAAAGTCACCCTATCATCATCGCAGGCCAGTGTAATCTATTGTAATATCTGAAGTGCAGCTGTTCGAAATAAATAAATAATCTAGATGGAGACCGTCTAAGACTTGATCTAAAATCAATAGTGATTAAAATTCATTATACTTCACAGTGTACGTACAGCCTCAAATACACACTCACATTCCTTTCAGAATGGTCCTGAAGAAATGTCTTTTCTGCACTGGAAGTGTCTTCTTTATTTTCGGAGCTCTTATAGGAGCTATACCATTCACCACGCTTTGCACATGCACGAAACAGAAAACTAAATTAAAAATTATTTGGACGTACACTATTCTGAGTTTGGGATTTACTCTACTCCGTCTGTTAATAGCCATTCATGACGTACACAGACTAATAGGCGAGGGATCTTTGCTGGATTTTGAGACGTTCATTCAACTGGTATTCGATTTTATTATTGGTGTTGAGGCTATTATGGCTTTGTCGGTAATGAAAAATATATTTATCATGAAGGCATTCCTACACAATACTGCCGTGTTGATTGAATATTACAAGTATATCTCAAACTGGTCGAATATTGAAGAGAAGATAGTGCATGATAATTATTGGCTAATAAGATTATGTTGGCTTCCTGCTACCATAAACGCAACCACAGTATTTGCCTTCTACGTATCAGGAGGGTATCAATTTATGACACTAATGTTATCTATAAGTATACTGGTCCTAACCCAATACATTGTGACTGTAATCGTTATAATGCAAGTACATATAAACGCATTGAAGTGTTGCTATAGAGATATAATAACCTGTTTGGGCCTGGAGACTAACGGTAAAATGAATATGAGAATAAATACGCACAAAAGGTTACAGAGACTCCTCAATTACCAGATGTGTGTAGTAAAGAACTATAACGTATTGTGTAAAATCACTAGTACGTGTATGTTAATTTGTAAAGTGAAATTAATGACTATCACCACAGCTACTGTAACTGTAATTGTATTATCAATCACATTCGATCTAACAATAATGATGTCACCATCCCTTCTGATGCTTGAATTTTGTGCAATAACTATCTTTTTAATGATTTGGTATGGATGCTTTACCGGGACGACTGCAATGTCAGCGGTATGCCTTCCACAGTTGTTACGATTTCCTAATTGGAACATCTTCTATATATAGGTATTCCTTCTATATACTTTCAGGGCGAAGACTTGCAAACATTTTTGTATCGATATCCTGTGTCTAGACTCGGGAAGCAGGAAGCATTAATGGTGATATGCAATTCTTTTCGGTAAAATTTCATTAGATGTTAACATATTCGGCTTGTAGGTTGAAACAATTTTAGAAACAGTAAACTACAGGATCCTAGTTTTAAAACCTGGTTATTTATCAACACTGTCTGTGAAGTTGTTTGCAGAGGTAATCATAGCGTGCATTGTCATTAACGACGGTGATCTTCGATAATTTGGCAAAACAAAAACCAAATTATTGTTAAGGCATCGAAATAGATTACATATTTCGACATTTTGAACATGTTCCGTTCATCGTCAATGTGTTTTGTTTCAGACTGTACATAACATATTTTCTTATGTATTGGTAGCCATACAAATCTGTCTTAACGCATTGAACGTCTCACAGGAGTAAAAGAAGAGTTTCTTATGTTGTGATCACAACTATGATGTTTTTGTGGTTATGTAATTGTCACCTAGACCTTGCTCATTATTATATGAACGTATTTCGACAGCACATCGACTGTTTTTATCTCTACGTGGATTTGTAACACTAATACCCGTATTCATGAAGAATCATATGACCGTTTGTTACGTAACTGCTTGTTATAGTTTGACGATCGTTTTAAATGTTATAGTAAATTCAAAATTTATGTATTTGGCAGTATTGCGGTTGGTTGTACGTGTCACTATGTTTTGTGAATACGGTCAATAATGTATTAATATATAGCACAAGTAGCTCTTATTACAACAATAAACTAACAAAAAACAATTAACCAATTCATAATCTGCTTACCTAAAATTTATATACATAGATAGTATTTTTACACCTCTTTTCGTGCAATTTTACAATTTATTTGGTTAAAATTGTCTACTTCTGCACAAGTCTCAAAGTCGCTTTATTATTGTAATAATGCAGAGAAACAATGTAATCATTCGCACCACTCCACAGTGTAGGTATGACAAATTGTTTGTATGTAATTAAAAAAAAATAAAAGCACGTTTGCCACTAACTTCTTGTTCAATATACATAAATATTAGTAGAAAGCCGCAATTTATACGCTGGTGGTCGGCTGATGGGTGGGGGTAAATGTTTTTTGATAAAATGTTGCATAACGTTGTTCTATACTTCAAATCATAGGTAGGTATATTTTTCCAATTTGAAAACTTTATAATCTATTTGAATACCTTAATATTGCAGTTGTTCTATATTAACAAATTATCCAAATTGTTACAAGCCGAGATTTGATCAAAAGGCAAAAGTGATTAAAATTTATTATACTTTATTAGTCTCCCAAGGAGGCAGCTACAACAATCTCTAAAGAACCACCTACGCAATGTACCACCTTATTCCATCCAGGAGTTTATTACATCATTGAAAGAAGTGACCAGTGTTATCCGATTTCCCAAACCGTGTGATGATATGTATTGATTTTGTTTAATTTTCTCATGGAATTTAATGTATTGGTAGCTATCCAAATCTATCTAAGAGCCGTAGATGTCTCACAGAAGTAAAATCACTGTTTCTGATGTTGTGGACTGTGGATGAATATAATCTGCATGCAATTCAGTAGAGCACCGCGTGTCTTATCTCTAAGTATATTATATAACATTTAATGCATTAATTAATAGCACAAGCATCCCTTATTATAACAATCAACAAGCGACCAATTCATTATCTAATAATGTAATCATTCTCACCGCACACATGCCAGTAATATAGGTACGTCAAATTGTTTACACTTTACAATTTTGTACAAAATTTGAAAAAATAAATGCACGTTTGCCACCAGCTCCTTCTTGCAGCATTCGTTAATACTAACTGTTATTGGAAAACCATCTTAGTGTGTTTATTCCTTCACTCTACATTGTAAATGCATTATTTTTCGTAATTATTTCCTCAATATTTCATACAAATCAGCGTTAAAAAGTGAATCACAAAAAGTCCCGCCAAAACGATACTTTCTGTTGTGTGACGTCACACGATAGTAGATGTCAAATCGGCCCATATGGTCTGTCAGCATCGGCATCGTCGCCGTTTGGTAATTGCGTTGTATGATGTGTTGTTTTCACAATTTCTACATAAAAATGGGTTATAAATGGTGTATAAATCCACAATGCAGAAATACGTCAATAAAAACTCCGGATAAACTATTTGTAGCTGTTCCGCAAGATTTGAAACTGCGAAGAAAGTGGTTGGCTCGTAGAAATCCAAATGAAATAAATAGCGGCCAATACAAGTGTTTTTTGTTGTGAAGATTACTTCGACATACGTCAAACTGACTAGAATAAGTTATCTATCGCATTTTCGAACCAGGTATTATCTGATCTGACAGCTTAAGGTTAGGGCTAACCTAACCTACAAAGTTATGCTTACATAGGGTTACCAGACGTCCTCTTTTAACAGGACAAGTCCTCTTTTTTAGGGGTCATGTCCGCCTCCGGTATCCTTTTTCGATTTTCCCCGGAATGTCCTCTTTTTTAACAAAAGCATAAAAAAACTGGACAAAAAAAAGGTAATGTATAGTGTCATTCCACAATTAATTATTTTCTAGGGCGCATTGAGAGAAGCGGCGTAAAAAACTTAAACAACCTTTTTAGGAAGTGAATATCCGCAAAAACAATACTGTCGGAGCAATGTTCTCACGAACAGTTTCTGAGAATTATCCATTTCTTCGTTCATTTCTTATATGCACTGTTCAGTGCTTGCAATTTTGGGATATTTGTGTTTTTAGGGAAATATTTTAAAGATTTTGAAGTAGTAATAATTACTATTAATTGAACGGAGATATTATTTTTCCTTGTACTAATTTTCTCTTTGACTTCTGATTTCTGAATGTATATTGAAATTTGTAAGTGATGACTATAATAACCATTTTCAAGTTATGTTTTTTTACGAGGAGTACCAATATACATATTTTTTGCAATTTTAATTAGTTCATTACTTTAAATGATCCTTTGATATTTGTGTCCCTGTTATTATTTCTTAACGAATTTATTTCAAAATTGTAAAATTTGATGGTTTAATAGCATTCTTCCAATTAAAATGTTTCTGAGAATCCTATAATACAGGCGTTTCTCTTTTATTAGATCTGTTTGGATTACGTATGTAACCAAACAAGTAACAATAAGATATATGAACAAATATTAGCTTTCATCTCTTTTTCGAATTTCAAAATCACGGTTAGATGTTTGATATTTTGGTACTTGCTTAAAGTACAAGAAAATTTTAAAAAAATTAAATACTCAATGTACTGAAACTTTAAATTTGAATTTTTAGAGTAAAAATGCCAAAAAGGGAATGTAAACTTAATGAGGAACTACAAAAGCAGTATAAAATGTTGAAAGCTGTCGAAGACAAGAGCAACGTGTTTTGTCCAACATGCAAAATTTTATTTTCTATTGCAAACAAAGGCAAATCGGATATAGAACAACATTTGAGAACTCAGAAGCACAAACTTATGATACAAGCAGCAGCCGGAAGCAGCAAAGTAAAATGTTGTTGTGAACTGGTTAACATACATGGCTAAAGGAATAAAAAGTTCGGTATGATTTTATCTGACTATGTTTCCATCGACAAACACCCCCCCCCCCTTCCTGCTTTCGAAAATTTCGGTGTCCTCGTTTTTACTCGAAGAAATATGGTAACCCTATGCTTACATGGCACTTTAGTGCTATTAAATTCAAACGCGAGAAGCATAAGAGCGCGTTCGGATAATCGGGTAGGGTACGGTGAGAATGACGCGCTGCATAATAGTCGGACTAACGTCATACGGCGTTTATCTGCATATAAGAGAGAGACAGCCGACCCAGGTTATCTGAGCATTGCTCTCCCCATACCCTGACAAACCGAACGCGCTCTAAGCGTACTAACGAATGACGTCACTGGAGACTGAGCCAATTACAGAGCGTTTTCAATCACGTGATAGGACGTGAATAAAATTCAATTTTAATTTTGGTTTTTAATAGAAATAAAGCATATTTTTTTTGAAAAGTAATAACAGATAGTTTTCTTAAACTGTAATCTATTAAGTTGACTATAATACAAGCCATATTTTTAATACAGTCAAATACCCTATTTTAGAGAATCTAGTTATTCATGGGTCACTTACACTGCGCATTTAAAGAACTCATGGCTGGAATTGTTCAAGATCCTAATTGAAGTGGTCGCCATGAGTCGTCGATCCTGGGTCGGAGGTATCCTCTTCTTCGTAATGCTTAGTTATGGCGAGTCCGCTATCTGATATTGGCGGCCCTGTTGCAAATGAGGTGTCTTCCGCCGAATAACCCGACTCGTTTCTATTCATGTTATCCGTTATTGGACTATTTTCCATTTTAAATGTGGCGGTCGAGATGGTATCGGGCGCCCTACCGTCTCCTCTTGTTATTAATGTAGTCTGCTCCTCGCCGACCGGTGTCCCAGTTGTTGTCTCCTCAGCACCCAATTTATTAACTTCGGTGTCGTTCAACGACGATCCGACCATCATGTGCCGCATCGCTTGTTCGAAAAGATTCGCCATTCTGCCCCCATCGCAGTGCTGTTCGTCGTCCCCCAATAAGCAGTCCACCACTCTGTCGCAGCGTCTCTTTTTCGGCAAACACTTATCGGTAGCTTTGCATTGGAAGCCGGGGCATTTATGCAGTGGTGTACGGATTGGTACCATGTTCGAACCTGACACAAAAATGAATAAAACATGTTAATTAATTGTATTTGAGTTGCATTCAAAATGATTCTATTATAGATAGAGTTTTAAATGATTCTACAATAGTGACGGTTGGAAAATTAACCTCTCAGAGAAATCAAATCGGTACTATTAGATATGAAATGGCAACATTCATTCCCAAAAAATACACACAAACTATCAAAAGATGGATATAGCAAAATATCTGTAAAACTACAGAAAATGCAGCAAAAGTAACGGTAAATACTGTAAAACTATAGCAAGTCATATGTAATAGATCACAGAAGAAAATGCTGTACAAAGAGAATTTGTAAAAACAATTTAATTGTAAAATAGTACCTATATTGAGTAAGGTGCTTCCTAATTTATCAAAATCAAGTTTCGCCACCTCTTCAAAATGTTATATGACCTAAAAACAACTGCAGTATTTTTTTTCACAATTTTAAAAAGTATTTAGAGGTCGCTTAGGCTGTAAATGTTATGAAAAAACAATTAACTTTTGCAATAAAAAAACAAAAACATTATTTCCATTTTTTTACTACCATCAATTTGCCTACCTCAATTAATAGCTTAAAAAAACACAATCCATAAACTTTGTAGTGTAGATATCTGAATATATTACAAATCTCCAATTACTTAATTTGTTAAAAATACAACACTTGAAATTAATGTTTACACTGGCAGACAATCAATGCGCAGTGTGCATTTTCGTAGAATTTTGATCTGAAACAAAAATTGTGAGTTGAGCCTAGTTTTTGAGAAAATCAGTAAAAAAACTTTTTTTTTTGTTAAGGTCATTTAGTTTTTGGAAATCTGTAAAATATTCTGATAAATAAATTCAAAAGTTTACCCATTATTTTTGTTTTAAATACCCCATTCCCATTTCCTTGAGATTTCTAAAAAGAAGTTTTTCAAAACTTAAAATAAAATAACAATTGAAAATTAATGATTTAGAAGCGCTGTTTGTCGTATAAGTTAGCCGCCGGCTGTCAAAGTAAACGACGCAAACTGAAATGAACGCCGCAAAGGCACCGACATCCGGTCCGGAATGCCCACGTCAACCGTCCATAAACAACTCGCGCAGACTACAATGCAGACGTGCGGCCCAAATCGTGGGACACATTTAAAAATCAACAGTACGCATTGAATAAAACATTAGACGCCGTCGTCTGATTGCAATTGCTGTCCGAATGACAGCTAACACCGAAAGACGAAATGGTGACGCGAGGGCCGACATTACCCGGCCAATGTACCAACGCAATTATCGGTCATATACAGGGTGTTATCACACCGCGTCTCAGCCACGTCAGATAAAGCGGTTGTTATACAGGATGAGTCACTAGTCACTGTTGTCGATACTGCATTTTTCTTAAGGCTCCGTTCCAGTGGCGGCTAGTAGCTAATATTAGTGGGGGTGCTGTTCCAGAAATGTTTTTGTCATTGTTTTAAAAAATATTGTGTTAAAGGGAAAAAAAGTATAAAAAGAAAATTTATTCAGAAACTTGATGAAATCGTAAAAGAATTTAGGGAATAAAAACGGATTTCTTATTTACTTTACATAAGCTGGTACAGTTACATTAATACATAAATGTTTTTCATAAATGTAAAAAATACATTTTCAAAAAACTACGCTTTAACAAAATGTAGGTACTAAAAATTAAAAATATTCAATTTTTAATGTTTCATGCATTGTCACCAGAAATCGTCTACATGCAAAAATTGAAGTCGATTGGACAATGGGAAGTAGGTAAAATATCGATTACAAGATTTATACATAACAAACAAGTGAAGTTAAGGTAAGCTTAGTAGTTTTTCAACATTTTCAATTGATTTTCTTTGAGATTTTTAAATGGTAGTTACGTGTATATTATTTGAAGTGCTATGTCCGTGAAGATCTTTTTAATTTATATTGGGTATATGCTACATCTGTGTTTACTAGTTTTTGTTATATATGCCTTTTAAAGAGAAGTATCTACGCTATAATAGTATATTAATATTGCTCTGTATACAGTGTATTGTATTTTGGGTAGTTTGATGTAAAACATTTAAAGACGTGAAGTACGTTTTGCCATTTTTGCAAACACACAACGAACGAACCCAGAACCGTAGAAACATTCTCGTTTGAAAATTTGTTCACTTGTGAAAATTTTTCGCAGAAGTTTTATTGTAGTGTTATGTGCGGCCACAGGAAAAAAATTAACAATAAACGCTAAAACCTAACTTGATGAGTAACGTTTCAGGACGGATTTGTATTCAGTAGAAAAAACAACCAACAATATCTACTTACCCGTCATTGTGAATTGATTCAAAATGGGTAATTTTTCCACTTTCTAGCCCGGAGTCGTATTCAACGAAAATAAATCTGTCTAAACAACCTCATTTGATAAACCCATCTTCCGCAGAGTTATAAAATTTTCCCAAATTTTAATTGCCTCTTTTATTCAAATATTTTTCCATGTAATGTTATTATATTGTATTTTTTTGTTAAAATAATGTAGATATATTATATACTGTTCAATACTCTAAAGTCTAAACGCACTGTATACAGGAATGAATCAAAAAACGGTAGGGATCTGAAATTTTGGAATCAGAAATTAAAATCAAACTACTGCAAGACAATGTCATAAAAATATTTTCTTTAATTCGTGTGTTTTCACAAGCTGTCAACTTGTGCTTCGATATGGAATTAAAGAAAAAAATATAACACCGAAATTAAAATCAGGTCATTTTTACTTAGAGTTATTATGCTTTCATAGCCTGCTATTAATTGTTTAAATTTTCTGTAAAAAAAGTAACGATATTGTACTTTTAATTCAACAGAAGCCGAATATTTATTATAGTGTATATAATATAATAGATACGATATGGGGATATGGGGGTTTAGGTTAAGTAGTAAGTTTATGTCGTAATATGGTAAGGTATTCGGTACCTATAATGAATTGTATGTTAATAGTTAATTAAGCAAAAAGAACCACAGGAACATGCTATTGGAAAAGCACCACCATTTTTGGAATTGTATTATACACGTGGTCAATTCACATAGTAAACACTTGTTTTCGTTTCTTCGAAATGGTTCCTTTTTATTAGTAACATAATAAGATGTTATTTTTATTTTAAAGGGAATTTTCTTATTATTTATGTACATCTAAGTTTCCATTGTCGCCACTGTGGTCGCTGCTGCGTTCGAAATTCGGTGAGAGCGCCCGTCGCGGAACCCTAATTGAAATATAATTATTCCATGGTCGCGCCGCCGCTGTTAAAATGCTAATTTACGACCCTATCCATCGCCGGCTGGCATTTACCATCCATTTCGGATTTCACAGACGTCAAGAGGAATTATTAACCCAAGCCCTGTCTATTAATTTTACTCCAGCTTGACGGATGAATCGTATTACGAGCGACTCGACTCCAGCATTTTGATATCGAAGGTTACAACATTACAAGTACAGATACTACTATTATATGTTAAAAATTATTAATAATACGATTCTTTCCCTTCTAACTAAATTATCATTCTCATTCTTTCGTTGCAAGTCACCTAAAATCACCTAATATTTTTAAAGCCAGTGTTTTTTGTAAATAAATAAATGTTTGTATGTTTGTTACGGGACGTTGCACACACAAAGCCAAGGGTTCAACTTCAAGTTCCCGAGGCCTAACGACCTACATCCACAACGTAGATGTTACCTGCAAATTATTAAACTAATAAAAGCGTTCTAAACTATAAACTAACCTTATTGTTGGCAACAACTAGACAAAATGTATCAAATTCTTCTACTGTATTTTACTTGAACCTCGAGAAACAATTGTGCAATAATATGTCTAATTTTACTACCATTATTAGTTCAAGATTTATGAGCAATCTCGGTGTTTGCCTCCCTCTAAGACAAAAGTTATAATCATTATAATTTATGATAATCCAAAAAAACGTTTACATTATTTAAATCTTTTGTCTACTCTAAGGGGATGGCAAACGCCAAAGTAATATTTGAAGAGTTTTGTTGTTTGGGCGATTCTAGAAACTGAGATAAAACCATGTTTTAAATCACCCGAAAAACATGTTTTAAATAAGGAATAAAAATTGTTTTAAACATGCTTTAAATCACGCAATTGTTTTATTTGTCAACATTTTGATGATGTCTTTTCATACCTCCTCAATGGAGTTAAATCTGTTTTTTTTTATTTTGTCTTCACACTTGTTGAGAATGTTGAGGCACGGACCATCAGCAATACATATCTAATTATGTACTACAGGAGAAACACCGCTTTGTGTGTTTATTGTAGTTACATGCTATCACTGAATGTATTATTATATTTTATAAAGAACTTTTTTTTTTCAATACAATATTTAAATAATTTTTGATGTTTTAATTGATCCATGCATAAAAATCTTGAAGACCAGCGCTGATTAAATAATTAAATATCTTGTTCAAATTTCGGTAGTTTAAAACACATGTTGTAAACATTTAAACAAACTGTTTTAAACATGTTTGAAACAAAATATTTGTTTTAAAACATGTTTAAAACAAAGTGTTTTAAACATTTAAAATAAACTGTTTTAAAACAAGTGTAGCAACCCTGGATAAAACATAAAACATTTCAAGTATAAAATTTCAACAATAGAAGTTAAAACGTATATTGATACGAGATTATAGAGACGAGTATTGAGCGTAATATAAGCGTTACGAAAGAACGTAGTGGTTGAACAGTTGTCAATGATGGGTCCTAAATAAATCCAGTACATAACTCGTGGCGAAGAATAAGCAGTGGCTTGGGATATAAGCGGGGCATTATTATATCGTGGGCATTTTCGTAATATTTCATCAGGAACAAAGGCCCCGGTTGGAAAAAAGGCCGGCCGGCGATATTATGTTTTTATAGTACATTGTGTCCGAGAAATTTATTTTATGGGCCCGACATAGTCGGGATTAGTTCAGCGCTATAAGTTATCGTCGGTTCCTTCTGATGTGAAAACCAGTAGCGGCCGGACGTCAGGTAGCAGAGACGGCAATTGTTTAACATTTTCTCGAAACATTCTCGGGACCGCGCGGCTGTGTCTACGGCCAACGTGATTTATGACCACCGCTGATCTTATCCTGCATCTCAGACAAGATCCACAACAAATGATCTACACTTTAAATTTAATTGTTTTCTTTCGAAGCCGTGGCTGGGTTCCCATTATGGCACTAGATTACGAAACTCATAATTAATCCTAGAGCGGTTCCTTCGTATATCTTCCTGACAGGTTTTATCTTCACTTCTTTTTACAAAAATGTGTTTATTTGCATTCACAAATGTTTCACGCGTTGGTGTTTTAAATAGTTGTTGTATTGCATACGTTGGAATATTTCTTCAGTCTGATAAGTTATGGGCCTCAATACCTTTGTATTCGCAGAATGTTTTCATGGAAATCTAGGACGATTTCAATAATGCTTAACTGATAAGAAATGTCAAGTTAGACAAAATTCTTGAGTTATAATATAACATAGAAAAATCTGTGGCGACACATACGCATAAGAAGCTGAAATATCTTACGTCGATTCATATGTTCATTTCAAAACTTCACACTTTGAATAACTTTAGTTATATAAATGGAACAATATTTAAGGCTAAGTAGAGGTTTGTTCAACTATTATTTTATTAGTATATACCACCCCTCGATCGCAAGAACATTCAGTTATTGATCATTGAAATTATAGCTGCCTATCTATTCTAATTTATTCAAGAGATTTTTTAAAGCTTTGTGTTGAAAAGAGTCCAAAGGAACTGGAGTTTTAGTCTTAGCATTTTTGAAAGATTTTGTAAATAAGCCGGCATTTCTGGAATTTCGTCGAAATAGTTAAATAATAAATTAAGGTAGAGGAAATTCTGAATAATTTATGACTATGACATTTTTTGGTACAATCAATAGTTTAGCTGCATGAGCAAATTCTATTTCATCGAGATCGGTCGTACTGCATTAAAACTAGTAGCCAGGATGTGTGAGACATTTTGATTCTAATGACAGTAGGTAGTGTCAAACGCTAATGTTTGACACTACTAGTTTTATTTTAACGCAGACATGGCCGATCTAGATCAAATAGAATCTCATGCAGCTAAACTATTAATTTTGTATGTAGTATGATAAAGTCATGTGCCTGGCCACATCAGATTTTTTTTTATTCCTAATTGTTCCGTTGTTTTCCAACGCAATCTAGATTTGACGATAATTTCAATTTCTACTGTGATGTTTTAAAATCGATGTAGATAATTAGGTAAAAATGCATTTTAGGTATAGGACATTTTACACAACTTTGATCTGAAATTTTCTATAGAATTCCAATGTGCATTCATATGATAGGGTTGCCATTTGAAAATATCGACTTTTAGTACTTTTCTCAAGTCAAACTTTGGTCATATAATTTGAACAACTTGTATAACTTTTATATGTACTTTGTGTTATCTTCACAATAATTTTGACAAACCATTTTCTTCCAATGCTATCATTTTCCACAGATATCATTTTTTATTCGAAAAATTAAATATGTCAAAAACGACTCATAGATAGGGTGTGTAACATACAATTGACCTAACATTTAACAAGGATTTAAAATATTCTATACAATACAGGGTGTTCCATTTGAAAAATTGGACACCATTTCCGGTGAAACCGGAAGTAGCCAAAAATTCAAAATATGTTAGTTAAAAGATCGACAACATAAGGCCACAAATTTTCAATTCCTCATCTCATTTGCTTCTCCATATACTTCTAATGGCAGATCGTCGTGAAAGACTGTATAGTCTACTTTATTCAAGAGATTTTTTTAAATGTTAAATTTAGGTGCCTTTTGAGTTAATCTGTACGAGTTTGATTCATGTGTGATCACGAGCAAACTAGTTGGGGTATATTTACCCCTCGAACACAAAAACATTCAGTAATTAATTAATCATGGAAATTTTACATTATATTGTATAATGTATATAGTCTTTATGGTCTACTTTATTCAAGAGATTTTTTTGAAATGTTAGATTTAGGTGGCTTTTGAGTTAATCTGTACGAGTTTGATTCATGTGTGATTACGAGCAAACTAGTTGGGGTATATTTACCCCTCGAACACAAAAACATTCAGTAATTAATTAATCATGGAAATTATACATTATATTATATAATGTATATAGTCTTTATGGTCTACTTTATTCAAGATATTTTTTTAAATGTTAAATTTAGGTGCTTTTTGAGTTAATCTGTACGAGTTTGATTCATGTGTGATTACGAGCAAACTAGTTGGGGTATATTTACCCCTCGAACACAAAAACATTCAGTAATTAATTAATCATGGAACTTATACATTATATTATATAATGTATATAGTCTTTATGGTCTACTTTATTCAAGATATTTTTTTAAATGTTAAATTTAGGTGCCTTTTGAGTTAATCTGTACGAGTTTGATTCATGTGTGATTACGAGCAAACTAGTTGGGGTATATTTACCCCTCGAACACAAAAACATTCAGTAATTAATTAATCATGGAACTTATACATTATATTATATAATGTATATAGTCTTTATGGTCTACTTTATTCAAGAGATTTTTTTGAAATGTTAGATTTAGGTGGCTTTTGAGTTAATCTGTACGAGTTTGATTCATGTGTGATTACGAGCAAACTAGTTGGGGTATATTTACCCCTCGAACACAAAAACATTCAGTAATTAATTAATCATGGAAATTATACATTATATTATATAATGTATATAGTCTTTATGGTCTACTTTATTCAAGATATTTTTTTAAATGTTAAATTTAGGTGCTTTTTGAGTTAATCTGTACGAGTTTGATTCATGTGTGATTACGAGCAAACTAGTTGGGGTATATTTACCCCTCGAACACAAAAACATTCAGTAATTAATTAATCATGGAACTTATACATTATATTATATAATGTATATAGTCTTTATGGTCTACTTTATTCAAGATATTTTTTTAAATGTTAAATTTAGGTGCCTTTTGAGTTAATCTGTACGAGTTTGATTCATGTGTGATTACGAGCAAACTAGTTGGGGTATATTTACCCCTCGAACACAAAAACATTCAGTAATTAATTAATCATGGAAATTATACATTATATTATATAATGTATATAGTCTTTATGGTCTACTTTATTCAAGATATTTTTTTAAATGTTAAATTTAGGTGCCTTTTGAGTTAATCTGTACGAGTTTGATTCATGTGTGATTACCAGCAAACTAGTTGGGGTATATTTACCCCTCGAACACAAAAACATTCAGTAATTAATTAATCATGGAAATTATACATTATATAATATAATGTATATAGTCTTTATGGTCTACTTTATTCAAGAGATTTTTTTTTAATGTTAAATTTAGGTGCCTTTTGAGTTAATCTGTACGAGTTTGATTCATGTGTGATTACGAGCAAACTAGTTGGGGTATATTTACCCCTCGAACACAAAAACATTCAGTAATTAATTAATCATGGAAATTATACATTATATTATATAATGTATATAGTCTTTATGGTCTACTTTATTCAAGAGATTTTTTTAAATATTAAGTTTAGGTGCCTTTTGAGTGGTTAATTTGTTACGACTTTGTTTCATGTATGACTACGAGCAATGTGGTTGGGATAGAAATTATTACTATATACCCCTCAATTGCTCAATTCCTCCACTTTATTCTTGAGGTCTTACATTTTTCTTTTTGGTTATTTCTTTCGCTTATAGCACAGTGTTGCACGTTTATCATTACAGATTTTTTTTTCTATAGGGAAATAATATTTATTATAACTGGCTGTATAATTAGAACTTTGGCATTTGGCAGACCGTTCTTGATGTCCTGCTCTAATGAAGTCATTAAAACCATCCCATCATAACGAATCGGACAGTAATAAGGAGCCCGTAATGCATGGCCGTAATTGGCCAATGATGACCAAACATCCGGCGATGAAGGAATAATCGACTGCGGTGTAATTGGCCCGGTGATCACATTGAAAAAGGAGCGCTCCTCATCTCCGGCAGCGTCTTAAATATATTCCGTTTGTTTGGATGCCGCCGATGATTTAATATTCCCCGCGCATTCTGCTGCCCTCTGGTATCTCGGATCGGAGTCGGTGCGCGTCGACTTGTTATGGGCGGCATTGATGGACTGACGTGCTTCAGTCAAGTCGTTGTTCGTCGTAATTATTTTTAAATTCCATGATAAGCTATCGTCAGGATCGGAGGACGAAATGCGACCTGTCCGGATGCCCGGGATTGTTTCTGCCGTCGCGCCCGCAGGCCTACCAACAGGCGGGCAGTTTCTTCGTTCCACCTTTATTAGGACTGAGTCTGCAGCGATGCATGCCGCTCCAGGTTGTCAGTCACTTTTCAATCTCTTGTAATACATTGAAATGACAAGACCAGATAAGCATCTGCCCGCAAATGCTAACGGGAAATATCGGATTTTAAATACAATGGTTGTTTTATCGATTAAGGCATTTTTCAACGGTCCCTTTTCGACCAAATGTTTTAGCAGTTTTATCTCGTGTTCCCTCGTGTTCGTATTGGTATTAGCCGATGGGTGATTGTTTTTTTTTCTATAAATATATGTATCTGTATCTCAAAGGCAAGACGGGGAGATTAATGTTAGATCATGTCTTTTATATCTCCGATTCCGGAACCATACCACCGTAATTCCACATGAATCATCATCTGCAAAAAGAACAATTTATTAGTTAAAAAAGAATAAATTTTACCATATTTTTTTTTTATTTTGTTCAAACACAGAGTGTTTGTGGCATAACACCTAGTCAATGACTAACAAGTTATTTTCACTTAACCTAAACTGATAAAATAGTGAGTATTTCTACAAATTTGCCCATTGGCCCAAGTTGTTTTAGTCTGACAGTTTTTACCACTCAAGTAGACGGCGGTTGTTTTCACTTATACTATCACTGTGAATACACTACGGGTGCTCTGCTTTTAATCACTCCCGCACTAGTTCGAATGGTTTAGTTCTTTTCAGCCGATGTACCAGCGCACTGTTGTCTAGCAGCTGGATGGCTTCAATGTTGTCGTGGTGGAGTAGACCATCTCCATACGAAGGTCCCGATGAAGATAGGTGTTTTTGATGTACCATGGTGCACCAACAATTGCCCTTAGAACTTTATTTTGGAACCTCCGAATGAGGTTGATATTGGACTGCTTAGTGCATCCCCATAACTGTATTCCATACACCCATACTGGCTTTAACAATTGCTTGTGTAGTAGGAGCTTATTTTGCACTGACAGGGCTGACCTCCGTCCCATTAGCCAATACATTTTGCGGAATTTTAGGTCGAGTTCGTCCCGCTTTTTCTTGACATCTACTTTCCATCTAAGCTTGGCATCCAGTGTCATGTCAAGGTGTTTCGCTGTATCCGCGTATGGAATATCGTTCCCATTGATGGTTACTGGAATATAGTTAACTCTTTTATTGGTGTAGTTTACATGCGTGGATTTTTCTTCATTTAGTTTGATGCGCCATTTCTTTGTCCAAAGGTTGATTTTGTTTGCAGGTATCTCCCGGAACAGGAATATCATAAGTATCCAGTAGGTACAAAAGTGGTCCCAATACACTTCCTTGTGGTACTCCGGCATTGATATTGCGTAGCGAGGAGTATTCGTCATCCTGTTTCACCCTGAAGTGACGGTCTTTCAGATATGATTTTATATATGTTTTTAAAATTTTTTAATATTAATTAATAATTAATAATTTTATTGATAACTGCATTCTTGACATCGTTTTTATTTTCATCTCCGTTCCTGGTCAAAATCATTTTTATTTTACGGTATGTATTTCCTCCAATCCTGTATTTGGAACATCAATATGATTGCCAGTTTCTCTATGACATTACTATAGCCAGTGATCACCAAATCAATATCGGTGGACCATTAAAATTTCATATAAAACGTGGTGTCAACATTGTTGTCGCCCTAATGATCTATTGCATATTTGGTCTGCAGCAAACGGAAGACGTATGCAAAAGGAGCTGGTGATATCTCCTGAATCTACACCGTGTCCCCAGATGGAAGTAACTGTAACTCTATTCTTTTTAATTTTCTCAAGAGTAAACTATCTATTGCAGTCAGTTAAATTCAAAATTTTATAGAAAGAGTTACTTTAAACAATTTAATGCCCAGAAATCTTCATATATTAGAATTCAGATATAAACTAAACCAATTACATCCTGATTTATAACAGAAATAATAGCAGATATTGCTTCAGTAATTTTTAATTTTATAGCTTGTACATTGTCATTTAATTCATGTGCATACACTTTTCGCTCAAAATACGTAATAAGTGGCGTAATATCGGGGGAACACGGTGGCCATCCTACTGATCCAAATCGTCTAGTACTACTTTTGGAAAATTTGTGTCTAACCACGTTCTAACTTGTAATGCGCAATAGACAAGACAACCAACCGTCTTGTTGATAATTGAACGCATGAGAATGAAAAGTGAATAAAAACATATGGTTTCCTATGGTCTTTAGCCACTTTTCATTCTGAGCCCTTCAATTGAGGAAACACCGGGCCTTTATCTAGAGCCTCATCTACTTCTACTAAAGTAGTTATATATCCAGGTTTGTACAGGTACATTTTTAGGCTTGAAAAGTAAGTGAATTTTGAATTTAGTAAGTGTTTAAATCTTGTGATGTTTCTCTCAACGACTCTTTTGTGAAAGTTTGCACTGAATCAGGAGCTAGCTGAGCTGCTGCATCATCCTTATCGTTTTGATTCTGTTGGTTCGCACTCTTCACATATCCTGGTTTTTTTTTTCAATTATTCTAATAAGTCGTAAACACAAATCACGAAAACGTATAGCGCAGTGATTTTCTGTTGAACAACTCAATTGAGTATCGGTAAGATACTTCACTACAACGTTTATAGTTTTAGCAAACGTAAAATTATTTATTTGGCAAATGCATACGCTTTGTATGATGCAGAATCATAACCTACAAACATGATGCATGCGCACTGCAAAGTCTCATGCTAAATGGACGATACCGTTTACATTAAAATTATCGACATACTAAAAAACATTCAATGGAAAATCAATTTTTTTATACATGTTTTATAACCACTCTCTACGTAAATCAAAATTCTGGTATTTAGGTCCATCTGGAGACACACTGGATACATCAAATCTCCTAGTCGATAAGACTTCGCATATTTATTGTTTTCGTATCTAGCACGAGTTTGTTTTCTTTGAAAGATGAAAAGTAAACTAACCCAACCTA
This sequence comes from Aphodius sticticus, assembly GCA_963966075.1. Classification (NCBI taxonomy): domain Eukaryota; kingdom Metazoa; phylum Arthropoda; class Insecta; order Coleoptera; family Scarabaeidae; genus Aphodius; species Aphodius sticticus. The sequence goes on from OZ014513.1 coordinate 738,593, forward strand.
AAATTCTTCTTTCCTGGAAGCCTTTATTGACACTCGTCAAATGAAATTATGCACTGATTCTTTGGTATACCAACTCCCCAGAAATACTCAACAAGTAAATTTTACTTGGCAGAGTTGACCTAAACAATTTGACCAAAATTTGTAGAATTTTTTTTCATACATTTTAAAATGTTTATGTATATGCTGAACAAGTTTGTGGAACATATGATGCCAAGGCGCATATTCTTAAAGACCACGATCTAAAGAGTTGGTATTGTCATCAAATCATATTTTAGAGGATCAGTAGAGACCTAATATAGGCATAAGAAATTCTTCGGTATTTTCGTTTGGTGAATCGTTTTGGGGTGTTGCTGTAATGAAATATCGGCGACCTTTTGTGCCGGTAAGAATGGAAAAAGTTGAGCGTCGTTTTGAATAATATTATCGGAATGGGTGGGACGCGCGCAAAATAATAAAGCGGCGTCGCGCGTCGGCCTCATAGAGCTGGGCGAGCACATGCCTTTTTTTCATATTTATGGTCGCAATTAAATAGATTTATACGGGGCAATGAGACGCTGGAGGCCGGTAGGTGGCGGTGTACCTCGGCCATTCATCGTCCGCCTCTCGCCTGGGGAGTTCATAGCCGGCTAGATTTACGGCCGTTTTACGAGCGACAACACCATCAAGCGGGGTCGCGAAATGAGATCTCGCGAGGGTTATTTACGTCGCCGCTTCCATTTCCTGCCCGACTCAGGCCACCTCCTCCTTCTCTCGAGTTAACACGGCGAGAAGGTGCCGCGTCGCGGCCACGAGACGCGCTCCTCTTCGTGCGGCACGGAAGGCCCGCGGTGACTGCAACTCCGGTCGTGGCGTACCGCGGCGACGCCATCTTGGCGTGCGACGTCACCGATCTCGGTCCGGCCCACTGACCCCGGACTCCGCCCTCCCAACCAGCCAGCAGACCCATCTTTAACACGCCACTGGAAATCGACGAACTCGCACCACTCACAACTTACAACTCATGCACTCCCGAAGAACTTTACGGCACGCTTACGATTGAAATCAACTGAGAAGTCATTCGCATTTTCCTCCTTTTGTTTAACATTACACGTTTTAATAAATATTTTTCTCCGACAACAACCACGAAGCAATAATAATATGTGTTAGATACTTGTATACAATATATACATGATATAGATGACATTGAGACGAAGAGGCAACCTGGCCTATTCCTGCTGGGTCCTTTTGAAACTATTGTGGTCCTCGCATCCTTTTAGATTCTTTAATTTATCCCAGTCTTTTCAATCAGATAAGTTTCAGTTTCCCTTCTTCAATCCTGGTTTAGAATTTCTTCGGTGTATTTTGAAGAGCTGTTTTGCCTACCTCTGTCCTGAGGATTCGTCCTACCATTGTTTGTACTGATCAGCCAAGATGCTTGCTTATCTATGCACGCAGGGTAAAGGCCCTGGACAAGGGCTCCAAACGTGATAAAGACCATTACGGATTATGGCCATGGTGTACCAGTCTTCCCCAAGAGGTCTTACCCTCTGGTTTACCTTCTAGGGGAGGACATTCGCACAATATGTGTATTACCGTCTCGTCGTCCTGCTCGCAGACTCGGCAGGTGGACGTTTCTTTCAGTTACAAATTGCTTCCTTAGTCTGCAGTGGCCAGTGCACGAGCATTTTCATGAGAAGGCCCCTAATGAGACAAAGTTTACCTCTGGGGAGGTGATCAAATTACCTGGCTGATGGATAGATACTTAGCCGCCTCTACTAGCGACTCTACGTATAGTACTCCAGTGTTAATACCAAGGTAACATGACTTATTTCCAGAGCTAGGATGGATTGCCTAATATCGGTGAACAACACTATATTTCTGCCTGACTTGTTGCATTAGATGGTTGTGATTTGTGTAAGGAATGTGGTTTTGCATTGTGTTGATTGCCTTTGTCCTGGGGAATCTTTCCATCTTTTTATGGTCGCTTTGAAAGAACTCTTGGCAACTGTGCAGGTCTGACGGTTTAGATCAAACGAACACCAACTAAGGGGCTTCTTTAGATCATCAGCTCTTGTGTTGGTGCTGTGACCTTTGTGGACTTGAACCCATGCTAGGCATACTTTCCCTATGATCGTTATCTTCTTATCTTGCTAGGGTATGGACGTATGGATGAAGTTCATTCAGACCCTCTTGTCTATTGCCAACACATATACTCACGCTCTTTCAGATTTGGCTCTTTTTTCCAGCATATAAGTAATCGTTTGCTTCCTAAGTGTCTCCTACCCCAGCTTCCAATCCTCCAAATTTGGAATTCACACTGCAGAGAGAGCAAAAGCATTAACTAGATATAAACAAAGAAATAACTAACAACAGCTAATGTACATTGGCATTTTGATCCCTGTCCATATCCTGGATGGATATAATTGCTTCTGTTAGGTGTTCAGGGAAAACCCACTGTGCTTTTAAGCCTATTGAACAACTGCTTTTGTAAATCCGCAGACCATACTAGAAGCACTTCCATGGCTATAGGACTTTTCACTTGCCTGTCCTTGGTGTAAGCCTGACTGTTTGGTCTAAATCAAATCTGGACTTCTTCCAATTGGGGTTCTTAGTTATTATCTTACTGACGCTGACGTATTATTTAGTTTAGCTTTTCGACGACGGTTCGTAGTTCATTCCTCTTGCTACTGACCCTTACTGAGGATCAGAGGCTGGTTCGTCAGATCATCCAACATCAAACCATGTAATCTTTGGTTAGCAGTTGGCTCTATCCTACAGTCGGAACATCGGTGTCACAAAAGGGGCTTGCTTGGGAGAGGACTATTCTCATCTTGCAGAACTGTTGGTCGCACCTTTCGCATACTCTTTTGTTTTCTGCATATTAGAATTGTTTTCGTTACTAATTATATATGAGACATATCATTTGTAGTTCTCTTCAAGGATTAAGATAAGAACAGTTGAGTAGGACTACCTTCTTTAACGTTCAGATGATGATATTGTCCATTACGGTGGGGGGAAAGTACCGGAGGACTCGAATTCGATGAACCAATTACCACGGCATAGGCGATAAGCGAGTGTATACGACAGGGAGTCCTGTATCAGTATGTAATCTGTGTGCCAGAGTTCCGATTTACAACACTTCTGCGACGGTGGTTTCCTTAATTGACTCTGGTTAATAGCGTCTGCGCTATCACACCGTAGGACAGTCGCTCGGTCGGGTCGGCAGCGACTTCTCGAGCCGTTCGGTCCATGGAACAGGAAGGACGAGGGCCCGCGAATTTATGCCGTATTCGAGCTGGCGAACCGGCACGCGGAATATCAGATGGCGTAAATCTGCGTCGCCGTTTTAAAAAGTCCCGGTTACACGCGTACGTACAAGGCTATCTCGGTGTGCCTCCACACGCTAAACTATCAATTAAGGCGCTCGGTGCGCCGGTTGTTGGTTAATCTCATTAGCGGTGTTATCTGTGTGTTGCTCTCGCTCTCGCTGCCCGTTTACGACGCAATTAATTAATCCTTAATCTGTTCACATACGTTCTTGAACATTAGCGGCTCCTGAGCTCGAACCACGGCACGGCGTTCTTCTCGTGCGCTGCCTGTTGCCCCGGACACTTCACTTCACTCCCGAGTGGTCGCCGCATTCCTCCATCTCTTACCTACCCTGCTCACGAGGCACACCGCTCGCTCACTCGCTGCTAATTATTCATCGCCATGCTAATAAATTCATATCCAAGTCACATCCACGATTGTAGCTGGATAACGCGCGTTACGTGACATCCAGTAGCTATCCGTGATATGGATGGACTACCTACGCCATAAAGCATGCTTATCAATCGTTCTTCATCAGAATACCGTATGCTGAGTCAGTTGACAATTTTTATAGCTAGCCTTATTTCTATAGGCGTCACTTTTTAAATTTTAACAATGTCCCATCCTATGGTCCTCATCCCCATTGATACCATCTTACAGAACTTCTTGAACATCGAAATAGTGGTGTAGAGGTTGACTGGAACCACAAACCTAAGATGGGTTGATTAATATTAACAGCAAGCTTTTAGAAAACTTAAGACCTTGTGATGTACTTCATAGTTCAACAAACTTGTGTAGTCATACACCAGTAGCCACGTTAGGCTTGGATGGTATCTTCAATGCATTAGCAGTAAATAAGGCAAAGGGTAATAAATAAAATTAGCAGGCTAGCAGGGCGTGCGGCGGCAGGCAACGCCGTCGTGCCGCTGCTCCTATAAATAACCATTTTTAATTACATTTTCCGGGCAGTATGAAACCGCTGTCCAATAATTTTTCACCCAACAAAATCGACCCGATAAATCCACGACCCGGGAGTATAAATTAATTAGCTAGACAGCAACGAAGGAGCATTATCATTATGCCTGTTTTGTGCACCCTCTAAGGCCCACATCATATTCACCCGCACGAATGGTCAAGATATTTGCATAAATAAAAAGTATGTATACGCGTCGAATTTTCTGCGTCCTCTTTCATAGCCATCCCACAGTTTGGGGGTTTGTCGGGACAGAAGAAAAGTAATTGAAGAGAAAGAAATTCTTGAAGCAAGAAGATCGCATGGTTTATTGACTGAAAAGTCAAAAGATTTAAAAGAATATTTAGGAGAATGTTTAGGAGAAGAGTCAGCAGAAAATAAGAAGATCATATGGCTTATTGTCTGAAATGTATCGAAAAAACAGGGTTGTAGTAAAAAAAAACGTTTTTTTTTTATTAAAAGCAAAACAAACATTTAGGTTTTTTTTATAAAATGATGTTTTTGACGTAACAATGTTTTTAAACACTTCACAAAAAAATATTTCAAACATAAAATAAAACATTTGTAGGCATTTTAATCGGCGTCTTTCATTCCATATTTTACTTGCTACCACTGATGTTGCTGTTTTAAAAGAAACTGTTTTAAACGTAACAACCCTGTGGAAAAATTCCATAGAAGATATAAGGAAAAAAACAAAAGATTCATGAAAAGTTTCAGGAGATCATTCCGGTGAGGATTCAGCAGAACATTCAGCAGAAGGCTTTAGGGAAGATTCGAGACAAAATTCAGGAGAAGATCTAAAAGTAGATTCAAGAGACGATTAACGAGAAGGTTCAGGAGAAGATACAGGAGAACACCCAGAAGAACATTCAGGAGAAGATTCAAAAGAAGATCCAAGACAAGATTCACAGGAAGACTTAAGAGTAAATTCAGAAGAAGATTCTGGAGAATATCCATGAGAAGTTTCAGGAGTAGATTCAGCAGAAGATTCTAGGGAAGATTCAAGTCAAAATTCAGAAAAAGATCCAAAAGAAGATTCAAGAGAAGATTTAGGAGATGACTTAGCAGAAGATTCAGGAAACGATAGGGGAGAAGATTCCGGAGAAATTCAAAAGCAGGTTCAAGAGAAGATTCAGTAGTAGATTTATGAGAAAATTCAGGAGAAGTTTCATGAGTAGATTCAGCAGAATATTCTAGAGAAGATTCAAAGCAAAATTCAGGAAAAGATCCATAAGAAGATTCAAGAGAAGATTCAGGAGATGATTTAGCAGAAGATTCAGGAAAATATAGGGGAGAAGATTCAGGAGAAATTCAAAAGCAGGTTCAAGAGAAGATTCAGGAGTAGATTTATGAGAAAATTCAAGAGAAGTTTCATCAGTAGATTCAGCAGAATATTCTAGAGAAGATTCAAAGCAAAATTCAGGAAAAGATCCAAAAGAAGATTCAAGAGAAGATTCAGGAGATGATTTAGCAGAAGATTCAGGAAAGTATAGGGGAGAAGATTCAGGAGAAATTCAAAAGCAGGTTCAAGAGAAGATTCAGGAGTAGATTTATGAGAAAATTCAAGAGAAGTTTCATGAGTAGATTCAGCAGAATATTCTAGAAAAGATTCAAAGCAAAATTCAGGAGAAGATCCATAAGAAGATTCAAGAGAAAATTCAGCAGATGATGCAGGAGAAGGTTCAAGAGCAGATTTTCGAGTTTCTTAAATTATGATAAACCATTTTGTCAACTAGATTTCTTCCTCCATGACTAGATTGTAAACCGTTCGATTGCGTTGCGTTCATGTATGTTGCGGGTACGATGCGGTACCGCGATGGTGGCGAGGAAAAAGGAAAGAAAAGTAATTGTCGGCCGATACAATCTGATGAAGTAATAAAAGTGATATATAGCGGCGGAAAAGCGACAATAAATAATAATTAGGATCGAGTAGTCGAGTGTAAATGTCAGATAAGTGGCGGGCCGAGCAGGCCAACACAAACCGGCTGCGACCCGTTACGAAACCCCACTGCCTGCCGACCGCGCGGTCTTTCGAGCCGCCACATCGGCTCGGCATACAAATGCAAATTAGCAGCGGATTAATCTGTTTGTATTTTATATATGAAGGAGGCGAGCGAGCGAACGGCAGCGGCCCTTATCGGCAATAACATCCGAACTACTGCCTGTCACATTCAATAGGCACACGCGGCAACGCCACGCTAATAAGCTCGTTATGATTCATATCACAGACGGAAAACAAAAGCCGGCTGCTGGTTAACATACTGTGTACTTAATCAACCCATGGGAACCGTTTGCTGGGAGGATTACTTCTTCGACAAAGCAGCTTCAAATGTCAATTCGAGAAAATATGAAATTGTGAAATGTAATGACTAGGCTGGTCTATTGACTGTTCTTTCGAGTTTGTTCGTCTACTGACTTCGCTTGACTGTTGAGGGGTAATGCCACTCTAGCGCGAGAAATAATAGCCGATTTTGTAGGTATATTTTTACAATATAGTAAATGAATTACAATCACTTAGCCATAGAAACAAAATAAATATTGATTTTATATAAGATTATCTCGGGAAGTACGTATGGAAATTAGAAAATTCCGCTTTAAAACAAAATGGTGCACGCAAAATGAACAGTTTGAAGTAAAAAATTAGGTTACAAATTGTTTATAACAAAAGAAGTTTCGAACTTATCGTAAAATAAATACATACTTCTCTAGATAATATTGTTCTCAAGCTGCATATAAAATTTAAAGTGAATTGACGAAGATCAGTTGAAGTTATCGTTCCGGCCAGTTTGAAAAATGCGGTTTTGAGAAAACACCGTTTAAACTATTGTGTAACTTTGATGTATAGAATTGTTATACTTTACTATAGTCGGCGAAGCCTGGACCATATAATTATCTTTTCAAATTAACATTTTCCTCCTCTTGTTTCTCTCTGTTTGGTTTTGACGACAGACGGGCCTGTTTTGCAACATCAGTCAGCGATGGTTCTGCAAACAGGATGCGCCGTGCGTCAGCCTTCGTGCTGAAAATATTGCAGTTTGGCTAGATGCTCATACATAATACCTCCATAATCTTCATAAGGCTGGATAATGCATTATTGACAACACATATGGCTATACTTGCTGCAATATCCCCAATTACTTTACCACTTGAAAGTCAAAATGAAAATGAAGTCACCAGGTGGCATTTCATTGGTCAGAATTTATGATACAGTGTCGCCCAGATTTATTTTCTTCATTTTATCAATTGATTCATGATTATGACGAATGGCTAGTGCATCATAAATTGAAAGCTCATTTATAGGCTTCTGGGTTAACCCTTTTTCTTCGAGGCCCTAACTGGCTTTTGTCAAATGGCGGGGACGAGTGCCATTAGTTTTGATCTATGCATTCCTTTTCTTAATTCCTTTTCTTATTCCAAAATTTGCAAGCTTTGCAGTATTTAGATTTTATGAGAATATCAACAACATTTCTCCAGCGCCTCCAATCATACAGAGAAGAAAAGCTTTCTCTATGTTCCATCGTCCGAGACAGTTACGCCATTCTTTTTTTACTATTTTCAATTGACTTTTAGCCCTCTCTTCTTCTGCTGCTTTCTGCATACTTTGTTGACAAACTGCTTCTGTTTCGACAAAAACTTTATCGTAAAATGAGTGAAAAATCTGACGAGGAAGGTCCCGGAATGCGCTAGACATCAATTCCATTTACACCTATTCTTATGCGCATGACAAGGATAATTCCGCTTTTTGAACAAATCGGCAACTCGGAATGAAAGTTTGTTGAAAATTCTCACAAGAAACCACGATTTGAAATCCTAAGTTACGGTTGCCACTTTCGGCCAATTTCGCATTTGATTTGCTAGTTTTACACACTACTACTTGTGAAATAGCAGAAAACACAACACCAAAGTTCAAAAGATGATAATTAAACGTCATCCACTTCAACGTTGTAATAATCTTCAACCGACATAACCTCTTTTGCAGGTGTGGACTGTGGATACGTTATCAGGCAGAGGCGACTCAGTTTCAAACGATTCAATGCTTGTCATATCAGTTCTATTTGAAAATCTGCTGCTTCATTTCGACTCCTTTCGATCACGATAGACTCCGGGAATGTCACTAATTATTTCTGCTATTTTTTACCAACTAATCAAAAACAACACACGTTACATCAGACAGCTGTAACATTGTGCGGTTAGCGTCAGTTCAACGAACGTACCGAGGATATTTCCACAAAAGCTTTGTGTTTTATAATATTTTATGTTATATTTCACACCACGGATGTAATTCCTCCAAATAATATAAGAACGTATATGTTCATCAAATAAACATTTAAACATTTTTTTCCAATATGAAACGTATTGTACCTTATTTTTAATATCTCAAAACACCATATAAGCCAAAAAAGTGGCATTACCCCTTAACTTCGTTGATCTACAGCTACACCCGAGGATTCACTCGCGTGAATTGATTAATCACAAGAAACATTTTTATGACTAATAAACTTAGAAAGTATTACACTACATAATTCAACTGGCACTTTCCGGAATAAACTTTATTATATATTACATATGTGTATTGTCAGAGTCGTTGTAAACAGTTGTTGTCCCAATGTATTTTATCTGTGCATGTTCACTATCAGTCCTTTCGATCAACCTGTATTGCGAGTGTTGCTGCTTTCACGGGACGCGGTGGCTCGAATCGAATGTATGCTATAAATTGAGGGTAATATTTTCTGGTCAGCAAGCGTACGCTGGAATTATTCATGCAAATTAGTACGGGCAACAATTATAATAGATGTACGTACCTAATAACTTGTAAAGTGCCCATTTTGCTCGGCGCGTAATTACGATTATTAGTGGTCCGTATTATGTCCGATGCTATAAATCTGCGGATAATCCCGATTCGGAATAACTGCAATCAATTTAGATCTCTCTATCCATGCTGAAACACAAAGGTTTATTTCTACATAGTATTATTTAGTTGGTTACCAAGGTTTAAAACAAGTAAAATCATCAGACCATCCATTAAAAGTGCACTCATAGAATTTAGAGGTTATGTGCACCACAAATGTCAGTAATCCGTAAATGCAGTATGGAAATTAGTTAGCGCGATCTTGGCAACGCGTTTATGAGGTGCGACGTTGAAAATTGTTAGCGACGGCCGGCTCAGCCGGTAACACGTGTTGACAGCGGAGGGTGCTGAATAATTTAACCCTCGGATCTTCCCTCGGCGCGGGCCGCATCGCTTGATGGAGCTCATCTGCGGACGCTGACAGCTTCGGGAATCACCACTGACACTAATGTTGTACATGACAACCCGCATTACAGATTAAGCCACCGATAACAGCTCTAATGGAACGCTCTATATATTACGCGCGCACTCGTAATTAGTTTATCACCGAGCCGGGCCAACATTCCAATTACGTAATCAACGTTACGGCACATCTGGCCCAGTATATCGCATCTAATTACTTCAGGCGTTACGGCGTTACAAGAACGTCTGATCTTGTTTATTTGTTATATTTAGCTCATGGAAGTAGTGTTGGTAAGTGTGACCAACAAAAAATCGTTACACCAACTAAGGTGTCTGGAGACTAGAGACAATGAATGGTCGGAGAATACCAACTGGTAGGCAAAGACCAAATGGTAGCTAATGATAGCTCATTAGCTTCCATTTGGTCTTTGTCTTGGACCATCAAATCTTCTCCTTGGCAAAACAATGGTAGCCCATTGTTGGGAAATGTAATCGGGGCTAGTTATATCGTATTCCAAAGACAACATTGATAAGGCATTAATTCGTTCTTAATTCATGGTGGATCTAAAATTGTTATTAAGTCTAGGCAATTTTGAAAATGATCTTTTAGATGAGTTATTGGCAACTGGAATTGCCAAATAAATTCGCAAGGCTAGTCAAAATTTGCAAATGTTTCTTTTGTCCACTGTATCTCAAGTATTTGCAAATATCTAGTGGGGATTTAATTGAGTTCTCTAAGTGCGCCTTTAAGTGAATACATTCATGAATGAACGACGAATCTAAACCTTTTCCATAGATATTTATTAACTTTTCTGCTTCCTTTATTATTGTTTTATTTTCTATCTTCATAAAATTTGTAGGTACGTAAAATCGCTCGTAGATAAGTTGGTAATCGTCCCGGTGTCGATTTAAATGTGTTCTCCATTGCCAACACTGTCATCAAAATTAATCTTTCTTTGTTTCTTTCTGCCTTCTTTATACGTCTTTGCCTGATTTAGTAAAATATTTTTTCTTCGTCTTCATAAATTTCAAAATTGTGTCTGATCGAGTTTAAATATTTTATTAGTGCGTCTAGTTCTCGAACCACAGAACCACAGGATTTTGCATATATAACCACAGGTCACGCGCAGGATTTTGCATATTATATTTATTTGTTGCGTTCATTCTTTCTAAAATATGGTACCAAATGACAGCAAGTAATGCAGTTTCAAATTCAACTATTTTTTCAAAGATTGCGTGTGCTTCATTTCTTACAGCTCCAGTTTGCCTTTGATCATTGCTCAGCTCGGAAAGTGACTTTAATTTCCTTATACCCAGTATAAAGAGCTTTTGCAGCCCTTGCGGACCACCAAATTTCTGATAGGGATTTCATAACCGGTGACTTTAAATTCCTTGTCAAAATTTCCCATCGGTATGTTGAAGCTGAGAAAAACGTATACAGATTTTGCAAAAAATGGAAAAGCAAAGTAGCGTGTTAACATGGCTCTGCTGTAAAAGATCCTGTCAAGATGAGCGAATGTGCAGAACAAGGTACATAGTCTAAAAGTTTGTTGTGATTTTTAATCCTGGCTTGCAGCCTTGAATATGTACCGGGCATTTATTGTGATTATTCGTTTTTAATGCATACTGAACAGTATTTATGGTTAATTACATAAAGTTGTAATTTACTTAATTTTGACCTGAACCATTTCTTGCCGCCCCCAAGAGACTGCCGCCCTAGGCACCTGCCTTTCTTGCCTAATGGATAACGCGGCCCTGCCGTTAGGGCAACTGAGGTGGATTTTTGGAGACTAGCATTTGGATGGACATGACTACGAATGGTCCGAGAACATCAACTAGTAGCTCAAATGGGGGAGAAGATCAGGTGGTCGAAGAAATTGCTGGAAAGAGAGGCGTAGATGGGAGTGTAGTTATGTTCAGCATAACATATATATATATATATATAACTTTACCACATAGCCTCCAAACGAAGAAGACGTTTCAGGAGAAGAGCCAGGGGAATATTTCAGGAGTTTCAGGAGAATATACAGGACGAGATGTAGGAGAAGATCAGGAGAATGGAGGAGAATTTTGGGAGACTAGCATTTGAATAGACAATGAATGGTCGAAGACGATCAACTGGCAGCCCGCATAAAGGAGAAGATCAGGTTGTCCAGGAAAAGGCGAAGATGGCATAACATTTATGTAACGTAACCACGTGGTCGCAAAACTACATCTTCCAAATCCCAACTATGCCAGAAGTTTAATTTCTCTGCCTAGTCATGGAATCACTTAATCTCAACATACCTACGTATCTCCATCACGACGGAAGATAAAACATAACGCGGTCTCTGGCAGACTGGTCGTATTAATAAAAATCTGCCGCTATTAACATGTCATTGGCAGTCAAGTTGGTACAGGTCCGGTCTGCCCTGTGAACGAGCAGCAGAAGCAGCCGGATGAATTAAGGAGAGATTTAAATTTGCCGGGAATGCTGTAGAATGCCCGTGGAAACGCGGCGCATAAGTGACAGTTATTTATGACGGTCATATGGTGGTGCCCTCTGCCGAGGCCCGAGCGCAATTAATGCGATAGCGGCGACTTTTATGAATAGCGCCGCTGATTCCGTCGATTTATTACCGTCGAAGGCGCTTTGAAACAAGCCGCTCTCAGCGCCTATGTAAACTGGACGAGTCATTCTCAGCCACTTTTCCGATGCTGCTGATGGGCTGCCGACGAACACCACAGCCAGTCGCACCAACATTCTTATATTGTTAGGCGATCACACACAGAAAAGTAAATACTTCACTCAAAGCAATATGCTTTCATCCAAGTAAATGATTAGTTTGCTATAGCCGCAAGTAGATATTTTCTCAAGTTAAGAATAAAGAGATATTGTTGAATTGAAATGATCATATGCTTGTATATGTGAGAAAATATTTTCTTGCAATGAGTATAGATATTATTCATTCAAGAAAACTATTCTCACGTTGAGAATAATGGAATTTTCTTAAAGTGAATATATATGCTTGACAATGAGAAAATATTTTCTTGAAATGAGTATAGATATTATTAGTTCAAGAACATGATCATAATGTATTGAATAGAAATTACTGTTTTAGTTTTTTTTTTTAATGTAGAGAATTGTGTGAAATAAGTAGACAATAACTTAGCGAATGATATTTGTTTCATTGTATGAAATTTCTTTGTTTAATTACATATATTATATACTTACCTATTTATAAATTATCACTACCTACAATATCTAAGGCATGGAAAAAAAACACCATATTCTATTAGACATCAAATTGTTTCCATTATATTACACAAGTAAGTTTTCTGTGACATGTATGTTGATTTGGTAACCACTATATGGCTAGGCAAAATTTACGTACCGTGTGCGTCACAAGTCACAACTACGAACTGCGTCGCAAATACGTTGAACATAAGTACTGTAGGCTATTTACGCAAAATTAAAACTATATACTTTCATAATATTATAGATCGCGTAGTTATTGCGTACAGTACCTACAAAATTAGTACTAACATATTGAACTCTTCCCGGATAATACTCGGTAGTCAGCGAACACGACGCCATAGCAGACCCCAACTAACTGAAGGCAAAGGCCGATGCGAAAAATCTTAAATCTCGGCAACGTTCGTGCACGTTTGAGTGTAAATACGCAAGCGCGTTGCAAGCAATGGCTTACTTGATTCAAGATATTGATCAAATTCTTGAATTGAGAATTTAAACTACTTGGTTTGAAAATTATATACTTAACCGAAACTAATAACTCTGAGATTGGGATATTCTTGAATTGTGAGAACAAGGAATTCTTAACTGAAAGAAATTGTTTCAAACCAAGTAAATATTAACTTTCATCTAAAGCAATAACCGCAAGTAAATAATTTTGACGTTTTGAGAATATACTTCGCCGTGTGCATTATTATTGTAAGGGAAAAGGCAACTGTTAAAAATAATTGATTTCTACCCGCATTATGGTGTCTATCTATCAGTTCGATGTTTAGTTTACCAATCTGTCAACGATGACCTCAATCCGCTTCATTTCAACACTCCGCCAAAGGCTGGCACAAAAATAATCCAATCTGTTTCAGTCATGCTAACCAGCAGCGGGTCCTCTCATCTTAGGCATTTGTTGATGTATAACTTGACAAGGATTAAGCATGTCTTTAGTTCATCCGATGACAATTTTAAACTAACAACGAGATGAATTTACTGCATAGCCATCATCATGTACAATATTTGTGCTAGGTTGAGTAAAACAAGACTTGAAATATTGATGTATTTGGTCGCTGTTATCGAGCAAATTAGATTGAAAAATTTGTTTATCAGCTCTTTGGAAATTGTCCATTAAGGCTACAAACAACATTAAAGCTCCATTTGCTTGAATAAAGCTAGGCGTGAAAGACTTTTCATTAAATCCTAATGAAGATGCTTCAGCAATGGTTACCACACCCTTTCACATTACTTCCATACGCGATGGCACACAACCCCTGACGGTGTGTATTCCCTCGGGCGACATAATTTCCGTTCCATAACCATCCCGGTGCAGTTTTCCGGCAAATGATTAATGCAACGGATTCCATTAGGCCGTGATGTTTTTGTTTGATGAAATGGAACCGCTCCGGGGCACATGAGTCACGACGCGCTCCGCAACCCTCCAACATGAAGCGCAGCAAATGTTATTTTATTGAAAAGCCTCTGGCGTATGCGTATTTTTCATCAACGAGTGGCTTTTCGATCACTCTATGGAAAACGCAACAGCTGAAAATATAATCCTTTCTGCTGAGGGTTTTAGGCATATAAGTAACCATTTTTGTAATAGGGTTAAGGAGGAGTTTATTATTATTAAGCATTTCTCTTGATATATGATAAATATGTATAAAACAAAAAAAAACAAAAGTTTGCACCAGTGTGTGATACGTCAAATTGTGGGGAATGAAAAGAACTGGTAGCCATTCGATGCACGGAGGTTTGCGTGATGGCCTACAAATCCTTAAATTGCGATATTGTTCGTACGTAAAAGATAAGGCCGGCACACACATATCGGTCGGTTACTGCAGAAAAATATTTATAACTTTTTGCAAAAAACGTTGCATGACTTTCTATCAAACGTCAAATAATAAGGAGTTAAGAGATCTACCAGCTTTCAACGCCGGTGTTTTGTCTGATGGGCTACAAACCCTTAAGTAACGATATTGTTCTTACGAAACCGATAAGACCGGCAAACACATATCAGTCGGTTGCTGCAGAAAAACGTTCTGAGTTTGGTCTGTTGGCCAACAAATCCGGTCAAACACATATCGGTCGATTGCTGCAGGAGAATCTTTATAACTTTTGCAAAAATTATTGCATAAATTTCTATCATATGTCAAATGATAGGAAATTAAAACATCTACTGGCTTTTTAACGCTTGGAGTTTTGCCTGATCGCCAACAAACACTTAAATGACGATATTGTGCGTACAAAACCTTTAAGACCGCTAAAAACATATCGCTCGATGCTGATGAAAAATATTTATAATCTTTGCCTAAATAATTGCATAGCTTTCTATCATACGTCAAAAGATACGGAATGAAAAGAGCTACCAACCTTTTAGCACTGGGAGCTTTGTCCGAGGGCCAGCAAATCCTTAAATAACAATATTGTTCGTACGAAACCGATGGGACTGGCAATCACATATCAGTCAGTGTCTGCAGAAAAATATTTATAACTTTTGCAAAAACTATTGCATAACTTTCTGTCATACGTCAAATGATATTGAATTAAAAGAGCTACCAGATTTTGGATGGTTATAGTTTTGTCTAATGGCCAACAAACACTTAAATAACGAAACATGTCAACAGTACACATTGCAGCGGAGACAAGGACAGTACTGAGAACGAGTAATCCAGCAAGAAACGTGATACTAACTGAGTCAGTGCCAACCAACAAATAACAAGTCAAAATTTAAAATTTAAAGGTGGCGATAAAAGTTTGAACAAAATACACAACATGAAAATGAAAAGATAACATGTTACATTTGTTGCGTGATTTCTTTTGATTGTGTTGTGTTTTTTCTAGCTTTTGGCTGATGATGATCTAAGGATCGAAACTAGTACCAAAGTATATTAAGTTTTTCGTGCAAATTAAGAGGTTTTAATTAACTCAATTCCTTTATTTAGCTTGAAGTTTTGCCGGATGGTCTACAAACCCCTTAATAGCGATATTGTTCGTACGAAACAGATAGAACCTGAAAGCACATATCGGTCGGTTTCTGCAAATATTTATAACTTTTTCGCATAACTTTCTATCATACTTCAAATGATAGGGAATAAAACAATCTACCTTCTTAACGCTCGAAGTTTTCCTTTGTTGTGCAACAAGCCCTTAAATGACGATATTTTTCGTACGGGACCGATAGGACCGGCAATATATATCGGTCGGTTGCTGCAGAAAAATGTTAATATCGTTTGTAAAAATCGTTGCATAACTTTCTATCATGCGTCAAATTATGGTAGGTAATTGACTTATTTCTCCGCGGTCTTCCAAATGCTAAACTTCTGATGACATATCGTAATGACGAAGGCTTCACGGGCATTACCTAATGTCTAAATACGCAAAACTTCAAGATGGATGCGATAGAAAGATGATATTCAAAGTGGTCTTCAAACAATCACCGTGGCCGATGGAGATGAGTAATGGCGTCGTGATCGTCGCGGCGTCGACTCAATAAAATGATTTGTTTAATCGGGAGGCGATGGTATCTTGCGTTCTGAGCGTCGGCCCCCCATAAATCATACATCTGGCGCGGCGAAAGTTGAAAGAAGACATTACGGTAACGAATGGGGTCAACTCGGGCTGAAACAACATCCCGACGCGAACACGGCGACGCTACAGTATCGCGGCACACATCTCGAATTGGCTCGCACAGTTAACAGAGGGTGTGGAACGTTGATAAATGGCCCCCATAAATTACGGTACGGGGCCCCCGCCGGCACTCGCCGTCTCTCTCCCACTCGACTGGGCAAATATCTATCACAGTTATAATTTAAAAGATCGTTTATCAAGATATTTATTGCAATCATAAACCGTCTACTGGTAAAATATAGTGACAGCGCTCCACAACGATATCTGACGGGGGCCCGCGGGTCTGTAAATAGCCCCCGCGCACCCCCGGTCATGTCACGGCACCCTCCGTCGTTCCCTGTTCTTTCCGAGCCGTCACATTTGCACACCTCCTCGACGTCGGGTTGTCGGGTTAATTAACACCGCTGACACGGTCGCAAATGTCGTAAATCACGACTCTATTTCGCTGCGAACCCTCACGGTTGCGTGCGACAACGTAACCCTTTATCTACAGACGTGATCTACACGACCAAAACTGTTAACAACTTCATGATGTACGTCAATCCTACCTACGTGTCAACTGTTTAAATATTAGACGCGATTAAGTAGTAATTCGAATTCCACGAACCTAATCGAACTTAACCTCAAATTCTAAGCCCTCAATTCAACAAGCCGTATGGTGAAGTATGGCCTATGTTTCAAAATTTCTTACTATGTATTTTGTGTGAAATCTCCTGTGATACCTCACACAACCTGCTCTCCATTCGGTTTTCAAAGTTGGTAGTAAAACCACTAACTTTTTTGGTTATAAGAGACTGATTCCATGATAGCTCACACGACCCAGTTTCCCATAGTGATCCGGCCAGACAAACTGAGACAACTCTTTTAACAAATTTTGGTTGTGCTTTATTCCTGGCTTTCAATAATTTACTGAAAATAAAACATTATCATAATACTAGCCTAAGTATTGAGTTTCTTATGATTTTGTATGATGCTATACACTTTTTTACATGACTGGTTTTGGAAACGTCAAGAACTTGCTAATATTTATTTAAATCTTTTTTAATTTATTTCATTATAAGTTTAATTTTGGATTTTCTGGTTTAGTTAATAGCATCATCAGACCAACGTCTCTCTTGAGATTATGTCAATTATTCTAGATTATAATCCTTAATGACGTCACAAACATAATAAAATAATAAATAGCTAAAATACAGGTATAAATAATGTACATAAATAACAAATACGGGCTATATTGAATGGCTATTATTGTTTAATGATTTGTTCTAATAAAAATGCTTTGTTGCATCTTATTTTGTGAACTTACGAACTTTAATCCACTAGAGTGGTTTATTTTTATTCTACGATAAATTAGTCATAGTCATAGTCATAGTATTTATTGATGTTAATCGTAAACAAGATACGTTACACAGGTCAAGACAATTTAGTATTTAATTTTTCAAATACATGATCAAAATTAATTCATCAAATCACTACACTGATCCATGAATTCATCAAAGCTGTACACTGCCTTTTCAATAAGAAACCGTCTAACTGTTTTCCTAAAAGCATCCACTGACAAGACTTTAGCGTTGGATGGAATGGCGTTATAAAATTTTATCGAATAATAGGAAGTCCCAGTTCTGGATTTATGGAGACGCAGAAACTCATGGCGCAATTTGTCACCAAATCTTGTGGCGTATGAATGAACGGTGTTGATTCTCGTTAGTTTATTATTATTCTCGTGTGCATACATTAAGCATTCTAAAATAAACACGCTTGGGGCCGTGAGGATACCCAGTTTTACAAAGCACCATTTGCACTCTTCAGTGTAACCCACATCAAGCAGCACACGAATACATCGCCTCTGCATTTTAAATATCTGCCGCATATGTGGAGAATGGCCCCAGTTTATAATCGAATACGCCATTATAGAATGAAATAGTCCATAATATGCATGCACTAGCGATGTTATATATAGAGAATTTTTTAAGATTCTGATGAAATATATCGACTTTCCCAGCTTGCCACGAACATAGTTTACATGATGCTCCCAAGTCATTTTAGAGTCCAGCTTAACACCCAAAAAACCAACAGCGTTCACCACCGGTGGATTATTCCGCAAACTAAATTGTAATGTATTTGTTTTGGAGGTGTTGACATTTAATCTGTTGGAAATAAACCATTTTTTTATATTTGCATCCGTCATTCCGATCTTATCACTCAGCGCCTCCACACTACTGTCACTGACAACACTTGTGGTATCATCAGCAAAGAGAACAAGGGCACCCAATGGATCGGCTGTCGGGAGATCATTAATATAAATCAAGAACAATACAGGACCGAGCACAGAACCCTGTGGAACTCCACACCGAACAGCAAGGCTTGGCGAAATGTCACTGTCAACCCGCACGCGTTGTTGCCTATCGCCAATAAAGGACGAAATCAAGTTTACGGCCCCGGTGGAAAATTGATAGTGCTTTATCTTGCTAATTAACAATGAATGATTGACGCAATCAAAGGCTTTAGTCAAATCATAAAAAGTAGCTGTTGTGAATTGCCTCTGCTCAAAATTACTCAGTATCAAATCGCTTAGGTTGTTAATAGCGGATGTTGTTGATCTTTTGTTACGAAAACCATATTGTGACATTGCAAATAAGTCATTCTGCTCAAAATAAACATTTATCTGTTTTTTTAACACTGTTTCGAATACCTTCGAGAAAATAGGCGTTAAAGATATTGGCCTATAATTGCCACAATCATCCCGAGGTCCCTTCTTGTATATCGGTATAACAGTGGCAACTTTGAAGCAGCTGGGAAAATGACCTGTACTGATACATTCATTGATTAGGATTGTTAGTGGATGTAGTAATGTCTTGCTAATAGTTTTTATCACTTTGACCGTATCAATTGACTCACATCCATAGAATCAGATATTGATAATTGAGTCTGAGTTTGTTGGCACTGGTTTTCTTTAAAAGTAGACTTTTCAATTTCTGCTTTCGTATTTCGATGCTATACAAAACATCATTTGTAATTTGTTTTATATTTTTGGTTGTTGGCCAGTGTAGTAATAATAATATTTGCTAGTTTTAAAAATATTCCTTGCTTTTTTAGGGGAAATGTGGGACTCTGCAGTTGTCTGTTGGACACAGGAGAATTTTGCTCAGAGTCTGGCAACTCTGGTTCTATTATTTGGTATTTTTGCAATTGATTGCAGAAAATTGTAATTTTGTGAAACCGCCAGACAGACAGTTTTATCGAAACCGTCAGACAGAAACTAAACAAAAAATATTGTTGTTTTTACCTGTCCACATAAACGCAATGTTATTTCTTTCCAAGAAAAACGTACACCATATACAGAGTGTATCCTAAGTTGATGCTTTTATATGAACAATATAGATGATACTCATTTATGAGCTTTAAAAATATAACCTTTTTGTTAAATAAAAAAGGTACACAAAATGTTGCACGAATATTTTTAATCGTTTTCGTTTCTCTTCAAGTAATAAACATCATAAAAATTTTATAGACACCATGTCTATAAAATAATTTATTTGGAAAATTATACTTTATTTGCTTGTATTTATATATTTGTCGATTTTTATGATGTTTATTATTTGAAGATAAACGAAAGCGGTTAAAAATATTTTAATATTAGAGACAATTTTGTGTAGCTTTTTTATTCAACAAAAAGGTTATATTTTGAAAGCTCATTTGTTTAACTTTTTGTTTCAGAAGCTAATTGATCTGTATTTCTTTAGAACTTTAAAGATGACGAAGAAACCATATCTAACATTTCTTTTATGGGCAATAGCTTCTTAATTTAAATTAAAATATATATATTTTTTCTCATTAAATAAATAATTTATTTAAACTAGTTCACATCAAATGACCAATTGTATTGTTTTACAGTCTGTTAAAATTAGATGCTGTGAATTAATAATACAGAAAGCTGATGAAATAAACCAAAAATCATTAAAATGAAACAAAAATTTCTTCAAGATTTGTTTTGTAAATTTCCACGAGAATGCCCTTGTTAGCACGCAGTGAATTCTGCACTTATGTAATTAAAAATATGTCGACATTATAAAATAAAACCTTGCTTGTTCGTAATCAAATTATCAGTTTGATTTGAAAAAGCTAATATGCAAATAAGGTGAACTAATCAAAGAAAATAGCTAGTGCCCATTCGGTACGCACATGTAGCAAGTCCTCAAAGAAAACTTGCATGTATTAGAAAATGCGGCGATGCATGAATGTCCGATGCATTTACCGTTGCAGTGCAACTCTGACGGTCCGAAATTACAAACGAATATTGTACAAATTTGTTGGTACGTCATAGATTTTTTTGTTTTATAAAAATCAGCCGGTAATCAAGGATCGATGAAGAAATAGACCAATCAATAACAAAAATTTTCGATTTGCGTGGCAAATATATTTGCCAAATATTTAACATGTGGCAAATATTTGATATTTGGCAAGTAAGCGACTGTGTAGCCCCGGCTTTAAGATCGTACGCAATTATATTACGGGTTATAAATTTTGGAGTTAAAGTTAAACGACTGATTAGGACAATCTACTTTAACAGCGTGGAATACTAAACCTAATTACGCAAGTATATTGCGTCCGGAAGAGGCCGTAATTTAGCATGACAGCGTGTAACGAGAGAACGGCTTCCGTCAGTAGGCAATTTACGACGCGGCGTCGTCGTCGCGCCGTTTTGATGGACGTCTTGTGTATAATCCGGCCGCGGCGACGCTAATCTAAGGCCGACATTACCGGCTGAGGAGGCGAGAGAAAGCGCCCCCGGCAATTATCGACCGAGTAAAAGTTGGAAGAGTGTCAGTAGAGAAAATAACGATGATGAATAGCGACACATCAATCATATCCCACTTGGCCGTTGGCACGTTTAACTCGCGAGTTCAATTTTCGGCCGGCAGATGGTTTGCGCGCCAACGAGAGTGAACTGGTTTCGCACATAAATTTCAATCAGCTGTGACGGCAACCCGAGGCAACCTCGCAATAATAATACAAGGGAAACCGCTAAATGTCATGAGGGTCTGCTTTGGTATACTTTCGATGCCATAATCATATATTTCCAATACTCTTTGTCATCAATACCTTGCCGTCTTTAAGCTCATTCAAATTGTTACGTAACTACGGCTATACTCTAAATTTTTCAGACTTTCATTGCACTTCTGATTGACTACCTTCCATGCTTTTTGTTGGTCCTCTTTCATGCTGCGTGGCCAAACCATCGTCACTGTCCTTCCCTGCTTCCATTAATGTTTGCGTAAGTACTAGGGCACTATTGCACAACTTTTTCTTAATGTCCTCTTTTGAATTATTTTAATGAGTATATTTTAAGTACGTTTCGTCAAAAAGACATCTTCAGCCGACATCTGCAATACCGCAAAACATAACTTAATCTACGTACATACAATATTGTTTTATCAATGTTGTTTACATCAATAACAGTCACAATAATTAATCGCTTTAGAATTCAAAATGATAAAATTTTAAACTTTTCAGATTAAACTTTGACTAAATATAGTGAAAGCATTTAATATAACATATACAGAAATCCAACTATAATTCTTTTTGATTCCGCTCACACTGTTTAAATCGCTGCTTAAAATACCCTATAGTTCCAGAACAAATGAACTAAATTATACCTTTGACCATGCTCATAAGACCCTTTTCCTGAAAAACATATTATTAAACTTCTACACCATGCAATAAAAATCTGATGTGGCCAGGCACATGACTTTATCATAGTATATATAAATTTAATTGTTTAGCTGTATGATATTCTAGCTTACCGATCTAGATACCGATCTCAATCAAATACAATTTGCTCATGCAGCTAAACTATTAATTTTACCAAAAAACGACATAAATTATACAAAATTTCCTCTACTTTAATTTACTATTTAACTATTTTGACGAAATTACAGAAATGGCGACTCATTTGCAAAATCCTTGAAAAATGCTTACAGTAAACATCCAGTTCCTTTGGACCCTTTTGAACAAAAAGCTTTTCAGCTCTAAGTTTGGTCATAAAACTAAATATGAAGTTTCGTCCCGATATCTTTAGTAGTTTCTCCGAAATCGTCGCCACAAAAAAAACGGGTTTTCACACACATACAGACATTTTTTGTCAAAAATGTTCAAATGACCTTTTATACATAACTGAAAAGCCCACTAATAGAATATACAAACCTTTCGCATATAATAATACTGACTTAAAATTGAACAACATTTTTCCTAAATTCAACTTATACCCTGCATTCAATAGTAATAATACTATTTATATAATTCTCTCAAATTTAAAAATCCCTAAATCTATTATGGAAGGTGTGGAGATTACTCAGTCAAATGTTTAGAATATTTATATATATATAAGTCCCTATATGTAGGTCAAATGGGAAGGAAGTTTGCAACACAGATTGCGGACCACAACAACAGAACAACATCTAACTTATTTCAACATAAATTAAACAGCCAATCATATTAATTATAATACACCCAAGTTAATTCACCGATGTACAAAGGGTTATAAAATGGATTTATGAGAACAATTGGAAATAGAGAAAGATAAAAGAACTAATAAGCCAATATTGTTTAGTAATTTTTTAAAACAATATTGTATGTACCTAGATTATGTTTTGTATTACTGCATTGTACGTTTGGGGTGAATTTAAAGAGATGATATTATTATAGAGAACATCCTTTGCATCAGTTGTTTCCCAAACTTCTTCCACTAACCTTGAAGTATCTTCATGCCCAGATAAAGTATAAGCCATAAAAGTAGTAACACATCTGAAAATTGTGGTACCCACCATCGTTGTCTCCTACTTAAGGTGGTATCTGGTTGCTGTATAGGGTGTGTCCTCACAGCTCATAAACTTTTCACCAAAGCGAAGCCTTAAAACTTTCGAAAGCGACATTAAGATCTGTTAGGCGATATCAAACGGACAAAACATCCCATCCCAGACCTCTTCAGATACGAATCGGGATTGAATTAGTACGTGGCATATAATTAATATCTTATTTGATATTTAATGCGGTTCCCTATAATTTACCAGTCAGCGTCCGGATGATATGAGAAGGACGCACCAGCCTTAAGTCGGTTCTTGTTTGCCTAACGGTGCCTGGAGAGGCCGCAAGAGCGCGCGGCTGCACCACGCCTTATAATTACGGCGTCCCGACTAAATGGGCTCGCTGTCAGCTCGCACCTTCATTTGTCTTAGCGAAGACCGTGGCAGGCGTGATGCTTATCGTTAATGATGGCCGCCTGACTAAGCCCTCTCGCTCGCACCAACGCCCTCTGGTAGCCGGTACACGGACAGATACATGAGCACTTGTCATCCGCGCTCCCATAAAAATAACTCAGACGTCATGTCGCCAATTCCAAAAGGAGATGGACGAAAACAGATGCCCTGGTGGCATACCCTGGTGGCATACCGATTTATCTCATTAAGGGGGGGAGCCCTCCCTGACAACTTGAAAAAATATTTGCTTTTTCTTTCTTTTTTTTAATCCTCATTATGTCTAGAAATTAGTTCCGAAATGGTTTTGTAATATTCCAACTCTATAGGTAGTTATAGTTGAAAGTAGAGCAGCGCGTCTAGCCAGATTGGGAAACAGTCGCAACCATATCGAAACGAATTTTACAGGGAGATAAACGGGATCATTGTATTGTAAAAGGGGCACTTAGTCAGGAAAACAATAACACACTAGCTTTGGATATATAATTTTAAATTTTGTGTAAGTTTGTTGCAATCTCCGAGAATGAGAAATATAAAACTTGAAGTAGTAATGTGACATTCTCTGGATCATTTGCGGCCTTGGCTTCAAAATATCGATTGAGTATGATTCTTGTGAACTAACGACTGTGAATTCTAGCCCATTGATTGTTTGAAATGCGTACGACGTTAACAGTAGAATCACGCTTGTCTTCAAGTTATTAGCACTGAGTCATACTGCTTTAGAATTTTTGGTGCTCTTATCGTTAGGCAAAGGACTCCAGTGGTTTGACGGACTATGCTAGAGCCGGGCAATAAAGTCGATTGATCCATCTCTCGACCTTTTTATGTGAAGATCGAAAGATCGATCAGATCGAGAAAATCGAAAAGATTGATTTGATCGATCTTTTGATGATACGTACGTTGCCGGACACGTATCATACTTGAATGTGGGATAACTAACAGATCGATCATCAAAAGATAGATCTGATCGATCATCAAAAGATCGGTGAGCGATATTATCGATCATCAAAAGATTGGTCTGACTGATCATCAAAAGATCGGTCTGGTCGCTGAGATCGATGTTCAATTGTGATAGAAGATCACAAATTTCCAAGATCGCCCATCCATAGACTATGCTCATCCTGATCCTTTACCGCAGGTTGTTCAGTATGCGATTCATAACACAACAACAGCTTATCGCCTCTAAGAAAGTCATGGAGTTTGTCAAAACTCCATGAAAATACAGTTTTATCGAAACTGACGGAATTGATATAGATTCAGTATTGACGACCAAAGGTTAGATAAAAACGTTTTTACTTTAAGACATTGTAAATATAACTCAAATGTTTAAACTCACTTTTCTCAAGACCACGTTTTTTAAACTCACCGCCACTGGAACTCTGAAACTATTCGTCATATTTAATTGTTTATTCGTTTTTTGTAAATGAAAATAAATTCTCTAGAGCGTAGCGTAGGATTTTTTCTATATTTTAATATTTTGATTTTTTATACGCGTAAGTGCACGTAATTAAGGGTAAAACACGTTTTTTTTTTTCCAAAATCCCACCATTTCCATAATTTTTCAAAATTTTAAAAATCCTACGCTACGCTGTAGCCAATGTATTATAATTTGAAAATCTTCCTTAAATTATATTTTCTCACATTCCAGTGCTGCTCGGCGATGGCGGTCAGCAATTGTTTTCGCGGTGGTATACGAGCAAGGTAAGTGGACTACCATAGATGTCTTTTAAGAAACCTCAAATTTTGCTCAGAGTGGGGTCCACGCCGTCCACCCTTAACGGCAACGGTTTTCTTTTTATTAAACGTGAACCTATTGTAGGATGGTATTTTAATGACAAGTATGCTTTTCCCATCCACCGCGTAGCGTTCTCATCATGATGATCATGATGGCAACTCGTAATCTTCCAGTCTAGTTTAATCTTTTTTCCAAATTATCGTTTGGTTCCCTGTAAGTAAACACCACGAATTTCCAAGTGTTCCTTTAATTATAAACGAACCCAACCTCTATAGATGACTACAAGCAGAGTGAAAAATGGGTAACATGGGGGGGGTTGTTTTGAGAACTTACCTCTTTTGTTCAAACCCCAGACCTCACAGCGATGCCTCTCTCTATAAATAGCACAAGAGAGCAGTATTTAGGATCTACTGATCACCATGGCTAAACTGTGAATTGTCAATTGTTAAGAGATACCTACACTATATCACAAGTGGAGCGATAGTGTCACTTCAGTGACAGAGATCGTGTGTTCTTAACAAATGACCAATGTGACGTGATTTACAACCCATCATCTGTTTTTAACAATTGCCACGTTTCTTGGATGTCATTCATATTTAAACGCTACGGTGTGCTATTGTTGGTAACCGTTGGGATCCATGGGTATCTACTATACTCAACTAGCTATGGCAACAAAGGCTAAAATTGCTACATTGATGTATTGTTTTCTATGCAGCAGTGATGCTTGTTTGGGAACATGGACAACTAGACTTACGATTGCAATGATTAATTGTATATAACAGTGACAGATGTGTATTGTCAGAGCTAGGGTAACATTGCCAGGTCATTCATGACAAGAGATAAAAGTGAATCGATAAATTATGATCTGTATTGTAAACTATTGTAAGTTTTATATATCCAGAAGGATATTTATTAGATTTAAAGCGCAACAATATCAAGTAGCAGTTTTAGGGATCAGTAAATGTATGCTATTGCCACAATACATGAATGGTCGATGTATAGACGCAACATGGAAGTTCGAGCGAAATTAGACGCTCAAATGTTTAAATTTGGCATTATATAGTACAATATTTAAACTTAACGGGAGAAAAGCTTGTAAAGCAATTTTGTTGTATCTAGAGAAACACTTTTACTATGCGTATCCTGTAAAATGGCAAAGATATCCTCTAAAATTACATTGATAATGCTGTAATTTCATAGGAATGTGTATGTGGAACGTGTGAACATCGTGAACAGTGTGAACACACATACAGCAATATACCTAATATAAAATGACCAGCGATGTTTCAATGGAAAATAATAACCAGAATTATTATTTTACACCGTTTTTCTGTAGTTTATCACATTGAGTTTCTGTAACTTAGCAGACATTTTTCTCTGTGTTGTTTATTCATTTGAAACGGCTGCTTTTTTTGTAGGCCATTCAAAAAATAAAATAATTAATTACAGTCCATTTGAAAAATTTTATTCAGTTTTAGAAAAATGTTGAAAAAACATGTTGAAAGTTAAAATTACAAAATAAATATTAATTATTTTGCATTGCCAAGCTTTTATTAGCACTTAGAGCTCTGAAATTTTACTTCTTAGCTTCTTATTTGCTTTGTCGGAACCAAAGCATTTTCAGTAATAATATAACAAGAGAGTGAGAATAAATTGAAAATAATTTGTCAGATTGTTTGAAAACTTGTTGCCACTCGAGCCCTGCGGGCTCTCGTGACTATTGCCAAATGGCAACAAGTTTGAACAAAATCTGTCAAATTATTTTCTAATTTCTGGAACTCTCGAGTTATATTTGACTAGATTATTTTTTGATTCACAAATTTTTACAATAAAAAGGATCAATAAAACTATCATAAAATTATTGAAAAATTTAATTTAATTAATTATTACTTACAATATATGAAAATATCGTTGACACATTGTGAATATATTAAAAGAATTAACAATTTAAATTAGTACAATGAAAAACGCAATTATTAAAAATATTTCAAGACTCATTATTTATTGAGGATTTGGAATTGCTTGTTATATTAAGTGTTTCCTCCTGCGTATTTCCTCTAAGATTATTTATTATATTTGAATGATGTTCTTGGTTCAATTGTAAGTATGGTTTAATCGAACTTGCAGAATTATGACCAGTGACCTTGATTAGTTCTTGTTCTCCTGCACCAGCTTTTGAAAGGTTACTTACTGCACTTGATCTGGCAGAATGGTTAGTTATTTTTTTAGTAACTGTGTCTAGACCTACTTTTTCTGCGGATTCTTTCATCCATTTTGAAATGGAATTTATTCCCACAGGAACGTTTTTATACCAAAAACCATGAGTTTGCCAAGCCGGATTTGGAGTAAGAAACAAGCGTTCGGTTTTAATATTTTCTTCACGTTTACTCATTAGTTTTTCAAAAAGACGAACAGCGCAAATATCTGGGTTATTTATGTTTGGAGTCAACCATTTACTATTAGCGCACCTTTGTGCTCCAGCCTGTGCAGTTTTTGTAAAGATGGGATTGTATTTAATGCGGCCAGTATTTAATCTTTTTATGTCGGTTTCCTGTTTAAAATAATGAACTAAACATTTCGTAGCTTCTCCTCCCCTCCAAGCGAGTTCATACGATGCAACGTGAAAAAACTTTCTTTGCAATCCACAAGGTGTATCTTCGTCCCAATAGTTAAAAATTTGCAACAATTCTGTATTAGAAAGTGCCACAGAACTTTGTGGTTTTCAGGATGTTTTTGTAAAATTTTTCTTTTTGCATCCCTTGCATCCCGAGCATTTCTGAATTCTATGTCATGGAAAGGATCAAAGGACCTGTTATACTTATTAAAGTAAAGTTCTTGAACTAATTTTGCCGTTTTATTCCACATTGTCTTTATTACTGCGTCTTTATAATCATTTCCGTCTTTTCTTTTCATGTTATAAGCCCAATCTTTTAAAATCAATGCCAGAGTAGCTGTTGTAGTAGATTGATCCAGAATATAATTTCTTTCTTTGGTGAAGGTCTTAAATTGTCTCCATATAGACTGATTACTTATTAGAGTATTTTTCAAAGTAGTTTCTAAAATCTTTTTTGTAATTTCTGCATTAGAAAAGGTGCTAAACCGATGACTTTCACCCATTTCGCGTTGACACAATTAAGTAATTATTTTGACAAGTATCTGACAGTTGCTAGGCAAATAAAAGCTACAGTGATTGTGACAAATAAAGAAGCATTTCATTGGTTTTAAGAAACGTCAAAAAATAATCAGTATAATTTTACAGTAATTTCTTTTATCTATTATTGAATTGTAAATTACTCAATAATAATTATAGATTTCCTATGAACGGTAGGGCACGATTTCTTTCACAGAAGCCAGAACTTGTCTGGCGATAGGTTAGTAATCAGGAAGGTAAGATGATATATAGAAACCCACATAGGGTCATTTGTGCGGAAAGGGAGAAATATTGAAAACAATTAAAAGATTTTGACCGATAATACTGCCAGGTGTTGTTGTTTTCTTAAAGTTATTTCTTTTTAAGTAACCGTTATTACCAGTATTACCGCTCTGAACTAAAGGGAGCATTAGGAAAACACCTACACATTATTTGTTTATGATACAGCACTATTTAAAAAGTTTGACTTGTCACAAAAAAAAAAACCCAGAGATAATTTGGCAAGGTAGATCAAATTGCACTCGGAAACTATTACTTCTTAATTGGATATACTGCCGAGTTGAAAATAAATTGACTTCGTGCATGACGTAACTGAATTTAGCGCACCGAAATCCAGAAGCAGCAATAATTCGCGCCAACGTACACCAATTACGTGATTTTTGCGAGCAAGAGCGCACGGTGTAACAGCAATAAGCATGCGAGTTCCCATTTACATACTTATTAATGTAAAGATATGCGCCCGTGGAGTCCTTAACGACTGCCATAAGTCCGTGAGACGTCTTAGAGCGCCGCGCCGCTTGCTGGTCTCACCAAGGTGTCGACGTGTCAAGACAGCTAAACGCGCCAGCAACTACGGCAGTTCGTGAACAGGCCGTAACAGGTCGTTTGCATACGCTTCCTGGAGAAGGTGCAATTTGTACCAGCCGCGATGCGACTGCAGTATTTACGACGCATTGTGCACCAGAGATGGCGCTGATTGCCGATCGCCTACGCCGCGGAAAATTCGCGCCTTCCCAGATTTATCGTGATCCGAAGGCGCTAACTGTAACTGAAACAATTAAATGAATAGACTGGAGCGGCTGATTTGTTGCGGCATGCTTTGCCTGGAGATGGCGGAAGTATTCATAACCGTATTATCGTCGAAACAATGCAAGGCGATCTGCAATTTTCTGCCAGATGAGATTGATGACTTCATTGGTAAGATGGAACGAGGATACTGCTCAAAAGGCACAAGGAAACACGAGAGAAAAATGCTTACAGTGTAAATTCCGGTATAGATTTTGAGGTCCACTCAACACTTGAATTTCTTCTTCGCTACCTGTCAGCGAAGGAAATCTCAGTGTTAAGGAGTAACAAATTTCGATAATAACGAGTAACCTTGAAGGAGCATATGCCCAAGGACTTAATAAACATGCTTTCGCAAATAACGTAAGGTTTAACTTCACGAATTCTTGAGATAATTAAGATAAACGGAGTCCGACCCTGTTCAGCGCAATAAAATCGTCAACAGCCTACCGCAGTTGTAGTCCAACGTGAGACAAAACAACGCCGCCGACAAAATATCGGTCTCTCCCTCCACTCTAGCGCTTCTCGTTTACAGTGGCGTTGACCTATATACAGTAGTCTGGTCATATCATCGTAGGCGGCTTTGTAGACGGTAGAAGAATCGACAATAAATCTCTTGGAATCTTAATGCGTGTATGTTTTTGTAGTGTGTAATAGCGAACGTTTCATACAGTACAATTTATTTATTTTTGTAGAGTTTACAACAAAAAAACAGTCAAAACAAAGTCAAAACTGAAATTTGAAAAATTCCTCATGGTTGCAGAAAACATTTTCTGTTCTTCATGGTCTGTTTAAGCCCCATTTGAGAAGGCCATAAGTAGCAACGCAATGAAAGTTGCTGTAGTACATATTTTTGGCTGTTTGACAGTTTGTATTCGTCGTATCCATTCTGATGAAGTATAACGTTTTTGATAACTTTTTCTTGACCTCTGCTATACGACTAGTCCACGTCAATGTTTCTGAGAAGGTGATGCCGAGAAATTTGGACTTTTCTGCGTTCATTTTTAAATGATTGTCTGTAAACCATTTATTTTTGCTTCAGGGTTTTTTGTAGTGTTTACCTCTTGAGTTGTCAGACTTTTGTTGGTATTTACTATTGACGTGTCATCCGCAGAAAGGCATGTGAGGTCTAGTAACATTCCTTGCTAGGTCATTTATGTAGACCAGAAATAGTAATGACCCCTGTACAGATCCTTGTGGAACACCAACTGCCATATCTTTCCATCCAGACTGTCTTCCCTGTCCGCCACATTTTGAGAGCGGTCTTCGACGTAAGACTACCATAGATCGTGCGCACAACCACAAACTCCATAGCTCCATAGTTTGTTTAGTAGTATGTCATGGTCACCGAGTCAAAAGCCTTGCTTAAGTCACAAAAGGCTATTTGAGTGTACTCATTTCTATCGAAACTCCTCAAAATCCTGACAATCCCTTGACTGTGCTTGTTGATTTGTTCCTCAGATATACATACTGATTTGCCAGGAACACTGATTTTCTTCTGAAAAAAAGCTTAGTAAGCTAGATTTAATTACTGCCACAAAGATCTTAGATATTGTCGGTAATATCGATATCTTTCTTGTATATAGGAAACTTTTGATTTTTGAGGCCAGGAAACACATCTTCATCGATTGACGATTGATTACATAAGTCAGTGGCAGTGTGATGTCGTCTTCATACACATCGTTGGTTGTTTTATTCTTGAAGTTTTTTATAATTCTTGTTACATCTTCTGGGGTGGCATAATTTAAAAAATATCGAACTCTCCACATTTGGCACTGGACTTGGCGTCACTGGACTGTCACTAACAAATTCATTGGAAACTTGCGAGCTCATCTGCCAATAGTAATTGTTAAACTCATCTGCATCTGGTTTCCTTAACTTTTCTGGCTTATAGATTGATAATTTTCCTTTTTAAAGGCCCTTTGGAGATTTGAAGATTTATTTATATATTTTGTGTAGGTACCTGTTTTCTTTCTTTTATTAATTTCACGGTTGAATGTTTCTTAAAGGCTTTACATTTCTATTGACTGTGTATATTTTCTGCCATTGGCGGATATGCTCCTACAAGGTCAATCGTAATTTCTGAAACACCCTGTATATGCTAATCGCACAACTATACATTCACTAGACATATAATGAGTTAAGCTATAAGATAACCTGCCTACAATCGCCTCTCACGTTAGACGTTACAGGAAGATCTCGAATCTGGTATACTCCGTGAGAGTTGAAATAAATGGTGCTGTCGTTCGGTTTACCGCTACTTGGGTCCCATACGGAGGCATGTTTGATAATGGATAGTGTCAGTTCGATTATTAGACGTGCATAGTGAACCGCGGACAGGTTTATTGTGACCAGATGGTATGCCATAGATAGCAGGAGCAGTTCCTTGCGAATGCCACTCCGTTGTCAACCATGTTAGTTTTACCAACGTGTGCGTGTACAGGAGGCTACAGGACCCTTGCAGATCGATCTAAACACATAAATACAAGTACCACCTCTATTGCACACACAAGTCATATTGATTAGAAAAATACATCTTTCGCCTTTGAGACTTGGCGTATAGTTTTATGTTTTGGAATTGGTCAACCGAACTGCAAACTGATGTTTTAAGTGAGTGCTTTGAAAAATTCCCAGTCAGTCAATAATTCGACGGGTAAGCGCGACAAATAACCTAGAAATCAATAACCGACTGACACTTGAGTTACGTACTACGGTTGATAAATGCACCGTGTGTACAAACAATATGCGTCCGGTAAACAAAATAATGTCGAGTATTTGTTATAAGTCAGGCGGTGGGCCGATGGAAATTAGCCGCGTTCTGTCATTAATAACATTCGATAGCTTATTGTAGGGCCCGTCAGCTTTCTATTATGGCTCGGCGCTGATCATCAATCTCCTGGTTCCACGCTCGCAGCTCGTGAGGTTGCTGCGTTCGTAGGAACGGCGCGGCGCGGCGGCGGTTGTGCCCTCCCGCACCCAGCCCCCGTGACAAACGACAGCTGCCAGCCACTTGACGGCTGCCTATCACGATTTATAAATGACTCCCGATATTTATCATCGAAAATATTATACCACGTCGGCGGTACCGCATTTTGCGCTCATCTACCCACTGCTTTCTATCTTCATTCAACCCATTAAACCTCATATCTTTGATATTTGTTTTATGTGAATCGTTTTCTAACGAGTAACAAAGTTAATTTACTCTGCAGATTTGTCTATTCTAATAGGCAGATCCTCTAACTAAATTTTACTCTGCTAGTACTTCTAGGGAATTTCGTATTCTAAAGTTGTGAGTCCTAATCCACTGCCTAATTTGTATCCAATTTTAACTGACTAGTGTCAATAAAGTCTTCGGGGTTCGGATTCAAATTCACCCGCAGATGCCCGGATCGGAGATGCCCGCTCACGGAGAGATTTGCAACTTTATATGAAGATTTTAGCAAAAAAATAACTTTAGGGTATAGGATTGTTCCATCTTACAAAGGAAATTTACTCGTGCTAGATTAGAAACCAATACATAATAATAACACATATCAATTTTGAGGTCACTTAGTGGAAACGGTAATATTGTAGAAGATTAGCAATAATACATGTTACAAATACATTAGCACAAATGCATAACGTAAAATGCATATCGTTATGATGAGGATCGGAGATGACGCTCTCAGCAATACAGTTATCCATGAAATAGTTATGTTATAAGGTAAAATGTGTTCTCATTCCAGTAATAAAAAAAATAATGAATTTTTTTTGCAGATGATTCATGTGAAATTAACAGGGCATGACTCCAGTAGAGGTAAAAAAGATTTATTGCAAAATTATACATTGCTATAATTGAAAAGATATATGTTTTATGCAAAATGTTATAAAAATATATTAACGCCTATTTTATTTACTTGTTACATAATACTTATTTTAAATTTTATTATCTATTTGAAACGAGTGTCGGTTTATTGTACATAGTGCAAATTTTATCATAAAACAGAGATAGATACCTTCTTGTCAGCAACATTCTTCTTTATTTTCCCCTTTATCGTGTCGTATATCAATTTTAGCTGTATTCCAGTTGTCAATTCCATATATTTATTATTAATATTAAAGAAATAAAAAGGTTATTAACACTATTTTTTACCACAACTACCAACTATTGAAGATAAAACTACTCTAGACAGTAAGATGACAGTCGCAATTTTCGAAATTTATGTAAAATTAATCTCGCAAAGTAGTAAAAATAGTATAACCTTCGTTTTATTGGCGCACTCGTTCCATTTGGGCACTCTTCGCTACGCTCGTCGTGCAAAGCAACTCGTGTCCCAATTTTTGTCTTATAAAACTTGTGGTGATTGAAATACCCAAAAACGATTTACTTCGAAAGATAGCATAGAAGAAAAAACTGTAGATTAACCAATATGAAAGGGCCAATTCATGTGCCACTTGTTGGTACTGCTACTGGTAAGTATTAATGAGTCGATGAATCATGAGCAACTGAGTCATGTACAACTTTTTGCTTACATCTTTCCTTGGGCATAACAAATATCGTCTGCCTCACGAGTTATTCACCGTCAAAGATGGCCGAACTTGATGATTGATGAAATTTGCAGGTTTTAATTATTAGCAAAAGAAGGCCTATACGTCTACACGTATTTATGTCTATCCTTATTTAGGTAAGTGATGGTTCGTCAAACTAAACTTTAATTGAAGTATGTCACTCACAACCAATAAGCGTTAAGATGGCCTCATCTTGGAACAAAGGTGTTGGATTAAAATTAAATACCTACAAGAAAATTGTACAATACTGTATACGCGTCGAACGTGTAGCTACAGAATATTCCCAGAATAATTTCATTTGGTATGTTTTTTTGATGATTTATTTATTTTCTGCTCTTATTTGTTTTGCACAACCAACTATGTCTCAAATAATCGATTCAGTCAGGTTGTAGGCCTAAAATAAGGACGAGAAAACAGGACAACGTGAGTACCATCAGAGAGTAATAAATACTAAGCATATACCTACAGATACAATCGTATTTTTATATATACAGGTACCTACATGGGAATAATAAATTTTAAAGTTTGGTTGGTGACCGTGGTGGTGAGTTACGGTGTGTGGGTATAGTGTGTGACGGGTGTGGCGGTCTGGTGCATTTACATCACAATAAACCGGACAAATTTACAATCACTTAATCCATTTTCCGACCGTCGGGCAATTTACGTCCCATTGTTAGGTTTATGAGATTATCGTCTCGAGTTCGCCGCCTTTCGACGAACCAGTCGCAAACGACCATAAAAATGTAAATAGTAATTTTACAGCTGCCTCGACAATACCTTAGGTACCCTCTTTCACCTCCACGGCAACACAAGCATAGTACATTACTATTCCAATATACATATGTTTGGAAAATCGTATTTGTAATAACCAAACAATTTACTATAAGTAATCACGTGTATAAACAGAAACAAATGAACGTGATTCTATTTTGATGTCGACTTTGTAGGTAGGTACGTCCTCTTGGGTCTGACAAAGAAAATTTCGTATTCATTCATTTGTATTCGTCGGGCGGAGTCAAAGGGGCCGCCAATAATTGGACGGGGGATCGGAGACCGGCGTCCGCGCAAAAAACTATTCGGTGCAGTATAAATAATTCCCGACCGATGTCAACCGCGAAGCCTGATTTATTGGACAGCCGCTGACAGTGATGGAACTCGCGGCGAATAAACAATCAAAGGCGGCCAGGAGCCGACCCTGGATCGCTTCCGTTCTTGGATCCAGTCCGATAATGAGACCGATCCGACCTCGAATCCATAGGATAGAAACCGCATAGGAAATTAGCCACCTCGCAAAAGGCATATCTTCTGTTCGGAGATAGTATTCACAATACGATATGAAAAGGAGAAACTTTTAGATAAGTGTCTATGTACTTAAGTAAAGCGCCTCGCAACTTTGCAGATGTATTTATTAATTTACTTTTGGTACTAGTTTCGGCTATGCTGCCTTCTTCAGCCAAAAATCTACGGAAAATGAGAAAAGGGAATAAGCAAACAAGCATGTGTATGTATACGGAAAAAACGGAACTCAGTCAGAATTTAAAACTTGGAAAGCCGCAGTAATAAAAAGTCTGCTTCGCTACGTTGAGTACTTTGTTAAGTCCTATTTATTATCAAATATACTAGGTTAGTCATCCTACAGCCCTCTTGCTGCCGTACCGTCTCTTTTTATATTCGTACTTGTTCAAATATCTTATATCGATATATCTAGTCATTTATGTACCTACTCGTATAGTACTTTGGTCGTCAGCTGTGCCAGTATGTCTATCCGTCTTATACAATTTTTTCATGTTAAATTAAAAAAAAAAATGTTTTTCACAATACGAAGTCAAACTAGCAAAAGTTTTGAAGGATCTAGAAAGATCCCTGCCACTTGTCTTTTGTTGTCTATTTTTTTCTAATATTGCGTTATTACCGTATATCGTCTCCTCATATATAGCCTAGTCATGACATATGGAATTGTAATTCCTTAGTTATTTTAATTCAGATGAAAAGGCATTAGAAATAACCCGTAACAAGTTTCCATATAGCGACGTGATAGTAAAGGCCACTAATAACCTATTTAACCATATTAATCTAAATTATACAAATTGTTACGTTTATCCTGATATTGACAAGTTTATTTTATATGCCATTATGTCCGTATATTTTCACTATCACTATCATACCCTTCAAAAACGATCAAAATTCCAAACTGTTCAACTAAAATTCAAGGTTTTTAGTAGACCATTTTGAAATAATACTAATAATACCAACGTCTACCTCTAGTATTGATTTAAAAAAGGATTTTTTTTAAAACATAACTAACTAAATATTTATTAATTCACTCAGGACCGACACTAATTGTTTAAATATTAATCTGTCTAGGTTTCTTCATGAACGGGACATTCGATAGGTATTTTTGTAAATTTCACAGAACGTATACAACGTGATAAAAATAAAATAACGAGGTATAGAAGTATTTTGAAGGAGTATTGTGTTTGACATATGTTAAAAGTTTAAAAAAGTTTGTGTGTTTACTTAGTTCACTTAGCATTTTTATATGTAGTTTATTTAATTTCCTGGGGTTTTTGATT
This sequence comes from Aphodius sticticus, assembly GCA_963966075.1. Lineage (NCBI taxonomy): Eukaryota > Metazoa > Arthropoda > Insecta > Coleoptera > Scarabaeidae > Aphodius > Aphodius sticticus. The sequence continues at coordinate 775,280 of OZ014513.1, forward strand.
ACGGCGAAATATTGAAAATTATGTCACGGCTTAGATCGATAACTGCCACGGGCGTTACAAATGTTGTGGCAAAGTGAATATGACACACAGTAAAACAATACCACTTAGTTGCAATGAAAAAATTGAAGCAAAAAAGCTTCATAGCTATAAAAGCTCCAGTTCGCGCTTTCATGTAAGTCTATGAACATATAACTTTACCACGTAAAATTATATTTGTAGAGAGTATGGTGTCTTTGCGTATTTTGAGACCATACAAAGAAAAATTAACATAAAAGAATGGTCTAAGCAGACAAACAAGTACTAAGGCGCTCATTGGACGCGGATAGTGATAGTGAGCGGTCGGCCTAAAACCTGGAACTTGCCCCCAGAAGCCAGTACAGTTCTCTGTATTTGAGGCCAAGCTCTACTCATTTCTTCTGAACATGTTCTTTCCACCTTAGCTTTGTATCCAGAGTCAAACCAAAATACTTTGCAGTGTTCGCATAAGGAACTATGGCGTCGTTAATCTTGACATGAGGTATGTCCTCGATTCTTTTGTTTGTAAAGTTAATGTGGACAGATTTCAGTTCGTTGAGCTTGGTCTTCCATCTTTTGGTCCATTTATATATTTTATTACTAGCTTGTTGAAGATTCCTGGTAGATTCTCCAATAGTTGATCCCACTGCCATTAGAGCTGTGTCATCTGCGAATGTGGCGACTGTTACATTTTCCAGCTGTGGTAGGTCACTCGTATATAGTAGATAGAGAATTGGTCCCAATACACTACCCTGGGGTAGCCCAGCTTTTACTTCTTTTAGTTCCGAGTATTCATCGATCTGTTTTATTCTGCAGAGTCTATCAGATATATAGGATGTTAGCAGCTCGACGTATTGTAAAGGTAACATACTCTTTAGTTTGTGTATCAATCCTTCGTGCCAAACCTTGTGTCACAAAGCTTGTGTCACTTCAAGCCAACTTGGTGATTAGGAATTAGTTCTTTTCTCGCAATGATAGGTTTCATATTACCACATAATGAAACAGTTTAATTAACCAGTGATAATGGGTTGAATTCAGGTTGCTTTTCCTGACATAGCCCATTTTGCATGACGTAATGGTATAAGAGTAAAAATTACACAAGAAATCTGTCAATAGGGTAAGTTGCCGTCGAACAATCCTGAAAACAGCTGCAGGATGATATATGGGAGCACTCTGGGGAGACCGTCGAGGGCGATAAGGCCGTGAAGGATTACGCCAATTACTGTCCTAACAGCGGCTCTGCTTTTAGTCCTGGCCTCGGTCCAACCGACTTTGTCACTACAACCGAAATTGTCGTAAACAAATGGCGGCCCTAATATTAGATATATTGGGCGTAGTTTATGCGGACCCCGGCGACAGTTTTTATTCTAATTGCGCCCAGTTTACGACCGGCCGCGTAAATTGCGCGATTTACGCGGCCCGCTCGGGTATTTTTACGGCGACATCGCGTGCCTGTCGACCGCTGAGCAGGTGCCCGACGATATATTGCACGTTTCCTAGAAGTGTGGCACATAAAACTGGAAAAGTTGCGCTTAATCCACTGACCTGCTGAATGATTAAGTTGTATACGCCGCGTAACGCTCATTAACACCAGATATCTAAGATATCTTACATATGAATATGCCTACTTTGGTTTGTTTATATGGAATCTTTAAACGAATACTATTAACTCATCAAATGCCACAAAGACCACACACCATGTTGTCAATTTCATATGTTTTACTATGTTATGTATTCCATTTCCCCCGCAAACCAGATGGCAAAGTCATACCTAATGCCATAGTCTCTTTCCTTTAGTGTACTTATAAATTTTTGTGTAAAGGTGATATTTGTTCAGTTTTAGTATATTATGTGCTGTTGATTTACTGCATTGGGTGTGAGAAGCAATTTGGCGAAGTGACGTCGTTCTATGCTCGATTACTTCTTGCAATACTGGTAAACTTGCTTCCTCATTTTCGGCGATATATATTTTTTTGTGGGGTTTCTTAAAGAGATTTTCAACAGACCTAGACCTAGTGTTAAAACATTTTTTTTTGCAGTTAAAATTCTACCGACATTGGTTTTTGTCTGTAAAAAAGTTGAAGAACGCTGGTTTAGACTGTTCTTTGGTGCACTCAATGTGGAGACATACAGTAACCGGAAGCTATTTACCTGTACAGTACTCAACTGAAATAAAAAGTAGCAAAAAGGTTAAACCCCGATCATCAAAATTATAAAAAACAATGTATGACGGACAAAACATATTGAATGAACTGATAGGTGTTCGGATCTATACATACCGGTTTATACTTAAAGGTGTCGGCAACTTCAAAGCGGCAGAGTAGCTCTAAAGGACCTAAAGGGTAAACATGCCACCACGCTGTGTTGTAAATTATTATAGGAGATGACAAGAAATGAAAATTCGAACGCGTTGACACGTTTATAACATACCTCGGTTAGGTAAAGGAAAACACCGACCTCAACGTTGCTTTGTGAGGTGCGACAAAGCTCAAAGGTACGACAAAGTTTTACTACACAATCTATTAATATCATACTTTTATATGCACAGTGGATTCTCCTATGACGCGGTTCCTACAACGCGAAATACTACAAACGCGCTTAAATTTTGCGACTACATCCTCATATAACGCGATTCTCGTACTACGCGCATGTGTCAAAATTTCCGATCCTCAAATTCCTGTAAGGCGTTTTCATAAAACGCGTAATATTAAACAGCGTTGTAGGAGAGTCTACTGTAGTTAAGTTTTAGTTTTAGCGACGCCAAAAAGGCAAAAAAGCACCCAATTCCTTTTTTAACCATAACTAACAAAAAGCTCGTAAACATCACAAAACAGCTGTCGCACATGACAAGTTGTGTCCCCACACGTAATCGTTCGCACTAGGCACCTCTTTGCAGAGGGTCCCTGAATAGATGAGTAATAAATTTGGTCAGTTGAACAACCCCATGTGACAGGCAACCGATCTACCCTGTCAGACCTGTTTCATAAAGCGATATAATGATGACTTTACGTATTCAGAGTTCACATGCCACCCCTAACGAAATCTGAAATGGAGCAGCTACAACAACAAATGCCGGCGACACTAAAATGTCACCGAGGTGGCCCATCCTCAGAGGCACCCCTAAAATTGACATCTGCTCGCCCCTGGCTTTTTGTTTGGAGTTTGGCCGCATTCAATCGCCGCTAAGGGTTGTTTAATGTTTGTTTATTAGTATTATTAGAGAATCTGCAAAAGGCAAGTTTTATAGCAGATAAATGTGAGTTTTCGACTGTAAACTACTATGACTAAAAATGCATATAAACATAGGTCCGCAAACGCTTCGTTGCCGGTCTACAGGGTGTTGAAATTTCAAATTGTTTTTAGTTTTTTCTTTATAGCTATTGTAGCTTTTGAGATATTTAGCTCTAATTTGGAATATGGGTTACGCTGTAGGACTTACATCATAGGGCATACCAAATGGTTTTAAGAATCTACAGGGAAATATTTTTTCAGGGGTCATGCCCCCTTTTCTCCCCATGAACTTGTTTTCGGTGCGCCGCTGGTGGATTCTAAAATACAAAATGCATTTTTTGTTTTGTTCTAAAGCATTTGAATATTTTGTAGTTTTTTCGTATTTACCACCGTTATCGAGAAAAAAAAATAAAAGCTTTTCTGTGTTTCGCCAGATGAAATTAAAATTTTTTAAATAATTCGTCTTAAGTATCCCTTGGCTTGATTTAGATAACCTTTTGTTTGTATTTATTTTGACATTTTATTCGCCACCAACTGTTAAAAATTAAAACTAGGATACAAGAGCTATAAAGTAAAAACTAAAGAATCTTGAAATTTCAACACCCTGTAGATCGGCAACGAAGCGTTTGCGGACCTATGTTTATATGAATTTTCAGTCATTAAATAAGCCAAAGAATTACCTCTTTTCGTATTTACATGATATTTAGGAACACCCTGTATATGATATACATTATAGATTATAATAAGGAGTATTCTTATCATTCTAAAGTTTTCTATATAATATTATCAGGTTTTGAATTTTATTTGTTATTTGTGTAGTTAACATGCCATAATATTATGTATGGTGCGGTGTTCCCGCAGCACGTTGGCACCATTAGGCCCTTTGTGCTTCTCCCTGAGGTTAATAGGCAAACCTTTAAGTTCTCACTCACTCACGTAATATTGTACCAACAGTCAGAGGTGATCGCCTGGTTGGTGGGAATTACGGCTTTACGTTCCTACTGAAGCATGGCGAACGAAGATTCTGTGGTCGAAAATCGAAAACAGTGAAGTTACGTCACACCTAGTTTCCTGGTTCATAGTATGTTTGAGATACGTAGTGAAATGTTGGTTGGTTTTCATCTGGGTTTCCACTGTTCATTGTTCGTCATTTGCAACTACAGAAGGACCTGCGGCTTAACGTGTTTTCAGAGCACCGGGGCTAAGATCTTTAAAAAAGATCTTAAAAATTCTTTAGGATCAAGTTTTTTGCTCAAATGTCAACAGTATCCAGTTTTTCTCTGAATGATCGTTTTCTGACTCACTCTAATGTACCCACATATGTCTATTAAAATCAGAGACATTTGAAAATATATCCAGTCGTATGTCGGCTATAGATGTACTCCGGCACATAAATAATCCATCGTTTAATGGCAGGCTGCGTACGATGGCGGCTCGCATTCAAGCAGGTAAAATACGAAGACAAGTTTATAAAAGATATGACAGCTGTAGCGGCGAGGCTCATAAAATAAATAAAACGCGCTACGGGTCCGTTTTACGACAGCCCGAGCGCAATAATTTAAACGCTCCGGCCGACGTACAAACGCCATCTATCGGCGGAGGCTGTATTTGTTATATCTCGGGCGTGTTTGGGCATCATTATACACTCACACACACATACACGCCGGGGCCACTCGATTGTAAAAGGCGGTGTCTTTCAAAGCGCTACAACGGTCTGTCATCGTCACCACGTCATGGGTGGTAGAAGTTGACGTGCCCGTATTATCGCTTTGTCATGACTTTGGAGGGGTAGGGAACGACATAGACGGGGAATTTGCGCCTGCGCACGACCATTCGGGAAAGGCAGCGGGCCATCCAAGACGGGTCCTCTCATTTCCGAAGTTAGAGTTGTTCAGTGCGGTCGCTGTCGAGAGCTACCTTCGTTCGATCCGTGAAATTTCAATCTGCAACCCTGTTTACCATGGTTGTCCTCGAGGGCGGTGGAATGCTGTCTAGTTCCAGCAACCAATACCTTCAACCAGACTATTTATCACCCTTACCAACAACGGTTAGTATTTTGATTTATTTATTTTGTTATTAATTTATCCTGTTTAATAATTTTATCGATTATTTTGACTAATGTATTAATATTCTTACAGTTGGACGCTAAGAAAAGCCCATTGGCCTTGCTGGCTCAAACCTGCAGCCAGATCGGCGCAGATTCTCCATCCACCAAACCTCTGATATCACCATTGGAGAAGCCTAAGAAAACATCTGATAACAGAACATCTCCGGCTTCCGCTCGAGATAAAATTGAGAGATCCGCTCAAAGGAGTACACCAACCGAACCCAAACTGGCTTTCAAACCATACGAGAATAACGTGACGATTTCCTCAAGGAAAGAAGAGTCGCGACCTGCCTCAAAATCCAGCGTCCACAATTCCGACGCGGGCGATGAGAAGAAATCCGAAAGAAAATCAGCTTCTCCTGCCAATAGCCACACAACCACTCCAGCGCCGGATAACGGGAAAATGTCTCCTTCCTCCGATAGGAAGTCAACAACTCCGTCGGCTAGAGGTGCAAGCCCCATCATACGATCAGGCTTAGAGATCCTCCAAGGCCACAAGGAGAGTCCTCTGTACAAACCTGGAAGCTTATCCGGAATGGGACCTTTGAGTTCTTTGTGCTGCCCTCCTGGACTTGAGCATACCAATCCGGCGTTTCGTCCACCGTTTCCCGGCGGGCCGTTCTCTCACCATCACGCTGCCATGTTGGGTTATCCCGGTGCAACTCCTGGACCTTACCTAAGTTACGCCCGTGTTAAGACTCCTACAGGTGGTGAAGCGTTAGTTCCAGTGTGCAAGGACCCGTATTGTGGCGGTTGCCAATTCAGTCTGCATAATCAGCAACTGATGATGGCCGGTGCGACTCAGTGTCCAAGTGGATGTTCACAGTGCGATCACCAGAAGTACAATCTCGCCATGGCGATGTCTTTAGTGCCACCTGGTCCAGTGCCATCATCTCATCCGTATTCCCAAATCGGGAGGCCGTACGTTTGCAATTGGATTGTCGGGGATACGTATTGCGGAAAGAGGTTTGTGTCTTCTGATGAGCTTCTTCAACATCTTAGGACCCATACGAGTGTTTCCGATGCTGCCTCCGCTGCTGCGGTCACTTCTCAGTCATCAGCGCTGATGAACGCACATTCTTTGTTCACATCGTCCGCTCTGCATAGGTATCCTAGCGCTCCTCTGAGTCCATTATCAGCGGCTAGGTATCATCCTTATGGAAAACCACCGCTACCGTCGACATTGGGGGCTTCACCGTACAGTGCGTTCAATCCGACGACGCTGGGTGCTTATTATTCGCCGTATTCAGTTTATGGACAAAGGTTAGGTGCTGCTGCAGTGCACCCATGAGATTTTTGAGCGCCTTGCTCGATTATATAGCATACTGTGATACTGTAAATAACTCGAAAGCTGATTTATTATTATTATTATATTCTATATATTCTCTAAAGTGCAATGATATCTGTTTATTTCAGCGTGTATAGAGGACTCGCGCAAGTATAACTTTGCGAATGTTTTCCCCGATTACTATTTCGTATGTCTGAAAAGAGTTGTATAGTTTTACTTGTGACAATGTTGAAATTCAGAATATGCTTTAATAAAAAATATTTGTAGATCAATTTTTGTCTTTTATTCCAATCTTTAGGGTAACGGGGTATTTTAAGAGATAACAGGTAAGTAGTTAATTCAAATTATGATTTATTTACATCCATAGCTCATATACACTAAACGTTAGTATTATTTGTTCATTTTTTATTTGAGACTAACACAGAAATTCCCTCGGCAATTTACTTTTAATTCAATGGTTTTGTAGATTAGTCAGTATTTGTTACTTTTCAAACTGACAAATAGAAAATTATGTTCACAACTATGTAGGGACTGTCATATTTCCCGAGTTGTAAGACAATTTGACAGTGTGATTGTTGGTTTTATTACATACGAAAAAGAAATAGTGAAAGCTTGTGAATAGATTAACTATTCCATTCTATTCTAGAGTTTTGTGGTCAAATTATTTTTTAGATTTAGTTAGTTTGAACTAAAATCGCATGTTTTTCTCATGCAGTTCCAAATCCACCCAAGCAAGTCCGTTTAAAAAGCAAAAGTAATTTATTATTACGTCTAAATATTGCACAATAATTGCATCTACAAACATACAAAATACTTTCTACATTAGTACAAAATATTTGGTTAGTACAGACATGTTGACTAATAGATTATTTTATTTGCCATAAATGAACACTGATGCTGACAACCAGTTGTGTAAAAGTATAGTTTAAAAATTCAGCAATTATTACTTGATTTAGTTCTTGTGTAGGCTTGTGCGTTAATGAAATGAAATAATATTATAAAATAGTTACGTAATTATTATTTAAACGCACTCTTAAACTGTCAGTGGTATATTTAGAAAATGTTATCGGTATAAAATATAAATCAGTCGCCGTTCCAATAAGCCGTTTCCTCCAAAATATTTATAAGCACCGTTCCGAGCGGCTATCATAAAAATTCTTCTTTTTATTGCATCAGTTCTACATCTGAGTTATAGGCCGAGTTAACACCTACTCGAGCACTGCCGTAAATTTTCATTAATACGCCATCGTTGTTATATTTTAATAACCATTCTCATAAATCAGCGCCGAGATTAATGAAGCAGCTCTTGTATTTATAGCAAAATGTTAAACACTCGGATTTTGGCAAGGTGCGAAATATTCCCCGCCCGACGCGTCGTCGCCCGCCACGACCCACCTCTCCCCGCCGCCGCTGGTGGCGCGCGAAAGACATAACGGGATGATGAATTGCCATCGGTGACCTTTTCCTGGCATCTGCAATCTCTGGCCTATGATGGATCACCTGTTCTGTCACGCAGTCATTCATCACCCTGTCTTGTCTTCACACAATCGCTCTCCTATATCCGTGGCAACGCTAATGAACGCCAACGATGACGGCCCGTCACCCTTTTTCAATTTCAAATATACCTCCATGCAAAACACCTAGAAAAAAGAAACAATCAAAAAGCCTTGTATGTTTAAATGTGACCATGAATATTCAATGTAGAAAGTATGAAACCTGCTGATGCCATAGCCCATATAAGTATATGGAGTCCTAAAGTTTGGGAGGACTATAAAGAATAAGAATTAGAGTTTGGAAAGCTTTTGGAAGATGGCTCTTCTAATACCGTCAGCATATTGTGCAAACCCAGCAACAGCAATGTCGAATTTCAGATTGGAGGGAAAGAAGCCGGCATAGCAAATAAACCAGAGATATAACAACTGGGTCTTCATTTGAATCTTCTGTTCACCAAACAATTGTGGGCAACATTTTCCTCTTATTTTTCTATTATCCGATATTTCCGGGGGCCTCTTGTTATGAATTTGGTATCGATATAATTCAAAACCCAAATGTAAGCCAAACTGTTCAAAAACATCAGATTCGCATGGAAACTACTATGCTGGTGGTTCAAGCTTGCTGATTTCGAATTAACAACTTCTAAATTCAACATGGCGGTTTAATGTTCAAAACGGCGATCAAAATGTTAAAACATTATCTGGTTCGCATAAAAATTGGTATGCGGAGATTTTTAGGGTCGCTGATTTTAAATGTCGAATGAGGAATTCATAATCCCAGAATGGCGGAACCAATATGGCGGCCAAAATATTATCTATCATAACATCGGATAAGAATGAAAACGGATACTTGGGGATTTCTAATTTCGAAAAATAACTCCGAAAATCCACATGGCGGTACAAATATGGAGGTCATGGAGTATGAAAATGTGAATGAACACTTTTAAGCCTATGACTTCAGGAGTTCCTTGTGTAGACCTGGGTCAAACTAAGAAGAGGGTACCCCATGCCACTATTTCTGCTCTAGAATAAATAGGCGGGACACCACGTGACACCCTCTTCTAAGTTTGAAACAACTACCAAAGCCCAAGCGCTTAAATTCTCTAAGATAAGGCCCAAGTATCCTTCAAGGAAATTGATTTTTAGCGTGTTGTGTAGTATGTGTTGCATCCTTAAGCTTTATAAGAAGCCAAAAGGTGAAAAGGAACTAATAATTTATAGAGAAAATAAAGCACTGTATTTGGTTTGCATATGTTCAAAAATCAAGGTGTCGATTAATATTGAATATTTCGAAATTTTAGAAATTTAGAATGTGAAAATTTATTATTTAATTTAATTATTTAAACATAATGAATGAAATAACCAGAGCTGAAAAGCTTTCTGTTGAAAACGGTCCAAAAAAACTGGAGGTTTAGTCTTAGCATTTTTGGAATTTCGTCAAATAGTTTAATAATAAATTAAACTAGAGGAAATTCTGAATAATTTATGACTATGGCATTTTTTTGGTAAAATTTATAGTTAAGCTGCATGAGCAAATTCTATTTCATCGAGATCGCTCGTACTGTATTAAAACTAGTTAGCCAAGATTTGTCAGATATTTTGATCCTAATGACAGTAGGCAGTGTCAAACGCTGATGTTTTGACAATACCTACTGTCAATATAATCAAAATATCTGTCTACTTATAGTAGTTTTATTTTAATGCAGAAATGGCCGATCGCGATCAAATAGAATCTCATGCAGCTAAACTATTAATTTTATATATAGTACGTCATGTGCCTTGCCACATCGGATTTTTTAATTTTTGTTATAACAAATTATTCAAATCATCATGTCAATAAAAATAAAATAATAAATAAATATATGTGAATCAAATACCTATTTGTTATATTATTATTAAGAGTTTGATGTATATTATTTAATTTAAATAAATAAAATTTATATTTATCTCTTTGTATTATCTTTTAGCTCCATATTGCTCCAACAAAAATAAAATTAAATACTTGAAAACACATTGTACATTAACATTATTGAAACGTTATTGTATCACGTGGAATATAAAGAATTTTATTGAGCTTTTTTTAGCGTTTTGAGATGATTAGACTAGATCCTGATAATGACAGAATTATCAAAATCTATAGTGATTTCAATTAATGTTTGCAAACCAAAACAACGGATTACGTTCTCAGTTATTAGTTCTCAGTTTGCAAGAAAATAGGAAAACATGAGATTTTTATATGTATAATTATTATAATTTTCTGCCCAGGTGTACGAATGTTGTCACTCGCTAATTTTTTCGTTACTGATTCCAGAAAATTGATTTTTTAGTTATAAAAGTCCAACGGTTTCACAAAATTTCGCTCTTTAACAAAGGGATATTTAATTTTAAATCGTTTTTACTACAAGAAATGTCTAATTTGTCACAACGATTTACCTTATTTGACTGTTCGGACAATGTGTATGGTAGGTGTACTGATGTGGAAGTTGGTAACACGAACTGTTGTACGTTAAGTTTGTTTTTGCTCTGCTAACAAACAGTAAACCCATCACCGAGCTCCTCAATATTTCTTTCTCGACCTGCGGTTGTTTCCACGAATACGCGTTCAGGCACCTTTAGAATTTTACAAAGGGGCGAGATGACGGATTAACGAAATTTACAGCCAGGAATACAATGTAGGAAAATATAGGTGTCACCGTTTCACCAATTTTACCTTATTTGGATTAAAAGAATCCACAATTTGAAAACATTCTGTACTATCGTGTCAAATGTAGGTGTAGAGTTATGTGACCTTTATCCTAAATATAAATTGGAAAAATAGGATATCAAATTCCCTAGATCTCTAGTATACTAATTATTAAAAATTTAAATCTCCAGCAATAATTAATTAACTCTGATGATTAACGTCTGTGCTGTTTTGAACGCCAATGTCAAAAGAGTACTTAATACAGTTTTATCCATGACGGATTTCAGTATAATCCGCTAGGTTGATTTATGGTGCTCGTCAGTTGTCTAGATATAAATTATACGAAATCAAAACATTTGGCAACAGCAACAGAGTCGTGGGTTCTTACAAAACGCTTGAGCGTCCCACAAAAATAAATACGATGTTTTGACTTTTTATGCTTTGATTAATTGTCAGTTGCGGCTAATGTATTAATTTATCATGCATTATCTAGTAATAACACTAATAAATCTCAATTTTATCATTATTTACACATTGCTAATAGCGAGAATGACCTTACCAGTCTCTCTAATAATTGCCGGCTGTCTTAGCAAAGTCACGACGTATTAATTACTTCGTGTTATAATGGGAATGGTTATTTTTGTATGAAATTATTAATTTATTCGTGACTCACGCCGCTAAATATAGAGCCCATTGAGTTGTAAGTGTCATCAATCACAAATTGATTATCCACTTGGCTTAAGCAGGAACAATCAATCAAATCGCTCACTGTTGATCCAAAACAAAGGCAAAATAATTAAAAAGTAACCAACCGGTGTGAATTGATGAAGTTTTGCATTAATGATCTAGTAAGAAGTTAAAATAACAGCGCCATTATCGGAAATGCGCAGCGGTTTCTTTTTAATGGCGGCAACCATCTTTAAACGACGGGGTAAACTCGTAATGACCGGTCATCATCGACGTACAGTCCTTCATCAATTTTGCTGAAAAAATAACAGGCTGTAGACTAATTTCGTGCAAGCGTATTACATAAATCACTAAAGCGTGGAAACACAACCGAAAAAAGTACATTTAAGATCAGTTTAATTCGCAAATTTAAATATACAAGTGCTATTTGAAAATGTTTAACGACATATTGTCAAATTAATATTATAGGTTAATAATAATTTACATCCAGCCTGTATGTCACCATAATTATTAACCTATAATACAAGTGCTAACTTCACATCATCAATTTCTGGTCAAAATTGAGGTTAGTCTTTGTAGTTTATAACGCGTAGCTTTTGTTATTCTAATAATTTATATGTAGGTAGCTTATTTTTAACTTGGCGTCTGCAATTACTGTATGCACTTAATAACTTAATTTACTATCAACGACAACACTTTAATCACACAACGGTACTTTAGTAACACTATATAATAATAATAATAATAATAATAATAATAATAATCCAATATGTTCATTATTGTAAAATTTATGAACTTAAAAATATCCGTAAAAGGTTAAGGAATTTTTGTTACCTACATTTGTAACTGTAGAATTTATATTTGTGGTGGATAATTACCATGTCAAATTTTTTTAAACAAATATTTCCTTCTAAAGATATGGCTATTCATTTTTAAACAAAATTGATAATAGTTATGTAATTTATATTATATTTTATAAGTTTAATAATTGCCGGCAGTTTAAATACACATTCCAACGCAAAACGTATTTTCAAACATTCAAATTAAAATCACCATTCATCACAAACCTAGCATAAGTAAACAATTTGACATACGCAGTCCAAAATCTACCTGCATCGACCGTATGTCTAGAAAAAAGTAGCGTGCCGTGCCGTGGTGTACCCCCCCACCCCCCACCCGCTCGCTTAGTGTAATGTCAGTAATGTGTTGATTCCCGCGTCACGTCATGTTGTTGTTAGCTGCGTTTACAATTGCAAAATAATGCAGAATTATCGCGTATATTAATTCGAAAAGTGTTACCAGTGCTTCTGTTGGACTGCCTACCAACCACTTGACATGAAGTATGACAGCAATCGTCCGCCGGTAAGTTTATTTTTGTGTGTAATAAACCGCAAGTGCAAAAATGTCATAATACCATAATTGTAATGTTTGTATGTAGACAATTGGTATTGCGGGTACCGCTATAGGGTACAATTGAGGTATGTCGATCGTTTATTGTCCCGTCTAAGGTCGGGTGCGAGGTTGTGTTATATTAGGTTATGCGAGCTTATGTATATTTAAGGTTATGTGCGAGTACACTGATAAAAGGTAATTTTACCGTGTGGATCGGTGGTCATTTTTAACCTCCGTGTATCGAAAGGAAAATACCATGTGGTTTGTAACTTTACTTTGAGCTAATAAATTTAGTTCTCATATGAAATGAGGTTTCCGATGTGTACGGTTTAATATATACTTTTGTTAAGTAAAATTACTGACGTTCAGTAAATTTACCGTAAACACGGAATTGCAATTAATTGTTGTACAGTAAACTTTCTGCAACTTTAATATTAGATTTGTCCAAGCAACTGCAAAACCAGTTAACAATCAGTAATTTTGTGATGGACCACATGTTGCTATGATAAGTCCATTATAAATACCAATGAAACATTATCTGGTTTCTCACAAAAGAACTGTTTGTAAACTGGTTTTGCGACTGCTCGGACAAGCCTGTATTGTCAACTGTATAATCACTAGTAAAATCCTATTAATGTGGAGATCATAAATAAGAACAAAAAATAATAGTATGAAGTTTTATTATAATTTTAACAATAAATAACATGTGAAACATATTTATAATATATGTCTACATATTTTTTATAAATATTTCATATTTTTAACATTAAATAGTTAAATAGTAAAAAGTTCTTGACAAAAATGTTATAAATAAATATAAATAAATCGAATTTCCAATCTGCTTCACAGAGAGAAATATATCTTTTAAATATAAATTAAGTTGCACTACCTATGGTACTTACGTCACACACTTACTTAGACTGCATACAAACATTTACTTATTTATTTTCATAATAAGTTTGACCACCTATCAGTGGATTTGGTTTTATCCTTATTCGTTTTTGAACCCTGACTTGGAATAATTTTTAAAAAGCTAAACCGTCTCCAGAGTAAGTGAACCTGGGGATAATCCAACCACAGCATATACTATAGTTCAAAATGTGTCACCTGAAATCAAAATAAGAAGTACATGAGTCATATATCATATACAGGGTTTAACAATGTCAGCAGCTGCTTTCCTTTGTGGTACAGAATGTGTGTAAAGTTATTAATGAGTGTTTATAGAAAAGTATTTTTTATATTGGTGATTGAAATGATATGTGTTATACATGTTAGTAATAAATTTGATTGTAAGACCGCATTGTACGAGAAAGAACAATAAACGAAATCTTACTTATGGACACCAATTAGAACATCCAATTAGTGAAAGTGGAATTATACATATCAAGACTGCAAACTTTTACCTGTACTTTGTAGTATATATTTGGAAAGTCCTCCATAATATACAAAGAGATGAATGTACCAATATTATATCTTTTAATACTATAGAACCATATGGAGCAAATATTCCACACCACACCGATAAAGGATGTCACAGAGGCACTAACAGTGTTAAATTAGTTGTATATAACAACCGCACTCAATAAAACTCTAACTTATCTGCTGTAAACACAACCAAACGGATGGCGAACGGAACTCGAACTGTATATGAATATCCCATTATTGCGCAAGCGCGATAAAAATTATCTCGGTAGCACTTTACCATCTAGAAAGGAAAATTGCACGAGCAGAAGGCAAATTTACATATCAGACAGTAGTTTTAATGTATAGATATGTAATTTTATTCCGTTGAAGTAATTGTTATTATGAAATTTCCAAACTTGTTAGCAAATTTACATACAGTTTGTACAATTAATGAATGTAACTGCATTTTCAATGATATTTAGTATTGTTGCTTAAAATTATGGTAAAATTGCCGACAAATAGGGGAGGTTTACTGAAAAGAATGTAATTTTAATTTGTAAATTCGCACTAAAATATCTTATCTTATTATTGTTAATGGTTATTTTGGTTTACATTAACCTCTAGGTCCTAAATGTGCATAAAATATGAATGTTAGGTAACTTACATATCGCCTTAATTATAAATTTAATATTAATTAATTTGTAAATAACAAGACGTACAGGGAAATGAACCCGTAAAATATCTATTGAGAGAAAGATTATTTTAGAAAGGTTTTTGATACTACTGACGTCAGGTATAAGACAAACAGTACCTAATGGTGAAATGAGTAAACATAAAACGAATAAAAAATATCTATTTTTCATGAGAGTTGGTGACATCCCATGAGATGTATTAATTAAACTGTAAATCATTTTTGCAATAAACAAGATAAGTTAGTTACTAGGAAAGTGCTATCTACAATCGAGTTTTATGCTTATACGGTTATGCGGATGGCATGTCAACTGATATCTATCTAATTCATTTGTTAATTACTTAATCTTTTCTCACCAAAAATTGAACTCGTGGATAAATTAGTGCATCATAACTCATATCCTTAGTTACAGCGCAGCGGTACAGGCTGCCAATAAATTACATACTAATCGATCAGCGAGGTTTTTAGTGAAGTATATTCGACAATATACCATAAAGATCGATGTTCTCACACTAATCCAGTTGTTTGGATCAACATTGTTTCGTAGTAGTAGCAATAATTTGTCACCGCATCTGTTCTGAACAATAAATCCAATTTATGTAACAAAATTTATACACGCAAAAAAAAACAACTGGCGACCTAAAATTTTGCTAATTATTGATGTTTCGTACTTTTATATTTAATACTTTCTCTGATGTTGATGAATATTTTAGCAAATTATGAAGCAGGTCATCAAGATTGTCATATGAATTTGGAATTTTTAAAAAGAATTTGTTTTTTAATCATGTCCAATATATCTATAAGCTTTTGAATGTAGATGTCTGAACGTTTAATATCATTACGATACGATACAATTCTGGCTAACAAGAAAAAATCAAACAAATAGTAATAGTAATAATTTTCAGTACCATTTTCAGATAAAATACAATTACCCCATTTACCTGAATAAGAAGTACACGAAGTACACTAGAACTTTCATAATTTGTCCCTTGTAGCGTAACAATAAGATAATCACAAGTCTACCAACCGTCCGGGGTGGTTATTGCCCCCTATAATTTTAAATGGTAAAAAGATTAATTAAGTTATTATAGTCAGTAAGTTGGTTTGGGATATCATAGTTGAGAACGTTTCAAAAGAAGAATAAAATCAGCATACCGGTGCGGTGGAGCAAGATGGACGCTCAATGGAGAGGGTCCATCTTGCTCCTTGGCTATACCGTACTGATGAGGACTAATAGTCCGAAACACGTGTCTGCGGTTGTTTCTTCGATATATATATATATATATATATATATACAGTGTGTCCCCCGGTAGACCTAACTATACCTATAATAGACGTAATTTTTAATTTATCGAGAAAAAGTCATTCTTTATAAAGAGTTTTGGATGTCCTAAAAAGTCGAAAGCCATATTTTGATTTAACATACAGGATGGTTAGAAAACACGAATCGGTTTTTCGTATTTGTTTTAATTTGTTTTAGGTAAAAGTTGTTTTATATTTTTTATGCCCAGATATCAAATTTTGATGTTGTATTCTAAGTTTTATATTTTATTTATTTTTAACAAAGTAATTTAACAAAACATTACTCCACATGTTCCCCTCTTACAGCTACACATTTTTCCAATCTTCTTCTAAACTTCTAAACTGTTTTTTTCATTTATTTCGTCTACTGCTTACCTAATTTTTAATTTTAGAATATTTTATATTTTTGAGAATTGGTTGTAATACGGAAATTTGGATTTTCTTGAGACCAATATCTGCAATTCTGTGAACTAACAACTCCATTTGTGGTAAACGTCGCTTCGTCAGAGAAAATAATTTTTCTGTAGAAAAATCAATCGACCATAATTCGCTTTTTCATTAATAGGCAAAATTCTAATCGACGAGCATCATCTCCTTCTCGATAGCGTGTATCAGTACTGGTTTATAAGGATGAAATTTTTGATTTGAAAAGATCCTTTGCAGGTGGCTTTTACTGATGTTCAAGTCTCGAGATCTTTGCCTCAACGATTTTTTTGGGCAAGTGTTCACGGAATCAATAGCTAACATAGCTCCTGCATCATCTTCGCCATTTCGCTTTTTTTCTTGCTATTTTGTACGTCTCCTGTTGCATGAAATTTTTTCACAAATTCAAAATTTTGATAACTATAGGAAACATGGATTTTGTGAATTGAATATGAAATTGCGTTTTGGGTAAAATTATTTTCTTCGAAAACGAATCCCGGCTCTAAAATTATCTGAATCAAAATGTTAAAATCGCTATATTGGTAGTTTTCACGGAAATTTTCTTACGTAAGACCTTAAATATTGTAGATTAGCTTTAAGACAATTATCAGTAATAATATAACAAGAGAGTGAGAATAAATTGAAAATAATTGGACAGATTGTTTGAAAACTTGTTGCCAGGCAATAGTCACGAGAGCCCGCTGGGCTCGAGTGGCTATTGCCAAATGGCAACAAGTTTGAACAAAATCTGTCAAATTATTTTCTAATTTATGGAACTCTCGAGTTATATTTGACTAGATTATTTTTTGATTCACAAATTTTTACAATAAAAAAGATCAATAAAACTATCATAAAATTATTGAAAAATTTAATTTAATTAATTATTACTTACAATATATGAAAATATCTTGACACATTGTGAATATATTAAAAGAATTAACAATTTAAATTAGTACAATGAAAAACGCAATTATTAAAAATATTTCGAGACTCATTATTTATTGAGGATTTGGAATTGCTTGTTATATTAAGTGTTTCCTCCTGCGTATTTTCTCTAAGATTATTTATTATATTTGAATGATGTTCTTGGTTCAATTGTGAGTATGGTTTAATCGAACTTGCAGAATTATGACCAGTGACCTTGATTAGTTCTTGTTCTCCTACACCAGCTTTTGAAAGGTTACTTACTGCACTTGATCTGGCAGAATGGTTAGTTATTTTTTTAGTAACTGTGTTTAGACCTACTTTTTCTGCGGATTCTTTCATCCATTTTGAAATGGAATTTATTCCCACAGGAACGTTTTTATACCAAAAACCATGAGTTTGCCAAGCCGGATTTGGAGTAAGAAACAAGCGTTCGGTTTTAATATTTTCTTCACGTTTACTCATTAGTTTTTCAAAAAGACGAACAGGGCAAATATCTGGGTTATTTATGTTTGGAGTCAACCATTTACTATTAGCGCACCTTTGTGCTCCACCCTGTGCAGTTTTTGTAAAGATGGGATTGTATTCAATGCGGCCAGTATTTAATCTTTTTATGTCGGTTTCTTTTTTAAAATAATGAACTAAACATTTCGTAGCTTCTCCTCCCCTCCAAGCTAGTTCATACGATGCAACGTGAAAAAACGTTCTTTGCAATCCACAAGGTGTATCTTCGTCCCAATAGTTAAAAATTTGCAACAATTCTGTATTAGAAAGTGCCACAGAACTTTGTTTGTGCTTTTCAGGATGTTTTTGTAAAATTTTTCTTTTTGCATCTCTCGCATTCCGAGCATTTCTGAATTCTATATCATGGAAAGGATCAAAGGAGCTGTTATACTTATTAAAGTAAAGTTCTTGAACTAATTTTGCCGTTTTATTCCACATTGTCTTTATTACTGCTTCTTTATAATCATTTCCGTCTTTTCTTTTCATGTTATAAGCCCAATCTTTTAAAATCAATGCCAGAGTAGCTGTTGTAGTAGATTGATCCAGAATATAATTTCTTTCTTTGGTGAAGGTCTTAAATTGTCTCCATATAGACTGATTACTTATTAGAGTATTTTTCCAAGTAGTTTCTAAAATCTTTTTTGTAATTTCTGCATTAGAAAAGGTACTAAACCGATGACTTTCACCCATTTCGCGTTGACACAATTAAGTAATTATTTTGACAAGTATCTGACAGTTGCTAGGCAAATAAAAGCTACAGTGATTATTCCCGAGAATAATCACAAGAGATTTATTCCCACTATAATAATGACATAATTGGTTGAAAGTTACCCTTGTGACAAATAAAGAAGCATTTCATTGGTTTTAAGAAACGTCAAAAAATAATCAGATCAATCAATCACTACAAAAAACATTTTCCAGTAAGTCTAAATAAATATGTTCACTTAAATTGAATATGTATGCTATACGGTGGATCGTCACAATAACGAGTTTGCACAGTTCCATGGGCTTCGCATAAACCCATAAATACATTAACGGTCGGTGTCAGAAATAGCACAGAGAGTACAGGCTGCTCGCTCGCTCGCTATAGGTGGTGCTGTCTCCTAAACGAGACACATCGGCCACCAAATGACACTTTTATGACGGAAGCCATATGTACGGAGGAGTCGCCGAGCCACTCTCGCATATATTAATGCTGCTTTATCATCGACGATGACATATATACAGCCGCGTTGACGGTCTGCGTATATAGATTAACCGACGTAAAAGCTTTATTAGCCGCCCGATGTATTTATGGCACAATAAACTTATATGGTATTTACCAAAAACGTATGAACCGAAAAAAAAAATGTGTGACTGCGGACGCAAATATTTGCACGATTTCAATGCGGATTCTGGATAACTTTGCAGCGTTTCCTGTCGTTGCAGTTGTTTACAACTGGATATGCTTATCGTTGATATGGCGGTACCGAAAAAAAAGGAGAATATATCTTTTAAACCAGGTAATCCAACAAATATTGATTTTGGGTTTGGAGACCACAGTGAGGAAAGGAGGAAACACACGCATGCCTCTTTTCATGTTTACCTTGTGACGTTATGTGCAAACAGCTATATAAATGTCATTGG
This sequence comes from Aphodius sticticus, assembly GCA_963966075.1. Taxonomy (NCBI): domain Eukaryota; kingdom Metazoa; phylum Arthropoda; class Insecta; order Coleoptera; family Scarabaeidae; genus Aphodius; species Aphodius sticticus. The sequence continues at coordinate 795,050 of OZ014513.1, forward strand.
AACTATATATGGTCCACATCTGCAAAATTATGATCTTGGATTAGAGCGGCCAATAAGTTACGTAACACCAATTTTTTTTTTATTAATAAGCATAAGGTGCTTAACATATTGAAACTAATCTAAAAGATTAACCATCAATTTAAATCTGAATTCTTAAAACTAGGTACTTGTCTCTAATAGGCTATCCACTGATGTCCCTATATTTACTTTGTCCCAAACAAGAAGTACTAACACTTCACTCACTGTGCTCTGTTTTTTACACATTTCACTGATTCACTAGTTCGAAGGGTTTAGTTCTTTTTAGTCTTCTCACTAGATTCTGGTTGTCCAGTAGCTGCAGGGCCTCTACGTTGACGTGATGGCTTAGGCGAGATTCATGCTTAGTGGCGAATCTTTTTATCTCTTGGATGACTTGTGGGACACCAAGATCACGGTGCAGGTCACTATTCCGTATGTACCAAGGAGCGTTAACCATATTCCTTAGTACTTTATTTTGGAAGATCTGGATTCCTTGTATATTGGAGCTTTTTGCGCAGCCCCAAAGCTGGATGCCGTATAACCAAATCGGTTTTAGTACTTGGTTGTAGACTTGTAGTTTGTTCTGTACTGACAACTGAGAGTTTCTTCCCAGAAGCCAGTACAGTTCTCTGTATTTGAGGCCAAGCTCTACTCTTTTATTCTTAACATGTTCTTTCCACCTTAGTTTTGTATCCAGTGTCATACCCAAATACTTTGCAGTGTTCGCATATGGAACTATGGCGTCGTTAATCTTGACATGAGGTATGTCCTCGATTCTTTTGTTTGTGAAGTTAACGTGGACAGATTTCGGTTCGTTGAGCTTGGTCTTCCATTTTCTGGTCCATTTGTATATTTTGTTACTAGCTTGTTGAAGATTCCTGGTAGATTCACCAATAGTTGATCCCACTGCCATTAGAGCCGTGTCATCTGCGAATGTGGCGACTGTTACATTTTCCATCTGTGGAAAGTCACTTGTATATAGTAGATAGAGAATTGGTCCCAATACACTACCCTGGGGTACCCCAGCTTTGACTTCTTTGAGTTCCGAGTATTCATCGATCTGTTTTATTCTGAATAGTCTATCAGATATATAGGATGTTAGCAGCTCGACGTATTGTAAAGGTAGCATACTCTTTAGTTTGTGTATCAATCCTTCATGCCAAACCTCATCGAAAGCTTGTGTCACATCAAGAAAGATTGTTGAGCAAATAAGCTTTTCTTCTAATGCTTTCTCTATGATATCTGTTATTCTATGGACTTGATCTATAGTGGAATGCTTTTCTCTAAAACCAAATTGGTGATTAGGAATTAACGTAACACCAAATGAAAAAGTGAATCATAGATTATTCTCTACGGTCAGGAAAAGGATTCATACATTACACAGTTAACCTGACCATGGAAACTTGAGGAAACCTGACTCAACTTGAGTGGTTGAGTTTGGGCGATTCAAAATTGATGACGTAGATGCCTAAACTCGTCGAATGTAGCGTAGATCATGATACCATGAAGTAATGGTGTGTGTGTGTGTGACAGATCACAGATCTATTGATACATTCACAATTTATTCGTCATTAATATTAATTCGCTATGAATATGTTTGTAATGTGGGACTGCATAAATCATATGAGTGGCGACCCGGTTTGTAAGTTATGCAGTCGGTGCTGGCGCAAGAGGCATCCGATTATAAATAACCTACGTCATCGTCGTTGACTTTTTATACATTATAGCATTATGTTATTGGCGATTGAGGAATCAAGCCGATGAAATCGTCGGTGGTGTCGCGATATAACATTATGAAAATATAAAATTAAGTTTGCAGCTATTTCATATCAAATGATAAGTATAATATTAAACGGCGTCAAACTAAATCAAAGTATAGAGGTATATGTAAAATTTATGACATTGATAAAAAAGAAAACCACCCTCGTCAAAAGTATTACAATTCTGAACTCTTGGATACTTTTGATTTTAATCATTAGAAAAAGGTTTTATTTTTTTCTTATTTTCTTGTTTTGACGTTTTGCTAGACCCAAATTGCATTCACCCTGAAAAATCCACTTCGATCTTATAGTCCTGAGACTTCTTACACATCCTTTCATATTACTAGCCACGATTGTTACCTCGTATGCTCAACAAAAATAAAATGTTTAGTCTCTGTATTTTTGGCTTTAAGCATTATCTCTCAGTAATTGAGTGAATTTCAACAAATGTTAGAATCTTTCTATAGTTCATAAACGTACTATTATTAATTAATATGACAATTTATTTGAATTTTTAGTAAAACATTGATAAACAATAGAAACAATCTTATTTGACAACTTACCATACAATTTCGAAAATTCTACGGTAGGAATCACAAAAACCAAAATTGTTATTAATACTATTATACTAACAAACACTTGAAATGCGACAATATTAATTATTGCAATAAACTGAGTTATTCTTTCTTCCTATACGTATAGTAGGGTGGTCCTTATTTATATAGACAAATATAACTGTAATTTTGTTTTCTGCGGGACCCTCCCAATTTGTTCTTTTATACCCATACTAATTCCTGTGAAATATGGGATTGATCAAAACATATTAACACGTGGCCAAGTTTATTTTAGTAATATTAAATTATTATTGCTGTTACCACAATAAATTTACTTACCACTTTTATACAATAGTCTAAGCTAAGTGACAATATCCTGAACAGTAAAGAACAAAATTGGAGAAGTGAAAATTTGTTCTGGTATACTTTATTGTAGTTTTTAGCACGGCTTTTGTCAAAATCTAACCTGAAGTCAAATGACTCCGGCCTGTACCTATATTTGAGATAAACGGATTAACAAAAAACTGAGTAGTGAAACTTCTAAGTGGGATGAAATGATAACTCTAACATGATCCTGAAAAAAATAGGTACTGGAACGTCAGAAAAGAAGCACTAACAACATCTTTAGATGGAAAACTTCTGGACTTTTGTCCACCTAAGAATTCAAAATTGGCCACTGTGCGTTATAGTAGCTCAATTCTATTAAAAAAATGTAACAGAACGTAGCTCTTTTGTTTTGATACCCAAGCAAAATAGATATGTAGGTATTTTGAAATAAACGTCTGGAATGTGTTTGAATTTTTGTTACTTATTTGAGCACCTCCTTATCTTGATGCGCAACTCTAGCTCAACATTTCCTGAACAATTCTTTAGCTATTTACTCACTTTACAATACTAGATGTAAATAGTATAAAGTTGATAAAGTCGAGAGCCCTCTTAAACGTGATCGAAATTTGGAAGAGGAAGGCCAAAGGTAAAATTCCAATCAACCATGAAATTTAAACTATGTTTTCATTCTGATGTACAAAACTCTCATTGAGTGGGGTAAGGTGTATTTTCAAGTCAGCGAAGCTGGTGTAATTCTGTACCATCAGTAAGCACAATAAATCTCAATCTATATATAACACAAAGTCGCATCATCGTTACGTGGAGACGAAAGACCGGCGCGAGCTTCTTGGCAACGTCGCAGCCACGAATATGAGTGGCAAAGTAACGAGCGTGATACCGAGGAGAGATAAGCTGTCAAGTGTGTCGCAGGCCATCAAGGGTCTAATCTAAATCGCATTACGAACTGAGCGGGACATGCACGACTTCTACAGTTCCAAGAGATCATTCCTAGCGAGCTCCTGGTCGGGAGTGCCACTCTTCACCGATTACGTTCATTGATTTAATGCTTCACGCTTTTTTCCTTTCCTATTGTGACACAGAAGCCATCGAGCCACAATCAGTTTATTAAGTCGCAAAATCAGAACATTCCAATTGAAAAGTTTTTCAATGACCAATAAATATTTTCGAAAAGTTTTACGAGATCTTTTTCAATTTTGAGTCGAGTTTTTTTCATGTAGCTTTGATGCTATGATTTGACTTTTTGTGGTATTACTAGAAAAGTAGATGGCCGGACAAAAATGTATATTTTCCAGTGTCGCGCATGGGACACGTGCTGGTGGGGACGCCAGACCGAAGCCGGTCTGGCTTCGGCTCATGGTGTACATACCACTACACCTGCTTTGGCGTTGATCGAGTACAGTCGCTTGCCTTGTTTAAATTTCCGCTTCGTCGATAGATAATTTGAGCAGTTTCTTTCAATTGTGTTGTTTCTTGAAATTTTGTGTGAATATCTGTTTTTATTTTCCATTTCGAATTTGTTCTTCTGTTTTATACTTAGAGTTGAATTATTTTTTTTATTTTATAGTTGTACTTAGTTTGAAAATCCTGCAATGAATCGTTTGCTAGCTGAGTTTGGCAATACTTTCACGTTCGTTAAGAAAGGGGAAGTGGTGTGCAATTTCTGCTCACGGAATTTAATTATTCGTAGTAAACAATGTCTTCGGGCTGATGTAAAAACAAAAAACACATGGAAAATGTATCAGGAACGTCAACTAAAAACTTTTTTGATGATTTATGTGAAACATTTATTTCTGCTAATATACCTTTCACAAAAATTGATAATCCCGTTTCTAAAAAATTTATCCAGAAGTATACTGGACGAGACTCACCCGATGAATCCACAATTAGAAAATATTACGTACAAGGGCAATATGACAAAACAATTTCTAAAATAAAGTCAAAACTATCCGATAAATATATTTGGTTTCTGCAGAGAAACTACGGATATGAAGGTTAGATGTGTGGTCAACGTCGTTGTCGGATTGTTGGACCCGCAAGACTTAAATAAACCCTATTTAATATCTACTCAGTTTCGCTGTACCGTCAAAGCTGAAGAGATATGTACAATAGTAAATGACGCCATAAAAAAAGTAAGAATCACAGACGCTACCAAAGTATTACTGTTTGTTTCTGACGCTGCTGCGATTATGTTAAAAGTTGGAAAGTTACTTAAACAACATTTTTCAAATATTCTTCATTTGACATGTTTTGCACACGCTATTCATAGAATTTGTGAATTTATTCGGGAAGAATTTCCCGAATTTCCGGTACCATTTAGACAATTAAATGATGTACCAAAATCAGTGAGAAAAAAATGGGAGTGCAAAATTTGATAAACAACATCATTGTTCGGGAGCTAAGATCACGAAATCGTGACCGTTTTGCGGTAAATGCGATTGCGAAGATCCGCGAACGTGTACGTGAAGGATGAGTTAGGTGATAGGTATTGAAATCCAAAATTTTTTCCTCTTCTTTTTGCTAATTTACATGTAGTGTTTAGGAACTCGGTAAAAATCTCGAATTTTCTGCTCTTACTCATCTTAGTAAGGATTTCGCCGATGAAAAGGCACGAAAAGTTAGTTTCGGACATTAATAAAAGTAGTTTCAAATTATGTTTGTAGTGTTGTAATATACCTACGTTTTTTCAGTTGACATAATCGCTGATTTATTTTTTCTTTGTACTTTTTAACTCTGTTTTAACGTCATGCAAAAGAGCATTATTTTTGATCAGGTCGATAATGTTATTTACTGAATTCATTGTTGAAACCCTTGTAACGTCAAAAAGCAACGGGAAATAAACACACGCAAGTCACTTCACACTGCTAAGCGGTAAGCGGGGCAAACTAGAGAATGTCCAGCTGGCAGGCTAAAATCGATATCAGCTGGCAGGCTAAAATCGATATCTATCCCCACCACCCAGCCGCCGTCTGAGTCGACTCCGCTATAGGCGTTGCGGGGCAATTTGCGAGATGCCCCGGCTCGCAACTTTCGAAGTTGACCCTGGCTCTGACGTGGTATTAGCTATTGTTACTTCTAAAAACATACGTTTGCTTATTGAAAGCTCCTTCCAGATTGTCTCTTTACAAGGAAAGGTGCCCTAATCTACCTTTGCCACCACAACCAGTTATTACGAGATGGGGTACATGGTTAGAAGCGGCAATATTTTATGCAAGAAACTTTGATATCATCAAACCCTTCGTCTTAAATTTGCCTGATGAAGCAGTTAGTATTAAAGACTGCAAAAAAGTACTATCATTACAAGATTTGCATGAACAATTAAAATTTATTGATACAAATTTTGCGCAAGTATTGCCAACCATAAAGTTTCTAGAACAACAAAATGTTGAACTTGCAAGCAGTGTTCAAAGGATTGAATCTCTGTACGAAAGGTTACGAAGCATTGAAGCACCAATCAGTAAAAAATTACAAAGAAAAATTGATGCGGTAATACATAGAAATCCGGATTTTAATATTTTAAAACAAATCTCTACGAATTCATTTACGGATGAAGGAATTTCTCAAAAATATTTCAATTTGGTGTTGGTTTATTCTTTTGCGCCTGTGACTAGCTGCGATGTAGAAAGATCATTTTCAAGGTTTCAAGACATTTTAACATCTAAGCGAAATAATTTTACTGAAGATAATTTAGAAAAATATGCAGTAATACAATCGTTCAATGCATATCCAAGAAATGAGTAAAATATTTCAGTGGGCACGTGTTGCATATAGTTACGACAAACATTTAATATTAAATTCACTCGGTTTACTACCGACCGCCAGGCGCTTCGCGGCTATGGATATCAATCCAATCGACCGCATAAGTCGTCATTAACTCATGCGTGCCCGCTACGCACACTCATAGCTAGGCGACTTCTAGCACTGCGAGACATACATTTTTGTCCGGCCACTGATAATCACACATGTCTTGATCATAGATAAATCAAATAATTATTCCTGAAAATTATAACACTCTGGCTGCTGTAGCTAAAACTGTACATTCTTTTAAATTTCAAGTCCACGCGGCGTTGTTGCTATGATTTGAGGTTTTGTGACGTTACGAGCAAAGTAGATGGGATAGAGATGATTATCAAACATATCTTGATCACAGATAAATGTGAGAATTCATTATTCCTGAAAATTATAATTCTTTGGTTGCTGTGGTTAAATCAGAACAATTTTTCATATTTTGAGTAGGAGTGTATTCAGGCAGCTTTGATGCTATTGCTTGGTCTTGGCCATAGATACATTGGGTAATTGATCCTGAATATATTATAACTCTCTGGTTGTTATGGTTTAAGCAGGACACGTTTTCAAATTTCGGGTCTTAGAGATCAAATATAAATAGAATCTGGTTCTTGGTTGACTCTCATAAGCTGGGCTTATTACTATCAAGTCTAACAATCGTAAAAGTCGGTAAACCTGTCGCCTGGGATTATTTATGAAAAGTGCACCGTTGGGTGGAGATTTACAGCTGTTCTCTTGTCAAAATGAGTTTTAACGGCAAGGCAGTAAAGCGTTGCGAAAGAGTGCAGTGCAGTGCGGTGCCGAGCCACCGTATATAGTTCATCCACCTTTCGCTGACTTCGCTGTTGTGACTGACATGCCCAGCGTTTATTTATGTTCGCCGGGATCAAAAGGCGAGTGTTTTATGTTATAATTTATGAGCAATTAGTCTGGCGAATGCGCGCGCGTGGGCAACAAACTCAAATAATTATGTTTAATGTAGGTTTATGGATATATATGCCCGTAAATGCACGTTAAAAGAATAATGAAAGAGCAAAACGTCCGGAAAAGTTATTGCAAGCTCGGTGCCTGGATACGTTTACACTCGTATAATGTTCTGCGGCACGATAACCGACGTACGTTACTGCCGGTCGTAGCGCATAGCGGCTCGCTTGCTTTTATTTAGAAAGTACACAGAATACACATTGTAATTTTATGTTATTTATTGGCCAATAAACATGTAATTACGCGTGATATATGCTTCGTGTGGCGGCTATGTGCGGCAGTAAACCCGCTCCATTTTCACTCCGCAACGTATTTTTAAACTGCAGAGGAATTTATACCCCCATGGCTTCCTTCCATCTTGCGTCGCGCCGTCACTTCGCGCACTACACTAACGTCACGTATTTCAAAACATCTCGCATTCAGTACACCAGGACATATTTTATTACCACCCGCATTGTATTATATCGTAAACACTTTATTTATTTTGTAGTTTCAACCATACCACATTATAACAAAATGTTTAAGGTTTCACAAGCCGGAGACATTTTCTAGCTTGGCACAAGCAAGTCGTTAATTTCAGTTTAGTTATCGTTTCAACCAGGCAATATTCTAAGGTATTTTCCCACTGCACAAATACAATGTCTGTAAGCTATCCATAAGCCATAAATGTACTTACTAATCAATAATAAATCTTTCAATGTTCCGGAGAAAACTTTAAAATATAGTTTTTAAAAATATCTATGGTGCTGTTACTGTTGATTTTACAATATGTTTCTGGTTGTATTTCGGAAACAGATGAACTCGATTTAATTTCTTAGAAGCTTATCTTTATCACCTTCTTACATATGATGTATCTTCAGCTTTTGAATTTTTTTTATCATAAAGCTTTTGTCGTAGAAACTTCAAAAAGATCCGAGAGTGGACCCTTTTCTACGCTTAGGTAAGTCCATTATGAATATTTTAATTTTAAGTTGAATTTTGCAATTTGTTAATTTAGCATTCTAAGATAGGTAAGATAATTTTTTTTTAATAGTTGAATGAAAACTTAAAGGTGTTTTTGATATGTTTTCTGAATATCTCTGAATCCGGTTTTCGTTATATGTTGTTTCTGTAAGCGCGCAAACCAGTTTCCTGTGAGACATTTTCAAAGGCTCTCTAAAATCCAGTTCATTTTCTAATAAATTAGCAAAAATAGCGCAGATCAAAATAGCTTTAAATCATTATAAAAATAGATGTTTGTGACAACATGCTTAATATGTTTCAAAATATACTGCACAAATAAAAATCTTCTCAGATTGGATAATATTCGTAATTATTGTTCGAATTAGAAAATCAATACCCGGAAATTTATATTAATTTATTACTGCACAAATATGATATGATACGACCTGATGAAATATGAGATTCCCATTGCATAATTGAAAACCCACTGCACATCTTGTGTCCAGCACGTTGGAGTAATGCCTGGTTTCAACTATTATTCCCGCCATTTAATAAAAGGGTCCAATAACTTATACAAAATAAAAAAAAATTAAAACTGTTAACATGCAAAAAATAATTACACTTGCTGTGGCTTAGTAAGTGAAATCAAGCAGCATTGATATGAAATGATTTGGCTTTTTGTGGCATTACAAGAAAAATTGATGAAATAGAGACGATTATCATTAGTGGCCGGACAAAAATGTATATTTTCCAGTGTCGTGCATGGGACACGTGCTGGTGGGGACGCGGCTAGCCGGTCTGGCTTCGGCTCATGGTGTACATACCACTACACCTGCTTAGGCGTTGATCGAGTACAGTCGCTTGCCTTGTTTAAATTTCCGCTTCGTCGATAGATAATTTGAGCAGTTTCTTTCAATTGTGTTGTTTCTTGAAATTTTGTGTGAATATCTGTTTTTATTTTCCATTTCGAATTTGTTCTTGTGTTTTATACTTAGAGTTGAATTATTTTTTTATATTATAGTTGTACTTAGTTTGAAAATCCTGCAATGAATCGTTTGCTAGCTGAGTTTGGCAATACTTTCACGTTCGTTAAGAAAGGGGAAGTGGTTTGCAATTTCTGCTCACGAAATTTAATTATTCATAGTTGTAAACAATGTCTTTGGGCTCATGTAAAAACAAAAAAAACACATGGAAAATGTATCAGGAACGTCAACTAAAAACTTTTTTGATGATTTATGTGAAACATTTATTTCTGCTAATATACCTTTCACAAAAATTAATAATCCCGTTTTTAAAAAATTTATCAAGAAGTATACTGGACGAGACTTACCCGATGAATCCACAATTAGAAAATATTACGTACAAGGACAATATGACAAAACAATTGCTAAAATAAAGTCAAAACTATCCGATATATATATTTGGGTTTCTGCAGATGAAACTACGGATATGAAGGGTAGATGTGTGGTCAACGTCGTTGTCGGATTGTTGGACCCGCAAGACTTATATAAACCCTATTTAATATCTACTCAGTTTCGCTGTACCGTCAAAGCTGAAGAGGTATGTACAATAATAAATGACGCCATAAAAAAAGTAGGAATCACAGACGTTACCAAAGTATTACTGTTTGTTTCTGACGCTGCTGCGATTAAGTTAAAAGTTGGAAAATTACTTAAACAACATTTTTCAAATATTCTTCTTTTGACATGTTTTGCACACGCTATTCATAGAATTTGTGAATTTATTCGGGAAGAATTTCCAGACGTGAATACGCTAATAAGCACATGCAAAAAAATTGTATTGAAAGCTCCTTCCAGATTGTCTCTTTACAAGGAGAAGTGCCCTAATCTACCTTTGCCACCACAACCAGTTATTACGAGATGGGGGGGTACATGGTTAGAAGCGGCAATTTTTTATGCAAGAAACTTTGATATCATCAAACCCTTCGTCTTAAATTTGCCTGATGAAGCAGTTAGTATTAAAGACTGCAAAAAAGTACTATCATTACAAGATTTGCATAAACAATTAAAATTTATTGATACAAATTTTGCGCAAGTATTGCCAACCATAAAGTTTCTAGAACAACAAAATGTTGAACTTGCAAGCAGTTTTCAAAGGATTGAATCTCTGTACGAAAGGTTACGAAGCATTTAAGCACCAATCAGTAAAAAAATGCAAAAAAAATTGCTGCGGTAGTACATAGAAATCCGGATTTTAATATTTTAAAACAAATCTCTACGAATTCATTTACGGATGAAGTAATTTCTCAAAAATATTCCAATTTGGTGTTGGTTTATTCTTTTGCGCCTGTGACTAGCTGCGATGTAGAAAGATCATTTTCAAGGTTTAAAGACATTTTAAAACATCTAAGCGAAATAATTATACTGAAGATAATTTAGAAAAATATGCAGTAATACAATCGTTCAATGCATTTCCAAGAAATGAGTAAAATATTTCAGTGGGCTGCCGTGTTGCATATAGTTACGACAAACATTTAATATTAAATTCACTCGGTTTACTACCGACCGCCAGGCGGTTCGCGTCTATGGATATCAATCCAATCGACCGCATAAGTCGTCATTGACTCATGCGTGCCCGCTACGCACACTCATAGCTGGCCGCCTTCTAGCACTGCGAGACATACATTTTTGTCCGGCCACTGATCATACATGCCCTGAATTGGGTAATTAATCGCAAAAATTAGAACTCATTGGCGCTATGGCTTCATCAACTTAATCAAGAATTTCTCAAATTTCTTGGTCACAGATAATTGGGTAATTAATCCTGAAAGGTACCTATAACTTATTGGCAAACGTGGCTTAATCAGAATATGTTCTTAAGTTTTGAGTCTGAGTACATTCAAGCAGACTTCATGGTCTTTGATTTCTGAGGCGTTACAAGAAAATGTAGTAAGGATAAAGACGATTATCATACATCTTGGTCACAGATAATTTCTTAAAAATCGAGTTTGAGTGTATTCAAGCAGCTTTGATGCTATGATTTTGATTTTTGTATCATTACGAAAAAAGTAGATGGGACATCATGAAATCAACACGAAAATATCAGTTTCTTATCCTTTCTAGTACTTACTTAAATTCTCTAAGTAGTCTGAAATGAGAGCCTAAACCTTGAATTTTAATACCACGGCGGAAAAACATGTTGCATTAATGTATTCTTTTTAGGATTTTTCTCTACAGCCAAACACAAAAAAAAGATATTCATTTCAGGAACAAAGGTGGCTTCCTTACCCTTATAGTCAGTCATGAAGAATAGGTATGATAAGAAGTAGCAGTAACGGAAATAAGAAACATAATAACTGAAAATATAACAAACGGGTAGTCAAAAATAAAAGAATCAGAAGTCCTTTCGAGAACTCCATTACCTGTACAGTCAGCTTAAGGCGTAGGCATTACACTATGCGCTCATGCTGGCATATCATTCTCAAGAGTTCTAACAAGTTATTCCCGTAATACCCCAGCGGGTGAAGTAACACAATCTAACTCCCGTTTGCGTTCCTGTGAGCATATACATACCGCGGGGCGGAGAAAAGCTTCAGTAAAACTTGTTACACATGTCACTAACACCGGTGAGTCACATGAGTGGCTGAGGTCAGATACCCCAGCCCGGGGTCAGGTTGTTGAATGCGTAATCACGGGCTGTCAGAGCAGAAGGGCAACATGCCCGTCAACCAAATTGAATTTTCTTTTCATCTTTGCATAATGGATTGCCGAGGGCGCTGCGAAACGGTAGGGCTCCGACGTCGCGCCATTGTTTATACACGTTTACGCACCGCCTCACACTCCATTTAATGTTAATACATTATACTTTAACTGTGCTTAATCCTTTATATTGTGTACCCGTTTTAATATTGCGTTCGTAGCCCCGACTACACCGCCGCGCCGGTTCTATAAATCTTCGGTGGTAAAGCCGCTTACGAACGCCGAAAACAAGCCGCCAAGTTCCACAAAAAAGCTCTTTTATTATGAATCGGGTCTTTGCATACGTTAGCCGAACCAGACGTATACGAATACGCGTGAATTGAATAAACATTCTGCTTGAATTCAATTCATTCTTTCTCTGAGAGGATCCAAAACATGAGAGCTTGTGAATAATGAGCAATTCTTTTTGGTTGTTCTGAATTTTCTGACTCTGATGCCCAGATGGAACATGTTGAGGCTTCAGTTGTTCACCCTATATAATGTTATGTGATGAGGTCATGTTGAGAAAACACTAAACATTTAAAAAATAAATACACCAAAAACCCCTACTAATAGCAAATACCACACATTTCAAAGAGTCATCACATGGAGAATATTGTTATCAAGTCGTCTTATTTTTGGATAGTAGGAACTAAAAAGCTAAAAAAGTTGACTTTTTACATTTTGAGTATTTAACTACCAGATTTGTTATCTACGGAAGAAAATCTATCAAAATGATGTATCAAATTCGTCATATATCAATATATTTTAAAAGATACTCACTCAATTTTATTGAAATATCAAAATATTTACTTGTATCATAAAACAACGTAAAATTCTAGCACATAAGTATATTAAATCAACATTGTAAACATTTTCTCAACAATTTTTGCTTTAACAATTTCCTAACAATGTAAAATATAAATAGGCACCTTGTAATGATTCACTGTAAACAATTTGTTTCCATTGTCTCCAAATATATGTATTGTCGGATGAAAGCACATTGTCAACATGTGCTTTCATCCGACAATACAATTTTAACAATTCTATGATAATTACGGTTATTTAATATTTTGTTACCAATCTCAAGGAAGAAATCCAAATGTTTAACATCAACGTCAGTATCCAAAGTTTGTCTAAACATGGTTTAATTTTATTTTCTTAGCAAAATCTGGACATATGAGATTTACTAATTTCAATTTGTAATTCTCTTCTTGGAAGAGCTAATTTTGGAATTTCTTGAACGGAATGAGCGGCAGAACCCGTTTATTTTTTGTTGAATTTGCTAGCCCCAACGTGAAATATTCTTGTATCAGGATATTTTTGCGGGAATTTTTCTATAACGACACCATAACCTGATTCACCAGTACCGTAAGTGACACTGTATTAAATATATTCTCTCCTTCATGGTTAACATCGCATGAGAACTCTTCTCAAACCAATAGCTAATAGTAGGTACTTATATGGTGACTAAGGATTGTCGGTTTTTTTATTAAAAAAAAACCGCTTTTTTATCAAAAGTAAGTGAAGATAATACAAATTATTTACGTAGAAACCTTCAAACCTTCATAACAAATCGACAAACAAAATTCTAGGGATGCGACCGATGACACTAGCCGAAAAATTTTAGAAATTTTATTTGATGCTCTAAAAACAAATTTAACCTACTTCCATAGCCAGTGAAAGGGTATTTTCGATTGCAGGAAATATTGTCTCAAAACTCAAGACTAGATTAAGTGATCGATTTGTAGATGCCTTATGTTTTTTTAAAATCGTTCTTAGAAAAACAAATAAGTAACCTAGATCATATTTTATTTTATACTGTGTATGAAGTATATTTTAGTTTTTTAAATATGTAAGAAACATTTTACTTGTTACGTGAAATTCTTACATGATTTTTTATTGTTTTTATGAACCATATTTTATTTTTCTTTGCACAGTAATACATTGTATTTTTATAGAGTAGGTTCCTATATTTTAGTTATTTTTGTTTTCAGAGAGAGACGATCAACAGTCGATGCAGTGAAGGTTGTCACGGAAGCAGCAAAGAGGGCAAACCAGGGAACGCGGCGAACCAAGCGCTTCTGCATGCTGGTTACCCTAGACGTCAAAAACGCCTTCAACACCGTGGCGTGGGAAGAGCTCTTGGCGGAGGTACAAAGGAGGGACATCAGCCCCTACCTTGGAAGACTTCTGCAGAGCTATTTGGAGAATAGGTGGTTGGTGCTCACAGGAAACAACGGAGCCACGGAGAGAATATCCATCACCAGTGGGGTACCACAGGGGTCAGTTCTCGGACCAACACTGTGGAATGTCTTCTACGATGGGGTGCTGAGACTTGAAACTCCAGGAGTGGAGTTGGTGGGGTTCGCCGACGACCTAGCACTAATAACAACCGGTAAAACGTGCGCTGAGGTCCAAGACAGAGCAAACGCGGCAATCGCTCGCATCGTGGAGTGGTTAGAGGAGCACCGCCTTGAGTTGGCCGCAGACAAAACAGAAGCGGTAATGCTCTGCGGCAGACGAAAGCAAGACCCAGTTGAGATTTCGGTAGGCGGAGTGACGATCAAGCCCCTGCGAAGTGTAAAATACCTGGGAGTGCACATTGAACAGAATCTCAGGTACAAGAAGCACATAGACGAATCGGCCGCAAGAGCATAAAGGACGACCGGGGCGCTACTCAGGCTCATGCCTAAAGTAAATGGACCTCGAGCGAGTAAGAGGAGAATACTAGCATCGGTGGCGGAGTCAATAATGCTTTACGCTGCCCCGGTCTGGGTGGAAGACCTAGCGTATGCTAATAGAAGGGAGAGGCTGCTTAAAGTGCAGCGAAGAGCAGCCATCGGGGTGTCGTCGGCATACCGAACAGTCTCGACAGCGGCTGTTCAGGTTGTCGCCTCACTAGTCCCGATACACCTAAAGGCGGATGAACGAGCTCGAAAGTACCTTCAGACACCCCAAGACCGAGTGACAAGAAGAGAACACAGAAACACGACGCTCGAAAGATGGCAGACGGAGTGGGACAACGCGGAAGTCGGCCGCTGGACCCACCGCCTAATACCCAGAGTGGCAGACTGGGTAAACAGAAAGCATGGTGAGGTTACATACGAGCTCACACAGGCGCTCACTGGACATGGTTGTTTCGGGACGTACCTCCACAAGTACAAGAGGAGAGAGCGTCCGGAATGTGCGTATTGCGGAGGAATGGACACACCAGGCCATACGCTCTTTGAATGCAATCAATGGGAACAACTGAGAAGGGCGTGCCCGTACGAAGAAGGACTGGCAGAAGAGAAGATGGTGGAGGAAATGCTGAAGGGTCCAGATCAATGGAAACACATCTCCGAAACCATAAGAAGAATCCTCCAAGAAAAGGACAAGGATGACAAACGTCGGGAAGCAACAGGACCTCCCGCCCCTTAGTGCATAAGGGACCGAGATGGGCCTGGGGACAGAACAGAAAAGATGGAACAAAGCTGAGATACCGCCTGGATAGCCGGCGCAGGAGAGCTCCAGGAAAGACCGGAGCGAGTGAAGGATAAGAGTCCAGGAAAACCGGACTATCAAGACTTCAGGAAGTCCGAAGTCAGGGAGGGACAGCTGGAGTACCGCAGTCCCAGAATAATAAAGAACGGAGTGAGTGTCCCCGAAAATAGTGGACGTAATCGTCAAACAAGTCCTGGAGGTAACGCGTGAGCGCGTATAAAGCATTCCCCGCGTCGCGCTGTGCGCGTTTCGTTTTTCGCGACTGGTGCGCGGGTGCGCGGGCGGTGCATAGTGCGCGTGAACGCAATGTAGAGGACACATGAATATGTGCTGCATGTGTAGTTTGGTAGTTTAGCACTTAAGAGCATGTTAGATAATAATTAATAAAATGCATGTTTAGTAGTTAGTGAGTAGTTGTAAGGCATGTAGTTAGCGTAGGTGGTTGTTTTTAGTTTGTTTTTTGTTGAGATTAAAGGTTTTTACCCAAACCCAAAAGAGCGAAAGGGAAAACTTGCTACGCATGTCACTTGATAACGTGAAAATATTTAATAATATTATTCAAACGGCGGAGCAAAACCATTGTAGAACATACAATTTTGTATGTACCTCGGGTATTACTTGACGTTTATACCCTCGGGCGACTTAAAAAGCGCGAGGGCCGATAGGCCCAAGAATCACCGTCACCCTCCAATTTTTACATAAAAGAGGGCTTTATTAATTATGTAGTCAGATAATAAACTTCGCGCGATTTATAAGTTTTAACATATCTGACGCAATATCTAAATGGAGATACATATGTCAGAAAAATCAGTAATATACATTTTATTCCTCTTTGTAACTTGATCCCGGGACATACTTTATAAATCGGACATTTTCAAATTTGTCTAAACATCCAATACTATGTTAATAACAAAACTTAATAAGTTTTTGCGAAAACATATCAGTCACAGTTGATTAATTTTGTTACTCAGTTCGCAATTTTTAATGTATTTTATGTATTCTTCGCAATTGCGATATGAACGGTTCAAAATTGTTGGGTACATTTCGATATTGTGGCTGGGAGTGTTTTGTGACCGCGAAGGGATGTTATGCATTTGAGATTATGCAAATGACCCAAACATACCGATTTTCATTGACACATTCAGATGTTTAGTTTTATCATAAAAAAATTTAAATTTACCCTATTTTCTTCATTGGGTTGTTTAATTTTTTCAGTTCATTGAAATATTCATTGATTTGGATAATGACTAATGAATGATGTAGATTACCGCTTTTCACTATGACAAGTACTTGTTTACCATACGTTTTTTTAAATCTAGCGAATCACGAATCAAATGTTCTGATTTTGCATTATGAGAGGCAATACCCCAAGTTGATGGGGTAAAAATTACTGTATATTTGCCTCGGTCTCGGATGAATTCTCACATAAATGCTGTAAACTATAGCGTTTGAGCAGTGCTAGTCACTCCCTATTTTTACATTTCCAAAGGGACCTCTTATTGAAAAACTCCCAACTGTCTTGACACATTGTATAGAGAGGCTCAACAATTACTTTTCACATATTCAATTCACAGTCGGGTGTCGCCCACATGGTCCTCCGTCTGCAGTGTCTGCGGCTAGCCTGGTGGCCTGCTTGGTGGGCTGCAGTTTTGAGCCTCGAACCACCACACTACCGTAATTATATTCACGTAAACCTGGCGATGGGAGGCATTGTGTCGACGATAACAAGCGGTTTAGTGCCGTGTCCTGCATACTTTGCGTAGGTAAGAACTGAGTGCCAGTTGGTAGGCAAGGCGCGTGTGTCCACCTGAAATCTGGAGGACGTGGAATTATTACCCGAGATACTCGATACGAGTCGTTCAAGTCGCGCCACCAACCACCACCGAGCTACTGTCCCGCCATATTATCATTATTATCTCGCATGAGGTACCACGCTGCACACTGCACTGGAGGCCATGTGGAGTCTTTTTGGCATACCTTGTTCCCATCGCAGGAAGATCACATCTATGCAGACTTAAAACCACATCATACGGTTTTATTTACTTATTTGAGATTGAAATCTGAAAAAAAGGTATTACAATATGCCGAAAAAAAATTGCGATGATTTTTTTTTATTTTATCAGCATATGTTTCTATGAACTAAGTCACGTTTTAAGCTATATAAGGGCACTGTTACGAATCGTCTTGATAGTGTATGGATTGCGTTTATGACCACGTGCGGGACTTTTTGTGACTGACGTTTGAATTTGTGGACTTGTCATCATTTTTTTGTTTATGTTTGTGATATAAGTCAATGATATCGGGATTCTGTCTTGGTTTTTAAATTATAAAGCAAAGCGACTACACTTGGAGGATTATTAGATACACAAAAAATAAATGTATTTAGATACTTTTGAGGTTGGTTTGACTGTTTCCTTTTGTCAACAAAATTTTAAATTGCTCATTATATTTTTTCTTCTTCTACAGTGTGTCTAGTGTGTTATTTTTAGTCCAATTTTAGTAAGTTTTTCTTTTAAAAAAAGAACACATATTGCTCTATTTACTGCAAAAAAACCAATTACCTTCTTTAAATGCAAAGCACCCTGTGATGGCAAAATAAATGGCAAAAACAAGAAATCACTTTAGGGATTTTTTTATCGAAAAAATATACTGGTAGTAATTGTTCAGAATTGCCCAAAAACCCTAAATCCAAAATTTCATGAAAACTAAAAAATATTGAAATTTTCTTAAAAAATAATTTTACGTCCATTAATTGTATAGGCAGCTGCGCTTAAAAAAATATGCTGTGGAAATTTTGTTTGAAATAAAACTTGAACTGTCAAAGTGCTTTGTGGTATTTTATTAAGATAAGATTTTGCAAATAATATTTATGGACTTATTTTTGAAGAAAATTACAATATTTTTTAATTTTCATGAAATTTTGGATTTAGGGCTTTTGGGCAATTCTGAACAATTATTACTAGTAAAATTTTCCGATAAAAAAATCCCTAAAGTGATATCTTGATTATTGCCATCTATTTTGCCATCACAAGGTGCTTTGCATTTAAAGAAGACAATTGGTTTTTTTGGCAGTAAATAGAGCATCTTGTGTTCTATTGTTCAAAGAAAAAATTACTAAAATTGGATTAAAAATGAAAAAGATATGTAGGTGTTACCCTCTTAAGTGGGACACACTGTATATTTTCACTGCTATGTTTACAAAACCCCACACACAGAGAAATGCTTGTCTAATGTTAAGAAAATAACATTCTTAACATAATTTATTTGTTTTAAGACAACACATACTTATAATAAGAATATTTCTTGAATATAAAACAACCTAAATATTTGCTTTATGATAACGATTGTTTTGATTTAAGAAAATCGTCGTTTTGAAAATAATGTTTCGTACTAAAAAATGCTAAAACATTTTAAACCAAATTGAGACCAATCGATTTGAAAAACATTGCTTAGACCTGCAGTTTCATAAAATCCTTATTGATAACTACGTCAAAATGTCACAAAAGAGGGTACTACTGTATATTCATAGACTGTATTGATAATTAGAAATTCAATTTGCAATATTATAATTATGCATTGAGAATGACAAACACAAAATATTCGCGATTCTCAGCTCAAAAGGCACAAAAGGTGAATAAATAAATTTTATTTTTGAATTATTTTTCCATTGTCCATTGTTCAAACGTGGACTTTTTTCTTTGTTTATTTATTCAAAAAACAATTGAGATCGGAAATTTTTAAATTACATCAATTCCAACCAAATAACTTTTACCAAATAACTTTCTCAGACAAATGTTGTTTCCTAATTCATTTTTTACTATACCTACAGAGTATCTGTTTCTCGCCAGGATGATAGGTGATCTATTTTTTTATTTGAAAATATATGAAAATCGGGTAAATAGGGAAAAAGTTACACCTCGTCATGATAAAATTTAATGATGACTTTCCTAATATAGTATTTCTAAAGGGGAAATCTTTTGAAGAAATCGATGAAAAACGGAAATTTTTATTTGTCGTTTCTAATTCTTAACTCAGTACGTAATGGAATTACACATTTGTAAACCAAACATTGGATTTGAATGGTATAGTGTTGTAGAAACTTGTGAGTGAGGTTCTAACATCACAAGCAAATGATCGTATTGGTCATCATTCCTCTTGCATTTCTCTCCATGTCAAAATATTTATCAATTCTGAACCGATATTCGCAGACAAGTGGTTTAGATATTGGTTTGATAGATTATGTTTACTCTGAAGTGGAGTTTAGTAGTTGTAAGAAACGCATTTTGCCAACACCCTGTAGAGGTGACCTCCCAGTATGCAGTCGATAATTATTTAAGCCGTGTCTGTACTTAACACACCACTCGCATAACGGATGTACCGTGTAAACTGATGGCGACTCACTGCTCCTTTGCATTCACCGATGGTGATACAAACGAAACGCGATAACGCCGCCCGATTGTCAAGAAAAACGTAGTGCTTATAGGCACCAGACGTGCTTTTACGGACACATCCAGTAGCCGATCAACATCAGCGATTCTCGTCACAACCATTGGCCGGCGATACACTTTTTCATTAGAGAAGCCTGCCTCTGTGTTTAAAGGATCACATATGAAATTCAAAAAACCAATACTAAAACAACTAATTTCCACACACACAGAAAAGTGATCTCTCGAACGAAGAGAGAATTACTTGGATGAAGTAGTTGGTAGGTTCGTATATACGCGAGAGATTATTAACTTCAACCAAGAAATTTAATTCTTGGAATAATTACTAGATTTAAGAAAGTGGTTACTCTGGTGAAGTAAGTAAACAGTCTTCAATGAAGTGTATATTTTTATTCCTGGTAAATACTTTTAGCTACTTAATGTAAGAATTTTAAAGAGTTAGCACAAATACGTTTTCTATTGCTAATTAACAAGATAGGTATGTTATATTTACTTACTCGTTCTAAACTGTTGCGTGCGTTACATCAGACTATTCCGTGTTGAAACGTTTATTGTACACTATAAATCACAATACACATCCCCAATAAATCACAAGGCACATCCCGTACGTGTGCTTCGTTGTTGTTTTGCGTACTAGGTTAGGCTCCTTTGCCTCCTTTACGCGCCGTACTGGCGCCCAGTACCACGCGCAGGCGCGCGAGTCTTGACAAAATCACGGCGCGCATATTTATTCCAGAAAAAGGGATTACTTGAAAGAAGTGAGAATCACTTCAGTTAAATAATTGGTGGGTTTTTATTCAGTAAACAATACTTACTTATATTAAATGTCTTATATTTTCTTGGATCACGTAACTACGTACTTGGATGGATTTACTATTACTTCGTTTGAGAAATTAACATTTTTGGGACGAAAAATTCAATAACTTTTTTCAATACAATATTGGTTCCGATAAAGAAAGAATTTATTTGTTGGCAGCATTTATCTGAGAAATTATTTTACTGATATTGAGTATGTGGCATTTCTTGTATATACCTAACTTTCTACTACCAAGTAAATATGCATTTGAATCTAGTAAATAAATTCAAGAAATTATGTTTTCTCGTTCCAAATAATCACTTTTCTGTGTGTAGAAGCCGCACCAAGGTATTGGAATGACGAGTCTTTAGACATTCACACAATCTCACATAACCTACAATTAACGTGGATAGGTGTATTTTAATAAATTTCTAAACAAATACGACCAGTTTGGATAAGAGAACGAAAAGGTTGCAATAATTCAGAAGGAGCTGTCGTGATGATGAGAACTGTCAAGTGGTGGAAAGAGACACAGCCCGTGTCGGCTGCCTTATAAATTAGACATATCGCAGCTGTTGAGTGGTTATTACGGTACGTGAAGCAACGTCACATCCGCTGGCTACGGCGCATCGGAAATATCTTGACATGCCAATCCCAACGCACTGCGTTGAATGAATTTGCATGTCACGAAGCATAGAACTGGCATAAGGGTTATTTAAAATACATTTTAAAATATCTATCTTCTGTTTTCTATAGAATATTTTCCTCGAAACATTAACAATGTGTAAAAATAACCTGGGGTTTTTATAACCTTTCTATTATCTTACTGTGAGGTTGTTTTACCTGCAGCTGTGGCAAGGGTTCGTTTGAATATTAGTATATGAAGAGTATTTATACAAAATATATATACAAAATTTTGCAGAATTTTACAAGGGCGGTTTTGCGCCTGAATTCGTATGATTGGAATAGATTTGATTTGTTGTCTAGACCTAGGACGAACATACCTACTTTTGGTGACTCTAAGAATGTGAATACCACTTAGGCCAATCATTAAGTATTCTCCATGAATGTAGATTCTAAAGAATCCCAACAATGAATTGACAATCATGAATCTCTCGAATATGTATGATGTCGCGACTACAATGGGTTAGGTTTTGGCGGTGGCCCACAAAGGGCCTTTCCATTCATTCACTTCTTTGGCGCAAGGAGCTGTGCTACCGCTATACTGCGATGGCCCAATCAAAATTCGACCTTCTATGTGCACGTCACGTCTGCATTCCGCGTCCGCATTGTTCTACTGTCGGCCGTTACTCAATCAGCCGTCGGGATCTTACAATTCAGGTTCGTCAACGAGAGGATTTTCGGACGAGAACGTGACGTGCAGTCGCTACCGTAGACCAGAGCGGCGCTTTTTAACCGCATTTCGGCAATTCCTGCCCTAAAAGAGCGAACGTTGACATTCGGCAAGTTCCCCTCAATGATACGTGAAACTGACGGTTCTGACTCTGGTGGTGTACTTTGCATTGAGCGAGAATAATTTAGGTTTTGGAATTTTTGGTGTGAGCAATCCCACTTCTGATGATAGCATAGCGGGCCTCAGTCTTAATGTTCACGCTCTTACATTATTTTTGTCATATGTGTCAATTTTGCATTTTAAATTATTTATTTGTTTATTTCGTGCTTGGGCTTTCTTTTTTCACATAGCAACAATTGAAACTCAGTCACAAAATGACTATACTATCTAGGGCTAACGGTGGGGAGAGTGTTGATGAATTTTAGTTGCTGACTGTGCGTTAAAATCATTCCACTCAAGGTCAATAAATTTGTAGAATAAATTAATCTGACGTGTCTTGCTGACATAAATAAATCTTAAAATCTCATGCAAGCAACAAATGTTGTTTGCATGAAAAAAAAACATCTGCAAAACATCATACAGGATATTTCGCTGAGGGACCAATCTAGTCAATGTACCCAAATAAAATAGTGGAAAAGTACATAATAAATACCGTCCTTCTCATGGGTTAGAATGGTATACTATGGATTTTATATTGTGTATTGATGCATCAACAATAATTATTGTAAATTTTATCAAGATTCCTCGCTTATTTTTTAAAATTATGATTTTCTCTAGTGCTACTAGTCACATTTTAGAACTTCTGGTAACTTCAAAAAATCATACCGTCCTCATGGGTCAGAATGGTATACTATGGATATTTTATATTATGTATTGATGCATCAACAATAATTATTGTAAATTTTATCAAGATTCCTCGCTTATTTTTAAATTATGATTTTTTTCTAGTGTTACTAGTCACATTTTAGAAGTTCTGATAACTTCAAAAAATCATACCGTCCTTCTCATGGGTTGGAATGGTGTACTATGGATTTTATATTGTGTATTGATGCATCAGCAATAATTATTGTAAATTTTATCAAGATTCGTCGCTTATTTTTTAAATTATGATTTTTTCTAGTGTTACTAGTCACATTTTAGAACTTCTGGTAACTTCAAAAAATCATACCGTCCTTCTCATGGGTTAGAATGGTATACTATGGATATTTTATATTATGTATTGATGCATCAACAATAATTATTGTAAATTTTATCAAGATTCCTCGCTTATTTTTAAATTATGATTTTTTTATAGTGTTACTAGTCACATTTTAGAAGTTCTGATAACTTCAAAAAATCATACCGTCCTTCTCATGGGTTGGAATGGTGTACTATGGATTTCATATTGTGTATTGATGCATCAGCAATAATTATTGTAAATTTTATCAAGATTCCTCGCTTATTTTTTAAATTATGATTTTTTCTAGTGTTACTAGTCACATTTTAGAACTTCTGGTAACTTCAAAAAATCATACCGTCCTTCTCATGGGTTAGAATGGTATACTATGGATATTTTATATTATGTATTGATGCATCAACAATAATTATTGTAAATTTTATCAAGATTCCTCGCTTATTTTTAAATTATGATTTTTTTATAGTGTTACTAGTCACATTTTAGAAGTTCTGATAACTTCAAAAAATCATACCGTCCTTCTCATGGGTTGGAATGGTGTACTATGGATTTTATATTGTGTATTGATGCATCAGCAATAATTATTGTAAATTTTATCAAGATTCCTCGCTTATTTTTTAAATTATGATTTTTTCTAGTGTTACTAGTCACATTTTAGAACTTCTGATAACTTCAAAAAATCATACCGTCCTTCTCATGGGTTGGAATGGTGTACTATGGATTTTATATTGTGTATTGATGCATCAACAATAATTATTGTAAATTTTATCAAGATTCCTCGCTTATTTTTTAAATTATGATTTTTTCTAGTGTTACTAGTCACATTTTAGAACTTCTGGTAACTTCAAAAAATCATACCGTCCTTCTCATGGGTTAGAATGGTATACTATGGATATTTTATATTATGTATTGATGCATCAACAATAATTATTGTAAATTTTATCAAGATTCCTCGCTTATTTTTAAATTATGATTTTTTTCTAGTGTTACTAGTCACATTTTAGAACTTCTGATAACTTCAAAAAATCATACCGTCCTTCTCATGGGTTGGAATGGTGTACTATGGATTTTATATTGTGTATTGATGCATCAGCAATAATTATTGTAAATTTTATCAAGATTCCTCGCTTATTTTTTAAATTATGATTTTTTCTAGTGTTACTAGTCACATTTTAGAACTTCTGGTAACTTCAAATAATCATACCGTCCTTCTCATGGGTTAGAATGGTATACTATGGATATTTTATATTATGTATTGATGCATCAACAATAATTATTGTAAATTTTATCAAGATTCCTCGCTTATTTTTAAATTATGATTTTTTTCTAGTGTTACTAGTCACATTTTAGAAGTTCTGATAACTTCAAAAAATCATACCGTCCTTCTCATGGGTTGGAATGGTATACTATGGATTTTATATTGTGTATTGATGCATCAACAATAATTATTGTAAATTTTATCAAGATTCCTCGCTTATTTTTTAAATTATGATTTTTTCTAGTGTTACTAGTCACATTTTAGAACTTCTGATAACTTCAAAAAATCATACCGTCCTTCTCATGGGTTAGAATGGTGTACTATGGATTTTATATTGTGTATTGATGCATCAACAATAATTATTGTAAATTTTATCAAGATTCCTCGCTTATTTTTAAATTATGATTTTTTTCTAGTGTTACTAGTCACATTTTAGAAGTTCTGATAACTTCAAAAAATCATACCGTCCTTCTCATGGGTTGGAATGGTGTACTATGGATTTTATATTGTGTATTGATGCATCAGCAATAATTATTGTAAATTTTATCAAGATTCCTCGCTTATTTTTTAAATTATGATTTTTTCTAGTGTTACTAGTCACATTTTAGAACTTCTGGTAACTTCAAAAATCATACCGTCCTTCTCATGGGTTAGAATGGTATACTATGGATATTTTATATTATGTATTGATGCATCAACAATAATTATTGTAAATTTTATCAAGATTCCTCGCTTATTTTTAAATTATGATTTTTTTCTAGTGTTACTAGTCACATTTTAGAAGTTCTGATAACTTCAAAAAATCATACCGTCCTTCTCATGGGTTGGAATGGTGTACTATGGATTTTATATTGTGTATTGATGCATCAGCAATAATTATTGTAAATTTTATCAAGATTCCTCG
The DNA here is from genome assembly GCA_963966075.1 of Aphodius sticticus. Classification (NCBI taxonomy): domain Eukaryota; kingdom Metazoa; phylum Arthropoda; class Insecta; order Coleoptera; family Scarabaeidae; genus Aphodius; species Aphodius sticticus. The sequence goes on from OZ014513.1 coordinate 820,554, forward strand.
CTTATTTTTTAAATTATGATTTTTTCTAGTGTTACTAGTCACATTTTAGAACTTCTGGTAACTTCAAAAAATCATACCGTCCTTCTCATGGGTTAGAATGGTATACTATGGATATTTTATATTATGTATTGATGCATCAACAATAATTATTGTAAATTTTATCAAGATTCCTCGCTTATTTTTAAATTATGATTTTTTCTAGTGTTACTAGTCACATTTTAGAACTTCTGATAACTTCAAAAAATCATACCGTCCTTCTCATGGGTTGGAATGGTGTACTATGGATTTTATATTGTGTATTGATGCATCAGCAATAATTATTGTAAATTTTATCAAGATTCCTCGCTTATTTTTTAAATTATGATTTTTTCTAGTGTTACTAGTCACATTTTAGAACTTCTGATAACTTCAAAAACTCATACCGTCCTTCTCATGGGTTGGAATGGTGTACTATGGATTTTATATTGTGTATTGATGCATCAACAATAATTATTGTAAATTTTATCAAGATTCCTCGCTTATTTTTTTAAATTATGACTTTCTCTAGTGTTACTATTCACATTTTAGAACTTCTGGTAACTTCAAAAAATCATACCGTCCTTCTCATGGGTTACAATGGTATACTATAGATTTTATATTGTGTATTGATGCATCAACAATAATTATTGTAAATTTTATCAAGATTCTTTGCTTATTTTCTTAAATTATGATTTTTTCTAGTGTTACTATTCACATTTTAGATCTTCTGGTACTTCAAAAAATCATACCGTCCTTCTCATGGGTTAGAATGGTATACTATGGCTTTTATATTGTGTATTGATGCATCAACAATAATTATTGTAAATTTTATCAAGATTCCTCGCTTATTTTTTAAATTATGATTTTTTCTAGTGTTACTAGTCACATTTTAGAACTTCTAGTACTTCAAAAAATCATACCGTCCTTCTCATGGGTTGGAATGGTATACTATGGATTTTATATTGTGTATTGATGCATCAACAATAATTATTGTAAATTTTATCAAGATTCTTTGCTTATTTTCTTAAATTATGATTTTTTCTAGTGTTACTATTCACATTTTAGAACTTCTGATAACTTCAAAAACTCATACCGTCCTTCTCATGGGTTGGAATGGTGTACTATGGATTTTATATTGTGTATTGATGCATCAACAATAATTATTGTAAATTTTATCAAGATTCCTCGCTTATTTTTTTAAATTATGACTTTCTCTAGTGTTACTATTCACATTTTAGAACTTCTGGTAACTTCAAAAAATCATACCGTCCTTCTCATGGGTTACAATGGTATACTATAGATTTTATATTGTGTATTGATGCATCAACAATAATTATTGTAAATTTTATCAAGATTCTTTGCTTATTTTCTTAAATTATGATTTTTTCTAGTGTTACTATTCACATTTTAGATCTTCTGGTACTTCAAAAAATCATACCGTCCTTCTCATGGGTTAGAATGGTATACTATGGCTTTTATATTGTGTATTGATGCATCAACAATAATTATTGTAAATTTTATCAAGATTCCTCGCTTATTTTTTAAATTATGATTTTTTCTAGTGTTACTAGTCACATTTTAGAACTTCTAGTACTTCAAAAAATCATACCGTCCTTCTCATGGGTTGGAATGGTATACTATGGATTTTATATTGTGTATTGATGCATCAACAGTAATTATTGTAAATTTTATCAAGATTCTTCGCTTATTTTTTTAAACTATGATTTTTTCTTGTGTTACTATTCATATTTTAGATTTTCTGGTAACTTCAAAAAATCATACCGTCCTTCTCATGGGTTACAATGGTATACTATAGATTTTATATTGTGTATTGATGCATCAACAATAATTATTGTAAATTTTATCAAGATTCTTTGCTTATTTTCTTAAATTATGATTTTTTCTAGTGTTACTAGTCACATTTTAGAACTTCTAGTACTTCAAAAAATCATACCGTCCTTCTCATGGGTTGGAATGGTATACTATTGATTTTATATTGTGTATTGATGCATCAACAGTAATTATTGTAAATTTTATCAAGAATCCTCGCTTATTTTTTAAATTATGATTTTGTCTAGTGTTACTATTTACATTCTAGAACTTCTGGCAACTTCAAAAAATCATACCGTCCTTCTCATGGGTTAGAATGGTATACTATGGCTTTAATACCGTAATATTCAATTTTGAATTATTACCTACAATACACATTTTTATATCAAATTAAATTCCCGATCTTCAATTGTTTTTACTTATGACGTCATAGACATTGGTTTTTTAAATGGCAACTCTTACTTTTTCTTATGGATTCGGATGGATACTTTAATAATAGTTTTATTGCCTCACGGCAGAAAATTTGTAAGAAAAAGAGAATTGAAAATTAGGAATTTGTTAATAACTCTTGAGGAACATGAAATTTGCGAATGAAAAGAAAACAGGTATTTTGATGGTCTTCCTTGCGCTATATAAGTCAGGGCTCTAAGGTTTTCCACGAAGTACGCTTATTAAAGGCAAAAAACTTTAGAAGTCTCAAAGTAAACCTCAAACTTATATGTTTACGTGAAAACATGACATTTTAGTGTTCTAAAAGGACTGACAGCATTTAGTTAAGTGATGCGTGCGTCTTTAAAAGTAACAGAACAATTAACAAAAATTATTCATTATCAAAAACAGATTATGCCGTCACTTGTGATTAAAAACATTTTTTTTGTATGGCGTCGTTTTGTAGTATTTAGATTCTAATTCATGAGGCAAAAATTTTAAATCTGTCATTTGTAAGGTAACTGGTGCGTATCATTTCATCATTCACCCTGTATAGTTTCTTCTAGATCTTTTGCCGTAGAATTTTTGTTTCCCAGTAAATTTACTAAATGTTAATACCATAACTAACAAAATAAATTTACAATAAATATTGAGCCACTAAGTACCAAAGACCATACAAAACTATTGACGAAACTATAGAATAATATGTGGTGAACTGAACGAAAATACTGGCAGATAAAAACCCGTATAGTATAAGGCTGTGAATGCTCCATTTTTATGAGACATTATTAGTCATTATTCTAAACATAATATAGCATACGATAACCTCTGGAACCGATTTAAATAGTTTAACTTATTTCGACAAATGCCAACCGGAAATTCATAAATATAAATGAGAAACAGAGATAAAAATATATATCAGCATTGCATGAAATACGAGTGTGTTTTAGACATGTTTACCGAATAATGAAAGCCATTGTCAAAAGCTTTACTGTATATATTACGTTTTACACAAATAAACAATTGTATCACCTTTGTTTCCACCATTGCGCTGACTTTTGCTGAACAACTCAATTAGAAGAAAACAAGCTAATCGTAATATATGTGGGAGCAACTACATAAAATGAAGTGATAATAATACGTAGTTCATACCAATTCTTTTAATAGAAGTCCATGACATTATTGCACGTAGGCAAGATTTATTTTCTTGCGTACATTAGCAATTTTGTAACAGCAAATTAATAGCGGAGAGTTATGAGTGTATCGGGCAATAAATAAATAAATGACACGTACACACATTGCACAAATACATACAACCTTCGCGTACAAAACATAATGAAAACATAAATTAGCTCTTGCCTAACTCATAAGCCGTATGCGATGGGTAATTCCTAGCGGCATTTATCCTTTGATATCGCCAGAATTAGGCCTGACGTGGAGTAAATCAATGTGATGCAGATAATGAGATATTTATGGCTTAGTTGCATTTTATCGTAATGCCCCTGCATTTAATGTTGATGCTCTGCTAACAGTAAACAGGAGAAAAAAAGAATCGGTGTTTGACTTAGGTTAATGCAATAAAACCGCATATAAATCCACGGTCTCCAGCAGATCAAACTATGATGTATCAGCTATTGCGAAATTGCAACCAGATAATTTTTTTATTGGATAATCGTTGTAAATCTTATAACGCTTTAGATCTTCCATATAAATCAGTTATAAGAAGCTTATTGTCACTTTAAAACTCGTTATTATTTTGTCAGAAAATACCTGGCAATAAACGGACTAATGATATTTAGATATAGCGGGACGTTTGCAAATGGTATCTTGTAGACTTATTGCAAATACTGTGTATGTCATAAATATCGTAAGAATGATCAACAGAGGTATATTTGTTGCCGATAACGATATTGACGGGGAAAAACACGAAATATATGATCTCTGGATTTGCGACATTGACATCACTACTCTTGACATAGGTACAATAAACAGCTGCTTGTTATAGAATAATGCGTGGCAAAACAGAAATGTCATATTATATCAAACATTTGCCACTTCATTACTTTGGTTGAAATATTTATTTAAGTGAAACAAATATACACAGTCGGCCAAAAAAGAACTATGGATTTTCATTTAGTTGATGACAGTTGTTTGGTTTTGGCATCGAATGAGTATTTTTTTTCTCGGGTACTGGGTGAAATTGTGAAATATCGATTTTTTATTTTGTTTTTACTCAAAAAGCAGTGGAGTTATGTAAAAAGAAAAAAAAAGTGCTTTGGAATTAAAATAAACATCTGTTCAGATGGTTCAGACTACATATAAAAAAGATTTCTTATTTTTAAGAAACGTATTCTTTTGGATCAAAACATACATATTTCATTGCAACAAAAAAATACTCCATTCTATACTAACTATTTGCTCTTAGAGAATAATTTATTTGGAATATCCTTTAAGTGAAATACATATACACTGACCGGCAAAATTAAAGGAACGCTTATATTTATTCAGATCAACTTTGATGCTCAATAACTTTGGTAGTCTTTGACCGATTTTAATTATTTTTCTGGACATTGTAAAGAAATTCATCAAGATTGTCATATACCTTAAAAAATAAAAAATAAATGGTACAGTTGGTTGTACTACGAGAACCAAAATAATGTGCTGGGTCAAAGTTGGGGAAGTTAAAGTTGAAGGAAGTTGTGGGTTAACCACGCAACTTGTGGAGGTTTTCAAGTGCTGAATTCTTAATATTATGTTTTTTAATTCATCTCAATATCTGAATTTTTGTAGAAGATACGAATACATTATTAAATTATTATTTAATAATTATTAAAGTACACGTTAAGTTTCACTTAGGCAAAGGTTTACATAAACTTGTGTATTTTCAACCAAAATTCATATTTTTAAAATTTAAAGCTAAACAACACGTCATAATTGAAATTATAGAAAAAACACCTAAAAAGTTGGCACGATTTGCTCACGATCTTATAAAGAGACCTCAAATACGTCCGTGAATTTCCAGTACCTGCGAATTAGTTCTACAACCAAGTCCAAGTCCACTGCTTTTTGAATAAAAAAGCTATATTTTCAGACTTCTTTGAGTCATATAGGTGAACCAAACAAAATCCTTGTAGATATATAATATCTTATTGAATAATTAGTCATTTTTAATAGTTGAGGTTCTGTAGATCAAAACCATAAAACCTTTCATATTTATTATCCAAACTAAGATTGAAATGGTTTTGACACATTGCGGATTCATTTTTATGAATATATAAATACCGTGATAGAATGCACACAATTCCAGATGGACAATTTATTGGGGTACCTTCCGGACCTATAACCTAACCAATTAACTTCCTGATCATAAACTCCATTCCTTCGATACTCTAAACTTGATGGTTCAAACAAAAAAGGTGACGACGGTTGCTGTCGGCCTCAGGATTACAAAGCCTTACCTTGCCTTTCGTTGAATTTTTTTGTATCGCTCTATATTTCTACAAGGAAGGTACGTTTCATAGTTTTCCACAGGTACTTAGGTCCACCTTAGAGGCTAATCTCCTTACAATGGTCTTGACAACAATACACTCCATATCAATTTCCATTAGAATTAAGTTATGAAATCTGCATATTCATGTATCTTCCTGGAATAGGTTATCTTCACCTAACAATTTCTTAGCATTACGTGGTCATCCGCATAGAAACGGTGCACGCACATAGTAAAAGTTGCCTCATTACAACTCTAAATACAGCCCTGCCGTTGATGGAATGATGAAAATGACGGCTGGGTATAAGGATAACGCTCTTGATCGTCGGACACGTCAGTAGAGGATGTGGTCGGACGCAGCGGGCTGACGAGACCTCAAATTATGGGGTCCGATGCCACAACCCTATCATTTACAATGTCGCTACTCCATCCTATAAATATTTCTCATCGAGATAACTGTCCATGCATGGCAACGCTAACCACTGTGACTGACGTACATGCCAACAATCAGAAACAGTTTTAGGTACAAGGTTTACATTAGGAACAGTAATTTATCAATTCAACTAAAATAATATCGTTAGACTTTAGTTTTGAAATTATAGATAAATATAACGTTCTTTTAGATAGTAAATGTCATACTGAGTAAAACAATTTATAAATGGATTCAAAGTCTTAAGAGGAATCACTAGAGGTAGTAGCCTACTACAAAACAACACTACATAAAACCAAACATCCTGAGCTTAATTGTGTGTTAATAATCACGTGTAATACATTAAATTACAGATAAAGGTGTATTACACCGGGTACGAATGCCACTTTTTTTCATTTGCGTTGTTGTTTTGTTTTTTACCCTTGCTAAAGAAGCCAATAATTGGCAATTTTTGTTATTTTTTTTTCCAAATCCGAACCAAACATCAAAAAAGCAATATTACAACATTTTGTATTGAGCCTTCATGAACTACTGTAAAAAAATGACAACAAAATATGAATGTTGTAATGATTTAACCGTTGTTTTTTTGAACATGTGAATGAGATGAGAATAACATATTTTATAGTCGTACGGTGCAGCCATCTGTTGGATAAACACCACATCATTTTCTTCGACCAATCAAATTCAAATGGTACAATCTGAAGCAGCAGCATGAATACGTAGCCAGGGGAATCACAAATATTCAGCTATTTCGGCCGAACAAAAATATTGATCGCATGTTGACACGGAGGTTTAGCGGCGCCGCGCCCGGCAAACGAAAGCCATACGAAAAATAAATTTCACCGTGCTGGTGCTACGTAGATAGCAACGACTCGCTTATAAATTAGGACAGCATGTTCTTGCGGAAGTGTATGTGATCAACATGAATTGTTGAATTTCGACCAAAATAGGCTAGAAACCGAATACGAGAAATAATTTTTTGCAGTCCTGATCTACGCAGACAGCAAAAAGCGAGTTATAAATTAGGAGCGCATGTTTCCGCGAGGGTTTATAGTGCAGTCCCCGTACGACACACGGAACGAAGAATAATCAACAACCGCAATACCTACTTACAATGTTACAACTACTAAATAATTAATAGGAGTTAAATAAATTATTACTAAGGAAATACAAGTAATTTAATTTTTAATCAGTCATTTATTTTTCGTCATAGAATTTCAAATATTGGTATTTAGATTTAGAAAATAATATTAATACCAAACACATGGCAATGCATTCAGGGCAATCGCAATCTATGTAGGATGGTTGGCTTTAGTTCGACTTGTTGTACAACAGACGTAGAACAGACGCTAGAAATATGGGCAAATTAAAAAATCAGCTGCCTTTATGTGGCCCGCGTTCTAAGAAAACTAAAAACTTGCGAGAGTACCTGCGGTAAGTGTATATGTAGATATTATACGTGTAGTGTAATTCTTCGCTAATTAACTTCGCTAGTTAATTTGGGCAATACTCTCTTATAGGTGTAAGCGTGCCGGACTACCATATATGGCAAAAAACTTTTATAAAGGTGTAAAATGTTTGAACATGTATCTATATAATATATAATAAATGAGTTATACATATACATAAAGCTGCCTGTTTTATCGAAATCGCTATTTTTTCTCATACCTACAATTGAAATTGAAGGACGTATACTACCAAGTCTATACATAGCAATAATAATTTTGAGTAAAATTTCAAAATGCAGTATCCAACTGTATTTAGAATTAAAATAGGAATATTATATTTACTAACACATACTTGCGTCACCCGATAAAAATTTGAATTTTTATATGAGGTGTGTTTTACCTGAAAGTATCGATCTCTGCTAAGTACGAACGAGACATTCGAGATTATTGATGCACAAAGAAAACGTTAAATGGATTTAAATAAGTATCTGAGTACGAATGCTTTCACGGCCAGAGTCATTTAAATTTAGATGATAAATAGTTACCGGTTTATGCAGTGAGTAAAAATTTATAATGACTGTCTTCGCGAACCATGCTGTTCGCTTCTTCGAAGCTAACTGATAATTAGTTACTAATTCTAATAATAAATGTAAAGCAATAAATGATTTATGTAAGAAAAGCTGTCTGTTTTACCAAAACTACAATTTTTTTCAACATATAAATGGTAAAATGTTCAACCTTAGTTAGTAGTAAAATAGGAATGTTATAATAAAGCAATTAATTAATTTGTGTCACTGTATTGTTTTGTGGAATTGTATTTGTATTTAAAATACACAAGAAAAGCATTTCAGAACATGAGATAGTCACATACCTACACAAAATTATTAGGAAACGGTTCGGCGCCAGTCGACACCGCACGGCCCCTTTGATCTTCGCCGCCAAAGAACGATACCGCGCCGTTCCCCTCATCTAATCAGTGCGTTGCTTGCATTTTCTGCGGAGTGTACAGTGGGCGCGGCTTCTTCCCACCTCTCGCGCCTCAGTTTCGTCGAACCTTTGAGGCCGGTGACTAACATTTACTCTTAAGGAATCGAAATAAGTTCATCTGAAACTTTTTACTCACATTTGCTTTAGAGAAAAAAATTAATAAACAGTTTCATATTAATTTATTTTTCTCTTGAATTGTGTTTTTAATTTATTTTTACTTTATCATAAGTAGTATGACAAAGTATTGTAATCGTGTTGAAAAATAAATGAGATTTTAGCGAAAATATGTCCTTTTGGGTCCCCTAAACATTTTTGACCAAGGTAAAAAAATTTCTGTGTGTATGTGTGTACCCGTTTTTTTTTGTGGCGATGATTCCGGAGAAACTACTAAAGGTATCGGGACGAAACTTCACTTAGAAGTTTCATGATTAAACTTAGAGCTGAAAGAAGCTTTGTTCAAAAGGAGGTTTATGTTAGCATTTTTCAACAAATTCGTAATTTTCTGTAATTTCGTCAAAATACTAAAATAATAAATTAAAGTAGAGGAAATTTTGTATAACTTATGTCTATGACATTTTTGGTAAAATTGATAGTTTAGCTGCATGAGCAAACTTTAACTTTGAAAGTCATGGATAACAGTTGACGCTGTTGATCGCTTTGTGCACTATGTATACAATAAATAGTTTAGTGAAGCGTTAGCAGTTTTTATTTGAACCAGCGCTAACCCGACTACACACATCAAACCATTCTATTTGATCGAGATCGCTCGTATCTGCATTACAACTAGTTCGCCAGGCCTTGACAGATATTTTGCGTTTGACACTGCTGTATAGTATGATAAAGTCATGTGCCTGGTCACATCAGACTTTTTAACTATAATTTTTACTTCAATTTATTTACTTTTTATTGTTGTAACTGGTATTGACGATGTTCTTTCTTCGTTTGATATCTATTTTATTTTAAACTGTTCTTTGTTTTGTTAATATTTCAAACGGCTGTAACTTTCTAAGGAGTTGAAAAAACAAATAGGTCCATATGAAAACTTTTATGCCAGAATAACATATATACTCAATATTTCTTTTTGTGCGGTCGTGCATTCAATGATGTTTGACCATATTTTCATTTTTTTGGGCACTATGTACTAAGATTTTATTAGATCAAGCAAAACTACTATAGAATCGGTTGAAAAATAATTAGTGCTAATTTTCCGCTGGCTTGCATTTATATCGTCGAACTTTGGGGACAGGTGACTGATATAATTTTACTTAAAGAAAATGAAGTACTTACACAACAACGAACAATAATGTGTTATATAATAGTATCTGCAATTTTAGCCTATCATTTGGGTGCTGACGGCAAAATATGTCTTAATCCAGTTGCTCCTAGAACAACAGATTGAAACAAATGACACTGGAAGAGTAACCGCAGCGTAGAGAACAGTCGGCAGCATCCCTTCACACATCAATATCAATATTTACATGCAACAACTCTTCATTATTCTGACAGTTTGATCGTTCGTCTTCCATTTTATGAGGTTGGCCGGCAATTATAATAAATTAGGCTTGATAAATAGAACCATAAATCACAATTGTCGCACCGTTTCGAATTATTTTATTGTTACTACAAATAGCGCATCGAATGATTGCACCTTCTAAGGACGTCTTTCATTGACATTCGTTTTGGGAACGTTCGCTTCGTTGTATCTACACACAGAAAAGTGATCTCTCGAACGAAGAGGGAATTACTTGGCTGAAGTAGTTGGTAGCTTCGTGTATACGCGAGAGATTATTGACTTCGATTTTGATTATTGACAAGAAATTTTATTTCTTGGAATAATTACTAGATTTAAGAAAGTGGTTACTCTGGTGAAGTAAGTAAACAGTCTTCAATGAAGTGTATATTTTTATTCCCGGTAAATATTTTTAGCTACTTAATGTAAGAATTTTACAGATTTGGCACAAATACGTTTTCTATTGCTAATTAACAAGATAGGTATGTTATATTTACTTACTCGTTCTAAACTGTTGCGTGCGGTACATCAAACTACTCCGTGTTGAAACGTTTATTGTACTCTATAAAGCACAATACACATCCCCAATAAATCACAAGGCACATCCCCTACGGGTACTTCGTTGCTTTCGTACTAGGTTAGGTTCCGTGGCGCCAGCACCACGCGCGGGTGCGCGAGCCTTGACAAAATCACGGTGCGCATATTTATTCCAGAGAAAGGGAATACTTGAAAGAAGTGAGAATCACTTCAGTTAAATAATTGGTGGGTTTTTATTCAGTAAACAATACTTACTTATATTAATTGTCTTATATTTTCTTGGATCAAGTAACTACGCACTTGGATGGATTTACTATTACTTCGTTGGAGAAATTAACATTTTTGGGACGAAAAATTCAATTACTTCTTTCAATACAATATTGGTTCTTATAAAGAAAGAATTTATTTGTTGACAGCATTTATCTAACTTTCTACATCCAAGTAAATATGCATTTGAATCTAGTAAATAAATTCAAGAGATTATGTTTTCTCGTTCCAAATAATCAGTTTTCTGTGTGTATGCATCGTCAACATCGTCATCCTGTTGAGGGTCCTATTGCCCATGCTTGATTTCTACCAAAATGATTTCATCCTAGAGCTATTGCTATCGCAGATGATCTATTTCGTGGATGTTAAGGTGTCTTAACCTTCCCTTTGTTCCGCTACTGGGTCCATTCAAGCCATTCAACAGCTGAAGACGGTGTGACCACCTCAGTGTTGCTGGTGGACGCAGTTTGCCCCGAGCTTTGGCATGTCGGCTTCGGCACCACACAAAAACACGTGCTTGGAAAGGTGGTCACGTAACAGACACAACTCCATTGTATGTAAAGCTAACCGGTGTGCATCTCGTTCTAAATCGCGACACACACACACACACACACACACACACACATACAAACACTCTCACATACCTACGGTTTGGTCGGAGTCTCTAAGTTTTTTCTAAACGCCAATATAATAGAATAACGAAAGTTCGGGAAAATGGAAAACACCGAAAGCTGGTCTCCAGTATATGTAGCTACCTGTTTGTGTTTTATAAGTGATACTCTTAATTGAGGGTTAAATTGACAAGAAATATAATTCCTATATTGTGGCCAGGCCTGACAGTATTGTGCTGGGTGGTTTGGCATTTTGAAGTGTCCACGTTCCAAAGATATTCAGTATAACATTCCAACATTTACACAAGATTGGGGAAAAATGATATTTATATCCTAAACAAACACTTATTATTACTACTATTATTGTTATTGTTACTAATACTATAATTATGGACACGCTGATCCGTCTAACAATTGCCTTAAATATTATTGATTTCAGTTCTAAACCTTAAAAAGTCAAATGTTATATGATCATAAAAACAAGATGTTGTTGTTTTTGACGAAAGAAAAATAAATATATTAATAAATTATTAATAAATATTAAATTGACTCGACATTATTAGAAATTTGAATGAATTATTATCAGAAATGTTGCATTGCGATACATAAAGTAACATAATATTGGATTGATACGTCCAAATATTGCGAATATGGTATGTTTTCAATCTTCACTATATAACCAATTTGCTTTTTAAGGATATGCTTTAATTTACATAATATGAGTAATGGAAAATTTGTACCGTTTTATTTTTGCCCACAGTGTATAATAATGAATAATAACATACAGGTTACACTTTTTCCCTCGCAAAATATTTTTTTAGAATGGAAATGTCATTCTGAGTAAAATGTTTTATATGAGCTCATTTGTTTTTTTTTAAATACCTTTTAAAAATACTTTTTAATGCATTGAAAAACTAATTAGTCCATATAAAACTTTTTGCTCAGTTTGACTGTTGCTAACTGGAAAGAAGTTTTGCGGGGAAGAAAGTTGGACAGCCTGTATAATGAAGAACAAAAATTTAAGAACGAATTAATTTTAATGAAAGTTTTTCTATATTATTTTAATTATTAGTTTATTACTTTGATTATTATTTTAAATTTTTTTGTTATAGTAAGATGTTTGTGTTTGATGCTTGCTGTAAAGAGATTTTATGTTAGGTTCCAATTTAGTTAACTTCAGTCTCAAGTTTTCCCGTTGTGTTATATACAACCGATTTCTTTTTTTTTTCAGCAATTCAGTTATGGCAATAAGTCCACATTCATCTAAATATGAAGAGCGAAATGGTAACAATGGTTTTGCTTGCACATTTGGTTGAATTTGGATATATTATTTCTGCTTCCTCAAAAAGCGATGCCATCGCTCCTTTTATATTAAATATCTGGACGAATCCGAGTGCCATTTTCGAATTGCCCCCCTGAATAATCAAATTGCCCCCCTGTGGGGCGTGGGCCCCACGTTGGGAAACACTGATATAGATAGTAGATCATATCTCAGATTTACAATTATGTACTTAATTTGTCACACATGCAGTAATTGAAATTGATTCTGTTATGCTTTTTTTCATAGACTTGGGATCTGAAGACAGAAATTGTTAATTGAGTCTAGGTTTTGAGAAATATATTACTGAATAAACGTAAACAATGCAAAAAACTACGCGTTTGTTTGATTTCTTTTGCATACCGAGAACGACCACTAATATATTTATTAAAATTCTAAAAAAGTACTTATCAAAAAGAAAATGTAGCCCTTTTAAGAAAATTATATTTTGAGAAAAAAGAAACACCCTATTAAACCTCTCTTTGAAAAATAACAAACGTAAAACAATAGAAAAATAGTCTTTAAAAATAAAACTGAACGGTATTTTGTGCAGGTTTCTGTTAGTCAGCATAAGAATTGGTGACGACAAAAAACGCCCTGTGTATGCTTAGTTGTTTTTAAACAAAATTCCTTTTCTAAACTATACCTACTTTAAAAACTGGCTTTGATTTAGTTCAGTTTTGCATCCTAGTAAAAAATTATCAGTCTAGAAATCTAGTCAACCTATAACAATAAATTCATTAATGAGCTCAAAAAAGTACGCCAATTGAACAAAAGTAGTTATCCCGAAAGAGCTTATTAATTAAGTTTATAATTTTCCTTTACATTTTGTTTTGCGATGAAGGGTGAAGTGAAGTGAAGGGTGAAGTTGCTTTCCAAGTTGCAAAATGTTAACAATAGGGTGTCAAATGAAATAAAAAAAAAATATTACTCTAATGCAACATTTAGGACTCCCACACTACGCCTAACATGGAGTAATTTTAAAAAATTGCTTGTCTTCGTAGTTCATGTCAATTAAGGTCAAGAAATATCTTTAATATAATCTGATGAAAAAAATTAACAATACCGTAAAATACTCCAACTTGACAGGCTGTCAACTTTGTGACACTCAAGGTTTTGAGTATTCCAAGGACTCTCGAGGTCTGGTGATCAATCTTATGATCATAAAGAAATCCTGAAGGTTGCGACACATTTTTGGAAGAAATCAAAGGCATTACTCTGTTATCTGAGATGCCCAAAATCGTCTGTGCCACAAAGTTGGGAGCCTGTCACTAAGTTAAGGAGTTGTACGGTATTGAACAAAATAAATTTTTTAAGAAAAATTTAAGAAACTACCTGTTACGGAACATAAAATTTTTGTTCCAATTGGGCCAAATTGTTTGTGGTATATGTGGGTCCATAGCATTCAACTTAAAAATATGTATTTTCTACTGTAGAGTAATTTTTACTCCCTACCGTAGCATTATTACGGTTATATTGCTAGTTATTTGATTACAATAAAATTGCAGCATCAAATGTGGAAAACTGTAGTAACTCATAGTTTGAACAAGAGATATTTCGTTATTTGCCATGTTAAAGTAAATTTCTTCTTTCCTGTTGTCAGTTGTGTTATTCCAAATTTGATCATTTGGTATAAAACAAAAATTGTGTATCATAAGTCCTTTTTATACTGTAGTATTATAAATAAATACAGCACATAAGAAATAAAATTCTACATAAAGTAACATAAGCCTGTTAAAAGTGTCAAATATCTTTAAACTTTCCTCAGAAGAGCCTAAGAAACGAGAGCATACGTGCTGTGATGATAAATATCAACAGCACCAAGTGTGGTGCCAACATTGCCTTTACTTTTCGTTCATATTTTTTGTAGTTTATGAGCTTATATTTACAGCAATTTTCCTCTGTGGTAGGAAGAGGTAACAAAACGCCTTTAATGTCTTTTGTTTGTTGAAGACTAAACAATATATGGATGAAATCATACCACCCAGCAATCGTTTCTGGTCTTTATTAATCAAAAACGGGTAGCTCGTGTGTTGGATGCATCTGATTCTCGGTGGAGCGTCGCGTCGTGATGCCACGTCACGTATGACATATGTGTCGGGCCACCGGGTATGTCACGACTGTAGGACCGTCTTCTGTCTGCACGTCGGGAGTTCGGTGTTGCGCGTGACTTTTTCCACCATTTAAACATCCACAAGTCGTCTTGTATAATGTATGCGGTCCTCCGCCGTGTCATCGCGACCCGACACCTGCCCGCCACTAATAATAGATGGCGCGCACTGCACACCGAAAAGTGACAGTTGCCCGGGCCCATCGCGCCCGGGCCCTCTATAATTTACGACGTGCGACCCGTATGTTCCCATTGTACCTCCATCTCGGGAAGTGAGAATTGGACGCCATTATTTATGAATTATTGTCATTAAGGAACGGAATTGGCGAGAGTTATCGTGGACAGTTATAAAGTGACCCCGATGTTATGCTTTTTGCCACGTTTGAAGGTTGTGGTTAAAATACTATTAGCAGTTATCGTCTTGTTACGACTGGTCTGCCTATTATGACGACACTTGGTTGGAGCTACTGGCAGATGGCTCTTCTTGAAAGAAAAGGATTTCTCTTTCGTAAAAATCGTAAAAAAATCATAACTCTAAAAATAACCGAAGAATTTTTATGAAGCTTGCTACGATTGTTTATTATGCATCAATAAACAGTGTACAGGCCATAACAATACATGAAACTGCCTCAAAGAGAAATGCTGATTTTTTGAATTTATTGAAACAGCCATATTTTCACTATAAACCGTAAAAAAATCATAAGTCTAAAAATAGCCGAAGAATTTTTATGAAGCTTGCTACGATTGTTTATTATGCATCAATAAACAGTATACAGGCCATAACAATACATGAAACTGCCTCAAAGAGAAATGCTGATTTTTTGAATTTATTGAAACAGCCATATTTTCACTATAAATCGTAAAAAAATCATAACTAAAAATAACCGAAGAATTTTTATGAAGCTTGCTACGATTGTTTATTATGCATCAATAAACAGTATACAGGCCATAACAATACATGAAACTGCCTCAAAGAGAAATGCTGATTTTTTGAATTTATTGAAACAGCCATATTTTCACTATACTTAAATCGTAAAAAAATCATAACTAAAAATAACCGAAGAATTTTTATGAAACTTTCTACGATTGTTTATTATGCATCAATAAACAGTATACAGGCCATAACAATACATGAAACTGCCTCAAAGAGAAATGCTGATTTTTTGAATTTATTGAAACAGCCATATTTTCACTATAAATCGTAAAAGAAATCATAACTCTAAAAATAACCGAAGAATTTTTATGAAACTTTCTACGATTGTTTATTATGCATCAATAAACAGTATACAGGCAATAACAATACATGAAACTGCCTCAAAGAGAAATGCTGATTTTTTGAATTTATTGAAACAGCCATATTTTCACTATAAATCGTAAAAAAATCATAACTAAAAATAACCGAAGAATTTTTATGAAGCTTGCTACGATTGCTTAATATGCATCAATAAATACTATAAAGGCCATATCAACACGTGAAACTCGCTCAATGGTGAATGCTGATTTTTTTAATTTATTGAAACAGCCATATTTTCATTACAAATCGTAAAAAAATCATAACTCTAAAAATAACCGAAGAATTTTTATGAAGCTTGCTACGATTGTTTATTATACATCAATAAACAGTATACAGGCCATAACAATACATGAAACTGCCTCAAAGAGAAATGCTGATTTTTTGAATTTATTGAAACAGCCATATTTTCACTATAAATCGTAAAAAAATCATAACTCTAAAAATAACCGAAGAATTTTTATGAAACTTTCTACGATTGTTTATTATGCATCAATAAACAGTATACAGGCCATAACAATACATGAAACTGCCTCAAAGAGAAATGCTGATTTCTCAAAGGACAGATGAAGAAGAAGGAAAGTAGGTTCACAGCGAAGCCGAGAAACAAAGTTAGTTTACAAGGAGATTTAGAAAACGGTAGAAAGGCTTTAACCTCGCATCGGAGGAATGGCATTTCGAAGGACCATGAACAATTTCTGAGGTTTCTCGCAGGCTATAAGGTGAGAAAAACAATCAGGCAATATGATTATGGTACGCAATAGTGATTAGTGGTCTGCTGCCGTGGTTTGCGGTACTTAGTACGTAGTTAATGGATAAACGTAGATGGAATGGAATAAAATTGCGCGGTCGGTAGCGCGACGTCCGCAGATAAATGAACCGTTGCAGCACTTTACCAGCGGAAGCCATTAGCACAAATATGCGAAGTGCTGAGCCCAGCTCCGGATTTAAGTTTTAGTGGACAGGAGAGAAGTTTTGCAAGAGAGAGAGAAAGAATGGAAGAGCGAAACTAAAAGAGAAGGACGGTTTGGGACGATTTATTGGGACGCAGTCGTTTCGTGTGCGCGTAAATCGCACGACGCCCCTCTAAAAACAAAATAAATCTCCGGTGTCGCAGTAGTAACTAGCTGTCTTGTTTTCGGTGGCACTGGATATATTTTGTGGGGTTGCCTATGCGCAGATATTGCCTATGGGGGAACACATTTTGAAACAATTTCCTCCTATGTCAGAAGAGAATGTGACGAGATGATAGAACAACTTTGGTAGGTTTGAGACGAGAATGTAAGGTACATGTTGTTAACTTGTTGAAGAAGGAGAAACAGTACGAGATGAAGTATGAGAAGATGGTTTGAGGCAGTGGGAAAAGGTCTAAAGGAAACCAGTGAAGGCGAACCAAAGAAAGAACGGAAGCAACATATCTTCCAATACCATTAATCAAAGAAGTTGAAGTAAGAAAGAAAATTTCAAGAATTTGTGAACAGAAAAATGAACGCAGAAGAAAACAAAAGACAAATACGAAGATAGAAGACGGCAAAACACGGATACGATAGACAAATTCCAGACAGGAGAAGGTCTTGCAAGCGGAATAGTAGTAGAAGGTTTTCAATGAAGATTAAGAAAATATATTGCTGCGTCAACTCTGAGAAACACCTACCTACTTCATATGAGTCAATATGAAAAATCTAATTTACGTTTCTATAAAGATCACAGTATATTTACTCGTTTACAACGTTTACAATCTCTCATATTAAATCATAAAAATTTCTGCTTTGATCTTTTTCCGTTAATATATTTCTCTCTGTGATCTTTGCGATGTTGCATTAGGGTCGTTCATGAGATTTAAGTGGGCGACGATTTATTGTTATTTATCCTTCCGTGCGCGCGCCACCTGTGATCCTTTGAAGTGAACCTTTCGGCCGAGACCGCAGAGCCCGGAAAAATGAAATGTGGCGTGTCGGCCGCTTTAAAATATTTACCGGCGATAAATATCCGGCCACTGATTTGTCAAAACAGCCGATTGCGTCACCGAAAGCCGCCTCCACGAATCCGATCCATAAATGAAATAAATCTCTTTTTCCCCCTTAAGCCGCCTACTAAGATTTATAGTCGATCTGCACGCTCCCAGCTATGACAAATTGACAGAATTAATTGAATTTGACTTTTAAATTTCCGACTGTGTAATTCTGTGACATTAGTTGTTTTAAAGGGTCATGGAGATAGTATAAAGTGGCGAGACGTATTCCCTATACAGGGTGTGTATAAATTGGCGGAAAGCCTACACGTGACGATGTTCTTCGCAAAATTCTGAGTCAACAATCTTTATATTAAAATGTTGAAACATACATTTAACTAAGATAGACAATCTTGCACTATAAACATTTACTTATTATTTTGGTGTACATATTAATAATTTTAAATAACATACAACGCAACACAGACATACGAGTAAACTCAACTTTTTCACAACAAATCAGCTTTTACCTTAAAAGTTCCAATTGAAAACCGTCTGTTTCTTGTCACACAGCTGCTATCTTTGCGGAAGCGTTTGTAGGATTTTTTACAGTCTTACCGGCGTAATCTCTTGTGCTGTCGCATTAATTCGGTTTTTAACGTCATAAACGTTTTGTGAAGGCGTAGCATACACTTTTTCTTTGATAACCCTAGACAGAAAAATCTACTGGTAAAACTGGTAAATGCCAAATGTATTGTTATTACAACGTTAAGGAACATCCGAAAATAAAACAAACGATGAGATAAATAAATAAATAAATGTTGAGATTATGAAACCGCAAAAGACAATGTTCCCATTTTGAACAACAAATAACTGAACAAGAACAATAACTATATCAAAGTCTGTCGAGTGCCAATCAATCAAGCCGCAAGACCTATATTGCGCAATACCAGAATGGACGTGGTGTTTGTTCTAGGTTATTACTGTATATAAACAGGACGTAAAGAGCAATTAATACCTCTTCGAAAGCGTTACACAAAAGCATAAATAACTCCAGATTAAACTGATAAGGCGAGGCGTTTCTCAAGAGCACTAATCCAGATACCATTAGTACGCTTTTGTTGTGCTACGGCCAGCTTATCGCTATAAATCAATATTTGCCAATTAGCATTGAGTTGTAACCTATTTGCTTTGACACGATGTAGACAAGTAATTGATTACCGACAGAGCAGGCAGCGGCCCGAATCGTTCTAATGTTTCCATTTCGTATCGACCTGTTTCCTTCCTTCGCCTGTCGGTTGGTTTTCTTGCGCTCCATCGGCACGTCGTAACTGTCAGGTCGCCCTGTTCTCGTGACACTTACAAGTCGTGTAGATTATTTGTCCGAGGTTAGATATCATTGTCCGAGTGTCCGCTAGCGAACCGCTTGTTACGTAGACGTAGGCACAAATACTCAACTCAAATGCAGCATTGTATAGTTTAGATTATTCGTTAACGAAATATGATTATTTTTATGTGTTTTTTCTTCGGTTACTGTCAACAGTATTGCTTGGAAGATTTAAGTGAAAGCCCTTCCTCCATGTGGACCACATATGTTGCTATGATAACTCCATTATAAATACCAATAAAACATTATCTGGTTTCTCACAAAAGAACTGTTTGTTAACTGGTTTTGCGACTACTCGGACAAGCCTGTATTGTCAAATGTAAAATCACTAGTAAAATCCTAATGTGGAGATCATAAATAAGAACAAAAAATAATAGTATGAAGTTTTATTATAATTTTAACAATAAATAACATGTGAAACATATTTATAATATATATCTACATATTTTTATAAATATTTCATATTTTTTAAAATTAAATAAATAGATGTTCTTGACAAAAATGTAATCATATGTAATCACCTTTCAGTGGATTTGGTTTTATCCTTATTCGTTTTTGAACCCTGACTTGGAATAATTTTTAAAAAGCTAAACCGTCTCCAGAGTAAGAGAACCTGGGGATAATCCAACCACAGCAAATATAGTCCAAAATGTGTCACCTGAAATCAAAATAAGAAGTACATGAGTCATATATCATATACAGGGTATAACAATTTCAGCAGCTGCTTTCCTTTGAGGTACAGAGTGTGTGTAAAGTTATTAATGAGTGTTTATAGAAAAGTGTTTTTTATATTGGTGATTGAAATGATATGTGTAAACAACCAATGTGAACATCCAATTAATGAAAGTGGAATTATACATATCAAGACTGCAAACTTTTACCTGCACTTTGTAGTATATATTTGCAAAGTCCTCCATAATATACAAAGAGATGAATGTACCAATATTATATCTTTTACTACTATAGAACCATATGGGGCAAATATTCCACACGACACCGATAAAGGATAAGTCACAGAGGCACTAACAGTGTTAAATTAGTTATATATAACAATCGCACTCAATAAAACTCTAACTTAGCTCCTGTAAACACAACCAAACGGATGGCGAACGGAACTAGAACTGTATATCCCATTATTGCGCAAGCGCGATAAAAATTATCTCGGTAGCACTTTACATTCTAGAAAGGAAAATTGCACGAGCAGAAGGCAAATTTACATATCAGACAGTAGTTTTAATGTATAGATATGTAACTGCATTTTCAATGATATTTAGTATTTTTGCTTAAAATTATGGTAAAATTGTCGAGAAATAGGGTATATAGGTTTATAGAAAAAAATGTAAATTTCATTTGTAAATTCGCACTCATTTTTATCAGTGTATAGTCGATACAAGAATAAGGGAGTTGTTTGACAAAATTGGTCAACCATAGCCCATGGGCATCAACAGTCTTCGTCAGAACATTCTTCTTGTTCTGTATCCACTTATTGCAGGGTTGGCTATGTTTTTCCTACATTGGTTCGCCGCAAGAAATCGTTTCTTCATTGAAAACATTCTTACTGACCTTCTTACAAGGCGTTTGTCTGCTTCTGTCTTCGAGTTTGTTTTTCGTCCTATTCTATCCTCGTATTTGTCTTTTGTCTCCTTCTGTGTTCATCTGTTTGTGTTCATCTTCTCATTCTTTTTTCTTTAGTTAAATGGAAGGACAAATAGTACAATATTTCATGATTCTGCCACAGTATTCGAATAACCCCATCATCGTCTGAAAATGTTTCTTCTTCTGCTTAAATGGGATGGGTAAACCTAGAGGCCATAGAGCACAACACCGTTGAACAAATTGCCAAAAGTTGTTTATCTAAAGGGACTACGTTATTCACTCGCCACAGAGTCGCAAAAGTGTCGGTTGCCAAGAACCCACATCAGAATTTAAACATAGTATTTTAAGGCGTTGGATTGATATTCCATCAAGCAAATACTGTAGCCTTAGTGAAATGATGGTGACACGTGTCCAATGCATAAATACCAATTGTCTGGTATGCGGTATATCGCTGTCTCGTCACGCTGTGGTGAGGGTTTTTATCAACAAAAGCATTCCTCCATTACCTTATCGTAAAAGTTCGGAGTGGGCAAGTAGATGGAGATATTTCAGAGACTGTCAGATGTCAAGCTTGAGGCGATACCATCCGTAGAGCGCCATCCCGTGAAAAAATAGTTGCTTCTGGCCCAAATCCAAATTATACCACTTCGTCGGGTTTATTGGCTGTTACACACAAAATAATTTGTGTACTCGAGGATGCCGCATCACTTTAATTTTATATTTGGCACCTGCTAGCCTCTCAGTCGTATCTCGCATGGACCCTAATATATGTTATCGGGTCGTATCAACTTCGTATTTACGTATAAAATACGATTTGTCTTGCGTCACCCCGTGGCATATGAGATTTATTCACATGTTTATGCCGTACAGATATAAGTGGACGCTATAAATCCGTACAGGTGTCCTTCATATATTAACCTGTCGGTGCAACTACGCGAGTTATTAATTCTGGTTGTCTCCATGCGTGTTGTATAATGAACAGTGACAAATAGATGGATATTTAAAATTGATAAAGGGTTTGCAAAAATGCGTTGTATTTAATGTGTGTATCAGTGATCGGACTTTCGAACAGTGTGCGGTCTAAGCCATGTCTATCCACACCACTACATAAATAGACAACGGTATATTCACCAGTGTCGATAACTGAAAAACTAATGTTGAAGAAACTACTGATGATGACTTAAAGTAGTGTTGCTTATAATTCAATGAGTGACATGCTGTAATAGTATTTAGACTAAGAACTAGTGAACAATTTACTCACCCAACTTTATACCGCTTAAATTTTTCCACAAATATACCTTGTACATGTGCAAACTACATGCCAATAACCTGGTAGGGTCACGCCGGTCACAAACCCCCTTAACGCGTGCACGTACACGTTTTTTTTGCGTTTTACCGCAATACGGTCACTATTTAGACATTTTAGCACCTATACAAAATTAATTCTTATAAAATTCGGAACAAAAAAGGTATATTCCACGTTTTCGTAAAGTATAGTGGTTCTTACACTGGGCAGTACGAACAGGAGATGATATGAAGGGGTCGTGTGAAGACGGATTGGGGTTATTTGTAACAACATTTACTCCGAAACGTACTCTGTGGATTGTGGGCTACTTTTAATTTGCTGCCGGTAGAGTGCGCGCGCCATTGAGCTTGGTGGTCGTTTGACACGACTCTTTCGAGAATCCGTTTGTTCACCGGTGCCAACCAATGATGGGTAACGATGACTTCAAAACAATCATTTTAACCTTGGTGGCATCGATTGTTGGCAGTAGTTAGGGTTATTTTATTCAGCCAACGCTAACTGCTGCCAATAATCGATACCACCAAGATTAAAATGACTGTTCTGATCATCGTTACCCATCAATGGTTGGCAACAGATCCAACCACAGAACCAACCACAGAACCAACCACAGAACCAACCACAGAACCAACCACAGAGCCAACTACAGAAGCTACTACAGCGCCAACAACAGAACCAACTACAGAACCAACCACTGAGATAACCACCGTACCAACTGGAGCGCCAACTGAAGAACCAACCCTGCCAGGTTATTGGCAGGTGGTTTGCACAGATTCAATGTGTATTTGTGCAAAATTTGAAGCGGTATAAAGTTGGGTGAGTCGGTTTTTATATTCGTCCAGCTAGTGAAGCAGAATCGTCCACCGTGCGGCAGTGAAATCCGAAAGCAGACGACGTAAACTCGGTTTAGCTAGTCTGCGATCAAGACCACTACTCAGTGCTGGGAGGTACCAAGCACAAAGAAAGACGGATATTATTCTGATAATGTGGTGGCTCATTGACAACATTTTCTGTTTAATCTTCAGGAATCGATAGTCAATAATGATTTCTCGCCACAGATAAAAGGAAGACATAATGCCTTTCGTTTCTTGGTAAAGGGTTGCATCGCGAGGTGGCGTTCCTGGCAATCGAGCGACGCAATCAACGTCGTCTCCTATGCTAATGCGAAATTTTCGGAATTTAGTCATGTGGGCGTGCAGAAGGTAGGTAACGGCGGGTATCAAATCTCCACGCAATAACTCACCGGTCGAAAATATGGTCGAAAACAAAGGAAGAGGACCTAGGAGGAGGAAGGTAGAGAGAGAGAGAGAGAAGGATGAATAAAGAGTGAGAGTGGAGAGCGTGCTGCACGAGATAAAAACGTTGACCTTGATAGATCGAGGGGGCCGTGGTAGCTGTCTCGGCTGGGGCGACTCCGGCGGCGATGTGGTGGTCGCGGAACGTCAAGGATTAATGGGCTCCGGGGGCCGCCCCGGCAATAAATTCAGTCCCAAGAATTACCGGCTGCTTGCAGCTCGCGAAATATGACAGTCTCATAAATTTTGAGCCGCTGGCGAGAAAGCGGGAAAGACCCTAAGGCCGATCCGTGTTCTCCTCCGGCAATATATCTGTTGAATATACCCCCACCACCATAACAACCACTGCCACGTCATCTTGGGCAGCCAATCAATTTTGTACCTAGCTTAGATTTGTTCTAGATCAACAGACTGCTTAAATTGCTTGCTAATTGCCATATAACGTAAAATCCGACACTGTTTCTAACGGTTACCTTTAGACGAGGTCAACACTGGAATACTACCATCACGTCCTATCATTTATAACCATAATATATCAACTTATTTGTTATCATAAGGCTTTATTGCCGCGGCTGTGTTCGCTCATAAATTACGCCGCTTAAAAGGTTGCTCACGCGTACTGCAAGCTGCAATTTACTCAACGCGCTAAAACAATAAAACGCCAGGCTCTCGTGAATTTGTCATTTCCCACCAACTCATGTTTATAAATTTTATGGCACCATTATAGATAATGTCAGGAGTGCTAGAACAGTCACTCTACCAGTGTTGGGCTAAGTATATTGTAGATCTAGAAAAGAAATATTTACGTTGCTGAGTATTGCTGACGAAAAGGTATCAATGTTTTATATGTATAACATTTGCATTAGCTATGGTAATCAACGCTCGTTTGAAGGAGGTAACAAGATTTAAAATCAATAGTAAATACTATGCAACAAGTTTGGATAACGTTTTTAAAAAATAGATAGGTAAAGAAGATATTAGAATTATTTTCTTGTAAATATATCATTGATACATAACTCCATTCCACACAGCGTTGTCTTCATCTCCGTTGTTCATCATAAGGACATGCATTGTACGATTTCTCTACAATATTATTGTTGCCACTACTACAGCCAGTGACCTCTGAATCGATATCGGTGAACCATTAGAAACACATGCAAAACGTCGTACTCTGCAGGCATTTTCGTATGTAAAAGGAGTTAACTGATATCTTCTGTATGGATACGTTACTAGCACCAGTTTCTTTCCTTTGTAAGATGGAACATAACAAGTAAACACCCTAACCTAAAATTCCTAAATCCCTATAGAACACCCAAATCTCCAGAGAAAATTATACCTACTATTTGCCTCGTAAATTGCTTGTTATTATAATACTAAGTACAGTCATGGAAATAAGTAATTTCGTATCGCTATCGCAGGATTTGAAAGTAGTATGTCGGTTATATATTCGTGTACTGTTCTACCTCGACCCGGCCGCATCGCAAAAAGTTGTCCGTCACGAGGTGGTTTTTCGATGGATGTAATGTAACGGGATTTAGTTTATTTTTAGCGTGTCCGACCTTTTCCTTAACGTGATATCTTCATTGCAATGTAATAAATGAAATATGATCACTACAGTTAAGTTTACGAGTAGGTAATGCATTTAATTAAATATAGAATTACTTTTATAATAATATTAATAAACATGAAATTTGATAATGTGATACGAAAAGCTCATTTTAAGATATTGCGTAATATCATGACACATTATATAAATTTATGTTAACTAATACACATACTAATTATGCAAGTAAATGCTTTTGCCCAGCAGTAGGATGACGGGCTTAAGTAAGTAAGTAAGTAAATGCGCAAATCAACTTGATGCCAAGGATTATCACTAAATATAGACTATTTCAGAATTGTAATATTAAAATATATTCACTAAATGTAAATAAATTCTCTAAATTTAATTTAAATTTACATTTAGGACGAGCATGTATTTTGTATGAAGGACTATGGACATTTTATATCTGTATTTACTTTAGAGCAGTTAATGTTCAATTATCTTTCATGACATCTAATACATGCTTGACAACCAAAATAATTTAAATTATAGCAATATATACAGGCTGTCCCACGTTTCTTCCGCAAAACAATTTTTTTCAGAAAGTAAATTACTTATTAATTCATTAAAAAGTTACAGCCGTTTGAATTATTAACAATATCTTATTTTAAACGGCTCCAACTTCAGAAGGAACAGAGAATACCAATAATACCATATGAAACATATTACTTTCTAGAAAAAAAAAACAAAACATTTTGGGATTTTCTTTTGTTCATTTGTTAAGACAAATTATTAAAATTTTCCTTATAATTAACAATTTTTTATTGTTGTAATATGTATTTATTGTGTTTCATTTTTGGTTTTGCATTGTTTGATAACTAATTAATTTTTTATTTTCCTTTTTTTCTTAATATTTCAAAGAGCTCTACAGAAGTTTTATTGTAATATAGTTCCAGTTCAATAAGCACACATTTTTCATTTACTATATATCAGCTGGAACATTATTGGAAATTTTATTTCTAAATTTGTTTTCGAAATAAATTAAGAGGCTTGCATTAACAACGATAATAAGTTAAAAATAACATTTTGACTTATGAATTGTGTACTGTAAGGTTAGCTAAAATGCATATACATTAAAAATGAAGGTCTTTTTAATTTCCAAACAATATAAATTATAACTGAAAATGTTTAACGACATACTTTGTCAAAATAATATTATAAGTTAATAATATGGTAACATACAGGCGGGATGTAAATTTTAAATATATCAAAAATTACAGCCACAACCTGGATTTGCACCAAGGCCCTTTGCGTCGCTAGCATAATGTCAATAGCTCAGATGGGAGAGCATTGTTCTAGCGACGCAAAGGTCCCTGCTTCAAATCGTCAAGTTGTTGGTTTCTCTTACGTATAGCTTTTATTGCATATGATTGTGAGTAATTAATATGCAATAAAAGCTATACGTAAGAGAAACCAACAACTTTTCTTTCTGAAGCGTCTCCTTTTGGGAAATTATATACCCGTTACCAACACAATTTATACTCATCCCAGGTCAAATTTGATGAAATAATTTCTATGTTGTATGAATGTTCTTTTAGATGGTCGTATATTTTGGTTTATTTTTTTTTTAATAATAATTATGACATATTTACAATCCATCAAAATTCGTCGAAAATTTAGAGCTTGCTTCCAAAAATGTTTGTAAATTAGTGATATACATAATTGTCATTATTTTCAGTTGTCAGATATTTGAAACATATTGCTGTAAAGTAAACACAAAATAATAATATAAAAAATAGTAATGCTATACAAAATACATACTCCTTTCTGTTTATTAAGTTAAACACTGCAAAATATCGTTGAAGCAAAATATCTCGAAAACACCAGTAAATCACAATTAACAAATTACCATAAAGACAAATTTAAAGCAATTTAATTTTAATTTATTTCTTTTTTGTCAATAGATGTTAATACATATGTCAGTTCTGAAATAACCTGAAAAGTAAAAATATTGACAACAACAAATTGATCTTTGTATTTATTAACACAAAAGAAGCTATTAGATGCAATAAGGTTGTAAGTATAATTTGTTGTGTTCTATGCAATATCTTGAAATGAGATTTTCATTTCATGTAATCGAAAACTTTTATGTTTATTAATATAAACTTAACGTCATATTCAATAAAAACACAATTACATTGCAATGTAGGAATTACATTAATTAATTACACATTAAGCTAATAAATAGAAACATATAAATCGTTATAAACCAATTCAAAGCACCCGAACAAGGTTTCGCAAATAATAAATTTCCGATATACGAGTTGAAGCGTAAACGGACAATTTTTTGCACTTAGCGGCCGAGCGGTCGACCAGAATAACAAAAAAACTTGTACTTGGATGTATCATCGACACACTGCTAAAATATTTATAGAACTTACTTAATTCCAAGAGTGAACAAGGTGTGAGTAATATCAAATAAAGTTCTTATTGTTTTCATACTTTCCAGTTTTGCTGACTTGCAAACATAATGACAGGATTCAAGATTAAAATATCTTCATAATGATGGTAGGCGCAGCTGTTTCGATTAATAACTTATAAAGCTATTTAGGCCATTCGCAAAGAAATTATAGCCGAGGATATTTCCTAATAACACATAAATTAACAGCGTCATCGCGTATTAACTCGTTACAACGTGTACATTATGCATGCGCGTCCGTTTGCCCATCATGTCGACGTTTATCGCCAGAGATCAATTTATATTAAAATAAATTATTTACGTAAAACGGGCGACTGCCGATAGAACGAATGTAAATTATACTTAATGCGGCCGGGTAATGCGACGAATATGCAAATCGGATAATTTGAACGCACTGTAAATTCACCCGTTATTGATATTAATAAAACCCAACGACTGGCGACCGCTAATTTAAATTAATTTTTAGATTGACTGCCCACGGTTTATACTTTATACGATACCACCACAGGATGGTTATATTACGTCAGTTCAATTTCTCTCTTATCAAGTTTGTTCGTGTGCCTAGCAAAATACTGGAAAAGAACGTGCTTTGACAGTTGTTATTACCGTAAGTTCCCAAAACTGTGACAAGACAGGTTAAAAAATCTTTTATTTTAAGTTTAGGTTGCGTTTCATTTGTGGTGGCCGGCAATTTGAACACATTCTTTAATTTTTTTTGTGCTTTGTTTGTAAATAAATATCCGTTATAAATTTGACTAGTGTTTTGATCTAAATTTCTACTTATTGAAATAATTTCAAAATGCAGTATAGTTTTTCTATAGCAAGCGTTAACCATTTTGAAAACTACACTAAATGGGAAAGCTTTTAAAAATAATTTGCCAAATTATCCTGGTATTTTTCGGTTTGATATGACGACTCAAAGTTAAAAATAAATCTTAAATCGGAGAAAAACATTTTTTCCAGATGTATTGGCCGGGTACGCGATCCTAGCGCCTCTACAGGGGTAGGCGGTAGTTTGTCCACGGAGCGAAAATGGTGCAGATTGCTAATAAATGTTATCTGTAGTGCTAAGTGGTCCGATCAAATTTATTACAATTATTATTATTACATATTATTACAATATTGCATTTGTTAATATTTCTTCCTGTATTATTACAGTTGATAACGCAACACTTATTGTGTCCCATTATGATTATTTATACCAACGATATGTTATTAGTTCTGACGGATTGGAACACAAGATAATGCGCCGTGAACTACTGCACATAGTGTAGGCAGGTATTTCTCCGCTACGGGTGCTTAGATCGTTTCTCAAGTCCCCTCCACGGTGTATGCACAGGGCGAATATCAGTATTAGATTTATTTTGCATATATGACGTTGAGTATTGGGACAACCTGTATGGCATGTAAGTATTAATAAATACTAAAATTAGAAAATAACCAATATAATATAATAATTTATTATTAATTTATAAAGCAGCTATTAGTTTGCCTTTACGGTTTTTGTACTACATGCGAATTTTTTGCTTGTGTTCTCGATAGAAGCACCTGAAAATGACAATGAAAATGACATCAACTTCTCTCGTTATATTAGTTGTAATAATATAATATTCATCTCAGTAGATATTTTAGTAATGTAAACAAATTCCGGTCCTTTCCATGACATCCTGACATCTCATAAATCCAAACGAATGTTAATACTTCTTCGGCATCAGCTTATCTCTCGACTATCGGCGTACATGAATAATTTACGTTCCTTTATAGCTTGCATAAGCACTGTCGATTCGATTGTGGAGAAAGTCGAATGGATACATACTTCTGTACTGTAAATGGTGTAATTTGTTACAAAATATCTGATACTATCTGCGAGTGACAACTTTGATGTATGGCATTGGGTGTCAATGAAAAATTTAAATGAATATGATATGATATTACGACAAAAACACCTGACAAAGCAACAATAATCCTTGTAATTTCGTGGTGAAGATTAGTGCTGATTAATCTTCATCATATAAAAGCATAATGACACAATTTAATTAATGCGTCCTACAAATCTTTTTGAGCAAGCAGCTAGTCATCAGGGCGCACCTGATATAAAGCTGCTTTGATTCTTGATTAGCTAATAAAAGTTCATCGTTTAAAAACTATTTTATAACAAATACTAATAAGAAATATTAATGCTTGAAATGTTACATTCATTTTAAGATCAATATAGGGCTTCTTCGTTCAACTATTGTTGAGTTGCTACTTGAAGTGTTCATTTGCCATGAAAGAAATAAATATCGTTCCCCTTAATGGTACAATACCGCTGACTGTCAGTATCAATCTTGTCAGAATAACAGGCCGGTGGCTCAAGTCATGCAAGCGGATTATTAGCAGTCGCCTTGCAAGTAAAAACCCCCATTTATTACCTGGCTTCCCTCCGCTCCGCAGGTCGAAGTAGGCTGTCTCCGGCGGTGCCATAAACATGCAAATACCCGGTAGATCGAATAAACCGGGTTCTGAATTGCCATAAACCGTGAGCGCTTTATCGGTTGTAAATACAGTTTTGCAATTTACCAGCACCACCTTAATTCTTAATGACACCTCGTAAAATGGTATCATTCTCGTTACTTTGATAGCCGCTATAAAGAAATTATTGCGCTTGCGAGTCTTCACTCTAAAAGCAGATTTGTTTGTAGTTAATGTGTTGCAGCTGCATCGCCATTCCAGTATTATAAAGGAACGACGACGCAAGGATTGATCATTACACTCAGCTGAGCGTATGGAATATAGTCGGTTTCATTTGCATAATACACTCAACCTGAATACATCTGAATGCAGTTGGATAGATTATCCCACGTCATAACCCCGCCGGTCGACTTTTCTGTGTCCGACCACAATTTAAACTTAATTTTGACTTCACAACTTTTATTTATTAAGGAGTTTCAGGAAAAATGTGGCTACAACGGAAGGCTTAGTAACTGGTTTGCTGAGACAAAGCGTCCATTTTGTTGGACACTTGATATTTAATGTCAAATATAACCAAATATAATATAATAGCTAAGACGGGAGAGCATTGTGCTAGCGACGCAAAGGTCCCTGGTTCAAATCCAGGTTGTGGCTGTAATTTTTAATTTATTTAAAATGGGTATCCCGCCTGTATGTCACCATATTATTAACCTATAATAAAATATAATATTAATATAATATATTTACCAACCAAACTGTTTTCGAATATAGTTCGTTAAATTCAATTCTTTGGAGTTCGGGTCTCAGAAGGACATAATAATTTAAAATTGCTGTTTTAACATTAATACCTTTTTATGTGAGGTAATATATGAGGTAAAAAATTTTGGTACCCGCAGCCCTACCATTATTTTAAAATTATGTTGGGTTGGGAACCTTTGGTTTATCGGGATTTGAAGGTTTCAGCGAAGAACAATTTCAGTGTTGGATCGTCTAGGTTTCAATAAATTTATAAAGTCTTATCGACTGGAAGATTTGACGAATCGATGCAGAAATTGCATACGGAAAACCATGCAGAACGAATCTACAACAGAACTGTGGAGTGAAAGTTTGATTGTTAATTTTACGATATGTTTCATCTTCTATTTCCGAAAAAGATGAAAAAAATTTAGTTTTTTAGGATAGACAGTTGTTTATTGCCGTTTATTGTTGGCGGTAAATAATCAATATGGAACATGCTGTCTTGTTTTGGTATTTGCAGTTTTCTCAATAACTAACTTCTTTGCATCACGACCAGTGGCCGGACAAAAATGTATGTCTCGCAGTGCTAGAAGTCACCCAGTTATTAGTGTGCGTAGCGGGCACGCATGAGTCAATGACGACTTATGCGGTCGATTGGATTGATATCCATAGGCGCGAAGCGCCTGGCGGTCGGTAGTAAACCGAGTGAATTTAATATTAAATGTTTGTCGTAACTATATGGAACACGTGCCCACTGAAATATTTTACTCATTTCTTGGATATGCATTGAACGATTGTATTACTGCATATTTTTCTAAATTATCTTCAGTAAAATTATTTCGCTTAGATGTTAAAATGTCTTTAAACCTTGAAAATGATTTTTCTACATCGCAGCTAGTCACAGGCGCAAAAGAATAAACCAACACCAAATTGGAATATTTTTGAGAAATTCCTTCATCCGTAAATGATTTCTTAGAGATTTGTTTTAAAATATTAAAATCCGGATTTCTATGTACTACCGCATCAATTTTTTTTGTATTTTTTTACTGATTGGTGCTTCAATGCTTCGTAACCTTTCGTACAGAGATTCAATCCTTTGAATACTGCTTGCAAGTTCAACATTTTGTTGTTCTAGAAACTTTATGGTTGGCAATACTTGCGCAAAATTTGTATCAATAAATTTTAATTGTTCATGTAAATCTTGTAATGATAGTACCTTTTTGCAGTCTTTAATACTAACTGCTTCATCAGGCAAATTTAAGACGAAGGGTTTAATGATATCAAATTTCTTGCATAAAAAACTGCCGCTTCTAACCATGTACCCCATCTCGTAATAACTGGTTGTGGTGGCAAAGGTAGATAAGGCACTTTTCCTTGTAAAGAGACAATCTGGAAGGAGCTTTCAATAAATTTTTTTTGCATGTGCTTATTAGCGTATTCACGTCTGGAAATTCTTCCTGAATAAATTCACAAATTCTATGAATAGCGTGTGCAAAACATGTCAAATGAAGAATATTTGAAAAATGTTGTTTAGATAATTTTCCAACTTTTAACATAATCGCAGCAGCGTCAGAAACAAACAGTAATACTTTGGTAGCGTCTGTGATTCCTACTTTTTTTATGGCGTCATTTACTATTGTACATATCTCTTCAGCAGAGTAGATATTAAATAGGGTTTATATGTCTTGCGGGTCCAACAATCCGACAACGACGTTGACCACTCATCTACCCTTCATATCCGTAGTTTCATCTGCAGAAACCCAAATATATTTATCGGATAGTTTTGACTTTATTTTAGAAATTTTGTCATATTGTCCTTGTACGTAATATTTTCTAATTGTCGATTCATCGGGTAAGTCTCGTCCAGTATACTTCTAGATAATTTTTTTAAAAACGGGATTATTAATTTTTGTGAAAGGCATATTAGCAGAAATAAATGTTTCACATAAATCATCAAAAAAGTTTTTAGTTGACGTTCCTGATACATTTTCCATGTGTTTTTTTTTGTTTTTACATGAGCCCGAAGACATTGTTTACTACGAATAATTAAATTTCGTGAGCAGAAATTGCAAACCACTTCCCCTTTCTTAACGAACGTGAAAGTATTGCCAAACTCAGCTAGCAAACGATTCATTGTAGCATTTTCCAACAA
Organism: Aphodius sticticus; assembly: GCA_963966075.1. Taxonomy (NCBI): domain Eukaryota; kingdom Metazoa; phylum Arthropoda; class Insecta; order Coleoptera; family Scarabaeidae; genus Aphodius; species Aphodius sticticus. Next base: position 853,722 of record OZ014513.1, read on the forward strand.
AGTACAACTATAAAATAAAAAAATAATTCAACTCTAAGTATAAAACAGAAGAACAAATTCTAAATGGAAAATAAAAACAGATATTCACACAAAATTTCAAGAAACAACACAATTGAAAGAAACTGCTCAAATTATCTATCGACGAAGCGGAAATTTAAACAAGGCAAGCGACTGTACTCGATCAACGCCACAGCAGGTGTAGTGGTATGTACACCATGAGCCGAAGCCAGACCGGCTAGCCGGTCGCGTCCCCACCAGCACGTGTCCCATGCACGACACTGCATGGGTCTTGTCCGGCCAGTGATCATGACACCTTCGAAAATTACTCCAGTAGCAAAAATTCAAAACCAGTTAAGGATGTTGAAGATAAATTTTCCTACTACTATAAATATGCCTCTGCCTCTCTGTTGGTCTTGTATTATATCGAGTAAAACTCAACTGATGTTTTGAAATAAAAAATGCTGGCAATTTATAGCGTATCAACCAATGCCGTAGACACTTTAGGAAAGTCCATAAAGGTGACAGCTTTGATAAAAGTGAAAGGCAAACAAAAAATAAAGAAGGAATACGTTAGACACTCGACGTAATACAGTTGTTTAGTTTACTATAGTATAGGCATCAGTTGTTTAATCCCTGTAAGATCTGTATAGTGTTTAGTTGTCTGTAGATGGAGGTTAGGTATGGCCGCCAGTGAGTGCTGCGTACACCTGGCTGTGGTGTGCGTTAGTCAAGCGTGTAAGAATTATGACATTAGCATTGTTCACCGAAGACAATACTAACCGTTCACACCCATATCCCCTTCGGCTTTCGTATTACCAAACAATGGTTCAATACCACATCATCGTCGTAAATCAAAATGCTGGCCGAGAGTTGTTATGCGCCGAATAAATACATAACGTTAGGGAAAACACGTCCACACCGAGGAAATTTTCTTACCCGTTCTGCTACATTTGTTATTACAACGGGCCGGACAACGCTTTGCAACTCAGCATGTGATTTATATAGATGGGTGGGGGGGACTGCTATACTGCAGCACCTCAGGTCTGGTTGGCGATAGGCAAATATATGCCCATTATTAAAATGTTTTCCTATAGGCTTAACAGGAAGAGACTTAACATATAATGCAGGTCAAACTGAAATTAGTTTTTAGTCTAGTCATTCTAGATTTTGCTTCGGAAATTCAAATGCATCGATGACACTGATACCAATCGATAGCTTATGCACAGATAGAAAAGATTTCTTGTTTTTAAGAAATATATTCGTTTGAATTTATTCTTTTGGGTCAAAACATATTTCTTTGACGCCAAAAATATTTACTTCATTTAATACTCTAGTTTATTTGCTTGTAGAGATTAATTTATTTGAAATATTTATTTAAGTGAAATAAATATACTTGGATACAAACAAAAATTACTTTCCTTTAAAGTAATATTTTCGTTTTGATTTAAAAAACATCTTTTTACACCAAAGAAATCTCATTTTGATTCAGACATATAAATTTATATATAAGGAGAGATTTATTTCGTTTAAAGTAATATTTTTTCTTTGGCTTAAAAGTAGGTTTACTTCCGCCAACGAAATCATATTTTGATTCAAATAACTATATTTGTACACAAGAAGAGATTTATTTCCTTTACAGTAATATTTTTGCGTTGACTTTAAAATAGGTTTACTTCCGCCAAAGAAATCCCAAAGAAAGACCAACCACTGGCCGAGAATGTGCGACATCCCAAAAAAGAGGTGACACGTGGCGACTCTACTGTACCCTCCGAAAAATTCTTGTCTATAATAGCTCCATATTAATTCCTCCAACAAATTAATAATTTCTTTAATCAAAGAACCCATTTATTGCAAACTTAAAATATCGCATTTTAACTCAACCAACAATACGAGAAATTGGACGGTTAATTTTGTATAATTATTGATTGAAGTATTTTTTGCGATTTCACGTCAACCGGTCAGATGACATTAGAAAAGCCTGTTCTAATGTCAAACGATTGTTGGATGATTGTCGGTTGACATTAGAAATATCCGTTCTAATGGCAAAAATTAATTGAACCAATTATAATATGGTATTCCGGTCATGTCAAAATTTAAGCAGATATTCGGTTTAACCTATTGTACAATTTATGAGGATTCATAAAGTTAAGCTATGAGCTTTTTGATTTAGTTTTTCTATGAGATAATTGCAATTAAAAGTGCATTTCGTTTGAATTCACCGACCACCCTCGGAAATACACGATGATTACCGATCCCTAGTAGCGGTGGCAACAGCGGACAGCTCTCGAACAGCTGATCGGCCAAGTTGACGGTTGGCGACCCTGTTGTTTGACAACGAATAAAGGTAACTTTTTTGAGAGATGATTTGATCATTGAAACTTGAAGCCAAACATCCCTCATCTCGCTAGTCGGCAATGTAAAGAAAATTTTATCAGGAGTTACTGTTCCACTGCTGTTACAGCCCGGCACAGAACAATGTCGGCGTTGGAGTTTATACATTTTGAACAACTGTTTGATATAACCTCAATAACCAAAGCAGGTGTCAACAAACGAGCGATTCTAAACGTTGACACAACAGAAGACAAAAATTTACTACGTGCACCCTAGATATAGATATAGAGATATAGCAACGTTGTCAAGTCGCTCACTTTGAGCGGTCTTTGTGACGTCACAAAGACCAATCCTAATTCAAACTTCAAACAACAATTTCTCTTAATTTAAAACAATGTTTGATATTTTACTTGTGAAGTAGCAAACAGTAGCACCCATACTTTGTAAAAAATGACAATTTCAAAAACACCGGAATACCCTATTGATACTAAATCTTTTTACATCTTTGTAACTTACTCCAAAAATAGCATACTATTCATTTTGGGTACATTTGTAGGTAAAAATTCACATCTCAGCTAACTGTTTTTAATTTAAACTCCATACTGCCAAATAAGTGAAAATAACTCCAAAACTTTAAAATGATATGCTTAGACAACTGTGAGCATACTTTGGTACGCGGTCATACTATTTTGAGTATGACCAGAGTGTTCCAGATTGTTCCAAGTTCACAACATCCAATTTTTGTGCATAGCAGGGTTCTATTGTCACACGACAATATTTTGACAATATATGTCTTAAAAATCATTAAAAACTCCTTGTCTGTAATTTCTGCACTGTTTTTTTTATTGTTATTTAAAAGGCCCATCTTATTCACTTGTCATTTATAGTAGCTCTGAAGGAAGCTGGTGTCAAAAATAAACAAATTTCTTAAAGTTGCTGACTATTAAAGCAAAAGAGAACGGTGGTCCTTGTTCATGATCTTTCAACTCAATTTGTTCCTTTATTAAAACACTTCATAGGAGATTTGGGGAAGATAAATATCGACAATAAGTTTAATTTCATATTTATTTATTTACAAGAAGTTGTTTGGTATAGTAACCGTTTGTTTGATGAATTTATATTTTGACTTTTAAAATTTACGGCTTGAATATCTATAAGAAACGATGACTAAAGAATTTTTTTTGGTGTCAAACAATATCTATTTTAAATTAGATATGTAATGCCAAAACAATTATTAATCTGTGAGCAAACAATGTAGAATATTCGATAAAGTAAATATTTTTTGTATCAAACAAACGTTTAGTTAAAATCAAATATTTTGATCCGAAAGTTAAAAAAAAATAAAAGAATGTTTGCTGTATTCCAATCCCAACCTAAGTTAAGATTTTATTTATGGAGAATTACTTTTCTTTATACTTGCCCAAATTTGTTTGTTAATTTTTTTGCAATGTAACGACATTTTAGTAATACAATTAAATTCTACCCACCTAAAGTAAACAAGACGAACGAAGAATAGATAATTGAGATCGTTTAATTATAACTATGAGAATGGACTTTAGACAAGGGAATCTAGGTTGTGGGAATTGATAAATGCGCAAGAGGGAACCATAGAATGGCTCAGATTGTGGTTGTCGACAGAATTTTTTTGGATTTTGGTTTCTCGCGTTTCACCACCTAAAATATTTTCATCCTCAGATTATCATGAGACGGCAAAACGTACCTACTGGAAATACATTATACCAAGTAGTGATGCCACGGATTGAGAGTGGAGTCTTGACTTGATGTTGCCGCTAAACCAGCCGCATAATAATTAATGCCCTCCTTTATTAACTTACACGTCCAGTATTTAAATGAGAGCCTGCATTGGTAAGATTTATGCCCGTACAAGCGTAAGTACTAGTACGTCCCGCGGAGTTATGCCCATTAGTCATTGTTCACACCTGGGCCGGCTCTGCGGAGAGCGCGGACGTCACATTACCCAGCCAATATATTACGAGCGAATGCGGATGAAGATATAAATATTGAAAGTATGAGTTACGGCCGAAAAGAAATTACGTTGCCGATGGGGGCCCAGTAATAAATTATGCCGATTTCGGCCCGACTGGTTGTACGACCACTCGTTATCGTAACGTGTTTATACCTTGTTATTGTTTAATTTTACTCGGCCCGTATAATTCAACAATAAATTATCGGGTTGGGTTGGGTTGGGTTACGAAGGGGTACCAGATAGGGTGAATTCCTTTTTTCCAAACATGTCAGCGCAATCAGCGTTTATCATGCAGGCTGAAATATATTTATGATACATTGTACCGGTTAGAATTCAGTAACCTGTGGTTACTTCAGCTTGAGGAGAGCATACGGGAGAGTTTAGCTCAAGAAAATTTGTCAAAACGAATACAAAGGAAATTCAAGCAATGGTCATTACTTTTCACCCACAAGCAACTCTGCCATAACATCATCTTCTTACTGACCTTCATTACTGACAGGAAAACATTATCGTCAGTCTTCTGGTCCAAAGAAGGTTAAGATGGTTAGTCTTGCCAGTCCCTTCCAGCCAATGGCAGAAGAGCCACTTCATCAAACATCAACCCAACTCACATGTGGAATCGACTGCGCCAATTGTAATGCCTTATACATAGGTCAAACGGAAAGAAAGCTTTCAAAAAGAGTTTCAGAACATAAAAATCGTTCCTCTGCATATCTACACAAGATAGAAACTGGACATAAAATTAATTACGATAACACCAAATTAATTCATAGATGTAGCAAAGGCTTTAAGGTGGACCTTTTGGAACAATACGAAATAGAAAAATATAAAAAGACATCCAACGTTACGTTAATGATCGGTTTGTGACCTCTTATGTTTTTGTTCGTCCATCCTTGTACACTCTTCGAATTAAGTAAGTTCTATAAATATTTTAGCAGTGTGTCGATGATACATCCAAGTACAAGTTTTTTGTTATTCTGGTCGACCGCTCGGCCGCTAAGTGCAAAAAATTGTCCGTTTACGCATCAACTCGTATATCGGAAATTTATTATTTGCGAAACCTTGTTCGAATGCTTTGAATTGGTTTATAATGATCTATATGTTTCTATTTATTAGCTTAATGTGTAATTAATTAATGTAATTCCTACATTGCAATGTAATTGTGTTTTTATTAAATATGACGTTAATTTTATATTAATAAACATAAAAGTTTTCGATTACATGAAATGAAAATCTCATTTCAAGATATTGCATACAACACAACAAATTATACTTACAACCTTATTGCATCTAATAGCTTTTTTTGTGTTAATAAATACAAAAATCAATTTGTTGTTGTCAATATTTTTACTTTTCAGGTTATTTCAGAACTGACATATGTATTATATGTAATTTGTTAATTGTGATTTACTGGTGTTTTCGAGATATTTAGCTTCAACGATATTTTGCAGTGTTTAACTAAATAAACAGAAAGGAGTATGTATTTTGTATAGCATGAATGTATATCATTACTATTTTTTTATATTATTATTTTGTATTCACTTTACAGCAATATGTTTCAAATATCTGACAACTGAAAATAATGACAATTATGTATATCACTAATTTACAAAAATTTTTGGAAGCAAGCTCTAAATTTTCGACAAATTTTGATGGAATGTAAATATGTTATAATTATTATTAAAAAAAAAATAAACCAAAATATACGACCATCTAAAAGAACATTTATACAACATAAAAATTATTTCATCAAATTTGACCTGGGATGAACGGGTATATAATTTCCCAAAAGGAGACGCTTCAGAAAGAAAAGTTATTGGTTTCTCTTACGTATAGCTTTTATTGCATATTAATACTCTCAATCATATGCAATAAAAGCTATACGTAAGAGAAACCAACAACTTGACGATTTGAAGCAGGGACCTTTGCGTCGCTAGCACAATGCTCTCCCATCTGAGCTATTGACATTGTGCTAGCGACGCAAAGGGCCTTGGTTCAAATCCAGGTTGTGGCTGTAATTTTTGATATATTTAAAATTTACATCCCGCCTGTATGTTACCATTTTATTAACTTATAATATTACTTTTACAAAGTATGTCGTTAAACATTTTCAGTTATAGTTTATATTATTTGGAAATTAAAAAGACCTTCATTTTAAATGTATATGCATTTTAGCTAACCTTACAGTACACAATTCATAAGTCAAAATGTTATTTTTAACTTATTATCGTTGTTATTGCACGCCTCTTAATTTATTTAGAAAACAAATTTAGAAATAAAATTTCCAATAGTGTTCCAGCTAATATATAGTAAATGAAAAATGTGTGCTTATTGAACTGGAACTATATTACAATAAAACTTCTGTAGAGCTCTGAAATATTAACAAAAAAAAGAAAAGCTAATAGAAAGTAATATGTTTCATATGGTCTTATTGGTGTTCTCTGTTCCTTCTGAAGTTGGAGCCGTTTAAAATAAGATATTGTTAATAATTCAAACGGCTGTAACTTTTTAATGAATTGTAAAAGTAATTTACTTTCTGAAAAAAATTGTTTTGCGGAAGAAACGTGGGGCAGCCTGTATATATTGCTATAATTTAAATTATTTTGGTTGTCAAGCATGTATTAGATGTCATGAAAGATAATTAAAAATTAACTGCTGTAAAGTAAATACAGATATAAAATTTCCATTGCCCTTCATACAAAATACATACTCGTTTTACTCGAATTTATTTACATTTAGTGAATATATTTTAATATTACAATTCTGAAATAGTCTATATTTAGTGATAATCCTTGGCATCAAGTTGATTTGCGCCTTTACTTACTTCCTTACTTAAGCCCGTCATCCTACTGCTGGGCAAAGGCATTTACTTGCGTAATTAATATGTGTATTAGTTAACATAAATTTATATAATGTGTCATGATATTACGCAATATCTTAAAATGAGCTTTTCGTATCATATTATCAAATTTCATGTTTATTAATATTATTATAAAAGTAATTCTATATTTAATTAAATGCATTACCTACTCGTAAACTTAACTGTAGTGATCATATTTCATTTATTACATTGCAATGAAGATATCACGTTAAGGAAAAGGTCGGACACGCTAAAAATAAACTAAATCCCGTTACATTACATCCATCGAAAAACCACCTCGTGACGGACAACTTTTTGTGAAGCGGCCGGGTCGAGGTAGAACAGTACACGAATATATAACCGACAAGTATATCGGTTATATAAATAGTAATTTTCAAATCCTGCGATAGCGATACGAACTTACTTATTTCCATGACTGTACTCGCCCGCTCAGTTGCCTTTCATAGCTCGTACATGTGACATTCATTTATTTTGATATATCCACAGAAATTTTAATTGTAAAGTATTGTGAGTGCACTATGTTTATGGATTGTTTAGTTTGTACGAATTGACTTACTGACCGTAAGCTTTTTCCCCTCTTTTTTCAATTTGTAAGTGCTTGATGTTTTGTGTATTTTGTAGATTTGGGCTGATGATGGCAAGTTAATTACTGCCGAAACCGGTACCCATTAACTACAAAGGATATCGAGGCTTTTATTTTCTCCGTTTTACATATATCAATATCTTTTGTGCGCTGCTGGTCCATTCGAAAGAATACAATAAACTTTTAACAGTTTCGCCAGAGACTTTAGTGATTTTACCGAGTTGGCAATTCGAACGAGTGTCGGTACGAGTAAAATTAAAAGTAAGCCTTCGTGATATACGCTGGCAATAAAATGGATCCGATATAAACTTTTTCGCTTTCATAAAGTTCCGATCCTGTGAGAGAGGAATAAGGAGAAGTAAGTAAGAGGTAGGCCATATTTCGCACGGTTGGCAGGGATGGTGGAAATGCGGCGGAGATAGTTAAATGTGATTTATAAGGAGGGAGATAAGTGGCCGGGGTCGGGTTGCTCGGGTGATAACGTCAGCCGCAGAACGACTTCCAGCGCGAAGTTATAATCCTCCTGGTCGTCATCTAAAGATCCGATGGCGTTCATACTGGCGCGTTATCTGCGAACGGGCGGCCACGCCGCATATAGAGCCATAATGTATCGGCGCGGCCCGTAAGGAATGTCCCCGCCGGACCAGTGTACGACCGGACAGCTCTACATGGGCCGGGACACGATTAACCGAGATAAATCTAATGGTGAAACGTTGTTAAGAGCGGCGTAAATGGCGATCCAACCCGCTGTAGATTTAACACTTTCCACGGACGCCGGAGAGGCCACTATCGCTCAGGCTGACTTATCCGACTTGTACGGTTTATCCGTCTGTCAGTTCAACACGGTTTCTTTTCACGTCACGATTCCTGACGCCCATCCAGCTTATACACAGCCCTCTCTCCACCAACCTTCCTACATCGCTCAACCGTTCGCCGGTCATCTCGACTTACTACCGATTTTCATTATCTTCCAGTCACGTGTTTATCTACTACTAAAAAACAACGCCTTACGACTATCTTCCTGTCTTTGTTATGCACCATTGACGCATATTATCAATTATTCCTATAAAATCTCTTCGTTAAACCTATTTCTAAACGAGTATCCATTTTTTTTTTCATATAAACTTGTTGAATAACTACTGGACATTCAGTGCAATCGAGTTTCCCGAAATCCCGAAGCACTGGATCAGCAATGCTTGCTGTCCTGACTGAAATGTCTTTCCAGCGGATAGATAAGGTTGGCACAATGGTTCTCCTCGACATATCGAAGTACTTCCACGTTGATTGTACATTCGCCCATGGAGATGATGGTCCTTTTTCAGCTGGTTTTGAGAGTACTTAGTTGGACAAACAAACTACCTTAACATCAGAGCCACAACAGAGCCGAGAAGGTATGCTACTACAGCACCTTGGACATATACACCTTGTCTGACATACGGGGTCTCACACAAAGAAAACCGCAAGTCTCAGAGGAACCGCAAGAGTCCACGGGGTTCGCTTGCTTACCATACGTAAGTCAGAGAGAATCGGTAGATTACTGAAGAAAACGGGTATCACGGTAAGGTACAAACCACCAGCTAAGGTAAAGGATCTTTTGCCTAACCCAAAGGATATCACACCACCCCTGAAGAACGAACGGGTATACAAGATAACATGTGAATGCGGAACATGCTATGTAGGACAGACAGGACGAAGCATCGAATGTCGAATCAAGGAGCACAGTAGGGACACCCGGCTACGCAAGATTCAACAGTCCGCTGTTGCTCAACACTGCCACGATTCGGGACACACAATGAATTTCGATGACGTGAAAATGTTGGCAAGGGTGGGTAATTATCATCGAAGGCTTATTAGAGAAGCCATCGAAATTTACAAGCATCCTGACGTCAATCGCGATGTCAGTTAGCTCTGAAGAAGCTAGCAACATGGTTCGCGAAACATCAGCATTAACAATGCCGTAGGCAGTTTATTTTCTACCTTAACATCGACGCACAAAATATCTCTCAACCATCTGCCTTTCTGCCAGGAGTTCCTCAGGGATCAGTGTTTGATCCATTGGTGTTCAACATCCTCACTACTGATACGCTGATATCCAGCTGTATGCCCCCATTCACTCCGAGGCAGTCAACGACAGCCTGGACTCCATTAACGAAGACTTTGCTTGTCTTCGACAGGGCAAAAAGCAACTCAGTCCTGCAAAGTGCCAGATTGTTTTTATAGTCAACGAGAAGGATATTGAGGTCGTGAGATGATAATTAAAAGCTACTGCATCCATTTAAATCAGTTTTTACCAACGTAGGTAATGGAGGCATCGCATATGGTCCTTTCCTCGCCCAGGCTAACAAGAGACGACTTTAAGGAGTGCAATATAGTTTCTTTTCCTATGCAATTGGGCGTCCCTGGGGGCACACGGGTCATTCTTCGGAAGCGTCGACAGATTCGACTGACTGAAAGACGATTCACCCACTATGCAGAGATGGTTCGTTTGCGGCGGGTTATGGTCAACCTTCCTATCTGGCAGGCAAGTTCGGCTAATCCTAGAAGACTCCGCTACGTAGCCTTCATGGCGACAGTTCCAATGCATAGGACAGCATCCATCAGTAAGTTATTATTATTATTATTATCAGAGAGGTGATCCCTATACACGGTACCCAATACTGCGGTCAGTATTCCTTTTGTGCCCTCAAGAGTTTTAGCTCAGAAGTCCTGTCCTTTTGATTAAGTCCAGGATTTTTCTGGGGTCAGTTCCTCGTATCTCATCTGGGTTCACCTTCTGTTCCCCCAGATATGTACGTCGGAGAACGAAGTTAACGAAGGCCTCGCAGATGCATAGAAGGTGTATCGGAGTTTCTTCCTCCTCTCCGCAGCCCCTGCATAAAGAGTCTTCGGCCAGTCCCATCCTGTGGAGGTGTCAGTTAACTGGGCAGTGTCCTGTTACCACTCCCGTCCACAGTCTGATGTCAGCTTTGCTCATCTTCCAAGAAATAACCTTGAGTGGGTCTCTCCTGGATGGCCTCTCCAGTGTTCATCATGCCACTGACGTAGCAGGCGTTTTACTTCCCTCTTGCCTGTGTCTATTGATAGGCCAACAAGTGGTTCGGGTCCAATGAGAGGTATCAGGGTTCCGGCGTTTGCGAGTTTGTCGGCCCTCTCATTCCCTGGTATACCGGAGTATGCTGGTGCCCATACCAGTTTCAGGGTGTTTGTCTCTCCCAGCTTGTTCAGTGCTCGGATGCAGTCTAGGACAAGCCCAGACTTTGTTTCGCATGCCGTTAGCGCTTTCAGCGCCCGGCATGGCTATCAGTTACTATAAAGATTCTGTTTGGGTCTAGTAAACGTAAACCCAAAGCTATACTGAAAAGGGAGATATATGCTTTGTGGTTGACGATAATCTATGTTAACTTTTGTTTTTGCTGTGCATTCTGTAATTTATTTTCAGACTAGTGCCATTTTAAATCTAAATTAAAATTTTATAAATACAAAAAAGCATTTTATTATTATTATTACATGGATAGGTAAGATAGACGAAAAAGATACAGTTTAAAGAGAACGAGACGAAGAAGGGGGAGAAGGAGAAGACGAGCTAGAAGGACAGGAAGAGGAAGAAAAGGAAGAGGAGGAAAAGAAGGAGAGGAAGACGAGGAAGAATGGAGGAAGAAGGAGAGGAAGGCAAGGAAGAGGAAGAAACGGAGGAAGAGGAGAACTGTTACTGTTACTCCGATTTTAGGACCATAAAAATGAATATAATATACAAAAAGTCAGTTGTACAGGGTAAAAATGTGGAGACACAAGCGTGTTGTTCTTGTTTATAAGGCGCGGATGTCTGAAATATATTTGTGCGCTGGTAGACCGGTGGCGACTTGGCGTGGACTCGTCCGTGCGCATTTTCTGCGGACCGGAGAAGCGGTTTAATGCTCTTCATTAAAGGAAGGCATGTGTGTTCTGTCAGCCGGCTGAGTTATGCCTTCCTCCGTATCGCCGGACAAGGCGACTACAAAGAAAAATGCCGCTGACACGGAGCAAAACACTTCTTAATAAATTTCAAACTTTACCGCGGCCATTTCAATAAATTACGCCTTTTATGCGTCGGATTTATATGGCCGTACGGTCGTTCGCGCGACCGATCAGTATTCACCGCGGCGCGACAACGCTCATTTCCTCCGGCGTTATAAAAAAATGCAAACTGAATGCCGAAGAGACTGCTTACTGCTTCTGGTGACGTCCTCTCATATGCGCCGGGTATGTGCATACACCGAAATAAGCGATTTCGTGAGACTCCGTCGTAAATAACGCGCATTGTTCAGGACATTCCACGTGTTACGAATTGCCATGCAATTTGTTTCCTATGGTGACTCTCTTGAGCAAGGAATTTCTACGTCCCCTGGAACTAATGACGTTGACCATTGCGGTTCTACTACTTACTAGAAAAGAACTTTTCCATGCCAAATTTTTCTTAAATAAATAAATGGTTTTTTTATTGTTTTGTGATGAGCTCCAACTTTTATCGCTGCAGTAAACTGTCGGTGCTGTGTACAGAATACATAATTTATTTGGTGATCTTGTACAGAAGATCCAAGTGACAGAAACACGATATTTATTGTCATTGATACTCGAAAGCCTTTCATCATATATTATTTGAAGAGATAACAATAAATCACGAGATAATAAACGTCGCCATCCGTCCAATATATTACTTCTTATCATTAGCGGTAATTAACGTAGCTATTAATGAGCAATCGCTGGGCGAAAGAAGTAAACATTAAAGGCAATTAATCACGATATATGGCTCCGTGCGGCGGACTGAAATCTCCGCCTGGGTGTTAACCCACTTTCCTGCTGCCTGATATATTTATAAAATAACAAATTGCTGGTATAGCCGGCCGACGGTGAAACGTCCGGCAAAAATTACATATCCACGGCTATAGGAAATTACAAGTTAATAATTCATGCACGTATGCAAAACCAACTACCGCTAGCGCGATAATAACTCGTATCTCATGTTAAAACACCGCTTTTTATGTTCGAAATTTATTACCGTTCACGTGAAATATTCGCGAATAAATTGTGTACTTTCGACCCGATCAAAATTACCGACTAATTTAGTTTATGGAATTTATGGCTTAATAAAAATAAATATCACAAGGTGAACCAACGTTGAATTAAATATATTGACAATAATATTTTACTCTATATTATCTATCTCTATACTGTATAATATAGTCTTCTTTACATCAAAGCCCACTTCCGGTATACATAAATATTGCATCACCGAGCTTACTCATTAATAATGCATCGAAACCAAGATGGGCGACCTGGAATCTGATAAGCGCAAACTGATTTGCATCATCACTTCACGTCAAGAGCTATGAGATGGTAATTAAACCGTCTGACAACAAGTCGTCATGTTTTCAGACTGCTTCCGCGCTGTAATTGCCGTCCAGCTTAATTACTACAGGATTATACCAAAGTAATTTATGTGGAAGACAACTTTATTAAGATAGGTATTTAATCACGGAAACTTTAATTGAGCCAGGTTTCTTCTCCTCTCGGACACTGACGACTGGCAGCTCAAGCCGCCTCGCTTTCCGTTCGAGTGGCACCTTTATAAATTATTCCGTTACTTCGTTCAAGTGATTCACTTAGCCCGGATATTATAAAAGACGAATAATTAGATCTTACAACAAACTCGTGCTAAACTCGAAAACATAAAATTTGTGAAGTTTTATCGATTGTAGATTGACGTATCGCTGAAGAAGATATCACTTCTTCTGCATACTTCAAACTCTGCTGAATATATATTCAACAGAACAGTAGATAAGACGTTTTCATTGTCATTCATTGTTCATTGTTTTCTAATGGTACGGCAATATCGTTCCGGATGTCACTGGCTGTAATAGTGACAACAATAATACTGCAGAGAAATTATTGATTATATTGATGATCTAAATACAGTAGCGGAAATACATATCGCTATGATCAGGAACGTAGATAAAGGTAATAACGCTATTATTAGTGCAGTGAAATACTTCCAGGATAAAGTAAATTTATTCTTATGTTACTAATGAAGAAACATGCGGATTTACGGTGACATAGCTCCGGAAACAGAGATGACGGCTGATCTTACATGTACCGGGTGACCCACGCCATAGGTACGCCTATTTATTTTTACTTTGCGATTTTACGATAACAAAATATTGCAAGAGTGCCGAAAAAAAGTTAAGATTTTAGCGGAAATATGTCCTTTTGGGTCCCCTGAACATTTTTGACCAAGGTACAAAAAAATTTTGTGTGTGTTTCATGTTAAACTTAGAGCTAAACGAAGTTTTGTTCAAAAGGGTCCAAAGGAACTGGAGGTTTACTCTGTCGTCAAAATTGTTGAATAATAAATTAAAGTAGAGCAAATTTTGTATACTTTATGTGTATGACATTTTTTGGTAAAATTAATAGTTTAGCTGCATGAGCAAATTCTATTTGATCGAGATTGGTCGTGGCTGCAATAAAACTAGTTAGCCAGTATTTGACAGATGTTTTAATTCTATTGACAGTATGTATTGTCAAAACATCAGCGTTTGACACAGTTTGACGTTGTCTGGCCACATTAGATTTTTGTTTATGACGTTAGCCGAATGAAATTTTAAAAACTCCAAATAGAAAAAACTGCAATTTTGTAATTATTTTTTGGGATACTCTTGTGATTAGTGTGACACCCTATAATATTTGTGTGATATTTTCAATCAGAATGACATTTTAAACATAACAACATATTGATCGTCAATCTTTATCACGAAAGCAACGAAAAAGGTAACTTGTCAAATAAACATTAATTAAATCGATTTTGGCCGATATTCTAATACTGGCGCCCTCAAGCGTGTGTATTTAGGAAAGGCCTTTTTTAAATTTCATCTCAAACAACAATAATCGCGAAGTAAACAACAAATTAAATAAAAATTAATAATAACTAACAAATAATAACGAACAAATCATGCTAGTTATACAATTATCGGTCAAAATCGATTTAGTTAGTAATATTTGACAATTATTATCGACTATTTTCACAAACTACTAGCCATCTAGATAAATATACAAAAAAATTATTTTTTCGTTGCATGGGTGATAAAAATTGACGAAAAATATTGACGTAAATGTCACACTCAGCAAAACGTTTCATATGGACTTATCTGTTTTCTTAATTTATTTTTTTCATTTTTTACTTAAATTTATTCAATTTATTTTGTTATGGGTATTGATTGTGTTGTTTCTTTTTCGTATTTGATATTTATTTTATCGTATAAATTTTCTTTATTTTATTAATATTTTAAGCGGCCGATAAGATAACTTTTTAATGTATTCCATATGAAAAGTTTGACTCAGAATTCAACTTGGTTTCTAAAAATCTTTTTTTTTGGCGGAGAAAAAGTTGGACAGCGTGTATATAATTTGAAAAGAACTATCAACAGTCGGCTTTAATTATTTTCTGTAATACCTGGCCTTAATATGGTACTAAAGTAATAATGTTTGAGTTTCTTGTCTTTTCTTGGTACATCCTTCCACAATCTGAAAAATGTACATTGTCATCAACGCCTTGTGGTTACCTGACATCTCTTCCATCTTCCTTAAACAACATAATTTTCAATTGTCTCTTTATTTCACAAAAATCGAATAATAGCTCCACTCAATGGTTTGTATTCATTCCTTATCGCGCTAAATGAATTATTCTTAACCTTCTATGTCCTTTTATTCACGGATATACATATACCTCTTCTTTTGTTACATGCTATGTTCGTATATCTTTGACGTGATATTGTGCCCGCGACTGGATGTCGTAAATCACAACGGCATGGCAAATATTAGCGTGTATAATAAAAATAATGATTAGTTGCCAGTGTGTCGACACAATGGCCTTTTGAAACGAAGAAGAAAAAAGGTGGTATAAACTGAGGCCGCGTTACGTGTCTGGTCCTCATAGGAATAGGTTCTGCGGTCGCCACAATACGGAAACCCATCTGGGAGGTGGGCCTGACAAGTATTAATGAGGCCGTTTGTCCCGCAACATGTAACTGACAGATATTAACTTATTACCAGCCATAAATCAACCGGGACGTGCTGATTATTCGATTGTTACCCTTGGAGTGATGCAAAATGGACTGGGTTTTAATCTTGTGAAATTTTATGAATATATTTTTATAAAATGTAATTGATCATTATTTATTTTGACGTTGCATCCGGTGCACCTAATAGAATACAAGGGAAGAGGAAATATACGACTTGGTGTGCACAGATAAAAAATTTTGTTAATTCAAATATTCATTGATTCAAATTTATTTCTTTCCGCATAAAAGCATTTTTTTTGAATATTTGTTTGGTAGAAAGAACATCAAGTCAAACAATGTATGTTCTTATTTAAAATTTATTGTATATTATAAGGAACAATGAACCCAACTCCGTATCCAAATAGTTAAAAGATATATAATATAGATTTTTGTACCTTTTGACAAATTTGTCACTGAATCTGACTTGAAAAGTACTACATATAAGATCTAAGTTACCCCTTTCTCTATAAGAGTACCAAATTTCACGTAAAAATATCAATATCTGACATGCTTTTTGCACTCAAAATATTACTTTACTTCTTTTTACCTTTGTTTTAAAACAAATATTTTGTAAAACTTCAATAACATTGCTTATTTGCTTTAATTATTAACTTAAATTAAAAATAATCAATAAACTTTTGGGGGAGATGGACGCATACTAAAATGAACGAGGGTCAAAATCAGTGATTACTACAATTACTGTTAATCAATGCCAAAAAAATCAAACTCAATTCACAATAATTGATTCTCAATTTCTTGTAGAAAAATACAATTTTAAATTTGTTTACTTCCCGTTGTTACCAACTTCACGTCCAACAGGAGGTCTGCCAATAGAGTAGATGTGAAACTTGTGGGACAAACTTTAGTTTGAAAGCGTTCAGAAAATTTGAAAGGATTGTTTAGGAAAACAAGGATTTTATTTTATTTTTATTAGAGGCCCTATAGTAAACAACATTGTTCATCATATCATGTGACATTATAAACTGTTTTGTAAACAAAAAAAAATATAGTCGCCAAAAGCTTGCTTATCGTAGAATTAACAATTTAATATCACACAAAATCATTCAAATAATTCAATACACCAACAAAGAAAATCAATATTTTTTGTACTCGAAATGGTGATTTTAGAAATTTGGCAACCTTGGATGCTATGCGCATAAAGCCGGGGCTTCATATTCGTATACTTGCCAAATATCTAGTATTTGCCAAGTATATGAATATTAGTCAAGAAAAAAACCTGCTCTATTCAATTCGTTGCACCTCTAAAATAAATTTATATATTGGACGTTCGGCTGTGCGGACGAGTTTTTTTTACGCCATATACTTGGTATTTGCAATATCCAGTTGAAGTGGGTATAGCAAATGCAAAGGCGACAAATATTGGTGCATTTATTTGTACTCGATGAATATTTTTTGTACGCCGTTTAATTTTTCCATTTTTTAATTTCGTTTTGTGTGTGATCGTATACGAAGATTGACAATAGATTTGTAATTATTAGTAAGATTTTTGATTTTTCTAAGGGGCGAAGACTGCATAAAATTGTAATTTTGTGAAACCGTCAGACAGACAGTTTTCCGGAAACCGTCAGACAGAAATTAAAAAAAATATTGTTGTTTTTACCCATCCACATAAACGCAATGTTTTCTTTCCAAGAAAAACGTACACCATATACAGAGTGTATCCTAAGTTGATGCTTTTCTATGAACAATATAGAGATACTCATTTATGAGCTTTCAAAATATAATCTTTTTGTTAATAAAAAGGCTACACAAAGATGTCTCTACTATTAAAATATTGTTAATCGTTTTGGTTTCTCTTCAAGTAATAAACATCATAAAAAAATTATAGACAGCGTATCTATAAAATAATTTATTTGGGAAATTATACTTTATTTGCTTGTATTTATATATTTGTCGATTTTTATGATGTTTATTATTTGAAGAGAAACGAAAGCGGTTAAAAATATTTTAATAGTAGACACAATTTTGTGTAGCTTTTTTATTCAACAGAAAGGTTATATTTTGAAAGCTCATTTGTATAAATTTTTGTTTCAGAAGCTAATTGATCTGTATTTCAGAGAATATTAGGACATATTTATACAACGAACCTAGTAGTACAATTGGATTTAGTAGAACTTTAAAGATGACGAAGAAACCATATCTAACATTTCTTTTATGGGCAATAGCTTCCTAATTTAAATAAAAAAATATATATTTTTTCTTAATAAAATAATAATTTATTTAAACTAGCTCGCATCAAATGACCAATTGTATTGTTTTACAGTCTGTTAAAATTAGATGCTGCGAATTAATAATACAGAAAGCTGATGAATTAAACAAAAAATCATTAAAATGAAACAAACAGTTTCGTCAAGACTTGTTTTGTAAATGTCCACAAGAATGCCCTTGTTAGTACGCAGTGAATTCTGCACTTATGTAATTAAAAATATGTCGGCATTATAAAATAAAACCTTGTTTGTTCGTAATCAAATTATCAGTTTAACTTGAAAAAGCTAATGTGCAAATAAGGCGAACTAATCAAAAAAATAGCTAGTGCCCATTCGGTACGCACATGTAGCAAGTCCTCAAAGAAGATTTTCACGTATTAGAAAATGGTATGTGGCGATGCATCAATGTCCGATGCGTTTACTGTTGCAGTGCTCTGACGGTCCGAAATCACAAACGAATATTGCATAAATTTGTTGGTATGTCATAGATTTTTTTGAGTTTTATAAAAAATCAGCCGGTAATCAAGGTTGGATGAAAAATCTTCAGTGAACGAACTTGAAAGGAAAAATAAATAACTCATGGCATCGTTTAGACCAATCAATAACAAATATTTTCGAGTTGCGTGGCAAATATATTTGCCAAATATTTAACATGTGGCTAATATTTAATATTTGGCAAGTATACGAATATGTAGCCCCGGCTTTATGCGAATTTGGGGTGATAACCATAAATGCACACTTCATAGTTAATCCATTAGTACTAGCATCCTGGAAATTTAGGTACACAACTGAGCACAACTGACAAGAAATGTTGGATTGGAGAAATTTGACGAAGTTTGGATAAAAATCATGGCTAATGGTGGGTGAACAGTTTTAGGGATACCTACTGGACCCCGAAATATCAATTTTGATATATGAGACTTCAAAGGTCTTCATTATTTACATTGGACCGACCAAATGGTCCATGCATTTTAAATACTTAATCAGGCCGGACGGGCGATCTCTGCTGGAAGGAAAAATGGCGTCCACACCTGCTGACAAAGGCTTGTGGTAACGTAACCGTGCGGAGAAGGACCATCTATCTTGCATATCGGACCACCCGACTGGCCCGTTTGATAGTAGCGTGCGGCGGGACAGTGTGCTCTCGGGGCCCCCGACCGTGAGTCGTCCGACAACCGAGATAAACTGTGGACCGTGGGTGGTGGCTTGTTGTCGCGGACTTAATGCCCGTGTATCCATTATTTATATTCGAGACCGAAAACATCCACCGACGTTTATGACACACTCTAATAACTTGTTACGTGAAACCCGGGTAGCAGGAGAGACCGAGAGACGTCACGAATTTATCACCAGATGGAATGCGCCGTTCATGTTGCCTCCGACCGCTCTTGATAACTTCATCTCGCGTGACAGGAAATTACTTACGTTCTCGTTTTTAGTTACATACTCAAATAGGCGAGATAACGATCTATGAAATTATTATGGACACTTCATAACTAGAATTTCGTCCAGGACGTGGATGGTTCAATTTGCTGTTTGGACACCAGGGAGTCTATTCTCGTCATCTTTTTGAAGCGAATGCGAGACATCTCTAATGGTTAGGTGGACGGAGTGGGGATATCAGCGGTTTCCCTCTGGAACGTATCTATGAGCAAATTGACATTAAAAAAATAAATGACAAATAATGTTTTCTTAGTTAGTAAAATCTGTTTTCTTCTTCTAACTTTTCAAAATATTACACAGGCAAAAGTTGTATCATACATATTTTTGACACGCGTAATTTGTTTGATAAATATCACGTATGATTTTCCAGAAAATTGAGGTAAAAAGTATGTTTGGAAAATTTTTGGATTTATAACTGGTAATCGATGCTCTAAACAAATTTTCAGACTATCAGGTAAAAGTAAAATTTTCGTATTTACTTTCAGATCCTTCGAACTTTCTACGGCGTTGTAACAATAAATTCACAAAAGAATACCAAAATCACAATTTTCTTTATTTTGACGTCAACTTTATCGAACGAAACTTTGATCGGAGGCTTTCGAGTCCGCATTCACATTCAGCGAAAACGCCAATGCACTTTCCATTCACAAAATCAAACTCCACCGATTTACCAATATTTTACAATTTTCTATTTTAGCTACACAATATGATGAAATTAAATTCAGAAAAGATCTAAATTTTGGAGAAAAAAATATGCCGTTCGATCTAGAAAACAATAGTATACAGTCGTACACCAGCAAAAATAATATGGTGGTTAAAAGAATTCTAATTCCACTAATTAATACTTAAAATTAGCCATTAAGTTTAGTTTTGGACCAATGGAAAATATTATAGGATAGTCCACCTAAAAGTACGGGGTTTAGTGTACACTTCAGTAATCTTAAAGTTTTTAGGTTACTAGGTTACCACAAAAAATATAAAATTGTTGATATCTTGATAACCTTTTCTAAGTCCCTTCGTTAAATTGCTAATATCACACAAGCTAGTAAAAATCGGGGTCTGACTTACATGATATAAATTTAAGAGAAGTTATTTTTCATGCATTGCTTACTTAACACCCTATGTGACAATCGCAGCGTCAGCGCCGACATGAGTATGTGTGTGTGAAAAATATGCCCTTGTTGGCGTTCTGTGATATTTGCATATGAATCGGTAAATATTAATGAGCGTGGTTTTCTTTGTCGACTCGTATAACACATAAAATTACCATGATAATACGGGTGCCGCGTAAATTTTTCATGCTGAATTGATGTGATTTGTATTCAAGGAACGCCAGCAACTAATTGCCTCGACTGACAGCTTGAAAGGTTATCGGAATTTATAGTTTCCCCTGTTTAACGTCTCGCCATAACTCATTGGAAACATATAAATTATGCGCTCGTTATTAACGATATGTTGATGTTTTTATGGAGGTATGGCGATGTCTATTCACTGGCGTGGCTCAAACCACAAATCAGTCTTATTCTTATCATGAATTACCACGAATAACGTAGGTATTAAGAACTGTTAAAATTGTAGGCATGTTCTCTTTCTAATGTGAGAAATTCTTTGTTATTAACCAACATGTATTTATCTATTTCTTACTGAATGTAATACATAAAGTTTGCAGTGCTAAATACAGTGTTGAAAAAAAAACCTACATACTGTAAGCAAAGAAATACCATCTTGAAGCAAGCCATGTCGATGATGCGTACTGATCAGCATGTCTTTATGGCAAAGTGTGAGTTGTCGCGCCATCTCGATGACAACCCGTCTGCCGACGTTATTAAAAATTTATATGTGGACGTAAAACGCATTAGCTGTTTCCATAAAGAGGGATACCAAACGCCGACTGGTCGTCATTATCTGGTATTTTTATGGTGGATAAAAGCCGTTCCTTTTGGCAAATAAAAACAGAAGACCGGATCATAAACGTATAAAATATTGTCGAAGAGACGACCATTGGCACAGAACGTCCCAACCATCTCGAAATGACCATAAATAATACAGAAGTGAATATGATATGATCATAAGCTATCTAAATCAATAAGATTCCGCCAGATTCAGCATAAAGGAATATACCGAAAACTTCCAATTCAGGAACCAAAGATAGCATTAATTTTCATTTGTCTGTTTCTAGATTCTTTTCTCTCTTGTGTCTAACAACAACGTTGACTGTATCCCGCTTTGAGCGGCTATAACAACTTTTGCACCGCCATGTACATGTGCTCGTTTAGGCGAATTTCCTACCCCACACTGATAAAACTGAAAAGGTAATTTTACCGTGTGGATCGTCGGTCATTTTTAACCTCCGTGTATCGAAGGGAAAATACCATGTGCTTTGTAATTTTACTTTGAGCTAATAAATTTACTTCTCATATGAAATGAGGTTTCCGATGTGTACGGTTTTATATATACTTTAGTAAGTAAAATTGCTGACGTTCAGTAAATTTACCGTAAACACGGAATTGCAATTAATTGTTGTACAGTAAACTTTCTGCAACTTTAATATTGGATTTGTCCAAGCAACTGCAAAACCAGTTAACAATCAGTACTTTTGTGATGGGCCACATATGTTGCTATAATAACTCCATTATAAATACCAATGAAACATTATCTGGTTTCTCACAAAAGAACTGTTTGTAAACTGGTTTTGCGACTGCTCGGACAAGCCTGTATTGTCAACAGAAAAATTACTAGTAAAATCCTATTAATGTGGAGATCATAAATAAGAACAAAAAATAATAGTATGAAGTTTTATTATAATTTTAACAATAAATAACATGTGAAACATATTTATAATATATATATATATATATATATATATATATATATATATATATATATATATATATAAAAATTTGAAATAGTTAATACAAGATGGCGGTAATTTATATATTTATATATTTTTTTTATTATATATATATATATATATATATATATATATATATATATATATATATATATATATATATATATATATATATATATATATATATACATAGTTATATCTACATAGTTTTTATAAATATTTCATATTTTTAACATTAAATAAATAGAAGTTCTTGACAAAAATGTAATCATAAGTAAATGAAATAAAATAGGAACTCTACATATCGTATAATAAAATAAATCGATCTGCTTCACAGAGAGACATATATTTTTTAAATATAAATTAAATATTATTTCAACAATATTAAGTTGAAATACCTATGGTAAACTTACGTCACTCACTTACTTAGACTGCATACAAACATTTACTTATTTATTTTCATAATAAGTTTGATCACCTTTCAGTGGATTTGGTTTTTATGCTTATTCGTTTTTGAACCCTGACTTGGAATAATTTTTAAAAAGCTAAACCGTCTCCAGAGTAAGAGAACCTGGGGATAATCCAACCACAGCATATAATATAATCCAAAATGTGTCACCTGAAATCAAAATAAGAAGTACATGAGTCATATATCATATACAGGTATAGCAATATCAGCGGCTGCTTTCCTTTGAGGTACAGCGTGTGTGTAAAGTTATTAATGAGTGTTTATAGAAAAGTATTTTTTATATTGGCGATTGAAATGATATGTGTTATACATGTTAGTAATAAATTTGATTGTAAGACCGGATGTACGAACAATAAACGAAATATTACCTATGGACACCACACAAGTCCTTGAATTTGTAGAATGTCAGTATCATCAACACTAAAAAGAACATCCAATTAGTGAAAGTGTAATTATACATATCAAGACTGCAAAGTTTTACCTGCACTTTGTAGTATATATTTGCATAGTCCTCCATAATATACAAAGAGATGAATGTACCAATATTATGTCTTTTAATACTATAGAACCATATGGAGCAAATATTCCACACCACACCGATAAAGGATAAGTCACAGAGGCACTAACAGTGTTAAATTAGTTGTATATAACAATCGCACTCAATAAAACTCTAACTTAGCTGCTGTAAACACAACCAAACGGATGGCGAACGGAACTCGAACTATATATCCCATTATTGCGCAAGCGCGATAAAAATTATCTCGGTAGCACTTTACCATCTAGAAAGGAAAATTGCACGAGCAGAAGGCAAATTTACATATCAGACAGTAGTTTTAATGTATAGATATGTAGTTTTATTCCGTTGAAGTAATTGTTATTAGGAAATTTACAAACTTGTTAGGTAGCAATACCTACTGCATCACTAACTCCATTGCTAAAAAAAAGTTTTAAAAAGAATGCGAGAGAAACCAAGATTCTCACACGTTCTTAATTCGATTGGAAGAGCGGAACTGTCGAATTTATCTGCGATCGCATCGATTATATCGAGTGCAAGAGCGGAATCGGCCGGCCAAAAAAAAGTTGTAATGAAAGGCGAACTGGCGAAATTAACGACTATATAACCACAGGTTCCCTCCAAGGTGTAAAATTTGCGGCCATTGTGCTGATTGGGTACGTAATTGGAAAAATAAAATCGGTTGGGATGAAATTAGTCGTCCGGCTGTTGGGGTTTTCCTGCCCTGCTCGGTGCTGCACTGTAATTTGGTCCACGATGCGGTGCGCGCCGATTTATTTAATGTCAGGTGTGCGGCCATTAAATAAAACGCGCGCAAATGTGGCCGCGGCGATAAATTAGCGAGAAATTTATTGCACTTAAGAGCCCAGTTCGGTTTCCTCGGGCATGACATAAATCCGTCCTTTAATGCTGTTCGGATACATAAAAAGAACACGCATACCTTTCAGGGAGTATTCAGGCTTCAGGAGATTCGAACGAAATAGATCTATGTTATTATACTTGGAACATATGCTACCTATGTTACCTAATGTGAAGAAATGATTTCATGGAAATGTCCAAATTTGACAAAGCTAACATACATCAGTAAGTCATATATTTTTAAATGCAAGAAAGAGAACTGAAGTCACAGTGGTAGTGAAAGCAGAGAGTCAAAAACCATGGGAGTAGTTTACTAGATTTATGTTCAAGAGGGATATCAAGGAAAATGAAAAGTTATTTAATGAAGAAGTAACCATAATAATCTAAAGTTAAGACAGAAAAGAACAACATACTCATTCATTTGAATAAATCTTTTGACGAAATTAGCAGACAAGAGTGTTTGTTTTTAGTTTTCTTGTAAAAGTGGCCTGCGTGATATCAAAGATTTATTTACTTTTTCTGAAGTATAAAACTGTTCGTTTACATGAAGGACATGGATGCCGTCATTTTTTTTACTAACATCAAACATTAATACATTTTTGGCATTAAGACCCAGTTCTACCTCTCCTAAAACGCGTTTGCAAATAAAAGCGTTATTTATTGTTCAAAGTTTATGAAATTTTTTATGTAACTTCTTAGATAAATAACGAGTTGGGCTGGATGAAAAAAAAATTTTTTTAAAGATAAAAATCAATTTTGCTTCTACATCTTTGGTTTTTTTCAAATATAAAACATTTAGCCCAACTCATGATACAAAAATAGATTTTTTATTTAAGTAGAATTTTCATCTAAACATTATAATTGCGATAACAAAGCGTAATTGCCAGAAATGTATGTAATTTGCCTATATTACGGGCCCGGTGTAGACAGCAGACGTTAGGAGTTTTAAACACCGCCTATAACTACGCCACGCCTACTGCTATTTTAAGATTAGACTGTTCCAAATTATGACCGTAGCGAATATTGAATCGGGAGAACCGAGTTCTCGCATTTCACATTTATACGCACGGTTTACAAATTTAACACACGATAAAAGTATATACTGTATGATATTATACTTAGTGTAGTTATACCTGCTAGGTGTTAGGTACATTTGTTTAATAATGGGTAGAAGTCGTGGCAAAATACCTAAACATCCGCATCTGTCCTCTAGACGAATTAGTAAAAGACGACTACGTGCCACCTAAGTTAAAATATATGTATAGATAATCTAAAAGCACAATATTATAATTATTTAATTACAAATGAGACAAAGAGACCAGAACAGGACTCAAATGAACATTTTATTTAAAATGTCGGTTTTGTGGACAGGAAGAGACAATTAGCAGTGACGAACTTGGGTCGGCTCTAATGGATATTAGTTCAGCGACTGTATTGGGCAGTATTACAGCGGGAATTGGATATAGCCAATGCCAGAATTTGTTTTCATTCATGAATCTTGCATTCATAGAGCCCAAAACGTTTATATAATATAACGAACTTGTAGGTGACAAAATATTTGGAATCTATATAAATGGTTTGGGGAACTTTGGACTATGTACTATGATTTTACTTTATCATACGTAGTATGTAAAGTATTGTAATCGTGCCAAACAAAATTTTTGAGGTTTTAGCGGAAATGTCTTTTTGGATCCCTTGAACATTTTTGACCCAGGTAAAAAAAAATTCTGTGTATGTGTGTGTGTTTCTTTTTTGTGGCGACGATTCCGGAGAAACTACTAAGGTGTCGGGACGAAACTTCATATTTAGAAGTTTCATAACCAAACTTAGAGCTGAAAAGCTTTCTGTTGAAAAGGATCCAAAGGAACTGGAGGTTTAGTCTTATAGCATTTTTGAAAGATTTTGCAAATAAGCCGCCATTTCTGGAAATTTGTCGAAATAGTTAAATAATAAATTAAAGTACCTACAGGAAATTCTGAACAATTTATGACTATGGCATTTTTTGGTAAAATGAATAGTTTAGCTGCATGAGCAAATTCTATTTTATCGAGATCGCTGCATTAAAACTAGTTAGCCAGGCTTTGTCAGATATTGCGATTCTAATGACAGTAGGTAGTGTCAAACGCTGATGTTTTGACAATACCTACTGTCAATATAATCAAAATATCCGTCTAGTTCCAGTAGTTTTATTTTAAAGCAGACATGGCCGATCTCGATCAAATAGAATCTCATGCAGCTAAACTATTAATTTTATATATGGTATGATAAAGCAATGTGCCTGAACGCATCAGATTATTTTTTTTTATTTTTGTCTTCGTGTGTCACTGCCGTGCGTTCGTTCGATATCCAGCATGTTTATAGATGTATTGGGTCCTCATTGCTCGATTATAATTAATTCCTTTCTAAATTGAAATCCATAATTCACCGATGAGTTATCATGAGTTAATATATTTTTGTCAATTTACTATACTGTATGTATGTCACCCTGTTAAAAAGATTAAATATTATAATAGCAAGCGCGCTCTCTCTACATTAAATCAATATATTTTCTTTTACCGCCTGGCGGCCGCCAGCCAGCTGTATGCATCTGCGACCGTGATGAGTGAGAACACTAATACATTGTAACATGAGCGAAAGCGAAAGCTCCGACACGCGGCGACAAACTGGCTGAGTACTTCCCCTTCGAATGTACTCGCGTCGACTATGCTCCGCCTTTGCCTGCTTCCTCTCAACCCCCCAACTTCCCCTTATCATAAAACTGTGGCCTGGTTGACGTTGGTGGGGGCCAGGCAGACCACTCCCAGCAAAAAAAAACATCGCAACGAAATATTTCGTTTGGAAGTTGCGATGTTTTTAAAACGGAGCCATAAGTTGGAATTTTACTTTTGCATGGATCACTAGATTACTAGATACATTATGACAGAAAAATAAAAGCACTGTCGATTTCTATATACACGTTTATGAAATTTTCGCAAAAAATCATATTAGAGATCCCGTCAGATCACCCGACATAACCCCCATTGGATTATTTTAATAAAAACTTTTGTGATAATTTCTTAAAAATGTTGGTTTTAAAGATTCAATATTTTATTTAAATCTTTAGTCTTTACTTTTTCCCTAATATCTTGTAAACCATATAAACATTTTAAAAAGCTATAACTGTTCTGAGAAGCGTTCCATACTCCTCTTACAATTTCCTAGATAAATATTAAATTCGAGGGTTGCTAATTCTATTTCGTGTTTTATTTGTGATTTAATATCGTTTGGACAGACAGGGAATTATTTAAAAACTAAAAATTCACTATATAAATCAGATATTAGAATAAATAAATTCATTGATATTGGTAAACATTTTTGTAGGTGTTGAAAAGATCTAGAAAATTCACTATCATCTCCAAAACTTTATTTCTTTTAAGGAGTTCTTTTAACGAAATTGTAAAGAAATAAACAAAAACGCATCCCAAAAATCGCAAAAAAAATCAGCACAAAAGGACAAGAGCCAAAAAGATAAGTTTTATGTGTTTTGCATTTTATCTTTTCATTTCTTCATTAGACTGATTTTTTTCTTTTTGTGTTTTCTTTGCCTGTAGCTGTCTTGTTAATAAACCGAAACTGGTCGCAGTTGCAAATAAAGAATTACAAGTAAGTACAGTTTGTTTTCTATTTAAACATTCATCATCATACCTTATCGAAGGCCGAAATTATTATCACAAGATGATGTCGCAGTCTCACTTACTCTGCAGTAGTATAACATGGGTATGCAGAATTGTGACCATTTATTGTAGGACGTTACGTATATTACTTTAATAGAAGCTGCATGGCAGTGGAAAGCGTGTAGGGAGCGAGGATATAAATTGGGGTGGAAGAGTCTTCATTTGCGCAACTTATTGCCGTTGTTTATAACCCGTGGAGCAGCACGGTCTGAGTGGAAATAATAAAAGTCGGTAATTTATGGTGGGACATGGGGAGGGAAAAAGTAAAATAGTATACTTGTAAAACTTCGTGCTAAAAAGATAGATGGCTGAACTTGCGACTTGAACCTCCAGGAGAATAAATTTCACCGGGAGATGAATGGCTCCGTGGGCGGCTGGGGTTCAGCTCACTGTCTAACGGCGGGGTTGAAGATTTCTCAATTTGCCACCACGCATCTATCACCCCGGCACACTTTTATTCATTCGCGTAGTTTAGATCTTCAGCTGGCTTATCTTACCTGACTTTTAGATTACCTACCTCCACTGGTGCGTTGATGAATACATTCTATTAAAATCAAACGGAGGAATTTATGAAAAGAACAGACAGGTGGAGAAAAAGATTTTTTTCAAATTGATTTATGAACACAGATCTAGTCTGATCCATAGATCAACTTTATACTGACAGCCCCTGGTTTGGATGTAATTCAAATGATTACATCATCAGTTTTGGAATCACCCGTTAAAGTTTAAACTTAATTAATTAAACTTATGAAATTATAAATAAATGCTTCATGGTTCTTGAGTAATACTTCTTTTGTATTTTCCTCATACGTCAGTCCTTCGACGTTGAGTTTTTTTCGCGAAGTCAGCAATTGTTCGAGCAGTAAGTTGTGTCAGCTCCTAAAATGAGTCATTCATAGTGATTTGCTACCAAAATTGCATAGATATGTACAATTATTATTCAATTCAAATTTTTATCGGAATCAGTACCACCTGCCATTTAGTCGCAAAACAAAAATATTAACACGAAACAGAGTCATGGAAATACACCAATAAATTATAGGTAAAGAATGTACGACTTTAACGGTGGATATTTGATATTTATGTACGGTTTTGAAAAATCGTAATTGTAATCTGTAAAAAGAATTTATGGATGTTTGCATTTTTTACGAAAAACACATGACAAAATTGAATTGATTTAGCACACCAACCTTCCTGGAACCTTCGTCTACATGTGTACAAAATTTCATCAACAAATATCAACATTTGATATATCGACTGACCGGCACAATTGACTAAGTAAAGCTTATACCAATTTAGCTAAATAGTGATATCTAATAACTTTTGTAATCTTTGACTGATTTTCATTATTTTTTGGGCCAAAGAAATTTATCAAATTTATTAGATATAACATACCTTTAAAAATTAACGAGAATAAGATGTTCCTGCTGATTGTACTGGTGTCAAAAATGGTGTTTTTCAAAATTTGTTTTTGTCTGAGCGGCATTTTTGCGGTCAATAATGTCTTTTGGCATTTCCACCGCTTAGCCACATATTAAAGTGGGCATACTTGCAAATCCCATAACCCGCATATATTCTATAAGTCAGAATCTAAAAATGTTTGCTTCTACATTTGGAGGAGTTCGAGTTTGACATAAGAAAAAGTGTCATGCGTGGCATCATTTGAAAGGAATCTCTAAGGACATCAAAAGTTTATATATTAGTTAAATTTTATATGACTGAAAATCCAATTGTCGCTCTATTTCTAAACGTATTACAACTAGAATTTTGTAAAAAATAGTGGTATTAGAAGTATAGGTAAACTTTACAGGAAAACTATGACAATGTTTCCAATAGTAAAATATAAAATTTTTCTTTAAACTAACAAAAAACTGACAACGTGTGCTGATTTGATTTCATCACAACCGTACTAACTGTTGCGACGTTCTTATTTATTTTCTTATTTTTCTTTTTCTTACAATATTTCCTATTTACTATCTTATCTGATTAAAATTTAGTAAAAACTGTTTCTGGTATGCTTTCTTTTCATAGAATCTGAATCTCAAGACAGAAATCAGTTCCTCTTATTCTAAATTTTTTTGTATGCTGACAATTGTCTATATCTGCATGGATCAATGACAAATAAAGATTATTATTATTATTATTATTATTATTAAATTCTAGTTTTTACGAAGCACAGAAGAGGCAAACCCGTGTTGTTAGACCTTTTTTTTTATTAAAATTATTCTTGATTTTGAGCCTCTTGCGGCACCAGGGTTCTATATAAGAAAGTAATGTTTTCTACCCCAATTAATATACATACATACATACATATAAATACATTACACCGATGTGACATTAAGTCTCTCGAAAGAGAGACGTAGTTTAGTAGTCAAGGTTCGAAACCGGGGACACGCGATTCTGTCGTACGATATATATTTTTAATGCATTGACAATAACATATATACGGTCTTAATTACATATTTATAGCTTTATAATGGCTGTGCTAATATCGGAGCGTTCACCTTCTGGAGCTGTCCTGCGCGGCATAGTAATTACTTGTGCCCGATGTGTCATTAAATTACAATGATTTATAACCCGATGGTTATCTCGAATGGTACACGTTACTTTATTATATTTGCCTTATAGATAATCTCACGCTGGTTCCGATACACGACTCAACCGTACATAAATGTCACGCCTCTGACATGATTAGGCCGTGACGGCTTGTCGTTCTTCTTCCTTTTTATCGCCCATTACACGACGTCCTGCTTATTACATTTATTGGGACCGACTCTATAGGTGTTCCACATTTATTTAATTACTTTTATTGCACGAATATATATATATATATATATATATATATATATATATATATGTACCGTATCTCTTGCATTTAAACCACGATCGTTCGTTTCCTTAATCACTATAATTTCTTTATAATATAGCATACCTTTCCAGCTTCCTCTAAACCTCTAATCACTTACATGCCCATCGTTACCATTAATTAAGGAGTTAACTGCCGTTGATTATGCGTTGTAACTGCGCGTTTATACTCACTGCGTTCACCGTTAAACTACCAACAGAAAATAACCATAAAATATAATTTTTAACCATTTCGTGATTAATGGCAGCCACATAGGGTACTTAATTGACTGTAATTTAGATAATATATGTCCTATTCGAGGTCTTAATGAATACTTAATTGTTAAACCTGCGTTGTATACATCAGAGGATTAATTAAAAAATATTTCTGGTAATTAATTCGTCTCGCTATGGGAGGCAAACCCTTAGAAAGCCCTTTGATTAATGGGCATACGGCCGCTCTTGTAGGCACCACACATGGGTGCCCTTTAATAGGCCCCCTTAATTTATGAGGGCCTTCTGTCACGCCACTGATGATATATATGTATATTTGTACCTCAGAACTAAAGCGTCTCACTTTTTGATAATTGTATCATGACTC
Source organism: Aphodius sticticus (assembly GCA_963966075.1). Taxonomy (NCBI): domain Eukaryota; kingdom Metazoa; phylum Arthropoda; class Insecta; order Coleoptera; family Scarabaeidae; genus Aphodius; species Aphodius sticticus. The sequence continues at coordinate 885,115 of OZ014513.1, forward strand.
CACTTAAATTCATAAGCTTACCACACGCTTTTGAACTATTGATTAATTTCTTTACAATGTGATGGAAGATTCATCAAACTCGGTGAAATATTACAAAAGTTATGGAACAACAATGTTTAAAATTTGGCAACACCTAAATAATTCTCCAACTGTAAATTTTGTTCATTTTATTATGGAAACTTGCTCTTTCCTTTTCCTAATAGAACACCATGTAAATTTTTTTTATTCTAAGATTTATTCTGAGGTAGGAACCATTTTCTAAAATATATTTCATCGTCTTTTAGTTAACGAAACGGATAAAAACTAAAAAAATCAAGAATAAATAACTAAACAATAAATAGACTTACATTGAAATGTTCAAACTAATAAATTAATATAAATGTGTATGTATATGGGAAAACATTGTTAATTTGAAGTTCAGGAGTTCTGATTTAAATTTTTTATTTGAGTTTTTGAAGATATACGAAAAAGGTTCCTTAATCAAACAACCTGTACATTGAACATACATTTAATGTAAATCTAAAAACTCTTGTTTGAATTTATTTATTTTTTTTGACTGTTGGAGAACTATTTGGGTGTTCCGGTAATTTTGACTAACCCTGTATATGTGTTCCAATCATGGAGGTAATATAAAGTAAGGAGGCTTTATTCGAGCTCAAAAATGAATAAACGGATTATCGGTTAATAAGATCCAAAAATAGCTGTTCATAAATTATGCAAAAACACGTAAATAATAGTCACACCCTTCTCGACTAAAATTTCAGGTTGCGCGCGGTCAGCCGCGTAGGCCAATCGGTAATTATAATTACCGGTGATTTACACGTTATTAATCCGGCTAATAAATACAAACATTTATTATCATAAAATATGGGCGATTATAATTTTATGGGCGCGTTTTGGGACCCGCTGATAATAAACTTATTTTATTGGCGGTTGAATTATTCATAGTTTTGCAATGTGGTCGGCCATAACGCGTATTAATAAATATTTATTGCGCCCTCTTTTCATGCCGCCTCACAGGAAAAACGCATTCGCCGCCATTATGAAATCGGTATTCCAGGTTCAATTATAGTTCATTTTACGACCGCTACGAAGACTTCCTGGGGTTTGCTCACACTCGTGCTTATTGTTAAGCAAAGAATAATTTTAGGATACAATTGTTGTCTTACAATTTTACAATGAAAACAAATTCTTGCCGACTGGAAAACAACATATTTGTAATGTCTCATCAACTGGCAGATTCTTTTCTTGCATATGGAGAACAAATGTGTCTTCCTATAGTTCGCCGATATCGATTTCAAGGTCACTGGCTGTAACAGTGGCAGCAGTAGTGGTAGAGAATTCCAGATCATATTGATGTACCAAATACAACAAAGGGTTAATGTTTTATTTTTTTTTGCAGATTCATCTTTATTTGTCAAATTTCACTGAAGGAATGGCTCCGGAACCGGAGATGATGGTTGGAAAATGTCATGGAAGGGTTCTAGCAGAGAGTTTTGCATCAGCAGGTCAGTCATCTTTATTTATTTGTAAAAGGTGACCAGTACTTCAATGGTACTTCAAATGATTGTAGATAGTGCAAATATTACACATTATCTGCTATATATTGTCATAAAACTTGTTGTACGGCCCCAGACATTTGTTGTTAATATCAAATAAATAAAAAGTGTATCTATCTAACTTTCTTCCTAAATTTGTACGCAGTCGAATATTTATGTTCGGGCATGGCTTAACCGCAGATTCTTGGGACGAATATCAGATGATTTAAGATACTTATCTATATGACATTAGTTTTCATTTCGTTATTATACTGCTTCAAAGATTACTTTTAGAAAGCGATTTTTTTGCTCTAAAGACGTCGCTTCTGAGCCGATTTTATTCATACGTAGAACCGGTAGAACGATAGATTAAAAAGTTAAAGGATATATTATGCGTTTATATTACGCCATGTCATTGTACCATTAGTGCGCAAAGTAGGTATGGGTACTTGCCATGATGTGACTTTTTAATGGACTCATTCTGTGTGCAGTATGCTGTGCACTAATGGTAGAATGGGCAAGACCCGACAGAATTACAAGATGTGATTTAACTTGTTAATTTATTGCTCCAAATAAGTCCACGTCCATGTACATCGAATTACGGGACAATCTACATATATTATTAGCTTTGTTCGCAGACAGCATTTTGAACTAGGTCGTCTTAACCAATACCACACCGCCACATCTGGTACAATATAAATTCAACGCCGAATAGTTCAGAATTTGTACTGCAAACTTGTCACTTTGGAGCGCCTGTATATCGATCAATAATCTGAATTATGTTGTTTTACCAAAAAATGTTAATAAACACTCTAAGATACCTACTATTGAGGGTTACTAACTGATAAATTTCTTTGTTATTGAAATTTATTAAATTTGTTATGTATTAATTTGGAACTTACACAAATGAATATACTGGTCTTTACTGTTACGTTACGACCAAACATGGCTAAAAGCTTAGGTTCGGCTACTATACTTAGTTGTATGTATTGGGTCCATATTGCAAGGTTCAAATTAATATTAATAAAAACAATTAGAAGCCTCTATATTTATCCTTGCTTTAATAAAACATAAAATTTACATAGGGTACATGTTTCGGTTGTTTAAACCATCTTCAGCCCTAAATCTATAACAAATAGAGAGTTTCACTAGTAAATATAAATAAAACTTAACCTAAATCAAATACTTTAAAATTATAACAACACCATTATAACAACCAAAAAACGGGAGATGTATAAAGCCATCACTCAGGCAACCAAGTATGCATGTGTTCAAAAATCACTTTAAATACCAAACGGGGGTTGTTTAGTGGTATACCGAGGGAAGGGTGTATAGAGAAAGGGTGGGAAAGTATATTATTTATTCTTAACTTATATTAGTCTGGGTGACACTTGAATGTTCGGGTCTCTTTCTTGTTTATGGATCTCCAGCTGCTTAAGTAGATCCATTCTGAAGCCTTTGTCACATTTATGCACCAAATTTACATCCTTATAATTCATTTTGTGACCAGTTTTCAAAGTATGTTGGAAGATGTTGGAAGATGTTGGAAGTAGATCGCGTTGAATGTTCACGCATTCGAGTCTTTAAATTTCTGCCTGTTTGACCAACGTATACAGACTGGCAATTACAGCATTTTACAGAGTAAACTTTACTACGATCAATAATGTCTTTTTCTTCATACCTGTAATTGGTTGACTTCTTCAATATCTGATTGTTATTTCTATATAAAATATTAAAAATATTAAATTTTCACAATTTATTCAAACTTTAGTTTCCCTCCTACATTGATTTACAGAGAATACCCAAACACGATTCATTCGTCGATTTGATTTACCTCGCCACTACCGGCCAACCGCTGAATATCAGCGATAATGAAAATGTATTGTGCGAGCAGTTCTTTGAGTTGTTCAAGCCGTCCGGTCCTCTCCGTAAATTGGTTGCAGGGCAGTGTGTGTCGACGTCGGGAGATCGTAGATCCGTTCTGCCGATTAATCCAACTTGAAAATTATTCACACAGCCGCGCAGTTTGTACGGTTTATCTCGTCCTGATCGGGTTCAGCTTGTTATGAGGGTTAAGTTATTGCAGCACATGCCTCCATTTTGCTTTATGCCGCCTCTTATCGAGTGCGCCCGGGAATTTATGACGACGCTCCCGATACGGGTATGATAAATGGCTTCCCAGATAGCTTTATTTATTCATCGCGTTCTTGCGCGGCCCGCTTAACACAACCGACACACACAAGTGTTGCCAACGCCCGGCCCGGCTCGTACGGTCGGCAAAAACGTCACCGTGATTAGGGTTCAACCCCGCGGAACACCGACAACAACTACTTGATCCCGATCCCCACTGACTACCCGCAGGACTCACTTGACCTCGTCCAAAGATGATTAATTGTTAATGCAGAATAAACACGGATTCTGCGGACTTCCTGTATCCTTTTCAACCCTTAGCTCGAGGTTTATTTATTATTACAGCAATTATTCTCATTATTCTCAGTCATCGCAGTGTTTTAAGTTTTCCTCAAGGTTCGACAAAGAGTGAGAAGCTCGCATGCCAAATGGAATAAAAAGTAGGCAATAAGCCGAAAGCTATAAACACTCTTTGAGAAACTTAAGATTATCTTTACAGGTTTCAAAGGAATGTTTTGGAAGCAGGCCATGTTGAAACAAGAGAACAATTTTGTCAGTATCCGCCCAAAACAAAATTCACACGCTTATAACAAACACTGTTCATGTCGACGATTCAAGAAATACATTCACGGTGAGTTCTATGATGATTGATGACTTATGTTGAGACGCCTATGTTTTATGGTGGCAGTTCTGAAAAATAATCATAAAACAAACAACTGTTAGTTGTCACAGAACATTTTTCCATTTTTGTGTTATAGTCGAGTCAAATGGTGCTTTTTTGGATAATTGCTTAGGCCGCTAGAGCGCGCTGAAAGAAGGCCAAATTTTCCTACTTTATTTAATGTGCCTGTAATTACAGCACAATCCCTTTTTAACTAACTCGAAAACTGGGTTTTACACAAAGTAGGAACATTTGGCCTTCTTTCAGCGCGCTCTAGCTGTCAAACCGTTGAACCAAAAATGCATTTCATGGGTGCTCTTATAGCAAATTTAATGCACTTTGTTTTTATATGGGATGGTCTACACCGAAAAGTGCATAGTTTTATCACTTTTTCGCAAAAAAAACTGAAAAAAGGTCAAAAATTTTGAGTTTTTAGCGATTTTCGTTGTTAAGCCACATCCGTTGGAAGTGGCAAAGTTGAAATTCGGATACAGCACCCCAAAATACGTATAGAATGAAAGAACAAAAACTTCTATATTTTTTTCCTGGAACAGGCACCATCGGAAACGATTTCACTGTTAGACTTCCTATCAGAAGTGACTTTTTGTGAACAAATAAATGCAGCTACAATATTCCAATAGTAATATTAACAATAACAATAATATGAACGAAATGATAGTTTGAAGTAAATGACTGATATATTCCTTTGCTACATATTTTCAAAATTTTGATAAATTCGCTTTTGCTGTGGCAACGCTATACGTTCGGTCACGATTAAAGGGCATGTAACCCGCTTTCCTGAAAAATGTTTGCACCAGACGGTATCGAAAAATTGATGCGAAAACATGTATGAAGTCATTTTGTACGAAAGTGGATATAACAGGTATTGCATGTAAGTTCCTTTGATTGATTCTTTATAACAAATATTGTTGTATAACGGTTTTGTTAAATTGTATCTTTGTTTAGTCGCATTATTTCGCATTGTACCATTCAGGTTTAACTTCTTGATTATGCTAGCCTAGGGTGCCAGATTTTCAACAAGCCAATGCTGGATGGCACTATATATACAGGGTGAGTCATAACGTACGGAGGAGATTTAGGGGGTAGCTAGAGGCGGTAAATATAAAGTTTTTTCATAATAACCTTTTTAACAAAAAATAATAACAAGAAAGTTACATCAGTTTAAAATACATATTACTTAACGTCCACTTTTTGAGAACCACTGATTTTTCAGAAATAGTTATACTGTAACATTCTAGTATGTGTTTAGGTCAGTTGTTTACTAAGAAAAGATATTTATTTAGGTGTTTTCTTGCTATTCCTTCAATCTCCTCCGTACGTTATGACTGACCTTGTATACAGGGTGTATCCTAGATTGATATTCTTTTTAACAGGTTGAAAACTCAACAAAACTCAAAGACAGTTGGTAAAGTACAGTTTGCAACATAAGCCTTTAATGCAGCTCATAAAAAGCAAAATTTAGAGGATATACCATATTTTTGGCCGTCACTTTTACTAATCTATAACCTGAAAATAAAATTAGTTTAGTATTAGTTTGTAAGATTTCAACAACAAAATCAACTTGAATAAATTGTAGATTTTTTAATTTGAATTTGCTCAAGCCATATAGTTGAGGGGTGGTGACACGTTTGGTTAAGATTTTGTTATTTAAAAAATCAATCAAATTGAAAACTTAATAACTTGAATAATTTATGTTCTAGAGCCACAAAAATGCCCTCCATATACAAGTTAATATTGCTGATTATATTATCCATGCAAATTTTGCAATATTCTTTTTTTTGAAAAATAAGGTTTAAATAATAGTGTTTTGTTTTGTCTACTACCAGTTTTAGCGATTATCTTTGCTCATAACGTATTCTGTTTTGTTGCTATGTATCTCTAAAATTTATTAGAAGGGATCTGACACTCCTGACACTCCTGATAAATACCAAATATGTTCTTAAAATTGGTGTTCTGGACGGGCAATAGCGTGGTTCACGTAGCGTCGGCGTAAAATATATTGGTTTGAGTGTAGGGTTTCTTGTGCGATTGATGAGAGCGGGCCTCGTAAAACCGCAATAAAATATACTCGGCAATAAAGCGTTCAGTCGGTGGTGCTATAATTGCACTTAATGAATATTTATCGGCATCTCCGCGGCATGTTGTGTTACATTATACGGGTCCATGTTCATGAGCCGGGGCCATAAAGAGCCAGCGCGCACCGCCCGGCCTACACAACTCATCTGCATTCAGACCGCTCGCTCACTCGCTCACTCGCACCTCTTTGCCATTTACAGACTGCCAGTGCGGTTATACAGGACGCTAAATTATAGCCTCACTTTTCCACAAAATAAATGATTTACTCGTCGCTACTCACCGGGTCTCCTATACACCAGCCGACAGGCAAAACTAGCAGACAAATATATTTCCATTCTGAGTCTGAACTTTTCAGTATTCTTTTTTTGATGCGAACTTTTACTGGATATAACTACCACGTTAAATTATAATTTCGATATCGTATTCTTTAAAGTAAAAGATCGCCACAGGAAACAAAAAACTGATGCTATCCGAACATTTGCCATTGGCACGTCATTTCTTCACTTGTGTACGACGACGCAAGATATTAAGGAACAGTCAATAACCAAAAGCCTACATGAAATAACAAGTGACGTAAGCACAGGTTATTCTCTATGAAAGGCACAAGGACCTAGTCTATAAGCTGGAACAGGTACTACCCTTCCAATATAGCCAACTATTTAAATCATATCATGCTGACATCTTTCTACTCTCAAAAACTCTCAAAAGCATTAAAGCTGGAGTATCACAATGTGGTTTACTTGTCCCAATGTTGTACCTTCCATGACCTTGATCTTCTAGATGGTGTTAACGTTTCCACGTTTGCTGATGAACCTGCTATCATGGCAGTAGAAACAAATGTTCACGTTAAAAAGAAATGAGAATAGTTGGGCATTAGATATAAAAATGTCGACATATGTTAAACTCCTACTTTACAAGCAGATACTTAAACCTATGTGGACATATGGTATCCAACTGGGGCTGCACTAAGCCAAGCAATATCAGCAGCATTCAATGCATCCAAAATAAGGTGCTAGGAAACTTTGTAGGTGCACCTTGGTATATTAGATATAGAAATCTCCACAGGGATCTTGAGATGGAATTAGTAACCAACAAAATTGGAAAGTTTGCAGGGAATCATTTGAACAGACTCCTTCAGCACACGAATGTCGAGGCAATCCAGCTCCTTGACAATAGTGACATTCTGTGAAGACTCAAAAGAACTAAACCTTTCGTGTTGGTAAAGTGATGTTGCAAGTTAAACCGACGGGGAACACTTTTTATACTTAGCAGGTTATGTTGGATTAATATAGGTAGATAGTCATCAGACTAGCTGTTATACACAAATAATTATGAGATGCTGTTAATTAATAAACGAAAAATCTTCAAAGAAGTCGTATTTCTTTCATTTATCAAAAGTTATTAAAAGTTTGTCGATGACAGATCTTTCAAATTGCTGTTAATTTAAAATCTCTGTTGTTTTCAGTCAGTATTTACATTACATATTATGATAGTTATTCAAAATTTAAATAATTTACAATTTTAATATAATTTATTTATAAAATTATAATTATTATTTATTATAATTAAAATTTCGGCCAAATATTGAAAATTAAATACCTAAGATATTTCAACTCAACTATAGCAAATTTAGTATCGCCAAAGCAAGTAAGAAGGTTATGTGATTAAGAAAAATACCATTCTGAAAAGCTTTTTTCGAGTTTTATTGAAACATCCCGAGACAACGTAAGATGTTGTCAAACTGGATGATTCCACATGTTTCAATTGTTTATAAAATGCACATGCTTATGTACTTTCTACATAAAAATGGATTATAAATGGTGTGTAAATACACAATGCAGATATACGTCAAGAAAAACTCCAGATAAACTATTTGTAGCTGTTCCGCAAGATTTGAAACTGCGAAGAAAGTGGTTGGCTCGTAGAAATCCAAATGAAATAAATAGCGGCCAATACAAGTGTTTTTGTTGTGAAGATTCCTTCGACATAAGTAAAACTGACTAGAATAAGTTATCTATCGTATTTTCGAGTCAGGTATTATCTGATCTGACAGCTTAAGGTTAGGGCTATCCTAACCTACAAAGTTATGCTTACATGCCACTTTAGTGCTATTAAATTCAAACGGGAGAAGCATAAAAGCGCGTTCGGATAACCCGGTATTGTACGGTGAGAGTGACGCGCTGCATAATAGGCGAACTAACGTCATACGGCGTTTGTCTGCATATAAGAGAGAGACAGCCGACCCAGGTTATCTGAGTATTGCTCTCCCCATAACCTACCCTGACAAGCCGAACGCGCTCTAAGCGTACTAACGAATGACGTCACTGGAGACTGAGCCAATTACAGAGCGTTTTCAATCACGTGATAGAACGTGAATAATATTCAATTTTAATTTTCGTTTTTAATAGAAATAAAACATTTCTTTTTAACAGTCAAATATCCTACTGCATAAAAAGCAGGTCAACTTGACAACGGCTAGGTCAATTTGAAACAGCTATGTCTTAAAATGTCACCCATAAATTAGCTCCTGTTCCGCGATTAATTCTATTGGCTCAATCACCATGAAAGCATATTAAATCAACCAGTATATTGTGTCAAAATGTACCTTCTTTTCTCTAATTAAGATCATGATTAAAGCAAGCGCGGTTGAATTTTATAATTATCCCGGAATAATGCCATATGCTTACACATTCCAACAGTACCTTACTTTTACACATCAGTGCAATAACTTCGACTCCGATCTGCTTTTTATGCGCCCGTGTTTTGTATGCAACTGGTATATCGATAAACGCCAATGGAAATACCTATACTAACTCGTAGATACCGACAAAACTAAACTCTTGAAAAGTTTACCAAAAAGTAACTGCATGATGAAGTGAGGTTTATATGCTAGCAGCAGCTACTGGAAAGCGCATAAAGATACAGAAGCAAGTCGCCGTGACAATATTGCTTGTATCTCACGGGCAGGTGCGAAGTGGTCCACAGACGTGACTCTGCATTCCGCCGCTCGCTGACTACAACAGGCGCTGAATCGTGGTGGACGCAAGCACGCTTTTCTCATTTGTAAATTGCGAGAATAACTTGAGTACATGTGGATCCTGTCGCATCCATTCCATCGTTGCCTCGAGTGGCGATTGCTGCTTTCGTGGCTGGTTTCGGATCTGCAGACCAAGAGTAATGGTGGTGTGGGAGAGGAGAGGAATTATGAGAGAATTAATGGCCTCACTTTTAATTTTTCCCAGGGAGGCGATACATTACCAGTGGCGGCGGCACGGGGTGGGGGAAAGGGGACTTCTTGGTGCGGCGTTTAAAAGTCGAAGACGCGAACTAATTGCACCTATTAATCTGGGACTTGGGGCAGCGCTGGGTCTCTCCTGGGCCGGCCCCGTCCTCGTCGTCTTTAGCCGGATGATTAATGACGTAATTACCGGGCGGCAGATAACGATCTAGCTGGCGGCGGCTGCCCGGCCGCCGATCGGACCTTTATCAATTACCGCGGCCTATATTTAAATTAAGCGGACGGCAAAAATGTGTGTCGTGTCCAATTTGAAGGCACCAAACAAACTTATTATCGCCGGCCTGAATTAATAGCCTTCCTCGGAATGGGAATTTATTTTGTCCAACTGATTGGGGAACAGGTTTCACCATACCCACCTTTATCCATTGCCAATTTCGCATTTTATTTCTGATGATTCAATGCCCCATTTCCAAACCAACCACTACCATTCAAACGAAATCAGGACAACTACAGTATAATGTTCCAACACAGATCAAACGTAAAATAAGTAACGCATGAAAATCTTTAAACTTATATAAAGAGGATATTCTACAATCTTTGAAGGCTGGAGTACACAACTAGTGCATAATACCAAAATTTCCTCTTTGAAGCTTAATCTTGAACGGGCACCAAGAAACATTTACAACAGTTGGAGGTGGTCCAGCGAAAGATGGATATGCCTAAAATAAACACAAGCCAAAAAATACGAAATAATCAACCAAATTTAATGAGTGAGACATGATGAGAAGTCTGGGCCGACTGAGAAGAAGATGAGTTGGAGGAGTATGCAGGAAGAACATAGAACAGACAGACACTAGAAAAAAGCACTTGTAGAGCCAATGGCTAGTCCCTGATCTGTCTGAGCCTTTAAGTGGCATTTTAGCGGTGATGAATGACCACTTCTACTGCCCCAGCAAAGTCGTAGATAGATGACAAGATGTCTTTTGAGCAGCCTCTCCTTTTACATGCATGTGCAGAGGATTTAGCCTCCATTGTCTAGTGGGCATGTTCTCATTGCTCCTGAAACTCTACAGACGTTGAAGTTTTGTTTCAGCTACTCTTGGGTTACCATTTCCTATATATCTTCCACCAGACAATCTATCATTATGTGATGACTGGTCTGACCGCCTCGCTGAAGCCAGTACAGGGTCTACTGAATACTTTGTTGCATGACTAGGTGGCTCTGCTGGGCTACAGCCCATACAGCTCGTCAAAGAATTGCTTTCGTGACTGGCACCCAAGTTGTGTACTATTATATAAAGGGTCATTATAAATGATTGTAGTCGAAGTAGGCCATGATATCAAATGTATATATTTCTGGTTGCAGCTCTATTTGAATTGAATGCCACTGTTTTCCATGCAAAAGATAAATTGGTTGCATACCCAGTGATGTTAAATACCCGGGTATTTATTATCAAGGGTAAATACCTCGGGTAAATACCCGGGTATTTACCCAAAGTGGGTATTTATATTTATAAATATAATATTGTTATTAAAAATAGCAGTAAAAGGAAATTTTAATTACTAAATAAATCACAAAATAAAGGTTATTCTTACAAAAATAAAAACATTTTTAAAATAAAGAATAAAAATATCAGTCTCATCTGACGATATATCAAGAGCAGATTTTTGCTTGTCATCATCGTCCATTCAATCGTCTGAATCTTCCATATTTTTCGATTCTGATATCAAAGAAGCTTTAGCAGAAACTTGATTATATGTTAAGTTAGTTGACATAGCGGCTTTTGTCGTTGTTAATCAATTTCTTATTTTGCTATGAATCCAAGTAAATGTACTGAATGCTCTTATATAACTCAAATATTTCACATTATTTGTAATCAAGGGTACACATCTACAGATTGTCCCATTTTTTTCCCGCATAACTTTTTCCAGATAGTAAATGCCACACTGACTAAAAAGTTTCATATGGACCTATTTGCTTTCTTTATTCCTTAAAAATACAACCGTTTGAAATAATTGTAAAATAATAGCAAAACTGTATATTAAATGACTTAAGTTCTTTAGGAATTGATAAATCCAATAAGTCGGCATAAAAGAAAATTTATACTCAGAATGACTTGTAGAGACTTGTACTTTTTCTTAGTTTTAGCATTGTTGGATAAGTAGTTTATTGTTTATTTTTCTTTATTTAGTTAATATTTTAAGCGCTTGTAACTTAGCGTTGAGAAAACAATTAGGTCCATATGAAAAGTTATGCTCAGAACCACATTTACTAACCAAAAATATATCTTGCCAGAAGAAAAAGTGTTACACCTTGTATAAATATCTCTGAAATGTTGTTAAATGGTGTTTTAAGGATAAAAAGGATAAATACCCAAAATTTAGGTATTTACCCTAAGTAGGGGTAAATACCCGGGTAAATACCCATTTTATGTTCCCACCTGCCGGGTATTTACCCGGCCCACATCACTATGCATACCCTATTTCAAGTTTGACACTTGTTTGTGTATAGCGACAAAAAGTTATTAACATGGGTATGGCCTACTTTGACTACAATCATTTGTAATGAGCCTATATAATATAATATATTCACACTTCAAAAATACAGTTTCTAGGCCCACACAATCGGAGAATATTGCAAGGGTAGTGTTATGTGGAGAATGAAATGGAGATGTTTGTCCTAACCCCAAACAATTAGCAAACTATATGTTAATTATTCTTTCGGTATGGAATCAAATAAAACGTAGTATTACAATTGTAGCTTTCTAAAAGCGCCGAGTTATCTTTCCTTAACAACAAAGAAAATAACGTCTAAGGCATATTAACTCGTAAAAGGTAATCCAACGTCTCCATAGTGATTTAGTATTATTCGAGTTACTCAGGAAGAGGCCAATAAAAAGAGAGCTGAACACTACACTTTACGATGTTAACGGTGACCGTAATGTATTCAATTTTTTATTCGCTTTCCGTTGCCCATATATCTTCACTAATATGGCTGCCATCGTAACAGCGCTATGAGGAACCATAAATCGACACTCTAGTAGCAACGGAGGCAGTACATCCACGCACAGCTGGGTATTCACTGAGAAAAAAGTAGAATACCTTTCACCAGAAACATATCCCATAATTCTATGGAATAGTTGACAAGTACACACGATGGGATCTCGTATATTCTTAGAGCAAACACGAATCGAAAAGTGACCTCCACGAGACGAGTGTAAAAATAGTTCATGTGGCTCTGCAGCTGTTTGACTCATCAATTGTCAGCAAGTAACGTCGCGGTGTCTTGCAATGAGTTGTAGATATCACGGTGTGCATATTACCAATATGTATGCACGCGTGTGTTGGACACTTTTGCTGGCCTAAGTGGTATTTGCTGGAACACTAATGGCGATATATTGGTCTGCTTATGTGAAACATGCACTGACTTCGTACGTCTTTCGTGTTCGCGTTTCTCGTACATTCATGTAATAATAACTTCCCTTTTATTTAAATCTACATTTCCTCCCAAGAAAAAAACATTTTTGATTCAACGTACATGTTTTTGATGATTTGTAAATGTCACAAATCAGTAAAAAATCAATCAGTGTCTACATCTTACTGATTTGTATACTAAACGTATTCACAACCAATAAAATGTACACTCTTACTAGTAAATCCATACATTTTCTAACCGGATTTAGTAGAAGTGTGCGAAAAATATATGCCAGAATCTAAACGTATGCTTTTGCCAGTAGAACTGTGCAGTGTGCACTGTGCACAGATTTTTTTAGTTCTATTGGCGGCCGCTGAAGTCATGTTGTGCTGCAGTCATGCTGCGCTCAACTCCTCATAATCCAACATATTTCTTAACAAAACTAAACATGCATCATCCATACGAGTACATTGTCAATGCATACAATACAGTTCTATAAGAGAAGAGGCGTATAATAATAATTAATTTGCAGTAGTAGTCCTTTCAACAGTAGTTTATATTCTCTGCATTCGGATGCATTCATTTCAATAGAAAACAGCCTAGCAAAAGCCTCGCCTTTCAAACCAGGAAATGTGAACATACAATGTTTGCAAAATAATACTGCATTGAAACTTTGATGTAATTCAAAGTGTCCGTCCACCATTGTTTATCTATGTATTTTGATTACCGATTATAATGATTTTTTACGCCACAAAGCAGACAAAATCGTCAAAATTATCACGTATTATTACAATTTTAGAGAACAAATATCTGATTTTGCATTGTAGATTCAGTTTACACATTTTTTTTGTCCATAATATAATTGATTTATTAACTGTCTTTATGATGTTGATATAAAGGTCTCCATACCATCAGATGTCATTAAGGATATAATAAAACTTACTTAAATTATCTTACACCATCGGAAGCAACTCCCCGAGTTTTATTATATCCTGTATTTATGATAATTTTTTATTTGTATACAACAAATATCTTCTTCTGGTAAAATACCGTATCTATAAAAACGATATTGATGAAAAAATGTGTCTTGTTTTCTTAAGTATGACTCTAATAGTAAAAACAAATTACCGTGTTTTATATATAAATAGTTAGTTAACATGACTAGTTTTTTTGCATTGTGCCACATAAAATTTAGTGGATTGTTTTTATGTAGATACGTCGTTTTACCTTCGGACGACAGTATTATACTGGTAGGTATACTGAATATTTGATGGTTCTCTTTACACACGTGATTATAGAGGTAACTTCTAATTATTTTAAACATTAATCACTTAAACCATGCATTTTTTGCATTACAATAGTTTTAGTGACATTTTAACTTTTAAATTTTCTACAAAAATAATAAATAATGTTTTGTTTTGATATGCCTAATTACCACTATGAGTGCAACATGTCAAAACCTACTGAACCAAAAAAAAAGCCGTGTTCTGAATAAATAAAAAGTAAAAAAAAATAAAATATATTATAAATAACAAAAAAATATTTTTTTGTCTACCATTTATAACTTTTATTTCTATTAAATACAATGGAAACAAAAGTTGACAAATTTTACATAATGTAATATAGTTCATACTCAAAACAATGGATATTTCGGGAACGGTCTGAGTAAAATCAATTAATCACTTGGTTCAACCGTTAACGTTTTGTTTTTGATCGGTTAAGCTTCATCAGAATGGGTTAATTCTACAATATCAAAGACAGCAATTAATACAATTAAATCAGCGAAACAAAAAAAGAACTTGAGAACTTGCTCATGTAGAAGTGACCAAAATTACTTAATAAATACCTCTCTCCTTTATATCTTACCGTCGATTAACCAGCTTTACTTAATGTTTTTTGAAAATATTAAGGGAGAACATTAAAGGTCAGTTGTCTCTCAAGCACATTCCTGCAGCAGTCATTTATTTGTAGCCAAAAGTACAATGGTTAAAATTTAACAGCACAAAACAATGCGGCAAAAATCTAGAATCTAGAACAATTTTGCAAAAGTCGGTATGGTTGAAATCTGTATAGCAGATCGGCAAGAAAGAACTCGCTTCAATATAATATGAATTGACGTAATGATTCAATTTAATCTCTGGTTAATCTCTGGATTCTGATCTCTTGGTCATTCACTAGACTGTCTATAGAATCCAAACACGTTGGAGTACATGTTTAATAATATAATGAGTAATATAATATAATTCATACACAATATCCTAATTATAACTTAATTATTTCGTTAAATCTATTTTTAACACTAGTTGGTACTTTGACTACTCTGTGGTAGTAAATGCATGCATTATGTACAAAGTTGTGTAGAAATTGTCGGTAGATCGTAGATATATGCACTGACTACCAAGTGCATACATTTACCTACTAAGGTTAACGCTTTTACGTTTGCTTTTAATGATTGCTTCGGAAACCAAAGTTAGATTCAAATAAACGTATTATTAATATGACCTCATCCCACTGTATTGCTAAATCACGCTATAATCTCGCTACTCACATAACGGCTTGGTCCCCAGTATATAATATATACTTGTGACTTGCGACATTATGCGAATTAACGTTATGTAATTGGTTAGATTGGAAAAGCAGCCCATGCATTCTAGACACAGTGAACGCAAGTTCAGGTTAAGATAATTACAATTTTCGATTCATCCAAAGTTTGGTAAATCATGTTTAAACGAATATCTAGAAACTCGTCAGATGATAATTTGACTTTATCTCCAAGAGTCTATCTAAAGAGTCGTTAAGGTAGTGGAGGTACTAGGTGGTCCATCGGTTATTGTGGAACAATGGGCCATTAGGTGTCGTCGGCGGGCTGAAAATACGACCCGCCGCCAACCGACGGGCGAATAAATAATTGCTCCGCTCGCCCCTGGTAAATCATTAGCTACAAATTATGCAAACGGCCGACTCGCATGATGAACATGTTGATGCCCGCCGACTGTAACTGGTTGCGTTCGCAATTTATTGATAGATCGAAATCGTAAATATAATCAAGTTATACATCCAGGCATGACAAGGTGTTGGCAACACCTGCACCATTCGCACGGATCCGTCAATTAATATTTTGTTGACTGCACCGTTGCACGATGACGGATGATTTACGATAATAATGATCTACCACCAGAAAACTTTTCCGAAAATTTTCCTCGGTCAATTTCCTATCCAGTAACGTCGGAATCGTTAAAATCAAATGGTTAGATCAAACACAGTTCGCTTTGACATTTCCAAATATAGTGAAATGGCAGTTTTTTGCAGTTTTTGATACTTTTTTTTTTTTTTTTTTTTTGGTACTTCGAGCGGTACTTCCGTACCGCTCGATATACAAAAAATCCCATTACTCCAGCGTAATCAGCGTCAAAAACTGTACCACGGACCAAAATCTTAATTGGATGGGAAGTAGTTTTGCTTTTGCCAACTGGACAAAATTTTGATAAAAATCGTATTTCTATAATTTTAAATTTGAAGTAGCGCACCTAATTCGGAATCTAGGCCCCGTGTCGATATGAAACCTTCGCTATCTTACTAAAATGAGTGCGCTGATTACGAATTTACACAGAACAGGTCTCTATCTCTACTGGTTACAGAGTTGTGCTCAAATTACGTTTTTTTAAATAACACGCGAATTGGATCACATAACTTCAAAATGGTACTTCTTAGGCATATAAAAGTCTACATATTCTTGATGTACTCGTCGAGAGCAATCATTTGGTGGTGGGTAAATCTCTCTATTGCCAACGGTTGCAAAGTTCATTTTTTTTCTATCTGAATGTGCTAAATCGCTCAGAAAATGTAAAACTATGATTTTCGCGGTTTTTCGCGATTTTCTCGCGAACCGAGCATCTTAGGGCAACGCGGTCATCAGAAATGTTTTCCTCGGCCAATTTCCTATCCAGTAACGTCGGAATCGTTAAAATCGGATGGTTAGATCAAACACAGTTCGCTTTGACATTTCCAAATATAGTGAAATGGCAGTTTTTTGCAGTTTTTGATACTTTGGCAAGTCATAACTTCGGTACCGTTCGATATACAAAAAATCCCATTACTCCAGCGTAATCAGCGTCAAAAACTGTACCATGGACCAAAATCTTAATTGGATGGGAAGTACGAATTTACACAGAACAGGTCTCTATCTCTACTGGTTACAGAGTTGTGCTCAAATTACGTTTTTTTTTTTAAATAACACTAAAATAAGCGAATTGGACCACATAACTTCAAAATTGTACTTCTTAGGCATATAAAGTCTACATATTCTTGATGTACTCGTCGAGAACGTACCTTAACGCACAACAAGGATTTAGAAGACCCATTTGAGGATATGTGCAAACATATATAAAATAAATATTACGTACATCTATCTATTGTAATAATGCATATCCGACTATTGATGAAATAAATACATGCTAATGAATTATAGGATGCCCTTAATGAATTAATTAAATTTCGAATTTAATGATGCCGGCCAGTGGTGACGACGTATTTTAGTGAGCCAACCATCGATATGCGGCGGTCTCGCCCATTAATTTGCCATATTTAAATAAATTATTAATTGTAATTCGCAACTTCCTGCGGCTGGGCATTAATTTTAATTTGCGGTCATTAATTAGCGCGCAAAAGTGGTAATATTTCACATTTTCGCTAATTATTTCCACATAAAACAGACGCCAGGCGATTTTTTAGAGCTTCCTGCACGTCACACACCATATCCCCATCTACACAGCATTTCCACATAGTAATTCTGGCTGGAAAACCAGAATTTTACGTTGTAATTAATTGTCTAAAATGTCCTAGGCTATATCGTTATGTGGTGCTTCCGGTTTAAGCCATAAATTAAGTGAGATTTGTCAGTTATTCCTTCAGTATGCTATAGAAATGATTCATTTTGGAAAGGTCTTCCATACATCAATTTAATTTGATTGTAAAATTACATAATGTGCAACACAATTCGAATTAATTTCGAAGAAAAATTGTGAATTTAAAAAATCAGGTGCCGTCTTCACGGTCACACTGTCACCGTCGCCAAGTTGGCAGCGATGGCAGAGCCGCGGAGATGATTGATGATAGGGACGGAGGGCACTAATGACCGGGTTATCTGGTTCGCATTCGTTCCTCACTTTACTCTCGCCGACTGACGTCTTTTCTGGGCGTTTATCATCCGCCCTTCTGACGGCATGTGCGACTTGGATTATTGATGGCCGAATCAGGAGTGACAGCCGCTGTTCATCATTGTCAGCTAGCGCTGCTACGAACCCCAGGGTATACACGGCCAGCCATCAGTGCGCAGCTAATGATTTTGATGACGCATTCACACTCAACCGGTTCCGTCATTATACTAATTGTTTCAAATTTCCTTATTTTTAATCGTACGCTCCTTCTCTTACTGGTATCAAGACATACTTACAGTGCATTTTATTTAAGATCGATTTCTACACCTTCGTAAAGTTTTCAAATAAAGGGTTTATTTATTTTTGGAAATTGATTAACTTTTTAGTGAACCTTCTTGGATGAATAAGGAGATATTTTTGCCACTACAGTGTCAGCCCAAACTTTATAACGTCCATTATACGAAAAATTACATATCAAAAATGACCATATTACTGCCGACACAAAATTATAATAACAGTTATCACAATAACATATGGTTTAAATTTTGCACCCCCACTAAATAAAACAGCTGGTTGTATATAAAACAAATGAATCGACGAGTTCGAGAACAGTACAAGTCCAAAAATGTTCACTATGATTTATTTTATCGATTAGACCTAAAGAGAATGCTTGGGCGAAATAAACAAGTCCAGAACAGTGCTGAAAACTTAAATAATTCTCCAACTGAGAAAAAAATTTGTGTTTAAACAAACTATTGTTTATTCTGGTAACTTGGTAACATACATTTTTTAATTCTAGGATTAATTCTTTTATAGAAATCATTTTTTTTAAATGCAATACTGTCATTTTTTAGTTATAAGGAATTAATCAAACTTGCTGAACTTCAAATTAGGAATATTTTCCCACATACATACACATTTATTTAATTTGCCAGCTTGAATATTTAATTTATTATGTTATTTTATAGTTTAGTTATTTTTTCATGATTTTTTAATTTTTTTATCCGTTAATGATCGGTTAATCATAACTCAAAGATGATGCATTTTATAAACTAATGATTCTTACAAACTCTTAGAATTATTTTTTTTTAATATACAGGGCGTTCTATTAGAAAATGAAAAGTTTACCAAATTTTCAGAATAAAATGAACATCCGTATATTGAAAATATAGGTATAGCTTGTTTAAAACAAAAGACTTTTGTTAGAATTTTTCTTTGAAATTCTTTACGGTTAAAGAATTACTAAGGTGTTCCGGTAATTTTGACTAATCATGTATAATCCGCTATTTTGAATTTATCTGACAAAATCTGAAAATCTGACATGACATTTTTAATTATCAATCTTCAAATATTACGGGAAATAAGTTTCATGCAAATCCTACATCATATATACCTACATCACAATAAAAATATTATTTAAATGCTTTAAATAAACAACTATTGTTAAAAACGTAAGCTGTTTTTCCGTCGATACAGACAGTACATGTCCATGATGTTTGTTTTAATCATAGCTCTGCTTTTAATCAAATATAAATAAAATATGTATGTAGTACATTAACTCTCTGTGAACTACTTTATATTTTGTCTATTGGCACAAAATAGCTAACTGCTATACTTTTCAAGATATTGCACCAACAAAATTATTTTGTTAATTTTCTCAGAACTCACTTTTTGGACTTGTAGTGTTTTCGAACCGACCGATTCTTTTGGTATGTCAACAAATAAGTTTTTGTTTGCAAATCTTTATTTAAAAATTCTTTGGATATCCGGTTTTGTTAAGTTAATAGCATCGTTAGATCTGGTGTCTATTTAGATCCCTATATAACCCTGAATTAAAAAAAAAAATAATTTTAGTCCAACAACAGTACTGGAAGTATTAGGATTTTCAATTTAATTCGTTGCAGAAATAAAAAATATGTTAAGTTGTTTTGATACCCAGTATATTATTCGTCTAAGCAAATTAACCTGAGATTGATAATAAATAAGTCAACGCTTAAAAATTCCTAGAGTATAAAAATGTTATTTCGATTCGAAACATCGTAGGTACATGTGCGCTTATAAAACACGTTTCAAATTCTCGAAGTGGACCGGCCGGCTGGACAAAAACGTGTTCTATTATGGCTGTAAAATAACTATGCCAAATATTGCTCGAATATTTGACGAAAACATACTCATACCGTCAATGCTTCACAGAAAAATACATTTTTCTTGTCGAAAGAAATTGTTTTCGAGGCATAGTACGAGATGTCTTTTTATATTTCAATTTCGACAAGGAAATAATATCCTTCTACGAAGTATGCACATGGTTGTTTTTGCTGCATTACTAACGCGTTGCGGAAAATATAATAATATGAAACGAATAAGGAATTTATTGTTAACGCCAAAAACACTATACATATTGACAAAACACTGACAAAATAATTTTGTTAATTTTACCAGAACTCACTTTTTGGACTTGTAGTGTTTTCGAACCGACCGATTCAAATATTATCTATTATTTTGGATTTAAGCCATTTGAGTATTTGCCATTTTTATATTTATTTTATGTATACAGTCAGCGCGTAAAGTATGGAAACTGGAGCAAATCTCTGAGAGGGTTTGTTATTTTACAAAACTTGCGAACACGTGAAATTTCTATCAAAACTATCAAAATACACATTTCTATGTACAATTCAATTTTCGACCTTCAGTTGTTTCTCACTTATGACATCATCGACATTTTGTTTCTCGCAGCCACATATTTTTCTTAGTAATTTTTGTAAAACTTTTAATTGTCTTAATAGCGGAAACATTTTATAGCCTTACCTCAGAAATTTTTTGAGGAAAACTCAATTGAAATTTTTTAAATTTTTTTAAGTATATATCTACTTTAAGTGACATCCAGAAAGTTTGTTGACAAATATTTTTGAAATTTTCAAGCCCGGTATCATTCACAAACAAAACTTATCAATATCACTAATTTTTAACAGTAATTTTCTTGCAAATTTTCTAATAAGTTAAGATCATAAAATTTGTATGCTACCATAAAGAACATTAGCAAATCTATCATAATCAACAAGAAAAATGTGGGTTTGCTGTCGAAAAAAGGGTCTGATAACGTCATAAGTCAAATGGATGACAAATGAAGGAAGGAAATTGAATTTGTTATAATTGGTAATAATTAAATATTTTGTAAATGACAAACAGTTTAAGAGAGTTTGTCATGTTTCCATATTTTGCACGCTCACGACATATTTCTTAAGAAATAACAAAAAAATCAATATCCAAGAACACTTCATAATTGAGTAGCGTATTACCTTTTCTGAAAAATAAAATCATAATATAAGCTCTTAGTTTTAAAACACCTTTATAAAATAAAAGTACAACAAATATGGAATACCAAAGTGACATAAAATATCATTATCAAACATAATAATATGTGATTCTATGTAAGAATAAAACTCGTATATGTTTACTTGTAGTCTCAACATAATTCTCTACATAGGCTTAACATAATTTTAAATTTACTGTGTCGAACTATGTCGATACACGAAACATACGATAATATGAAATATTCAAATTTATTTTTATCGTTTTTGTCGTTTATTAAAGAGAACGATAGGATAAGAAATGGGCAAAACGTTCAGAAGGGCAAAAAATAGAAAAAGGACGAGAAAAACGAGAAACAAAAAAGAAGGTAAGGACAAACCGGTTAGGAAGGACAAAATGCATAAAAAGAAAATTTAATTTAAGATTATTAAACTAGCTATAATGTAGCTTCGTACATAATTCGCCATAGTCAATATAAAACTGAACATAATTAAAGAAAATGAACTACATGAGATAAAAATGTAACAAACCTCAATGCGACAAGTTTCGGTATGATTTCCATCTATTCTCTGACCGGAAAAAGCAACATCGATTGGCGGAGCGTACAATCAGTATTCAGAATCGACGACAAAGTGATTATATTTCCAAGAAAAATCACCGGGAAAGAAATGCCGGTCGTCACTTGACGCAAGTCACTAGAATACCGAGAATGCGTAACTCGACAAAGCGTAAAATAACAGATTTCTAGCAGTGGCAGGCTATCCTGTCAATCATGCTGTTGAAAAAAATGACCGCTGTTTGCCGTTCCCGAGAAGTGTAAATTGATTACTTGGTCTATAATCTGGCCGAAAAAGTTCCGACAAAACTAGCAGTCTGGCATCATTAGCGAGAAGACGGCATCTGAAGTCATCTCTTGTTTTGGAGTTATACTGCAGTTATTATTCCATTACGTTAATTATATACTTTCACATAGAAGTCGTTTTATTCTCCCGCCGTTAATGATAATGACAAAGGAACGCCGAAGGTTAACAAAAATGTAGGTAAAACTATTAGTTTACAATGCAAATGTCAGGTTTAACATTTATGCGCAGCTTCACGTTTATTATAGTCAATTAGTGGTAATAAATTTCTGGTTTATTGTCCTTTGTTTACTTCTAAACACAACAATTTTACCGAGAAAAATTGAACTAAAGTACATTAAAAAAATAGTAGTTTTGAGAAAAATGAGTTTAAACTTTTTCAGAATTGTGATTGAACATACAAGATGATCGAAAACAAGTTAACTTTAAATGTTCGCAAGAGTAAAATATGTATCATCTTGGCAATTACAAATAATAAATTTTGAAATCAGGATTTGGAATCAAAGTACCTACGAAAACATTTTTTAAATAACATCTAGAATACGGTAGAATACTTATTTTGTACACACTTGTAACACTAGAGCTACAAAGAACAAGTTTATATGTGACGTCACATGTGAATTAAACTACTTTAAATTATATAGAAAACCCCGAGAAAATATATTAAATGAATTACAAAATCTAGAAGGCGCGATAATATTGCTATTATTTTGACTCATTGAACAGTAGCGGGAGCACATTATCAAATTAAATAGTTAAAAGTTTGTTGTTAAGTATAAATCATGACTTTAAGAACATAGAATAAAATATTAAAGTTGAGGTACATTATGTGTGTCAAAATTGATATAGGAGCATTAATAGTATATTATTATACAAGTTTTATAAGACGTCAAATTGGCGCACGAGTTGTTTTGGGCACGACGAGCGTAGCGAGGAGTGCCCAAATGGAACGAGTGCGCCAATACGTCTTATAAAACGAGTGTAATATACTATTTTTTCTACTTTGCGTCATTAATTTTATATAAATTTAGAAATTGTGGTTACTATATTGCGCTAAATTAGAATCTAGGGTATTTCGCGGGTACCACGTGGCAGCACTGTAGTAACTGTCAACTTCGTTAAGGATGAGATCTATGAAATAAAATCTTGACGAAATCTAATTGTGAATAAAATTACTCTACTTTAGTCTACAAGTTTGAATATTCAGCGAGGTCTCAACGATGATCATAATGGAGCTTGGGGCAACACTTTTAACCCTACTGTGATAAATATATGAAACTTAACCTAAAAAGTCAACAACTTTAAGAGTGGTTTCATAAGTATAATAATCAGAATAGAAGTGTTTGGCGGTGACTGATTAGTTACTTCGAAGAACAAGAACTTACTAAAGAATTGTTATAACGCTTAACGTTTAATACCGGTGTCTACCTAATTCCGCTACGTAGCCGTTGCGGCTTATATATTTACAAGCACTTATAATTGAAACCCAATTCTAATTTCGGCAAAGTAGTTTATTAGAATAAATTATACTTAGTAAAATTACATGTGATGGAGGTAATACAAATACGTTGCACACAACCAGAACTAAGACGAAGTCGAAAGCGACGGACAAAAACGAATACGAATTGAACCGAGCATCCAAGCGTCCAAAATATTACCGAAAGCTTATACGTTACATAAACTAAGAAATCCTCTACACTTTAAATGTACTACAGCTTCGTATGTGTATGCTGATAAACCATTTATTGCGCATATACAATCTCGCAGCAGTAATTAAAATCGTTCCTATCTACGATGTAGGTTTGATCTTCGCGTAATACCTTATTAAAGTAAATGTGGTCCTTGAATTATATCTGAAAAGGGGATTTGATGTTTAGTTGAAAAGAATGATAACGATCACTTACTAGAGTCGTATAACATCACCGAAAACGTCATGCTGGCGTAATTTGATGAACACAGCAAAACTAAGAAAGCCCCAGTCCTTTGGCCATACTATAGCAGGCTACACCCATGTTTAAATATGTATAGAATATTGATATTGCGCAGTTTATGTGATTGCAAGCGATTAAGAAGATGCAGTGTGTGGTTATGTTGGGTTATGTATTGTGCGTTTGACATATGGCATTTGATATCACTGTGTACCAATCAGACAAAAATGTTACTGTTTTCGGTATTACAATGTGTTAATTGTAACACCGAAAACAGTGTTACAATGTGTGCATTGTGAATGCAAAGTAGAAAAATTAAATTTAAAACAACGTTTCCTTATGAAATATCTTGTTCAACTTCAAACAAAAATACGATTTTACTAACAACGTAAACTCTATGTTTCAAACATTCTCCTGAACCAACTAGAATAGATAAACAGCTGTACCTAATTAATAACAGCTGAAATTAATAAAACAAAATCATAAATTCTACCACCTAAACAGACGTAAACTCTATGTTTCACCAATTCTAATGAATAAACTAGAGTATATAGAGTTGTAATTTTCAGAAGTAATTACCCTATTTATCTGTGATCAAGATGTGAGCATGATAATAGTTGTAATTTTCTAAATTAATTGCCTAATGTAGTTGAAAGTTATTAGTTTATAAGTTAAGTATGTGAACAGTACGAAATAAGTAAAGATCACGACAGACAAAGGATTTTGACACAAACAAGAATTTTTAAAATATGCCTATCTCCCAATATATAGAATTTTGAAGTTCCTGGTTTTAATAATTCAGTTTTACAATTACATCCCTACAAGATTAAAGTGAAGTCCACAAAACGAGATAATTAGTAATGCTTTCAAATTTATAGGATATAAATGTTTTAGCCGGTATTTTCAATATTTACGTTCGCTGTAATAGGAACCGCCCGTATACAACAAATATTATCTCAACAAGTCCGTTCTCGATTAGTTAATACTGAAATATTTATTCGTTCGGATCTAACCAAAGCGGCAGCAATTAATTATACTCACTGATTGTTTGTTTGATAGTGGAAGATCACAGGGAGCGCTTCGCATTAGTGTGCGTGCGTGTTTTCAGTGGGTCCTGGATCGACCTGTCCGCCTGAAAGAGAAATATGGATGAAAAATTGATCGGGTGCGAACATAAAAGGCCTCCGTTTCACTGCTCGGTGTTTAATAAATAGAACGTCAACATCAAAGTACTGAGCTAAAAGAGATCGCATTAATCTTCATGGTAAACACGATCAATCAAAGCAAAGCGATTTCTTTACCAGCCAGGAACGGTATATTTTCCTCTCAGATCGTCAGGGTATTATTATCAACGGAAAATCGTTCATTATTAAATTAAAAGGTTTGAAACGAAATTGAAAGAAAGTTTCCACTTGACTTGGTAGAGACATATATCTCTAATTTTTATGGAGAAAAAAAATGAGCCAAACGTATAGTGCATTGCAATCTAAGGAGTTGTCAGAGTAAACACCTGACTCTTCCATGATATGTTTGGGTGGTTTCTAATTTTGAAAGAATTTTATTTATGCTATATTGTTACACTTAAAGACAAGTAATATATTGAATATTGGTAAAATATTATATGCGGCTATACAAAATTGCCACCGCGTGCGCCGCGCCGTCTTAAATCTGATGCCGGGATGGCATGACGGGTGACGGAGTAAGGGATATTCTGCAGCTTTAACAGGTGGGAATTGTTCTTAAGTGAGTGCTCGTAAGCGTTGAGAACAGGACCAGTGACGTCAGTTGTAATCGAATGAGAATTATATACCATAAATTCCAAATTCAATTCAATGAAATAGCTTATAACAGACGTCAGTTCCGAGCGAGTTAATTTGCCACCATTATCTGTTAATGCGACATCGTTTTAGCGGGAAGTCGCGGTGGAACGAGGGTTGCGAACCGGAAGCAACCACAATGCCCGATAGAGGGGGTGCGAGTGCTCTCGATACAAATGTAGTTCCCGCCGCAATAATAAAGCAGTAAACTGTGTGTTATTTAGTAAATGTGGCGGGACGCAATCAATCAGTGTGTCAGTGGGGAGTGACGGCGCCTCGTGGTGCTCCGACGCGCCGAGCGCGGCGCGGCGTCCCGACGCAGAAATGAATAAGTGCACACACCATACATCACTGTCACGGCGCATATAGAGATATAAAATAACGATGAATGAACAGCTCTGTTGAATGCAGATAAACTTTCCTATTACACACATGTCGGACAATTTATCATGTAACTTGACACTGGGCCTGCTCGATACGATATTTCACTAATATTAAATTTGATTTTCGGACCGGGGGACGGCGCTAGCGACCCCTCTCTCGCCCGCGGCAATGAATCAAACTTCTGGCAGCGTAATCATTTCGACTTGGACAGTTTCAACAGGCGCGCTGCGATGCAATACGATAATGAAGGTTGACGTCAGTCGATCGGCTTTGTAATTTCGAATTCGGCTGTGACCGGAGGGATAACTCATTTAGATCTTATCGAACGCGATCCTTTTCGATTATTTCACCAAGATACCACAACAAAAGAGAACTAGGGATACCAAAATCAATACTATCATCATATAGTATACTATCATCCATGTACAGCCGAAGAAAAAAGATTTTTACATGACCGCGGCAAGCCTACACCAAGCGTAGGTCGGAGATTGTCAGTCGTCGTATATACCTGTTAAAGCCATAAAACCGAAGGGTCACTCTGTTTCATTTCATTTTGTTTTCTGTATGTAGATGGCATGAAATTGAGTTTCGTATTAATATAATATATTTTCGATATTTGGAAAGAGCGAAACTGCCGCTCGTAGCTAAAGATTGTTATTCGTTAATATTTTTGTTTCGATTTGCAATTGCAATATTATATCATTTATACTCAAATACATAGTAACGTTAGTTATAATTATAAAAATTTGAATTAGGCACATATTAAAATACTTTATCATCATGGCTACGTCGCCTAAAGGCAAACCGATTACTACATCGGATATCCGCTGTCAATAATTTTTAAAGGAAGGTAATCCCAGATAAGAATTTCATGTAAGTGAAAAAATCTAACTCAGTTTCTACTTCGTCGCAGACCGAGATAATATACTTTTATCTAAACAAATTTTATATTTATTTAATTTAAGTTATGATAAGTAATTGAGAAATGGCAACTCAGTAAACTACAAAGAAAATCATTAAGATGGTAATTATATATTTTATTTATGCATATAATTATGTATACAACAAAAATAATATAAATATAAAATGAGAATAGTATAGATAAAAATAATAGTTAGATATATAACAGTAAAATATAATATACGTAATAACTTAAAGTAAATATATGTAATAACATAAAAACAAACATTTAATAATATAGTAATAACATAAGCATGTATTATTAAATAAGAAAAGTGTTCTGTTAGGTTGGAGGTGATAAATTTGGAGTGCCTTTATTTCATATTTGTTGAGGTTGGTATGACCTGCTGTTTTAGGAAATGATACATTTATGACAATCTAAACACAGAACATATGTATCGTCAATTTGTTGCACTAAGAAAACGAACAAAATCCTTTGTTGTTGTATCAGCCAAAATTGATTTAATTGTGGTTGTCCAACAAATTTATGATTTTTAATCAAATAGCTGCCTAGATTAATAATTGAAGTTTCGGATATCGGAACCATATATAAATAGACGAAATTCCATTTCATTCCATACATACAAACAAAAGTGACCCTTTGGCTTTATGACTTTAGCAGGTAGGTATCCGACGACCGACAATCTCCGACCTACGTTTGGTGTACGCTAGCTGCGGTCATGTAAAGATTTTATTTTCTTCGGATGTACCTGAATCATGCTGATTTGCTGTTATGATAAGAGATCTAAAGGTTCTCCTTGCTAATAGTGCTCCTCTTCCACTTCGTCAGCTTGTTTGGCCTTCGTCTTGTTTGGCTTGTGGACGTTTGCAAACCCATTTTCTTCAGTATCGTCTTTCTCAGCAATGTGAAAATTATTGATACACGCATCATTCAGTTGGATGTCATCTCAATTTTTTCCCAACCAATCTTCCACAAAATCTTCAACCCCTTTCTTTTGTTCACCATCTATAACTTCATCACCACCATTCTTCTTCAGAAATAACCCAAAATCAATGCGTGTCTATCACAGCATCATCACTTTTTCGCACGTAATTGTTAATCCTAATAATTCTCATCTGCAAAGTAATTTTTCGTGTGTCATACTGATTAGACATATTTATAACTATTTGATAGTGTAACGCCCACATCAGTGATAGCTTGTTCGAGTTCATTCCAGGACAGTTTGTAGTCCCAGACGAGATTGTTTTTGATGATCGCTTGGCGCCCGCACACTCCAACCTACAGAAGCAATAATTAAAGTATTGATAGCTTCTTGTGCCAGCTGTACACGGGTCCGTGCGGTTTGCGTCTGAATTTTTAATGGTGGACATCGCATCCTGCTGTCAGTGGATTTTATCGGGTTTTTCGCCATCTCCTCCTCTTCAAATATTAACGAGGGCGACGCGAGACGTCATCCTGAATGATTCAGGAGGCACATGCAATGTTTAAGTAGGCAGCGTCGGTTTGGGCGCCACATAGATAGGTATTATTAAAATTAACAGGCCAGGGCCGGGCATACTAAAATGTGCAACTGTGATTCCGTCTCGTCTTTCTCACGTTTTACTCCGGATCTATTATTCGCGAGGAATACCTATTCCGACTAATCAATTATTCACGCATTCCTGAATGTCGCTACAGTGAGATTAGCAAGCCAAACCGAGACACACAGGCACATCAACAATATTTGATGGTTCTATAGCAGGGATCCCAAACTTTTTGTTCCTAGTGCACTTCTAGAATAATGATAGGACTGCGATAACCAAATTTTTTCACAGAGAAATGTTATAGTTGCACATTATAGATAATAATGTTATTATTATTTCCTCCTGAGACCCGCGCTTTAAAATATGGAATCTTAAAAATTATGTTCTAAAACAGATTATTTGACGTTTGTTGTCATGAACCTATTATCTTAGCTATTGAAAAACATTGAAAAACTGATGAAAGAAAACGCAAGAACAATTGCAACTACGTGGAAACTGAAAAACTTGGTACCACACACAATGAAGAAAGCGATATATCACAGTTTATTTACATCAAAAAACAACTACCTGATTCATGTGTGGGGAAACACAACAGCAACAAACATGAATAAAATTCAGACACAACAAAACAAATACTATATGGACTAAATGGACTGACGCCGACCACTGAACTGTACAATACAACCAAAATATTGAATATTACCAAACGTATTACATGTAACAATTTGACACTCATACACAAGATCAAGAAAAAGATAATAAAAACCAATATACAATTACAAATAAACAACGACTTCCACCAGTACCGAACCAGAACATGTACACACATAAGGACTCACAAATTCAAGAAGAACAAATACGCTCAAACACTACTTACAAAGACAATCAACAGATACAATGGACTACCGGACCACCTAAAGGTGTCACCGGTGAATGCTTCCAAAACAAAAATTAAAAAGCTTCTCACAGAGAACAAATTATAGACTAATAAAATGACATGACTAATGAAACCCCCATCTACACCAACCCCGAGGCGAGGACAGAGGGACGAAAGAAGATGTGTTTATCATATGTTATATTATTATTATATAAATACAGTGAACATACTTCACCATGAATTGTACTGCTTACAATTAATAAAGAAATCTTATTAATAAAAAAAAATTCTGACATTTTTTGGTAAAATTAATACTTTAGCTGCATGAGCAAATTTTATTCATGGAGATCGCTCGTACTGCTGAGTGTTGGTGTTTTGACAATACCTACTGTCAATATACTCAAAATATCTGTCTAGTGCTAGTAGTTTTATTTTAATGCAGACATGGCCGATCTCGATCAAGTAGAATCTCATGCAGCTAAACTATTAATTTTATATATGGTATGATAAAGTCATGTGCCTGGCCACATCAGATTTTTATTTCTTTTTATTTTACAGTTACAGAACTATTAAAACTAAGATTAATGAATGCGATAGAATCTCTACCACTGGCGGACATCTGAAATTCTTATAAAGAATTTATAACTTGACTTCAAATGTTTGCCGAATTCGGAGGCGATTTGTTTAAATAGTTTATTCACTTACAAACAAATAATTATTTATATCTACATAGTGTGTTATTACATAAATTTACATTTGAAATATTGATATGATTTGAGTTCATTTTTTTACATCAAAACTGGAATTATAAATTAACTTATTTGTGTTGGTTATTTGTTTCAGTTTTTGTTTATTTCGACAACCTTTCAGCATTTCAATTGAAAGTACAAAGGTATGAGAGATCCTTTTGAAACTTGTATGATATTTCCAAAATCACGGTTTTTGATATTTTGACGTCACTTTTTGCGAAAACCTTACCCCCGGGGTAAGCCAACATACATATTGTAGTGAGATAATCAAATGTTCCCCAGAGTTTTCAGTACGTTACAGTTTTCAATTGTCCTTTTCTCGAAAATATCAAATCAGTAAGTAAAATACGGCGTTGTTATTTTAAAAAAATTATTGTTGACGTCATACGTCTGTAACAATTGAAGCTTGAAAATTGAAATTTACACAGGATATAAAAAAATCAACGTGTTCAAGGATTAAAAAAGCAATCCGTTTCAGAAATTGGTTCCTTACTTTCTTGGCAAGTTAAAAGACTAATAAAAGTTGGCTCAATTTTTGCAAATTGCTAAATATTTATCTATCTTTTTCTTCAAATTTTGAAACAATATTGTCAATTGTGATCAAGCGGTGGCGGGCACACAAAATGTAATTCGGCGGAGGCAAGGTTGAAGACCACTGTTCTGTAGAATTGATATAATACATCCAGATTGAACGTTGTTTTTATGTGTGTAGTATGAACACTGCGTTGATTGGGTTGTCAGGGGGTGTGACAGCGATAAAAGGGAACCACATTGGGGATGACACGCGAAAAGCAATGTAACCTTATACACGACTACGGGTCAGGGAAGCAGACCAAAAAACGAGTACCAGAAACAGACAGGAACAAATTCCCGACGTGGTCCTTTGTACTGGAGGCTGGGATAGCAAGGGACGATGACGCGGTGACATCTGTTGAGAAATATGAGAAATTATCGCATCGCAAACACAATTTAAGTGGGCCAGCGGCGGTTTGTTTTGTTTGCGCTGTCAGCAGGTAACATGAGGCGACTCGAAACCGCATCGGCCTCCCTAATTGACAGGGACAAGTCAAGCAGGCGGATGTAATGCCGTGCTCTCTCCCCCGACCCCCCGACCTGTCATCTCGTTGAACAGAAAAAGTACCACTAGCCGCCGGACGACGCCGCGTGAAGAGGGTTTTCCTCGGCTGTCATACGGTAGCACACATTATAATGGTGATCTGACACAGCGCAGATTACGGGTGAGTCGTGAATGACTGAACAGCCACTTCAACGTCCGACGATCGGTTTTAAGCTTTTGTCGATGTTGGCGAAGCTACTTTACTCGATCAATGGACGACAACACGAACACCTAATAATCTATAGGAAGCGTTGTAGGAGTGGTGTGTGGAGTGGTTGTAGCATGGGACATTTGAACGAGTATTTTTTTTTAATGAGGAATAAAACATCTTAATAAAATTTTGCAGTTGTAAATTTTATTGTCGCTACCCACATGTGTTTATAATGTGTGACTTAACAGTCAACTTAAGCAGTCTAAGAATCTTTGTAAAAACGTAAAGTGTGAATCTCTGCAATTTTGCAATTTCAATAGATAATTAGTTAAAACTGGTGTCAGATGGAGAAAAATGGTATTTATTTTTTTTTTATGTTACAGTAACCAAGATCTATAACTCCTAGAAATTAGTACCCTCTTTTCGTATACACCCTGTCTAATAATAGCGTTTATGAGAAAAAAGGCTATTTTGTGTTAATTTGTATATAGCATTTTGTAAATGACAACAAATCCAAATGATGAAGTATTTTCTTCATCATTTTATAATAATATTTACCATATATCAAAATTGAATTAAACTTGAATCAAAAATGAATTAATCAATAATAAACTTTCCAGTGTATATGTCATAATAACAGCCGATTTACAATTACTTACTCAAATTGTCAAAAAAAAGCAAGAATCGAAGTAAATACACTGGCCAACAACAAAAATAGCGAACAAATGACAATTGGTTCTGGTGTATTTTTTTCCGTAGAATCTGAATCTGAAGACTGAAATTATAACATCCTTCTATTTTCGCGAAAAAACAAATACCAATAAACCTGTTTTGCAATTATCTAAAAAACTAGACACACTTCACAATTTTTGTCTTCTTATTCAGATATACTTAAAGAACCATACCACGTGTCACATAAGATGTCCTGCTGAAGTTAATCCAATACTTTAAATATGGTTATCATTAAGAGAAAGTACGACAAAAGTTAGGGTCCACAGAAAAAGTAACATCTAAAAACTTCGATGTTCAACACATACCTATTAAACAGAACAATCCAGAACGCAACAATCTCCTTTGGGTGACTCGCCAGGCTACTCGGTTTTCGTCTTATAAACTTTTTATTATAATATACTATTGTTTGTTCTTCTGTAATCTGTATCAACAACCGAGAAAATATTTCATTTCATCATTAGAAATTATTTGATGATTGACACCGCACACTGCAGGCTCTTGATTGGCCGATAGTTTGGTCGGTCTTTTAATTACCGTTAGAGCATATGTAAGTGCGCACACTCAAACGATTTGAATTTATATAGTTGAAGTACAATCCGACCAAACTATCGGCCGAGTCTGTGATGTGCGGTATCTCTAAGCATAAAGGTTAGTCTCTGAGAAAGAAACATACGTCAATCGTCCGGTTATGTTGTAAGTCACGTCTTCACCGAGTCATATTTGTCACCGAATTAAAAGAACGACACCCTGAAACTGAGTACGAGATATATTGGCTGCGAAGACGTGCGACGACATCGCGGGTCGATCGCCCATTCTGGCAGGACGCGTGAACCGAGACGACAGGGAGTGAGCGCCCCTGGTGCCCCAGGGCTGAGTGACGGCTCCAATACGCGCCCTGACACGTATTAATGACGCAGCCAGTGCGATTCATCACTCTTCCTCTTCGGAGCGCATCCTTCTCCTACGTCGAGATCAAACGCGTCCTTGTTTATCTGCTGTGATCAATCACTTTTGACTGCCAGAAAGAAGCTCATTTATTACCGTTTCCATGCAGACCGTGTGGAAGACCTTTCTACCAACGCCGGCAACCCTTGACTTTACTCGCACTGAACAGAACCGAAACGCAACGACACGATCTTTAACAACAAACGTAGTGTATTTCTTTCTTCATCTATGCTTCTTTGAGGGTATAGCCTATGAACGTGTCAACTGACTAGATTGCTGATTTAGGTAGATCGCTCATCTAGGTAGATCTCCGAAGCCGGTGGAGGACAGACAAAAAGTCGACACTCCGAACGATAGTGTTGGGTTGGATTTTAGTCCTGTTTTATTTTGCTATAAAACCACCATAAACAGTTCGATCGATACCTAATTGCAGCATGCATGATTGATTAGATTGATAATAATCGCTCACCATATGGACATTATTGTCTACGCATGTCATGTCATCATGTCATCACATGTCGTCCATGTGAATACCACTTTACAGGGAGCTATATTGACAAACGCCTATGTCAATATCAGTGCATAGGGAGCTATATTGACATCAACCACTGAAATTCAACACTCACAACTGTCCCCTCAACTTAGCTGTACTCAGACTCGATCACGGCACAGCTCAAACCCATTTCAATGATCTCTACTTAGGGTAACCTCATGGTATTTATATTATACCCCTAATCAGCTTCACCTATACGCATTAGATATACCACCATAGCACTATAGTAATAATATATATCATTACAACAATAGGATAAATAAAACTTTAATATCGGTTTGACTTATGAATTATTCTCCACTTCTTTCTTAGTTTAACCTGTTAGATTCGTGCCTGATTCCGAGTTATTTGCTAGGGTGGTAGCAGTGGTCAGACACGTTAAGTGCCTGTTTGCACCGGAGGTTCGACTAGCTGTTTGACGGACGTGTGTGCGGGGTGAGACGTCGAAGACCTTTCAGCACCGTTTTGTTAATCGCGACGCCGACAAAGGGGCCACTTTGTCGACTCTGGCTCCTGGTCTTGCCGATACTGGAGGGCAATTAGCGCACCAACATTCTTCCACAGGCTGTGTCAATACATTAGCCAGTGTAAACAAGCAGCGGTGATCGACACCCACGGACTATGGGACAGTCAGACTCTCTCTCTCGTACTATCTCTCTCGCCAGTCGCATAACTCAATTACTGCCAGTTAGCGAGTGGCGAACAATTGAATTATAATCCTCTTATTATGGGCCCACATAAATGCGATAATTTCAGAGGCGACCGTCCAACTGACCTTGTGAATGTTTGACGAAGTAATTGAGGAAGTACTCTAACAAATCTCCGGCTGTAAACAGTCGATTGGTGTATTGTAACTTAGTCAAAGTGGAAAATCGTTTATTGAAATTTTATTGATTACCTGCTTCTCCATTTGGTACTTCATTGTCTGCTTGTGCTAGTTTTCCATATGACTATACCAACGATTGTCAACTAACGAACCGAACATTTTAAAACTATATACCGTAGACCAAAACATTTTAAAACCAAAACTGGAAACTGTTCAGATGGATGCATTAAACCATCCCACTTCTGATACTAACTTGCAGGAAAATAACACTACTGATCACGAAGTCTCGAATGTATCCTGAGGATCATCAATAATTTAGTCATCTGTCGTGTGTGCTTCTCTGGACGTCGCGTTAGCTAGCTAAATAGATGAGAGATGATCACAGATCATACCAATTTAACAACGACAACGGTAAGCATAAGGGAGTGCGTGTTCTGTCCGAGAGACCACGATGTAATCAGCATGTGTCTTACATATCTCTCGTTTAATTAACATGTCTGTGGAAAGCCGACTCGAGCATAATCAATTCGTACAGATCCGGTCGCCCGCCGGCCATAACTCATTCCCCAATTAAGCGAGATTTATATATTTCACTGTCAATTACCGGCGTGGAAAACGTACCCATTGCCAACATTTAGACTGTTCCGGATTGATTAACACGCCTCGTCGATCTGTCAACGGAGCGAGCAGCGCGCGGCGCATTGTGCAAGCGGTTGCCATTTCTTGGCACTTTCCGCTCCCGCCGGTTGCCAGGAGTAGATATATAAATGCAAAGGCATTCGCGGTGCACACGTCTTACCTGATAAAATAGCAGCACGCGGTCGTATTTCAATCACAGCGTACATGATCTATAATGCGGCCACGTCGCATAACTCAGTTTAGATTAACGATCGCCAGGCAGTCGCTGGACGTGGCCTTATGGGTTCGCCGCATGCGAATGATCCCCGCTTGGCTCGCTCACGTATTCCTTCCTTCCTTTGATGTATTGACGTGGCGATGCTGCCAGCCGCCTTAATAAATCGCTTTGTTTGTACGGGTAAACTGCCTGCCTAATGCTTCTATTTACGATTCGTATTGGTAATTTGCTGATCAAGGCATAAAACAATTACTTTGTTTGCCGTTGTCATACACCAGTGCGAAACTAAATTAATGAGCACGACGTCCTCCTCTTGTGGCATTAAAGAGGTGATTATGATTTCAGTCTTATTGAGGAAGACGAACGCGATAGTAACAAGATGAAAGCACCAATGAAGAAGAAGAAGCAGATAAAACGATCCCAAGAAGTGTTGGAAGGAAGGGATTATTTGTAAATGGTCTCACCCTTGCTGAGGATTGAGGAAGGCAATAACAATGAGGAAGAAGAGGATGATGATAGTGACAAGAAAGTAGAATGGGAAGACGAAGATGTTGTTGAAACGTCGAAGACCAAACAAACTAAAGAAATGCTGGAACGATGCAAAATATAAAATGAAGTCCTAGAAGATGGTAGCGAGAAGAGTAAACATAAAACAAGAGAACGATGAAAGAGAACGAAGAAGAAACGCTCACAACCAAAGAAGATATAGATGAGTAATCGCCAACTCTCCACTGGTGAATTGTCGGTTCTAGGCAAAGGATTGAACTTTGCAATTACGAGTCCGGATTCGCATTGAGCAATAAATCTATAGGCCTCAAAAAGTCTTTTAGTTTTAGATAACTCATACTTTATCATCGCTATACATTTTTATAGCTATGCTTGTTCTCAACCCTTCAATGAACAAAATTGTGGGTAAATTTCAATGGAAAGCAGGTTTAGAGAAAATATATTGGTTCTAAAGAACCTATAAGAGATAAGACACATCTTTAAAACACAAAATCTCAGTGGTACTAAAAATAAACTTATAGCCGACAGATTCCATTATGTTTTTGCAAATAAGTGAGTTTATTTAAACCCAGCCTGTTTATAAATATTGTGAAGTTTCCAGGCATTAGTAAAGGTAGATTGGACTTCAAATGGATGAATTAAAACAAATATGATTTTCGGAAATAACCTACAATAGAATAAAAAAATAATTTAAAAAAATAAACTGCGGGGTCACTTGCGACCAAGTGCGGTCCTGCGGATGCGCGTCGTAGTGGGAGCAGGTTCAGGAGCGGTCAGATGAGGTCTGAGCGCGAGGAAGACATAACATTAACACAACATGACATGAAAGCGCCTCATTTGAGGAGATCAAAGCGGCCGCTGGATGTGTGGGGCGTTTACTAGGGGCCCCCTTGCGCCCCTTGCGCGCTGCCGCTGTCACGCCGGCGGAACGGGCACCGAACCGCACCATGTGCAACTTGTCAATCCGTGTTCGCGCTTTATTTTTCATGGCAGGCTGTCGATAGAAGGAGCCCGTCTCTCGTTAGAATTTATTTTTACGCCTGTTGACTGGATGAACGCCGTCATTGCCGCGAACTGACAGCCCAGAGACGTCCAGAGACAGGTCTTGATTATCTGACACAAGTTAAGGATTTTGTTGCTACGTTTCGGTATGCACGTTTGCGTGAAATCTGAAGTAAATCTCCGACTTCGGTGAT
This sequence comes from Aphodius sticticus, assembly GCA_963966075.1. Lineage (NCBI taxonomy): Eukaryota > Metazoa > Arthropoda > Insecta > Coleoptera > Scarabaeidae > Aphodius > Aphodius sticticus. Next base: position 922,602 of record OZ014513.1, read on the forward strand.
GAATTGAATCTGTAATTCCAAGAAGGCGTTCAAACTGGATTTACGAGTTTGAAATAAAGGCCTCGTTTTAGCAGACATGCTGCTTGCCTAAAACTAATAATTAGGTCATTGATTGGAAGGCATAAGAACGAGAACGAAGGTGTATACTCCGGTCATTTGAGCTACAGATGCAGAAAATCTGCTGGCTAACCAGAAGTAAACGGACTTTTTGTACACGCCTTGATATAGCCTTGATGTAAATGAAGGCTATAAGCAATTATAGTTATAAGCAAAAGTCCTCGCTAGCACGTATCCACCCCTAGCTGATTAACTAGGGGTGGATTATTGGGGGTCACCCAATAATCTGGCCATACATACCAAAATATTAAATCCCAAATGTTACTTTTGCTATTGCGGATTCTTCAGAATGAAGCATGTGTTTTCCTTTACATAGTTTCCATTAAAATTAACTCATAATTTTGTTCATTGCATTCTGATGATGTCAGACAAATTAAGTGCCAATAAACTAGATATAAAGAAGAGTAAACGAGTAGACGAGAGTAGACTCCCAGGGAGTCTATTCTCGTTATCTTTTTGAAGCGAATGCGAGACGTCTCGAATGGTTAGGTGGACGGAGTGGGGATATCAGCGGTTCCCCTCTGGAATGTATCTATGAGCAAATTTACTTGCCGCTAAGTACGCCCATACAAACCCGTATCTATGAGCAAGATGCTCGTCGCTAAGAACAATAACGCACGCGCCACGCCCAAACACAGGGCAACCGCCGATATCCCCACTCTCACCTAACCGTTCGAGTCTCGCATTCGCTTCAAGAAGATGACGAGAATAGACTCGCAGGACTGTCTAATATAGTTCAGCGCATTTTAAAACTATTGGTGATAGAAATCTATTTAAAACATCAGTCAATATATCCATAATATTAATAACAAGCAATATTCAAGAGGCTACAGATTTTTTCTCTCGCTACGCATTCTTCTTTTCATCTTGTTTGCTGGTGTGCTTGTTTATAGAGTCTGAAGCTTTACTTAATTGGTCAGCTGTCCACTTTTCCGTCTTTGTAGTCCCACTTTGTACTCCCTCCTTTGTAGCTACTCCAGCCCTACCAATTTTTTAATAGTTACTAAAGAATAATTTAACTTGTTGCAGAGTTACTGTTTTAGGGCAGCACCTGTCGACTGCGCACCAGCTTTCACATCTGCACCAAACTCTTTTGCCCCGTCCTTCATCTCTTGCCTAGTATCTCTCATTCTTTCCTTAAGGGCTTCTTTATTAATAATTGGTTCCCTCACCTTTTTCTCCTGGCCTGCCATGTTAATATCCGAATATTTTCGAGAACTTTCTCTTGTACAAAGATTGAAGTTAGTTGGTGCAGCAAACTGTCATTGGTTGAGAATTTGAACAACAAATACTGTGGATTTTGTACCTATGCACAGTCATATTCTTTCACTTCAATATTATTTGTGCTTTCCTGACTCTTGATTTTGACTTTTCGAAACGATATAAATCGACGAGATTTTCTGTGGATGTCAGCTAGACTTGTCGGTTGACAGCCGTGAAATGGTTCCTTTGAAACTTGTCCTACCGTATTATTAGCCCAGGCAATTTAGATTTTAACCCTGAAAAAAATGAGGTAAATCTTCAAATTGGCAAATACCTTCTATTGTCTTATTCTATTTACTGCCCTGAACGACATACAATCGCTTCTTCAAACTTGGCATTTAGGTGTTTTTAATGACGCTGAATCTGAATATGGCATTAAATTTCAAAATTAAAATTTTTTGAAAACGAACTTTTATTGAAAATAATCTTCGGCCAACTCTAGTTTAGTATTTTTATTGGTTTAAAGCTACTTTTGATCAACACATACTTGTTTAAACAAAATATATGTACTTCACTGCATAGGTACTCGATATTATTTGCGTGATTAATTGTTATTATTAGTGATTAATTGTTTTGCTATACCCATTTAAAATAAATAAATATTTTATAGTTTGGTACAAGAAAAAGTGTACTTCGTTATCGTTTCTGATTGGAATTAAAGTTGTAAATACTAACTGTTACTTTTAACATAGATTTTTCAAATATATGCCTTTTGCAAGAAATAAATAGATTTTCATCAACCAATAAATAATATTAAGACTACTAAGAAAAATTAATTACATTGTTATGGTTAATAAAACAAATCTTACGGTGAAAGAAGATACCAAACAAATGTTCTAATCTAACGACCCTGTACAATACAACGAAACATTCTAAATTTAGGAGTACGTTTTTGCGAGAAACTTATTAAAGGAACGCCTATTTTGTTAAACTTTGATATTAAGTAGCTTTTGTAATCTTTGACGACTTTCATAATTTTTTATTCATATTTAAATCCGATTACACCGAGTAAACTATAAGGATAGTTTTGATCTGATCGATATTCTCAACAATGTTTTTGGTTCATTTTCATATCTGCATTTTTTTAGAAGATACATAATTTAAAGATAATGAAATTTACAGATAAACAGATGGATAAAAAACTAAATTATACTAAGCGAAACTCAACGTGTATGTGATACTTTAATAATGTGTGATGACAGCATATTCAGCCTGCCAGATTTGCCAGTGTTTCTGGTCCAAAAACAATGCAATATTTTACTTACAAGTGTGTATCTCCTACAAAAATTCAGATATTGGGATGAATTACAAAATAAGATGTTGAGAATTGATATGGTTTTTGTAACTGAGCACTTGAGAACATGCGAGAGAACTACTTCGTTAGTTACCCCACAGGATGTCTCAAACTTAGTCGAAAAGCACCATTTCTTTGTAATAAGCTAGAACATTATTTTCTTTGTCTTTCAAAAGTAGGTAAGTTTACTTTACATGTTCTGAAAAAATAATGGAAATTGGTCAAAGAATACAAAAGTCATTGATTCCAGCAAGGTTGGTTATGTATATCAATTCAATTATGTCCAAAAAATACAAACATCCATAAATTCCTTATGCACATAACAATTAATATTATTCATAAACGTACAAATATATCAAACTCCACCATTAGACAGAATGGGTAATTCATAATTTTTTGTAAAAAATACTAATTTGGAAAAGCGGTGGCGACCCCACAACATTGTTTTCAAATTATAAAACTATTAATGAACGATTTGAAAGAAAGTTTTTTATTTTTTTTTAGTAATTGTTGAATTTGATTGGTTTGATTGGTTGAATTTAGTCTAAAATGACTAGGCTTGGCTATATTCTCAACTTGCAAAAACCTGAACATGAATGTCAATTAGACTTGTCTGTTAACAGCTGTCAAATAGTTCTTTTGAAACTCAATTCTAACGTATTCTCAACTTTTGCAAAATACTGAACGTGCTTTAGAATTGGCGCCATGGTCCAAAAGGATAAGGTTGTTCACTCTGCTATACGAGCATTGCGGTTGGTAAGACATTCAGTTACGATTTTATTTTGTTTGGTTGTGCTCTTGGCGGCCGTGACGCATTCGTCCCGACTGCCTAAACAATTCGGCTTCGCATACAATGAAGTATAGTCTACGGCTGTTGTATAAGCAAAGGCGGTAACATAAGAAGCGTCAGACCCCGGTCCTCACCATCGCTTTAATTGAAATCTGAAACCCGTCGGCCTGGCTACCATAATCTAACATCTGAAGAATGCGGCTTTTAACGATTACTGCCCTGTTAGACACCCAGATTATCTCCATGGGGACACACCGCATTACTCAAACTGCAAACAAGCCCTCCCCGGACTATACTAAATCGGAGACGGCATCAAAGCATTCCGAATGTGTTTTCTATAAGGACAAATCCAGAATGCGAAATGGCAGGTAAACAATAAAAACCACAGACAAATGGGCGATTTTATCAATAAATAAGGATCCGGAGAAGACAGCGTCTTGGGACACCGAAATTGATTGGGGGTGTTTTGCCCAACGAGGAACGGAACACCTTTAGGTCCATTAGAGATCTAATTTTAGATAATCATGGCCAAATGTAACGTTGAGACAACACCGGTGTTCAATTTGTTTTATTATTCAGCTGTTGCACGATGATGTTTATCGGAGAATAGAATTTGGCGTGGGTCATTCGAGAATGCACTTCTTGGTGCTTGTGAAACAGAACCGGACTCTAGAAAAACAAAACTCATATTGAAAAGTTTGTTTAAATATAGTTTCTGTTACTCCTAAAGATATTACATAATAATTGAATGGGTCGGTTCGAAAACAGTACAAGTCCAAAAAGTGAGTTCTGAGAAAATTAACAAAATTATTTTGTTGGTGCAATATCTTGAAATGAAAGTCTCACTATCATTAGTTTTACACATTGGCGGTAAGCTTATCTGGATCCTTAATGATAATATAACTCTTCTTGACCCCTGTAATTTGTAGTCCTGAATTTGGCCTACCCCTTCTCGATTTTTAATTGTACTATTTATATTTTTATCTTTTAGTTTATGCGCCCGAAGATGGTCATTTAATGTCCGAAATCGTTAGCGTTTAATATCCTCTAAATACATCAGTCTACATAAAACATTCGTTTTTTTTTTATTATACACTGAAATATATAAAGTAGTTCACAGAGAATTTAATTTATTACATATTTTATTTATATTTGCATTAAAAGCAAGCTACGATTAAAACAATCGTCATGGACTTTTACTGTTTTTGAACTTAACGGGAAAACAGCGTACATATTTAACAATATTTTAAAGCATTTAAATAATATATTTATTGTGATGTATATGGCTTTTAGGGTTCTGATTCCAAACCCGTTGTTATATTTTATAAATTCAAAATGACGGATTCAATATAGCGACCAGATAATTTAGAAAGATGTCGGGTGCTTATGAAATGTATTTGCTGTGATATTTGAAGGTCGACTCCAAATCCAATGTCCAATTTTCAAAATTCAAAATGGCGGAATTAATATTGCGACCGAAAATGTAAAAAATCTTGGATATGCATGAAACTTACTTCCCGTAATATTTGAAGATTGATGATTAAAAATAATATGTCTGATTTTCAAAATAAATTCAAGAAGGCGGATTATACAAGTTTAGTGAAAATTACCGGAATGCGTTAGTAATTCTTAAACAGTAAAGAATTTCAAAGAAAAATTCAAACAAGTTTTTTGGTATTCAACAAGCTATCGTCTATATATATTTTTAATATGCAGGCTGTTCATTTTATTCTGGAAATATGGTAACCTTTCCTTTTTTCAAATCTAACACTCTGTATATTTTAACATTTTTTGATTCTAAGATTAATTCTTAAATTTTTAAATTATTTTTTTTCTTAAATATATTTTTAATATACAGTGTTCATTTTATTATAGAAACTTGCTAAGCTAAGCTTTTTCTAATAGAACAGCTTCTATATTTTACATTTTTAATTCTAGAATTAATTAATAAGTATTTTGTAGGAATCATATTTTTTTTCATAAAATGCATTATCTTTGAGTTATGAACAATTTATCGATAATTAACGGAGACAAAATTAAAAAAAAAATCAAGAAAAAATAACATAACAAGGAAATAGAATTAAATAAAATATTCAAGCTGCAAAATTTAAAAAAATGTGTATGTATGTGGGAAAATATTCTTAACTTTTGAAACTCAGGAGTTTTGATTATTTGCTTTATAACTAAAAAGTGATAGTATTGTATTGAAAAGTGAATAAAAGATAGTTTGTTCAACCCCAGAAAAGTACTTTGTTTGATAAGTTTTTGAATTTTTTTACAGTTGGAGAATCATTTAGGTATTTCGTTAATTTTGTCTATTTTTGAAAAATGATAGTATTGTATTGAAAAATGATTTCTACAAAAAATTTTAACAATTGACTTGTGAAATGTAAAAATATACAGAGTTTGCTACCAGAATGAGGAAAGGTTACCAGATTTCCAGAATAAATGATAGTTTGATCAACCCCAAAAAAATTCTTTGTTTGATACGTTTTTGAATTTTTTACAGTTGGAGAATCTTTAGGTATTTCGTTAATTTTGTCTTTTTTTGATCATTGCTCATAACGCAAATGATGAATTTTATAAAAAGAAAATGATTCTTAGTTCAAAATGTCCCATTTTGGACTTGTACTGTTTTTGAACTCTCCGATTCAATTAGAGTTATTACTACATACATATGGGATAATAATGCATAATGAATAAGATAATTATGCATAATTTATAAGATGAATAATTAATAGCAACAGTTTGAATGTAGTCGTTAATTAATCAACAATAGATTTGCCAATGCCAGTAATTGTAAGGCTTGTACAGTAGCAAACTTGACACACCATATAATTTCTAAACAAGTACATTAATCTACATCTAAACCACGCTGTATAATTGATGTGCTTCGCGGGGTCCGCTACGTGGAAAAATAAATAAAGTCCGGCGGCCGTCTTTGCGTTCGCCTCGTTCCGCCGGCCGTATATCATGAAATAATCACAATAACAATAAAATAAATTAATATTTAAATCGTTTAAATTGATACGGTGTACATAATTCACGTTTAATCGGCGTCCAGCTGCGCGGTTATTAATAATCCACATCGACCATATTTTGTTCCATGGGACGATCGCAACGCGGCAACAACTTGCCAACGAACTTTCTCATTCACTTCACGATACCGCTGCCAGATATTGGATTGGTAGGAGAGAGAAAGGAGACTTTGAGGTGTGCTTCGAAATCACGTCTTCTGATGATGGCCGTCGCCCAGTGGCGTGCCAACTTGCAGAAGGTTTTACAGAAAATTAAAGCCAAGGAGGTGACAAATAATTCACTAGTCAACAAAAAAAAATATTTTTTTTCTAAAGTGGGTTAAAACCAATATTTTCTGATTCGCCATGTTGAGAAGCATAAATAAATGCTGATTATTTTGTTTTCTATCTGCTGTTGTAGTTGCAGCACTGCTTCAAAGTGTCAAAAATTAGGTTTTTTGACAGATTTTAATGGCTTGCCAAAAAATAATCGTACGCTATAAAATTATTTATGCAGTCTGAAATGGCAGCTTGAACATTAAACTTTAAAAGTATGAAATGAAAAACCAAGAAATAATGTAAGGTTTCGAAGCATCGTCATTTGTACCCTAGTGTCAAGGTGTAAGTGTAAAAATTTGCGTTTCTTGTCCTGTTTTTGATTCCATCTCAAATAATTCTACGAGACGGTAGCTTTAAAATTATGTATTGTAATATTGCGAATTTTGTGCGAAATTGTCGCGCGACCGACCGACGTGTTGCAGCATTTGTACGATCACCGATTAGATTATATTGATACATTTTGATGCATTTTGACAATTTCGATTATGGTCATAAAAAACACAACCTTAAAACTCGAAATTATCAAAATGACACGATGTGACGGGGCAGTTTTTTGTATTTACTTTGTAACCAAATGTTTCTTTTGAAGATTCCCATGTCAAATTTTGTTGCCATACGCATTCAGATATATTCAGAACTTTTCTCCCAAGCTTTCTGAACCCACGATAAAGGCAATAATCTTTATTGGCTAACAGAAAAAAATAAGTTGAATGAAGTGTTTCCTCAATTGCTCAGGGCGAGAAATACCTAGAAGGGATTTCAGGCAGTGATTCATGGCTTTCTTGGAAATCATGACAACTATGCTTTCTACAAAACCTTACTATCAAATAACTCAGCAGCTAAGGTAGCTACCGTACTGGTTATTGGTTCATTGACAAGAGTGTATTGCCTATATTAGGATCATCCAAAAACTCAAAATCGACCTTGGAGCTTATTCCAAAGAATATGGTGAACGTTTCCATCAACACGTTATGGATTTTGAAAGCAGGGAGTCTAGTGCTAATATGACGGGCGACCACATTTGATTTGATTCAAAAAGAAATAGACTGGAATCACTTATTTCTTGCATATTGCAAAAACAGTTCAATACATTAAGTTGGCATGCATTTTGATTTAGTCATGTTTGGACACCATGGAATAATACCAGGAGCACGTGAGTACATCCGGCCATCACTCTTGCGAGCAGTTCTTCTTCAGTTCTTCTTCCGGCATGTTTTAAACAGAGTTTTTTAGTGCCCCAGAAGAAAAGGTCATGTGGATTCAGTACAGTTAAGAAAACGTCCATTTAAGAAATAGCTCACGTACACAATATTTTTTTTTAATTCAGCCTAGTTCCTAGACTCATTTTGACTTATTTTTGGATATGATTTTATTGTGAAAAATGCTTGTTTAATAGAATAGAATAGAATAAATTGCACTAATCCTTTCTAATGCTTGTTTAGGTGTCCCCTACAACCCCTGTCAGTTGGTTGCAATCTTTATGGGACAGCCTGTATATTAATGTTAATAAAGCTCTACTAAAATATTCTTTTACGTCTTTTCACTTTTGAAGTCAGTGGCGTATCAAGCAATGGCTGATTTCGTATGCATACCAAGATTGCTACACAACAATACATACAATACATGTAACAATTGAAAATATTGGGCTGATGAATATCAATGCTATAACGTGTAAGAACAATTGAATGTTGTGAAGTAATATTAATTGTAAACTGCAATACCTTGACGCCTGGTAACATATATGCCGCGCTTCCGGTACAAATGTCGATACTGTATGATCAATTTATATTCAAAACTTGTGCTGTGAGTCAAGTGATAGAATTTACCTTAGAAGTTTTGCGTTAAAAGGAAAGATGCGACCTTATAATATTAAGCTATAAATGTTCTGGGTTTAAGCTTCCATTTCAGACTACATAGAGAATTCTGTGACCTAGAATTATTTTTTGGGAGGGCATCATAAACTACCAGAAAACGCAATTTTTGACACTTTGAAGCAGTGCTGTCACTACAAAGCAGATAGAAATCAAAATAATTGGCATTTTATAATGTTTCTGAACATGGGGAATCAGAAAATATATATCACAACCCAGTCGCAAAAATGCTGTTTACCAGTGAATCTATCATTTACTTACTACCAAATCATTTCTGGTAGAGGAAGATGCTCATGAAGGCGAGGAAAACTAAGCCAGGCATATAATAGATGGATCGAAATAGATCTAGTAAGAATAGTGAGAAAGCAGCATAGGAGGAAAAGGGATGCATCGAAGGCTTAAAGTAGGATGGATGGCTATGGGACGTAGAACAATGCAACATACCAGCTGAAAAAGAGAAGCAAAGAAAAGCATGAGGAAAGGTACAACACAAGCAATGGGACTTTTAACTTTTTAAGCAATGTTGAAATATATCAAACCAATTCTGCACCAAATTATGATAATAGCATTAGGTACTTTTCATATTCGAGATACGCACAAGTGTGGAGATGATGTTGTTGTGAGAATATGAGATGGAGTGAAAAGAATTAGCACGCCACTGTTGGCAAAATGGCAAGCATCTAGCGTCGTAGAAGGAGCCGTGTTGGAGACCGGTCATCGGTTGGGTGCGGCGATGCATGTTGATAGCCTGCTGTCACAGTTAAGTAGTCTTCTCAATTATAATACATGTCAGACAAGTGCATTAGCGTTGCTAAATATACGCGCAGTAACGCGTCCAATTTATAACCTCCTTTATGCGACGGCGACACTAACTTATTAACATTATGTTGTTGTTATTGGCCATTAACTGATAAATTATTTATGTACGAGATATAAACTTGTGTTTATTGTTATGGTTGTCAAGTGTCACTAGGAAACGCGATAGCCGCGTTCGTTTGCCCCGACCGCAGCTGTTCGCGTCTCCGTCTCTCCGCGCCGTCTCTCTTCAGGCCGTCTCATCTTTCTCCGTGCTGCTTCTTGTGTCGCTTATAAGCGATACTTATCGACACGACATGGTTAGGAATTGGCTGTTCATTCCGTTACATAGGTACGACACTTGGGACGAGCCACCATTACAGTAAATTGTTAATTCCGTGAAGTTATGTATTTATTGTCCAGCGTCCGGATTCTCCTCATAAGTCGCTGGTGTCGTCGACGCATTAACTCCTATAAGGGAATCGAACACGATAATGATCTCCATCCAGGCTCGGCGAAAGAGACATAATGTATGCCTCGCTTGTCATGGCATTAATAATGGTGACCGCACTTCGCGCAGACCGGCCATCGTCAGTTTACCACAAATCCTATTGCCTCACAGACAGCCACGGGAATTTACAGCATGCGCGCCTTGCTTTATACCTACCATTGACATTTTTCACTGGTATTTATTATTCCGTAGTGGCATTTGCTAGTGACGCGGTATCTAGCAATTCCCGCCAACATTTTTCTGGTTACTGCTGCGATTGCTTCTGCTTTGGGATTCCAGAATTTTGCTAACTTCCTATGTTGTCGAGCATCAAGCATTAATTGAATGGTGCGTCCAACGTGAGGACAATTCTAATCTTGGAAGTGTCCAGTTGAACTACCAGCAATTTTACACTCCTAGCTTCTAGGTGGTATCTTCTACTTGTAATAGAAAGTAGTCTCCGACCGAAGGCGATTTTTGGGCCGAAGCCGAAGCCGATGTTCGGCTTTTCCTATACCTTCGGCCGAAGCCGAAGCCGAAGGAAGTTCATAATGCTAAAGAAGTGACGAAATTTAAAGATAAATTTCTACATACTATATTAGTATGTACAAATTTATCTATACCTACAGTGTATCCCCATATGGACCGTACTATGGTTGTAATGGATGTCCTAAATGCATCGCCATTATTGTTACAATATTGATTGAACGAAAAAGAGGAAACTCTTAAATTTGCCCAATTAGTTTGTCACAATGAAATGTGAAACGTCATAAAGAAAAATTGTTTTAAATTTAGTCTAGTGCTCATATATAAAATTGGAATATTTTATATGAGTTATAACTAGATATGAATATACGGATATACCGTATCATACGTACTTACTGTAATGATGAAATCATCAATGTATAGTAAATGGTGAATACATGCCCCTGTATAGCATCATTCTATACATTATCTATAAGCTATTATTTTAGCGTGTAAAAAGTGTAATGCAATATGCGAACGCAGCTTATATTGACAGAAGTTATTGTCAAAACATTAGCGTTTGACACCAAGACTACCTACCGTCATTAGAATCAAAAAATCTGACAAATCCTGGCTACTAGTTTTCATGCAGTACGACCGATCTCGTAGAAATAGAATTTGCTCATGCAGCTAAACTATTGATTGTACCAAAAAATGTCATAGTGATAAATTATTCAAAATTTCCTCATCTTTAATTTATTATTTAACTATTTCGACGAAATTCCAGAAATGGCGGCTTAGTTGCAAAATCTTTCAAAAATGCTAAGACTAAACCTCCAGTTCCTTTGGGCCCTCTTCAACAGAAAGCTTTTCAGCTCTAAGTTTGGTTATGAAACTTCTAAATATGAAGTTTCGTCCCGATACCTTTAGTAGTTTCTCCGGAATCGTCGCCACAAAGACGGGTACACACATCAACACATACACACACACACACACACACACACACACACACACACACACACACACAGACATTTTTTTGTACCTTGGTCAAAAATGTTCAGGGGACCCAAAAAGACATATTTCCGCTAAAATCTCAAAATTTTTTTTTGGCACGATAACAATACTTTACATACTGCGTATGATAAAGTAAAAATGTAGGTTCATTATATGTATGTATAATAAAGTATATCTGCGGAGACGCACAGTAATTGATTTAAAATAAAAAGACTGATATCAATAATCAAAATTAAAATTCAGAGGAATCAGTACCTTCCATCTGCTTTCTCGTCGCAAAACACTTAGTTTTTTCTCCGCTATTGATTCATAGCAACAAAACGAAAAATATTAATTTAAATTTAATATAAAAACTGTACAATTTTCCGTCTAATGATGATCTTCTTTATATTTGTATTCAATTAATGTATTAACTTTTAGTGGTTCTTGATGATTATGCGTAGACAAACTTGAAAAATTATTTAATTGTACGTAGAAAAAAAATTACAAAGATTTTATAACTTTTTTGTGGTCACAACAAAATTTCTTACATGTATTTTGTTGCTAACGTCAGGCCTGTTGAATTTAGTTACTACTAAATCCTTCTAATGCTTCAACAGTTTTTTTAGCAGTTCTTTATCTAATAATATTACACAAAAAGTTCATCCACATTTTCGCACAGCACCAAAATAAACAAACTATCAAATATATCACTTTCTTCTCACAATTTTTGCTACGCAGGCACTAAGCGCGAACCTTCGGCTTCAGCTAAACCTTCGGCCTAATTTTGCCCGAAGCCGATGTTTTGCCGAAGGTTCAATTTTTGGCCGAAGGTGGCCGAAGCCGAATGTTCGGTCAGACACTAAAGGTGCTCCCACACGCAGTGCCAATAGGGGCCATCATTGGCCATCGGAGTGCTTCGCGTAGCGGGACCCAACTGTGCCAATGCACATCGCCAATATGTCGACCTTGTCCGCTTTATTTCATTCTGTTTTAGCATTGTACGTACTACCGATGACTAGTTTAGTTACCTATCTATGTTTTATCATATATACTGCATTATTTATGTTTGTACGTACTTTAAGGACAATGATGATTTATTATTTGCCCAAATGCCTGATTACCCAAATGTAAAAACATGAAAACTTTATTTAATATTTTGTAAATTTATTCACAATAATTATGGTTCTTATAAGCATTATATTAACCTTACAGTTACCATAAATTAATATTCTGAAGACAATATTGAAGTCGTTATAATGGGTGACCCACGGCATAGGTACGTTTGTTTATTTTTTGTGTTTTTGACGCCGAAGGAATGAACGTTGTGTTAATAGACAGAAATTGCCAATTTATGGGATGGTCTTGAGGTTAGTATGACTTACGGGTTTTCAAAAAATGACGTCATCATTAAAATTTTAAAAATGAATTCGCACGCAATTCGCAATACAGTATTTAGGTTCTGGAATTGCGGCCTACCTTATTCGCTAGGGTGGGGTGGGAAAGGTGAGGGAGGGGGTTGGAGGGAAGCGGGATATGAATCTACACACGATGGGGAGTCATACGGTATAGGGGTCCAAGGACTGCGGTCAACCCTCTTCCCTACAATCTTGACTACAATCAAAGTTGCATTTATATAATTAACAACAATTAACTATTTATTAATTAACAATTTATAGATTAGTTTTAAGCGGCAAATTTAAATAATCTGATCTATTTAATGTATTCAACAAAGTTTAAAAACTATACTGGATGCTTTTCCTTATTTTGATTATCAGAAAAATATCAAAAAGTATATCTGTTACTAAAAATATTGGGTTGATAATAAATATACCTACATAATATACATACACGGAGTTTTAATATCTATAATTAAAACTCCGTGTATGTAAGGGTTCTCAATTTTTGTTTGTATCTTATTATAAATAATTTCAGTTTTATTATATAAATTATATTTTAAAGCAGAATTATGAATTCATCGATTTGACTGAAATGAAATATTTATATAAAGAAACGACACAAATTAACAGGGTCCTGCATAAAAATATAGACCACTCAGTGTATCAGATCTTATCCCATCTTATTCCGCATTTATTGCTTGAAACATAAAGAAAATAAAAAGGGAGATTTTTTTAATGTCACGTGGCAAATATAAAAAACTACATAATTTTATTTCCTGTATTGCTTAATGTATTTAATATTTTCGAACGTACTGTATAAATAATGACTGAAAAACATGTTTAATATTTAACAACCTTATTAAACAGTGTCCTCTTTCGAGGGTTGCTTTTTTTAATTCTAAGCAACAATGCACTGCTTAAAATAATGGGAGCTGCGGCAACAGCAATGATATCGTCTTCACTGTTCATTTTTAATTCTCTACGGGACGCTACGAGCCTTCTACAATACACAGAAATACCTTGCGCCCAATACCAACGTTGGCCAATGTTGGCGAAGTGAATGCGCACACTACGCGCAGCGCGTCACATCACCAACGTTGGCGAGACGTTGGCACTGCGTGTAGGAGCTCCTTAATAGAAAGTTCTGCTACCAATGTTTAGTATCAGACGGTTTTTAGCATACCGTCGGTTTTTAGCTTCCCTCTTCGATTGTAGGACTGGAGGTTGTTTCTTTGATTAACAGACTAGATTTTTCCAATGTGTAGACTTCACTCGAGACAGTGTGCATGTGTCTGGTCGTTGAGAAGTATTGCAAAACTTGATTAGGTTTGATTATCGTATTAAACCTCTGTTGCCACGTGGTTCACTGTGGGATAAATTGAATTACATCTCGATGTGTTGGTATCAATTTGAACGAGGTATAAATCTGTCCGGAATGGAGCACAACAATGAAGATAAAGTTGCGCGTTTGGCATGTGCTGGTCTGGTCTAAACGTTTCACTGCATAAAGTAGTAAATAGATTACTCGGAGGAGGAGTTTTTACTGCGGCAGCGAGCGAAATATCTCGAGAAGTCGTTCCTCGGGGGTTCCATGTCCACATATCTCGCAAACGAGCGCATATACTTGACAGGTTTAAACCCCAGAAGCTATAATGTTTCATATCACTATCTTTTATGCGCGCGCTAGTGCCAATTTCTGAGAGCAGTATCGTATAGCATAAACGGGCCCTTTGATATATGGATATTCGTCGGGTATATAGGGTGGAAAGTGGTAGCTGAGGACGTTGGATGGCTCTCGGGATGGAGGTAATATCAAGACGCCCTCTGCCGGGCCCAAGGAGCGACGGCGCGGCGCGGCGGCTTTATACAAATGAACTAAAACAAATTCCCACATGCCGAGGCTCGATCTCATCGCCAGGGCTCCCTCATAAATTACGCTTTATGGAGGAGATAAAATAAGCTTATTTTCTTGAATGTACGACATCCGTTCTGGCTATCTGCGAGACGCGCCCATCCATTCTTAGACCAGCTACTCGTAAAAATGATGGAGTGCTGCCGTGCTTCGAGCCCGCACCAGAATGTCACCAACTGAGACTTCATTTGCGAGCCCCGACTTTTATGGACACTTTAACTTCCGACTTTAAAAATGGCGAGCATTTATCAACGGCTTATAACCGAAATTGCCCGAAATAATATTATTATCAGATGATGTTGATGCATTACCCTTATTTTTCCACCCCAACCCCATCAATCATACCCGAGAAACTGCTATAGGGTGTGTTTCATTTTTACATACCGTAAATCATAGGCGCTCTTATGGATTTTACTGAAACTACTCAATATTATGCAGAGTCTATTTCATTAGTGGAGTGCAAAATAGGAAAACCTCAGGTACGAATAGTTCCAATTATTCATGCATTCTGAATTACGTTCATTGCTGTGGTGATATTCGGCCTGTCAACTGACAAATCGTCCATTATTGACATGATTATCGAAATCTGGAAGCCCGACACAATCTCGCCGAGCATTTATCAAATTCCAAGTGACACTGCTCTGACAGCCCGTGTTGTGCTGCAACCCTAGTTTCATGTAATATGACAAGTAACTAATTTTCCAGATTGTCTGCTTTCAGTTTCGAGCATGTATCAATGAGATCAAGCAATATAATAGGTCGCTGCATATAATTTCGTTTACCACAGACATAAAATGATAAGTAAATTTTTATTAAAAATATACCTACTGTATACCGGTTTCTAATATCCTCAACAACAGTGTTATTTTTTCCATATTTCCTGCTTGTCTCCAGTTATTTTCTTAGTATCATTATTTGCAGAATCACCTACAAACAGGAAGTTGGGAACGTTGCAGACAATACCTCATTAGTACGTTATTGATTGTTCAGTTCTAAGTACCACTCCAGTGCTACTCCATGTGATTTTGACGAAGAAGTAATCACCCGAGCGTTGTAAACTAAATTCCAACAAATTAGCGTTATTCCTTAAAGTTGTGTTTAAAAAGGAAACGCAATCATAACTTTTCAAAGCCAGTTACACTTCAATGATCTTTCATTTGACCTATACGTTTGAGTGAATATAAGGAATTCATCAAAATTGTCATATGCCGTAAAAACCACCACGATGTTTTGGTGGTCTAAGTTTGAAACACCTTGTGGGGTAATTAAGAAACCTTTGGATAGGTTCAAATTTGGATAGGTTCATAAGTATTCTACTATAAAGCCATGTCATGTGCCAACATTTGTTGGTATCCCAATAATTTTCAATAACTTTTGTAATCTTTCACCGATTTTGATGATTTTCTTCCGTAAATAAATTTGTCAAAATTATTACACGCTTTTAAAATATTTAAAAAAGCATACTAGCATAGATAAACTAAAAATATATACAAGGTGGAAATTAAGTAGCGGAGAAAGTCGATAATTTTGATATTTATTTTGTGCTAAAGCAAAAATCTAATAGGGCTGAAGCGATGAAAATTATAGAATTTCTGAACGCAGAAACCAGCCGATGTCCAACATATACAAACATAGAAATACTACAGGACATAATATAGATTACGATGGTGTAAAACTTCTGCATAGATGCCAGAAGGGCCACAGACTTGACCTCCTTGAACAACTAGAATATGAAACAACTAGCTTATTAACGACCAACTTAACTTTATAACCAAACCCCTTTTCATGTATCTGTGACCATTTTGGCATCTACATTCCCCCCCCCCCCCTTTTTTTGATATTTTAACTTTTACATTTCAATTATCCAATCCATCCCCCCCATTCTTTTGACATTTTGTAATCTTTACACATTTCAATTATCCAATCCCACGTTCTGTGCTTCACACATTTTATAAATAACTTTTGCTACTAACCATACCCCTATCAGTTTTCATACTGCCGGTATCTCCCCACATCCATCCGAACCATGACTGAGACTTGTTGCCAACTTCGGAGCAACTTTAACTCAGAGGACTTTTAAGAAATTTGCTTTCCAATTGTTTTAATTTGTAATACCACGTTTAATGTACCCTTTGCAATGTATAATGATGTTTTCATACATTTGTTTTTCATTATATCATAGGATACACCCGAGAAATATATCTTGCGCAGGGTTGACAGCAACTAACTTCACACGTACGCTTTACTGCGTCCATAAGCACATTTTCGCGGCGTCAGTCGTCACTCTGTTTTGTACCGCTCGCCTGGCTGGTTGACGTCTCTTAATTATTTTTAAAAGAGCCCCTCCGGACCGCTCTGATCATGCTGGTTGAGCACCACCATTGTCGACTGTAAGTTTAAAGCCATTTTTATACATTTGTTCTCTGTATCCTCGATTTTAATGTAGATTGGACCGATGATGGCCTTTAAGGCCGAAACAAGTCTCCAGTAAATTGAATAAAATCTGCACAGTGAAGAGGCTTTTATTTCCATTAAATATATACTACTTTGCATGATGGACACACCTCTAATACTACTTAAGTTTGCCTACTGTTCAAATCATCTTTACGATTTTACCTATTGTGATACTTTAACAACTGTCACTGCTAAACATTTTTTTTTTCAGTTTAAAACTGAAAATTATTGTGCGGACATACCGTCATGATAATTTTTTGTTTGTTGTACACTCGGATAACTAGGTTCTTCTTTTTTAATTGATTATTTTTCACTAATGAACGTTCAGGCTGCTTTTATCGATTTTTTTTGTTATGTAAGCTAGTGAAAGTTGAATATAAATTCTACTGATATCGACAATAAACATATACGTTGTCATTTAAAAAACTCTAAACTATATCGAAGTATATAATAAAAACAACTATTTAAACTATTTAAACAAATTTAAAAAACTCATTACGTCATTTCTCTTACAAAAATAGTGACAAAATTTGAAAATAACTTGTTCATATGCGGTGTAATTTTAATCGCCATACTCCGTTTAGATGTTTGCTCTAACACATATACAGGGTGTTCCCAAATATCATGTAAATACGAAAAGGGGTAATTCTTTGGCTTATTTAATGACTAAAAATTCATATAAACATAGATCCGGAAACGCTTCGTTGCCGATCTACAGGGTGTTGAAATTTCAAGATTTTTTTAGTTTTCTCTTTATAGCTCTTGTATCCTAGTTTTAAATTTTTAGTTGGTGGCGAATAAAATGTCAAAATAAATACAAATAAAAAGTTATCTAAATCAAGCCAGGGCATACTAGACCAATTATTTCAAAAAAAAAATGTCATCTAGCGAAACACAGAAAAGCTTTTATTTTTTTTTCTCGATAACGGTGGTAAATACGAAAAAACTACAAAAGATTAAAATGCTTTAGAACAAAACAAAAAATGTATTTTGTAGTTTAGAATCCACCAGCGGCGCACTGAAAAAAAGTTCATGGGTAGAAAAGCGGGCATGACCCCTGAAAAAATATTTCCCTGTAGATTCTTAAAACTATTTGGCATGCCCAAAGATGTAAGTCCTACAGCGTAGCCCATATTCCAAATTAGAGCTAAATATCTCAAAAACTACAAGAACTATAAAGAAAAAACTAAAGAAATCTTGAAATTTCAACACCCTGTAGATCGGCAACGAAGCGTTTGCGGACCTATGTTTATATGAAATTTAAGTCATTAAATAAACCAAAGAATTACCCCTTTTCGTATTTACATGATATTTAGGAACAGCCTGTATATTAATGCTGTTATTGATTTTATCTCTTGCTTAAGATCCACCCTGTATAGACCGGAAGTATTCCAACGAAATCTGAAAAATTATTAAATTAAAAAAGTTAAAAATGCGTTATAATTATTTATAACTGGTCAATTAAGGTTACTATAATATGGACAATAGAACTTGGTCAAGTTCCATAACTACTCCACAGATGTCTCAAATTTAGACCATCTACACAAAATTGGACATAACCAAAACATGAACAAAAAAAGGATCTGTTACACGACATCATTTGAGGCATCTCTAGTTTTGTGCTAAATACTGTTCAGGCGAGGAATAGAAATCACGAGATTTATCGTCGGATTTTTCTACCTAATCAATCGGCAAGGAGAAATCCGCTGAGTTATTTAATGAAATCGTTCCGTTTGCGAACAGGTAGTCGAGTTGGCGACCGTTTATAAATCAATATCGCTGTTGACACGCCGACTGCCGCCAGCCTTTCAAAAGGTAATTAAATGTTACTGTTACGTCAATTTCTGAACGGCTGGATTATTCAGATTCTTCGCGTCGATTTACACGGTGACATTTTAGACGTGATTAACGGCGTAATAAATTTCGAATTATTGCAGAATTTTCATCGTCTCCAACTGGTACGAGTGGAGAACCTGTTTGCGTAACGTCCGCTCGATTGGTCATTCAATGATTGATTAATTACCCGCTTAACAGGCCACTATTGTACCGACAATTCATTCAAGAAACTGTCGAGGTTACGATTATGAAAACCTTTTTTAAAAATCTTTTACGGTGGAGGTATTTTAACTTCAGCCCGGCTGAAGATAATTTTCTTACTAGTTTATTTTCCTAATAAAGTAATTTTTGATAACATCGTCGGTTGTATTTTAAAATTAATAAACGAAACAAAAAATACAGGGTGTTATACTTCGGGTGCGATTTAAGTGTGATTTATTTAAATGGATGCCTGCATTAAAACAAATCCTTTGTGCTTTAGATTTAATAATTTGAGCAATAAAATAATAAATATTGTGCGTAGAATAAATACGAAGATGTTACATAAAAAATGCTATAATGAACAATATTTTATTCATATTATGCCCTAAAATAATCTAATGCGCTTACTTTCAATGTTAGTCGATCTTATTACTTAGTAATAAATGTAAAAAAGAATTACCAAAATCGCGTTTTTACATTTAGACCCAACTTTTTTCAAAAAACTTACGCGATGAATAATTTGGAGCCCGGCTTTGCATTCAGAGAAAATAATTCTAACCAAAAAAGCAATATTCATTTCAAAAAATGTTCCCTATCAACATTTTACACTTCGATTGTCCCTTTCTCGAAAATTTTCTAATGTAAGGTCATAAAATGTTTCCACTACCACTTACACAACTAAAAGATTAAGCAAAAGTGTCGATGACAGTCTGTCACAAAAGAGTGTATTTTAAAAATTAAAAATTCATGTGGTCGGGAATTATTTAAAATAACCACCCGCCTGACATTTTTATGGTTTCATCCTTTACGCGCCACTGTATGTGCCCCACAGGTTTCAGGACTTATTATTATTAGCACATTATATTCTTTCTAGGACACATAATATTATTTCTGGGCGCACTATAATTTTCTCATATTGAATGCACTTATAATATTTTGAAATTCTGGTTGCTACTTGAAATGTATTTTTTTTTTTCAATGAACAAGTATTTTTTATCTTTTACAACATTTACATTATATTTACAAATCCATTATGAAAGGCACATTTATATAAATTTATTGCACGTTTATTTTTTTGTGGGCTATATGGATTATAAAGTTACATTTTACATCTTCGATACGGGGGCGACAACTGCTACATTACTTTAGTTACTTATCTAAAGATTTCTTATTCTAATTTAATGGTATTATAGCATTAGTGTAGTAATGAGAGCCAGTTTCCGTTGTATTTTTTTCCGTATAATTTAATGTCGTAACCAGTATTGCAATTTTCTTAAAAATTTAAGCAAATAATGAACAATTACTGAAAAATGCAGTGCTGCAAAAGTCGTTTTTGAGTTTTTTCAATTTTTGAGCATGTTGTTAAATAGGAACTGTTGTTTTTATTATTGTATCAATAAGTACATGTAAAAACAACAAAAATGAGTCCCAGAAGAACTGTACGATGATTTTTCACAACAGAATTTTTTTTTAAAAAAAAGTCTGATTTTGACGAAAAAAACTAAATATCTCAAAAACTTCTTGTTTCTGTGTAATAAACAATCTATACTTGTTTAAGGTATAAAAAGGCACGCTTTCCTAAAAATTGATCAAAATTGCATTATTGTTGCGACAACAAAAAATTAAGAACAGAAAATTCGTTTTGGCGTTGGCGTTCGCATTTTTCTCGGAAATTTACAGGTCATACTAAAAAGTGACCTATATGAATGTTGTAGATTCTTTTATGATCTACAACTTAGTATAGGACGTTTTTGGATAAAACATCAAGTTTCGCCGGAAAGCGCAATAATATACTTTGCACCCGCTTTCAACCCCCCGAAATAAACATTATACCACCCCACGACCTGCATTTATTTTTTCTACGTTCACTATGAGCCCTTTTACCATTTCCAATGATAAAACTCCTGTCCACAATTAATACCCACTCTCAACTTAATTTGCCTGCACTATTAACAACAAATGCTGGATTAAGTGTGCCCTACAAACACCTTTCAGTTTCTTTTCTTCTTTACAATAGTAACAAAAATCGCAAAAATCAAGATTGCTTGGATGTTGCTCGTGTGGGACGCAGCAAAAAAGAAACAGTTGAGCGGGTCTAGATATAAATACATCGGACCAAGCGTACAAGCAAATGGTGACATAATCTTCTTATCAGTTAAATGAGTATTTAAAGACAAATATTAGCCCCAATGAGTCGCGATGGCCCTCCGTTTGTTTTTTAAGCAATTTTTGCAGTCGCGACGTGCTTTTTGACCAGTTTATATCGCGATAGCCCAAAGCTGTCTTTTCGGCCAGTTTTTTGCATCCGCGTATAAGAAATGGACCGGTCAGGTGCCTGAATCACCATGCGATATGACCTGGGAACTGGCCCCGGACAGTCTTATCAGTACGAGCGTACCATGCTGACGTGTTACTGGATATTGATTGTTATAGAGATTCTTATGACAATAGTTTACTTATTAAAGCTCTATTTATATTAAACAGTGGATTATAATTTATAATCAACGGCTATTCTAACACGCGATTTGCTTTTTGACCAGCTTTTGCAGTCGCGATAAGGTTTTTGACCAGTTTTTGCTGTCGCGATGGCCTCCGAGTGTCTTCTTGACCAGCTTTTCCATCCGCGACTTGCTTTTTTACCGGTTTTTGCTGTCGAGATGGCCCGCTGTTCGCTTTTTGACCAGTTTTTTCTATCGCGATGACCTGCGAATGTCTTTTTGGCCAGTTTATGCATCCGCGATGGTCCGTTTTTTGCTTTTTGATCAGTTTTTGACGAGGCGATGGCCCGCTAGCGTCTTTTTGACCAGCTTTTGCATCCGAGATTTGCTTTTTGACCGGTTTTTGCAACCGCGATGGCCCGCGACGTGCTTTTTGACCAGTTTTTGAAGTCCCGATCGCCCGCGAGTGTCTTTTTGAACAGTTTTTGCATCCGCCATTTTTTTTTTACCAGTTTTTGCAGTCGCGATGGCCCGCAACTGTCTTTTTGGCCGGTTTTTGCATCCGCGATGGCCCGCGATTAGCTTTTTGACCAGTTTTTGTAATCGCGCGTGTTTTTTTTACCAGTTTTTGCTGTCGCGATGGCCCATTGTTTACTTTTAGACCAGTTTTAAGCGTTTTAGCGAGCGTCTACTTGAGAGCTCTTTATTATATACTAATTACTAAAATGGATCTCTTTTCAGAATACCAGTAGCAGCTCCCCCACCCTTTCTTGTTGCGCTAGCTGTCCATGGTGGATGTCGTATCAAGACTAATTATTAATTACTATTATTGTTATGTATTAAATTATACTATTCAAATAAATATTTCGAATGAAAAACCAATCTTTTCTTTAAAAGAATCAAAAAAATTAAAAGTAAAAAAAATACAAAGTTGTGTGAGTTCGTAAGTTCGTATGCAACCCGACCAGAAGTGTTCGGGCGTTTAGTTAAAAATTGAAAATTGGTTGTGAAATATTTTCGGGTTTGCGACTCGGCTATCCGCGTCCGCATTTAGCCAAGTCGCAAACCAAAATGCAGTGTTGCAAAAGTCGTTTTTGAGTTTTTTCAATTTTTGAGCATGTTGTTAAATAAGAACTATTGTTTTTATTATTGTATCAATAAGTACATGTAAAAACAACAAAAATGAGTCCCAGAAGAACTGTACGATGATTTTTCACAACAGAATTTTTTTTAAAAAAAAGTGATTTTGACGAAAAAAACTAAATATCTCAAAAACTTCTTGTTTCTGTGTAATAAACAATCTATACTTGTTTAAGGTATAAAAAGGCACGCTTTCCTAAAAGTTGATCAAAATTGCATTATTGTTGCGACAACAAAAAATTAAGAACAGAAAATTCGTTTTGGCGTTGGCGTTCGCATTTTTCTCGGAAATTTAGAGGTCATACTAAAAAGTGACCCATATGAATGTTGTAGATTTTTTTATGATCTACAACTTAGGACGTTTTTGGATAAAACATCAAGTTTCGCCGGAAAGCGCAATAATATACTTTGCACCCGCTTGGATGTCGTATCAAGACTAATTATTAATTACTATTATTGTTATGTATTAAATTATACTATTCAAATAAATATTTCGAATGAAAAACCAATCTTTTCTTTAAAAGAATCAAAAAAATTAAAAGTAAAAAAAATACAAAGTTGTGTGAGTTCGTAAGTTCGTATGCAACCCGACCAGAAGTGTTCGGGCGTTTAGTTAAAAATTGAAAATTGGTTGTGAAATATTTTCGGGTTTGCGACTCGGCTATCCGCGGCTATCCGGCTATCCTCGGCTATCCGGCTATCCTCGGCTATCCGCTATCCGCGTCCGCATTTAGCCAAGTCGCAAATCAGGGGAAATTTTGCGGTTAGTTCAGCTATTTCCCACCAGGGAAATAGTGGCGCCACCGTCGAAAAAATAGGCACCTAGCCGAGACGCAAACCAATCCTGCAATTCATTTTTCGACGGTGGCGCCACTATTTCCCTGGTGGGAAATAGCTGAACTAACCGCGCAAATTATTTTGCGACGGTGGCGCCAGGGATTCCCCCGTGGGAAATAGCTGAACTAACCGCAAAATTATTTTGCGACGGTGGCGCCAGGGATTCCCCCGTGGGAAATAGCTGAACTAACCGCAAAATTTCCCCTGGTTTGCGACTTGGCTAAATGCGGACGCGGATAGCCGAGTCGCAAACCCGAAAATATTTCACGATTAGTTCAGCTATTTCCCACCAGGAAAATAGTGGCGCCACCGTCGAAAAAATAGGCGCTTAGCCGAGACTCAAACCAAACCAGTAACTGTAATTTTCAAGTTTTAACGAACAATTTTCAATTAGATGTCTACAAAACTTGCCACAAGGGACGAAGTTGCCAAAGTGCGACCCGCGGCCGCATTTCGCACGTAATTTGTGTATTTTATTTCACTTACCTGTTTTCTCCCTTGATAAAATTTAATGGATATGGTGGCACCAAGAAAGCTGCAAATCAGAATGTAAACCAAGAAGGACAAAAATAAAATTCACATTTCGATAAAAAAATGCTTTAATAGATCTTGTAAATCAAGTAATAAATATTCTACTATGAATACATTCATTATATCAAATAGTTATTTGATTAGAATGAATCTCATTTTGGTTAATTCAACAAATTGAAATCACAAAATAAACAAAAAAAAACGCACACACGTCACATATCATCGGAAATCGTTAAGGGACGCTATAATAATATCATCGCTGGTAACTTACATAAATCGTAAAAACAGAAAACAGATACAAGTTAAGACTAGTTGAATCGTTATTTCTCGAAACTCACCTCGCAGAATATTAATTAATTAAATATTATTATTTACACACGTAAAATAAAATCATCCTATTTACAAAAACCTAGGCAAAAAAGCAACCTATTGTAGTAAATAATATAAATCACACTTTAGCACTATGTTTATTATTTTTGTTTTACTTGCACGGGAGAGACTATTTTGCGTATTAGTAGAAATTATCGATTTGATGAAAATATGGTATGTATTGTCAATAAATTAAGAACGAATTTATAGATATATGTTTTTTGATCAATAATCAATAATAACTAACAGCTGATAACAACTACAGTAGCTGCCTATTGGCAAAGGGCAGAAATCGGCTGAACAAATTTAGTTAGTAAGTTTGTTTATACACAAAGACTTGGGTGCAACGGTTCACCCTTAGATGGAACCACATCCTGGGCGTACTACAGACTCAAGGCCGAGGTCGTTCTCACTAGCATAAACGCCCCTCTTAACTTAAATTATTCAATAAATAATCCCATGACAGGCTGTTGTTAGAGCACACGGATGCCACACGTGTTTAAAAAGCTTTTGCGAACATCAATGAGTAAAATGTATCACTAACATAACCTCTAAATAAAAAATAATGTTTTTGGCCTCTGTGAATCGCTAAAATCAAAGCGCTGCAAATTTAGATAAAAACATCTTAATTCTTACACCCTGTATATGCTCAAAATTTAGATTTCAATAAAAAATACTACCCCAACAGTGCTGTTGAGCAAATAAAATAACCTACAATTAAACGAAATCCAAACTAAGATTTCTATACAGGATGATTAAAATCTGTGGACCATGTATCATGAAATTGACACAGAACTGCTTGTTTTAACAAAAAATGTACATAATACCGTTCCTTTCCAATCAAACGCAGTACAGATATCCTAAAAACGAAGTATATGACACGTATCTATATACAGGACGTTACAAACGAAATATTTTACCCATACACGAATCTCAAACACTCAAAATACGACAACACGCTCACGATGCGGCAAATATCACGCGAGTCCGGAATCTGACATTTGAACTCCATGGTCGGGTGTTGATTTCAAAATATCCGGTTAGCTGTGATTGGCTGCTATGGTCTGGCTGATGATCGACTGGTTGACAACAGACTGATTAACCGAGACCATCGTGCCTCTACTGAGCGTTCCCAAAAGTGGCGTTCCGGGGTTATTGATTAGTAGATTCATATAGTCGGCTATGAGTAGTGTTAGTTCTAGGATTTTCGGTTTGCTTAGGACGAAAATGAAATCTTCTTGACAACCGCCGAATGTTAGGACGTTTGTGTACGGGTATCTGACGCGTTGCTGCATCGTAGCTAGGTCGAGTATTGTTATGGAATCTTCGTTTATTGCTAGCCAGATCATCGGGGAGTCGTGTTGTCGAAGTTTTGCCTGGAAATGATAAGAAGATGCATTTCAATAATATGTAATAAACCTTCCTGTATAATTTGATGTATAACATGTATATTTGATACAAATTTGATAGGCAGTTGGTCGTAAAAACTACTTTGTTTCACTAGCTATCCATCAAGGTATAAATCTCAACAAAACGCTTTCTAATTTCTGAGAAAGAGATAATAATAATTCGGCAAGTAAGTAGCTAGTTAACAGTTAACTTTATCGAGAAGACAGAATGTTGTGTTCCATGTCTTCCAACTCTTTAAGTCCCAAATGTCAGCATATTCAGCAGTTGAATAGAAAACCATTTTAAAAGTTTTATGATCGATTAGATCGTGAAGAAGTTTAAAACTTTGACTTAACACGGAAAGGGAAATAATTCTGTCAAAATAATAGTTTTGATACGACCACGTGCGCAAAACAATTTTTGCGGGGAAATCAAGCAGACCCTGTATATAAAAAATGTAAATTTACCATTATCAAAATGTAAATTATCAAAAAAAAAAAGAGGAATTGTTTAGTGATATATGGATTTATTGCCGGGTAGAAACAGCGTTGTTGACTTTGAAGCAGTGCTTTAGAGTCAATATAGCATTGACTCGCGGAAGCCTACAATCTAACAATTGTTTGGTACTCATAATATTGATTAATTGACTCCATTAAAAATTGACACGTATTTCATTCAGTTCCTGCAGCAAAATGTCTATAACTTTTGCAAAAATTCTTGCATAAATTACTATCATACCACAAATTGTAGGTAATTGAAAGTTCTAGTAGCCGTCAGACCCTCAGAGTTTTACCCCCTCGACATGAAGCCCTAAATCGCGATAATGTCCGTTCGTATAGGAAACGTATTTCATTCAGTTCCTGCAGCAAAATGTCTATGACTTTTGCAAAAATTCTTGCATAAATTTCTATCATACCTCAAATTGTAGGTAATTGAAGGTTCTAGTAGCCGTCAGATCCTCAGAGTTTTGCCCCCTCGACATGAAGCCCTAAATCGCGATAATGTCCGTTCGTATAGGAAACGTATTTCATTCAGTTCCTGCAGCAAAATGTCTATGACTTTTGCAAAAATTCTTGCATAAATTTCTATCATACCTCAAATTGTAGGTAATTAAAAGTTCTAGTAGTCGTCAGACCCTTAGAGTTTTGCCCTCTCGACATGAAGCCCTTAATCGCGATAATGTCCATTCGAATAGGAAACGTATTTCATTCAGTTCCTGCAGCAAAATCTCTATAACGTTTGCAAAAATTCGAGCATAAATTACTATCATACCTCAAATTGTAGGTAATTAAAAGTTCTAGTAGCCGCCAGACCCTCAGAGTTTTGACCCCTCGACATGAAGCCCTAAATCGCGATAATGTCCGTTCGTATAGGAAACGTATTTCATTCAGTTCCTGCAGCAAAATGTCTATGACTTTTGCAAAAATTCTTGCATAAATTTCTATCATACCTCAAATTGTAGGTAATTGAAGGTTCTAGTAGGCGTCAGATCCTCCGAGTTTTGCCCCCTCGACATGAAGCCCTAAATCGCGATAATGTCCGTTCGTATAGGAAACGTATTTCATTCAGTTCCTGCAGCAAAATCTCTATAACGTTTGCAAAAATTCTAGCATAAATTACTATCATACCTCAAATTGTAGGTAATTAAAAGTTCTAGTAACCGTCAGACCCTCAGCGTTTTGCCCCCTCGACATAAAGCCCTAAATCGCGATAATGTCCGTTCGAATGGGAAACGTATTTCATTCAGTTCTTTCAGCAATATGTCTATAACTTTTGCAAAAATTCTTGCATAAATTTCTATCATACCTCAAATTGTAGGTAATTAAAAGTTCTAGTAACCGTCAGACCCTCAGAGTTTTGCCCCCTCGACATAAAGCCCTAAATCGCGATAATGTCCGTTCGAATGGGAAACGTATTTCATTCTGTTCTTTCAGCAATATGTCTATAACTTTTGCAAAAATTCTTGCATAAATTTCTATCATACCTCAAATTGTAGGTAATTGAAAGTTCTAGTAGCCGTCAGACACTCAGAGTTTTGCCCCCTCGACATGAAGCCCTAAATCGCGATAATGTCCGTTTGTATAGGAAACGTATTTCATTCAGTTCCTGCAGCAAAATGTCTATGACTTTTGCAAAAATTCTTGCATAAATTTCTATCATACCTCAAATTGTAGGTAATTGAAAGTTCTAGTAGCCGTCAGACCCTCAGAGTTTTGCCCCCTCGACATGAAGCCCTAAATCGCGATAATGTCCGTTCGTATAGGAAACGTATTTCATTCAGTTCTTGCAGCAAAATGTCTATGACTTTTGCAAAAATTCTTGCATAAATTTCTATCATACCTCAAATTGTAGGTAATTGAAGGTTCTAGTAGGCGTCAGATTGCCCGAGTTTTGCCCCCTCGACATGAAGCCCTTAATCGCGATAATGTCCATTCGAATAGGAAACGTATTTCATTCAGTTCCTGCAGCAAAATCTCTATAACGTTTGCAAAAATTCTAGCATAAATTACTATCATACCTCAAATTGTAGGTAATTAAAAGTTCTAGTAACCGTCAGACCCTCAGAGTTTTGCCCCCTCGACATGAAGCCCTAAATCGCGATAATGTCCATTCGAATAGGAAACGTATTTCATTCAGTTCCTGCAGCAAAATGTCTATAACTTTTGCAAAAATTCTTGCATAAATTACTATCATACCTCAAATTGTAGGTAATTGAAAGTTCTAGTAGCCGTCAGACCCTCAGAGTTTTGCCCCCTCGACATAAAACCCTAAATCGCGATAATGTCCGTTCGAATGGGAAACGTATTTCATTCAGTTCTTTCAGCAATATGTCATGGTTGCCATGATTTATATGTTAGATACATCAAATATTTGGCATACAAATTGTAAATTTTAAATCGTCATAGTCAATTATTTCCATTCATATTTAACATCCGTTTAATGCCATTGGTACATAAGTAACTATTATTGCTCAAGTTATTTTTACTTCATCATACGCAGTATGTAAAGTATTGTAACCGTGCCAAATTTTTTTTTGCATTTGCTAAAATATTGTCTCTATTGTTCAAATATTTTTTGAATTGGTGAAATATTTTACCAAATCTTACTATAATAGCACATTTTATTTTATATATTGCACATATAATTTGTACTGTTATTTCATGTCCATGGTATATTTAAACTATTGTATTTAAATTTAATTTACATTTTTTTTAAACGCCGTTATTATTATTATCATATTAAACACAACTCAGAGAAACACAGATGTATCCACATTCGCATTAGTTACTGATGGTGAAACGTTATAATACAATAACAAAAGGAATTTATACCGCGAAAGAGAAAGTACAAAATTTGAATTCAGGAACATGCTGTAAAATTCGCTAATCAGACCTATACTATTAAAAAATACTAATAAAACGTATACTAATATTGCTAGTAATTACCACCTCAGCATACAAGAAACGAGCAGTAATTATAGAGCTAGAAAGCTACTAAAACGTAATTAGTTGTACTCAGCATTACACGCATAACAATTATTGCATCTACGTGTATGTGAGATAATTTTCGAAACTGATAATGTATTACATCTTTTATTTACACATAGAATTACCAAATAATTCACTAATCTATATATCTTGCCGGAAATAATCCGTGAGAACTGAAAGCGATCATCAATCATCGTCATGATTCTTGACACCGCGTTTTTATTTAAAAAAATACCGGGAAATGCAACCAAGCGCACAGTGGCCTTAGTAAAAACGACCAACAACTGAGCAGAAGTGTTCGGTCGTTTGTGGGTTTGTCATGGTTTTCATCAAGACGGAACAAATGAAGAACGCTTGTCGGCAGTTGGTCTATTCCCGGAAAAGCCGCACTCGCCGTGTTGGTTTCATCGGCCATGGTTTTGCCGTAATTGGGTGTATAATTCGAACAAATTGAAAATGTTTGTCAAGGGTACTCGTGAACTTTTAGGCCCGATTTCTATAACAAGAGGTGTAGCAAAAGATAGCTATCGTCCGATAGCATTTATTCGTAGGTAAGCGACGGTACCAATTTTAATCGGCCGTTCTTGAAATTTCTTTCATTTTTTGGAGAGAAGAAGTGGCAAACGGCGAGAACGATGCAATAATTTATAATGGCATCCCATTTAGTAAGAGTGAGAGTTTGGGACACTCTTATATCTTGTATATAGGTTCATGCGATTTATTTTTTTTTTTAGCACGCATTACGATCTAGGTACATTTGCTTTCTTCAAACCCCCCCCGCCCGATCTATTAAAATGCATTTTAAAAAAAGGCAACTAAGAAATCCTATTAGGGATTTTTCATTGTTCAGGATATAATAAATAATATTGTTTTAATGGATTATTGATTAATGGAATAATTTATGTCTGTGACATTTTTGGGTAAAAATACTAGTTTAGCTGCATGAGCAAGTTCTATTTCATCGAGAGCGCTCGTACTGCATTAAAACTAGTTAGCCAGGATTTGACAGATATTTAGACTCTATATAGTATTCAGCACCTCAGCGTTTGATACTGCTGTAGAGTATAATAAAGACATGTACATGGCAACATCAGATTTTGTTAGTTTAGCAAAAATTAAAATTATCTCCGTAATATTTAAATCATCCGCGGGTCATCATTCGTCCGTCCAGATCAATGGATCTTAAAAATTCAAGAAGGCTGTCGAGCAAATTTTTTTAATTTAGCCAAACTTACCTTGTATGATATTTTTCCTTCTTTCATGGTTTATAAAGAATGGATGAAATACAATATTAAGTGGGTCGACAACATATACAAGTGGTGTTCCGATGATTTTTAAAAAAAATTCAAAAAATATTGACAACTTTTCGAGTTATTGTGCCGACATAGTTCAAGCAGCAAAACAGTTTTGAGCTACAGGTTTTTTTGTTTTCATCGGTAAATAGCTTAATATTCTAACAAACATATTGAATTAATAAATAATTATTATTCGTTTCCTGTACTTTTGTTTTTTTAATAAAAATTATCAGATACCTATTAGACTGTAGGTACACACAACTAACTCCGATCATTGTTTACACTTATTTACAACATAATAGGTCTGTAGATGCATATAGTGGTAGAACAGTAAAGTCAGTTGAACGCCGAAGTCGGGCGTTCGGGTTCGCAGATTTTGATGTAAGATACCAACGCTTCCAACAATTTAGTAGTCGAAAAAAAAATTAAATTATACTAAATATGCGAAGTCAATCTTAGATTAAAAGGTTTAGACATTACTTGACGCTCGCTGATCAATAATATTCATCCACACTAGATTCAAATGCATATTTACTTGGATGTAGAAAGTTAGGTATACACAAGAAATGCCACATACTCAATCTAAGTAAAATAATTTCTCAGGTAAATGCTGTCGACAAATAAATTCTTTCTTTATAAGAACCAATATTGTATTGAAAGAAGTAATTGAATTTTTCGTCCCAAAAATGTCAATTTCTCCAACGAAGTAATAGTAAATCCATCCAAGTGAGTAGTTACTTGATCCAAGAAAATATAAGACATTTAATATAAGTAAGTATTGTTTACTGAATAAAAACCCACCAATTATTTAACTGAAGTGATTCTGACTTCTTTCAAGTAATCCCTTTCTCTGGAATATATATGCGCATCGTGATTTTGTCAAGGCTCGCGCGCCCGCGCGTAGGGCTGGCGCCGTAAAAGAGCAAAACCTAGTACGAAAACAACAACGAAGTACCTGTAAGGGGATGTGCCTTGTGATTAGTGTACAATAAACGTTTCAACACGGAATAATTTGATGTAAGGCACGCAACAGGTTACAACGAGTAAGTAAATATAACATACCTATCTTGTTAATTACCAATAGAAAACGTATTTGTGCCAAATCTTTAAAATTCTTACGTTAAGTAGCTAAAATAGTTACCGGGAATAAAAATATACACTTCATTGAAGACTGTTTGCTTCCTTCACTAGAGTAACAACTTTCTTATATCTAGTAATTATTCCAAGATATAAAATTTCTTGGTTGAAGTCAATAATCTCTCGCGTATATACGAACCTACTTCATCCAAGTAATTCTCTCTTCGTTCGAGAGATCACTTTTCTGTGTGTGCAATAATACTCAATATATTATAATGGAAAAACCTACCTACCATACCCTTATCAAAGAAGCTCAAAACATAAACCTTTTATACCTTCTGTCTACTGACTAGTAGACACTGACTTAAGTAAGTTATGGTTGCTGTTCATAGGTGCCGCCCACATCGGCATGGTCCGCCATTGCCATTGCGAAAGTAAAGTACACATGAAAGGGTCATATACATGCCAAGGAGCCGTGTGTGTATCTTGATAGGAACGACTCGTGCATGCATTCGGTAGTTCCGAACACGGCCGTTAGAGCGTGTGCACGCTGTTTACGTGTTCGTAGATTGAAAATCGCGCCCCTAATCTCTGATTTACCGTCGGCCACTTTGAATAATAATAACGTGTTCCGTTCCGTTTACAGATTATCAAACCATTCGGTCTTATTTATCGCCCCGCGAGAAATTGTTATGAATTAATTCTATAATGGAAGTCGTGATGGGAAACACCGGTATATACGTATTTATTTTATTCAGGAATGTTCATTTGAGGAATGTTATTTTTTATTAAGATATAACTCTTAAGATATAAGAAACTAGTTTGAAGCAAAGTGGATAATGAAATAAGTAATTGGTTATATGCAAAAATTTCGTGTATTACCAGTTTTGTTTTAGATAAATATTATTTTTTATATGAAATATGTACCTATATATTTCTTCTGATTTTTTTTTTGCTACAATCTCAAGCGACATTCTTAATTTAAAAATAGAGTTGTGGTGCCACGATGTTAGTTTGAATCAAGTCGCAAACCGTTTTTAACTAAAATTGATGTTTTATGACATAGTATTATTTATTTGTTATTGTAATAACAAAAAAGAACTTATACCTACCACGAATACAAACAAACAGACAATAAAAATTTAAAGAGGATATGAAGGACATCATAAATAAACACATAAACAGTTTCGAGGACCTTTCTAGGGAGATGGAAGAGATGATTTCTAGCAACCAAAAGACCAAGATAAGAAAACGAACAAATGAATGCGTTGTACAGTGATAACGGAAACAATCATCAAAACACGAATAGAGCAGCACATAAATACAAATAAAATAATCAGCAATAGACAATACGCCTTCCAGAAGAAAGCCGGTACAACATCTGCAAGAATAGACCTATATCCACGCATCTCGATAGGACTAGGAAAGCTGCTACAATACTTATGACTAAATCGATTTAGTTAGTGTTTATTTGACAATTTTCGACTATTTTCACCAATTCATACCCACCTAGATTAATACACAAAAAAGTTGTTTTTGCGTTGCCTTGGTGATAAAAATTGACGATCGATACGTTTTTGTGTTCAGAATGTCATCTTGATTGAAAATATCACACAAAGAATATAGGGTGCCATTTAAAATTTCAATGACGTAATTTCCGGAAAAACCGGAAGTCATATTAACCTCAAGAGTATCCCAAAGAATGGCATTTTTGTCTATTAACACTTCCCCAAATTTCATTCGTCCAGCTTTATAAACAAAAACTATAAACGGGAGTACCTACCTATGCCGTGGGTCACCCGCCGGCCCTTTATGCTTTCCCGCACTACTATACTGTCAGACATCTTTGATCTGATTAATTTCTGTAGAGTAAGTATATCCTTTCTTTGTCACACCTAGAACAATTAGACTGTACTAATTATATTTCTAATCTCAGATTGCGGGGGCTATTCAGAAAAATTCAGTCAGTGGAGTCGGTGTCGATCTACAATTATCAGGAGTCGGAGTTAGTTAAAGGTATCTTGTAAATTGTAACAGCAGATACTTTTATTTGAAATACAGTAGACTCTCCTATAACGCGAACCGCGTTATAGGAACCCTACAACGCGAAATACTACAAACGTGCTAAAAATTTTGCGTTTACATCTTCATATAACGCGATTCTCGTACAGCGCGCCTGCGTCAAAATGTGCGATCCTCAAATTCCTAAGACGCGTTTTCATAAAACGCGTAATATTAAACCGCGTTGTAGGAGAGTCTACTGTACACATTTATTTGACCTAAAAAATATAGGTTATTGGCAAATGATTTGTTGTAGCAAATCTTCAACTTCGATAAGCGAGGAGAGACAAATTCTCAGTTCAAAAAAGCCTATCCCTAAGCGTTCTCTAATTATTCCATAGGGGTTTCAAATTAACCATGTATTTTTTTTCAATAGTTCAAAAGACTGTCGCAATTTTGATGAATGTGTTTACAATGTGCTGAAATTATCATCATCACGAAACACTAAAGCTCTTCTTTCCAACAGTGTATTTCGTACTTATCATATATGTGTAAAGTGTAAACCATAGTGTTTCGCAGAAGAATTTGAAAGTATCGATTATGTGAAATCAATCAATTCCTGATAATCCAGGCAAATATATTCTGCTGGTTTCGTTATACTCGTATATGATTGATCGTAGGTTTAGTGAAGTCCTGCCAATCGCTTGATGGATCACTATTGGCACATGGTGCAAATAGGTGCCTACACGACAGGAGAGCCCATTCGTCAAAATTTGATCAGTCTCTGTAATCAAACAAGAGAAAATCTTTCGCAAACATTTTCTAGAAATTGTCATAACACAATTTATTCAGCACAATGACAAATATGGGTATATATATATATATCCTGGGTAACGGACGCGACATTCGTACACGATCGGATTTTTTATTTTCTACTGTAGTTTAAAGCTAAGATATTATACTTTCAGATGCAATTTAATTTCTTTAAATATCTTCATTAGTTCAAAAGTTATGATTTTTGCAACGAAATAAGTCAAAAGGCCGCCTCATAGTGTTACGGTTACGGACGCGACAAATTGCAAACATAAATAAAATTTCAATTTCGATTTGTGGTGAGTAAATTTTTTTCCTTTCTGAAACAAATGAATAAGCTTCGTAACTGAATGTTGGCTTGAATTTCAAATTTGTATCGACTCATGACAACAATTAATATGGTTTTTGGTAACGGACGCGACATTAGGATATAGGTAAGATCAAATTTTAAAATAATCCGTTATTCGAACTCGCTTCGCCCTTTTTACATTCTGAGGAAAAATGTTGTTAGTACAAAAAGTTGAAATAACAACAACAATATGATATTACTTTTAACAAGCTAAATACACAAAGATAAAAGTTAATATTATTAGCCAAAAGGTTCAATAAAAAAATATAAAAATTACAGGCCTATAATTTATTACAAAATTAGCGAAAATTGAAACTGCTTTTACATTTACAATATATACACATTTAAGCTTAATTATTAAGTAATAAAAAACAATTCGGACCAGTCTGAATTTTTCGCTTGCGGTTGACCTTTTTTGGGATATACCTATATGTTAAAATTCCTTTTCCTGGATAGCTGCGCTCTGGTTTGAGACGTTAGAATCAGTGTATGTGTTGTGTTTCGTGTGGTGTCGATACAGCAATCGAACATCGACATATCGTTTAATTGAATGCTCAACGCGGACAGTGCGTGTAGGCGCGTCAGTAACACAGACGGACATGCATGCAAACATGCACATACATGTACGCAGGGCACATTAAGCGTATGCTAATTTGATATGCAATATTCATTGTGGGCAGGCTCATGCGTTCTCGGCAAAAATCATGCGGATCACAGCGCCGTATCACATCGCAAATTGAATGCCGACGCATAAATGTACCCCCCAGTTCAATTTGCATCCATAATGTGCGCGTATGCATTAACTAGTATGCCGGTAATTCCCCAACAACTGTCGCTTGTCTCTCCACTGACACTTGTTGACAATAATTGGACGGATTTTTTATTTGAGTCACGCTATGGCCCCTGGCCTACGCTTTAGGCCGTCTGCACATGGGGCAACCGAAAAGAAACTGTAGTAGCGTGGATACCAGGAGACTGGGCGACTGGGGTACTCAAGTTGCGCCTTGCCCGCACACGGTCTATAGTCACAGTTGCGATCCAAATCAGTTTACTCGTCTCTGCCCTTAAATCAGTACATTCTTGGATGTAATCATTGTCCAACGTAGTGGATAATAATGATTTCAGTGATGAGGATTTGTTACTATACTACTATTATCGTCGCAGAAGAAATTGAATAAAAAGAAGATTCTGGGTCCTCCCATATATCAAAAGAAATTCACACCGCCGATTATTCATTGCAGCAAAAGAACTCATTATTTCAGATAGTTATTTTTTAAGCTTCTATCATATGTCGAATCAGAGTTATTTAGAATTGGTGCAATTTTTTCCCCTGGCCTACATAAAGAAAGTACCATGACGGAATGCGTGAGTGCTGAGGAACGGATATTAAGTACATTGACTTCTTTTCCCACATCACTCCAACCTTTGTCCGTTACATATTTTGTTGTGTAGCCCTTTTCTTTATATTTGTACAGCACAATTATACTTTTCTGGCAAACACACAGATTTTAAGTTCAACTGCTGCTCCATGTTCAGTGCTGTCAACTGTCAATATAAGCGCGTCACGAAGAGACTGGGCAACGCGCGACCCAACATGTCACGTCTCTGAACTCGAATCACGTCGGTCTCCCAGTCGCCGGTACTCGGGTTGCGCCGTGTGCGTTGAGTCATTGAAATATACATGCCGGTAGCCTAGTCGCGCAGTCTCCTGGTATCAACGCTACTACAGTTTATTTTGAGTTGCCCCATGTGCAGACGGCCTTAATCTCATATTATTCTTGAAGATGCTTTCATATAGGTAAAGAGAGCTTTAAGAGTTTATGAATTATGATCAAACCCCTGGGATATGAAAATACATAAAAAAGAAAACATATTAGGGATATTTTAAAGTTTCATGAACATTAACAAATATTGATATGTTCTACTTTTAAATTTGTACATGATAATTCCTCAAAATAACTTACAAACATGATGAGTACTTCGCAATTCACGTTTAATTAAAAAATGCCACGGTACGATCTAGTAAAACTCATTAAAGTACTATTTACCTACTTTTTAGTAAAAAAGTATAAACTTTCTAATGGAAATTTAAATTTCCATTAGAAAGTTTATAAAACTTTGTGTTTCAAATGGGACACTGTAGGTTAGGGTGGTTTTCATCCGGTACAAACAGTTTTTTTGAAACGGTATCTTATTTAATCAGAACAAAAATAATCGGTAGTAGTGTAATTTTGAGTAATTTAATTTGACATAAGTTTAGAAATTAATGGTTACCGATGGTTCTGATTCAAGGTTCTGATTATGAAACCAACGTAGAAAAATTCTATTCTGACATCAATTTAAAAGATTCCGTAATCATTATATTTATAAGAAAATTTCACTCGTTCTTAGAATAATAAAAAAATAGAACAAAACATTACTGTTGTATTAAAAAGAAAAAAACGTTGATTTCCGATAGGATTACAATTAAGAATTAATGGGTGTATTATTGCTCCTTACACTTTTCCCTAATAATTAAATTAAATTGGTTTTTAAAAATAGGTTTGTTGTAATATTCACAAACCGGTTTTTATATTTAAAAAAAGCTGTCTTAGATACCTGTTTACAATTGCAATTATTACGTGAATATTTTGAGGTATATGATTAAAAACTGTCATTTTGTCTTTGAATAAGTAGGCTATGGTACATTTCACATTTTATATGAACCTATTAGCCGGTTTTTTAAATTCTTGAAAAGATACAGCCGTTTATACAGGGTTAGCCAAAATTACCGGGACACCTAAATAATTCTCCAACGGTAAGAAATTTCAAAAAAAAATTGAAACAAAAGTTTTTTGCTTTAAACAATCCATCGTTCAAATATATTTTTAATATACAGGCTGTTTATTTTATTATGGAAGTATGGAAAACTTTTCCTTTTTTTCATCAAACGTCCTGGAAATTTTTATTTTTTAATTCTAAGAATTTTTGTAAGTTTGATTAATGAATATAACTATAAAATGATGAAATTTATAGAAAAATTATTCCAATAAAAAATGTTTAGAATTAGTCTTAAAATTATAAAATGTAAAAATATACAGGGTAGCCCATTTGAAAAAGAGAAGTTCACCAGATTTCCATAATAAAATGAACATCCTGTATATCAAAAATATATTTTAATGATAGCTTGTTTAATGTTAATAACGTAATGTTTAACGTTTGTTTGAATGTTTTTATGAAATTTTTTACGGTTGGAGAGTTATGTTCTGGTAATTTTGACTAAATTTAATTAATTGCTTAAATGTAAAAAATGATGCAGTTTATAAAAAGATTATTTTAATAAAAAATGTCCTAAAATTACAAAATGGTGTTCCATTTGAAAAAAAAAGTTTACGAAATTTCTATAATAAAATGAACAAGGGTATATTAAAAATATATTTGAACGATGGATTGTTTAAAGTCAAGAAAGTTTTATTTAAATTTTTGTTTGAAATTTCTTGCCGTCAGAGAATTATTTAGGTGTTCCGGTAATTTTGGCTAACCCTGTATAGGAAAATAAAATACTGGCGAAACAATGCTAACTATTATTATATTATTATTATTAGATTACTGTAAATACGCATATACATTTTTTATGAATTTTTTAGAATCGAAATGTAATTCATAAAAAGCTTTATATCTATTTATATTGCTTTTTTCCACTCCATAACTATTTGAAGCCGTTTAAAATACGGTAAATAATATACGGAAAACAAAATGCAGGTGAACCAATATTCTTTATGATTTTTATGGAATCTAAATTTAATTCGTAAACAGATGTATATCGATTCATATTGATTTTTCAACTCCATTAGAAATTAGAGACGTTTAAAATGCGACCATGTTAATATTTCAAATGGATGAGACTTTCCAAGGAATTGAAAAACAAATAAGTCCAAATAAAATTAAAAATCATATGTCATATGATCTCCTGGTAAAATATTCACTGTTCAATGAGTAATGTCCGATGTCATTTGGACAGTATTTTGCCGTTTGTTTGACTTATTTTATAAGTATTCTTTCTGTTGACATGTAGGTAAATAAAATAGCACAACATTTATACTTCAGGTATTGTCCAAATGTGTTCTAGATTTGCACCACTATTATAGCAAACCAGTGATAGGCTAGATGAAAAGCTATAATTATTAGAAAAATGCTCGTGGGAAATAAAATGAAGATAGAAATGCTCTGAGAACGATAATACCAAGTGGAATAGCCAGTGGGAAATTTTTAGAGATAGGACATGACAAAAATGGTAGGTACTTCATGATTTATCTTGTGTTATTTTTTATTTATGTTTTTTATTGTATTTTCGACATTGTGTGGGCTGTCGTGAAAAAAGTTATCTGGTCCAAAGGGATCGCCCATAAAAAAAAGTATTAAAATCCCTATACCACTCTACTACAGAAATATATGGAATATGTTGTATCTATTTCATGTGTATAATACCTACACACAATACACACCGTCGTCGCTGAAACGTGTTATTTAGGACTGTTTAATAGACCGCCCGAAACATGTGCATACATCACGGAATGTTACTAATTGTGTATCTGCACAGAGGAAGACAGATGTAATCTATATAATCTACCGCAGACAATCTGCTGCGCCGAGTTTAGTGCATGGGGCCGTCCAAACGGACAAATAGAGATAGATTAACGGTGAATTGGAGCCGTGCCAGCGTCGCGACGCAAATAGACGCGTCGGTCCGACACAGTTGTCAATTAACACCGCGCAAAACACGTCATTTTGTCAGGCCCCGACCTCTAGAAATCGAGTTTAACTCAACGTTCAGCGAGATAAGTTTGAAGCTTTACAGACATTTTCGTACTGATTTACATGTTTAGATGTATGTACTTAAAGATTCTGATGTGTAAACGACATAATTTGATCATGCGTCAGTTCATAATACATAGCTACAACTTAACAAGAAAGTTAGCTAGAAGAAAAAACTAGAAAAACGAAAAAACTTATGGAAATAAGTCCTGAAATCGGTATTTTCTCGCAACATATTTAAATATCCGAGTGATGTGTCTGAACAACTAGCATTGGAAATATTTCTAACTCAATGTCACTCAATAAAGTTTCGAAAAGCTGGCTTCAAGATACACTCGTAGTATCTTTTAAAAGCCGGGGCTACATATTCGTATACTTGCCAAACATCAAATATTTGCCACATGTTAAATATTTGGCAAATATATTTGCCACGCAACGCGAAAACTTTTGCTATTATTGATTGGTCTAAACGATGCCATCAGTGATTTATTTTTCCTTTTAAGTTCGTTCACCGAATATTTTTCATCCATCCTTGATTACCGGCTGATTTTTATAAAACTCAAAAAAATCTATGACATACCAACAAATTTGTACAATATTCGTTTGTGATTTCGGACCGTCAGAGTTGCACTGCAACAGTAAATGCATCGGACATTGATGCATCGACACAGCACTTCCTAATACGTAAAAATCTTCTTTGAGGACTTGCTACCTGTGCGTTAGTTCGCTTATTTGCATATTAGCTTTTTCAAATCAAACTGATAATTTGATTACGAACAAGCAAGGTTTTATTTTATAATGTCGACATATTTTTAATTACATAAGTGCAGAATTCAAGGTGTACTAACAAGGGCATAAGTAAAAAACCATTGATGGTCGGAAGTTGAATTTTATATGAAAATGTATATTTTGATAATCGACGTGTCGACGAGCACATAAACAGTTTTATTTTCAATGAATTTATATCATATCTATATTGCCCCAGTGTCATCAGCACGCAGGAAATATTTTTGTTGTTGCACACTGTTGTTTTTCGAATGTCAGGTTTATAAATAATAATACGAATTTATTAATTTAACCTGACATTAAATTGTTTCACGCCATTAAATTATTCTTCGAATAGCAGATTTAGAAATAGTACGAGTTAATTCATTTAAAGTTTATTATTTTGCTGAAGGTTTGGGCTCGATGAATACTATTCTAATTTTTTTCTACACACACATGCATGGGCGTAACCAGCTCCAATCGGAAGTGGGGTTTCCAGGGAAGAATTTGACCTATTATATACATGGATGTGATATAATAGGTGATATACATGGATGTGACGCCCCCAACCCACCCCCACAGTGCCCTGAAAACTACCCAAATGAAAAAATGTACATTCTTCAGAAAATTGAACTTTCTAATCATTTCAGTCTCTTTTTTCTCATAGTAAGCATTACTATAAGTCTAGTGGCATGTTTTTAAACATTTGTGGGTTAATTTCAATCTGCCCCCCCCCCCTTTTATACGCCCATGCACACATGTGTGTATAGACGTGAGGCAAGTATGGAAATTGCATGTCCGGTGCACATAAATGCACACACTTCTGTTCTGATTTTAATTCAGTCATTGAATATGACAAGTTATGATTAAACGAGTCTAGATGGCAGAGCGGAGAACTTGAGCCACGGGCCCGGCGGCAGCGGAGCGTTTTGTTTTTGTTTTGTCGATGCCGCGGGGCGTCGGCGTCGGGTCGCCGTAATAACTTGTCAAATGCACCCCTCACTATTTGCATTGTCGACGGCGATATTCAATACGCCTCGCCCCTGTTTGTTTTATTTACCTTTTTTCGTTTCTGGCGCTCTCTCGCGCGTTTTTGCTCCCATCACGTTTTTTTTTTCCGCTGCCATCATGCGCTCCGCTCTGCATTATAAATCAATTATAAAGCGCGCGTGTTTGTGAATTTCCTCGAACAACAAAAAATCTAAAAACGAGAATGATGGACACAACAAATATAAATAAAAGCGGTCGGGCGTCGACAGATAGTGCGACAAAAAAACGCCTGTGGTTTGTCCCAAGCGGCTGCTGTCAAATAACACAGGGCTTCTCAAACTTTTTTCATCGGCGACCCACTTGTACCCCACACAATTTTCCACGACCCCACTCAAAATTATAAGTGCAATTTACTACTAATAGTCTTACTTATTATTTAGCTTTTACTAGTAATAAAAATTATATATTATTTTCCTTTTTCAATTTTGACAACAAAGGGATTTTGAATCCAATCTGATTTATTGTGGTCTCATTCCGGCACTAAGTATTTCTTCTAGATTTCTTTCTAGACAACCAAATGCTCAATTAACAAAAGTCTGCTTAACCAAATTAAAGCTCAACTCTGTATCGACAAGAAAATGCTCAGTATATGAGAATTATACTGATTATTTTTTGATGTTTCTTAAAACCAATGAAATGCTTCTTTATTTGTCACAAGGGTAAGTTTCAACC
The DNA here is from genome assembly GCA_963966075.1 of Aphodius sticticus. Lineage (NCBI taxonomy): Eukaryota > Metazoa > Arthropoda > Insecta > Coleoptera > Scarabaeidae > Aphodius > Aphodius sticticus. Next base: position 964,847 of record OZ014513.1, read on the forward strand.
AATTATGTCATTATTATAGTGGGAATAAATCTCTTGTGATTATTCTCGGGAATAATCACTGTAGCTTTTATTTGCCTAGCAACTGTCAGATACTTGTCAAAATAATTACTTAATTGTGTCAACGCGAAATGGGTGAAAGTCATCGGTTTAGTGACTTTTCTAATGCAGAAATTACAAAAAAGATTTTAGAAACTACTTCGAAAAATACTCTAATAAGTAATCAGTCTATATGGAGACAATTTAAGACCTTCACCAAAGAAAGAAATTATATTCTGGATCAATCTACTACAACAGCTACTCTGGCATTGATTTTAAACGATTGGGCTTCATCTAAATTTAAATGACTCTGGCCGTGAAAGCATTCGTACTCAGATACTTATTTAAATCCATTTAACGTTTTCTTTGTGCATCAATAATCTCGAATGGCTCGTTCGTACTTAGCAGAGATCGATACTTTCAGGTAAAACACACCTCATATAAAAATTCAAATTTTTATCGGCTGACGCAAGTAGGTGTTAGTAAATATAATATTCCTATTTGAATACAGTTGGATACTGCATTTTGAAATTTTACTCAAAATTATTATTGCTATGTATAGACTTGGTAGTACACGTACTTCAATTTCAATTGTAGGTATGAGAAAAAATAGCGATTTCGATAAAACAGGCAGCTTTATGTATATGTATAAGTCATTTATTATATATTATATATTTACATGTTCAAATATTTTACACCTTTATAAAAGTTTTTTGCCATATATGGTAATCCGGCACGCTTACGCCTATAAGAGAGTATTGCCCAAATTAACTAGCGAAGTTAATTAGCGAAGAATTACACTACACGTATAATATCTACATATACACTTACCGCAGGTACTCTCGCAAGTTATTAGTTTTCTTAGAACGCGGGCCACATAAAGGCAGCTGATTTTTTTTAATTTGCCCATATTTCTAGCGTCTGTTCTACGTCTGTTGTACAACAAGTAGAACTAAAGCCAACCATCCTACATAGATTGCGATTGCCCTGAATGCATTGCCAAGCGACAAGTGTTTGGTATTAATATTATTTTCTAAATCTAAATACCAATGTATTTGAAATTCTATGACGAAAAATAAATGACTGATTAAAAATTAAATTACTTGTATTTCCTTAGTAATAATAGTAATAACTCCTATTAATTATTTAGTAGTTGTAACATTGTAAGTAGGTATTGCGGTTGTTGATTATTCTTCGTTCCGTGTGTCGTACGGGGACTGCACTATAAACCCTCGCGGGAACATGCGCTCCTAATTTATAACTCGCTCTTTGCTGTCTGCGTAGAGTCCAACAGGACGGCAAAAAATTATTTCTCGTATTCTGTTGCTAGCCTATTTTGGTCGATATTCAACAATTCATGTTGATCACATACACTTCCGCAAAAACATGCTGTCCTAATTTATAAGCGAGTCGTTGCCATCTACGTAGCACCAGCACGGTAAAATTTATTTTTCGTATGGCTTTCGTTTGCCGGGCGCGGCGCCGCTACACCTCCCGTGTCAACATGCGATCAATATTTTTGTTAGGCCGAAATTGCTCAATATTTGTGATTCCCCTGGCTACGTATTCATGTTGCTGCTTCAGACTGTACCATTTGAATTTGATTGGTCGAAGAAAATGATGTGCTGTTTATCCAACAGATGGCTGCACCGTACGACTATAAAATATGTTATTCTCGTCTCATTCACATGTTCAAAAAACCAACGGTTAAATCATTACAACATTCATATTTTGTTGTCTTTTTTTTACACAAGTTCATGAAGGCTCAACACAAAATGTTATAATATTGCTTTTTTGATGTTTGGTTCGGATTTGGAAAAAAAATAACAGAAATTACCAATTATTGGCTTCTTTAGCAAGGGTAAAAAACAAAACAACAACGCAAATGAAAAAAAGTGGCATTCGTACCCGGTGTGATACACCTTTATCTATAATTTAATGTATTACACGTGATTATTAACACACAATTAAGCTCAGGATGTTTGGTTTTATGTAGTGTTGTTTTGTAGTACGCTACTACCTCTAGTGATTCCTCTTAACAAGGTGGTTAACGTAGTTGCTACGTAGCAACTTGCTACGTAACAACAGCGTTACAGAATTGGCCTGATGATCGATTTTGACCCCGGTGGCTCAAAATCAAGAATAAGTTTAATTTAATAAATTTTTTTAAAATGATCAAGTAACTTTTGGGTCTAGATATCAGCACAATTCACGTATTTCCAAGCACTTAATTAGTCAAAATATAATAATCGAAGCTGTGACTATCCTGGCCGACAGTGAACCGAATCGAACAAGTGAAACCAGCTTCTGGTATGTTTTTTCCGTTTTTTTCTGCCCGGCCCGAAAAAATGCCCAAAAATGCATTATTCGCTTGGAGTCTAAAATGTAGATATAAGATTATTTATTGGTTTAATTTAACCTGAATAATTAAAGTGATTTTCTTAAAAGTCATAATTTGAACGTATTTGGATTACGTTCCCACCTCCCGACCCCCTCACGCTTTGTGGCAATAAAATTTTTGTCACTTTAGTCATAGTAGACCAACGTTTAACAAAGAAAAAATGTCCGGAAAGCTAATGTTCGGAAGCAGTAGAGCGTTAAAGAGAGTTTAAAGATGTTACCAACTTTTGAAACAGCGTACGGACGAAACATGCCCGTGGGAGGTATCATAGGATATCTTGTGAAACCAAATAAGTTTTGTGTGAAAACTTTTCTTTTATTTGACGTCCTTGAAAATGATGGTAATCGAAATAATATGGTGTATCTGCGTAGGTGGTACGGTTTTAAAATCCGAAATTATCGTTATATATCTCGCATTCCATAGTTGACGGGTTCCCGAAAGAACACACTGTTTCCGTCGAGCGTGATGGTTTTATGTATTGTTGACATTTTGGCAATTCTCAAAGGCGTTTAATCATAAGCCCTGCTCGGTTCGCTTTATGGCAGCAGTAAATGTCGTCCTACGCTCGCAATAACTCTCGTCGCGCTCGGTTGCTTGATCTGGAAGGCCTGCGCGGCCATATTGGATTCGAATAGCCGCGGCACAAAGGGCACGTCTAATGTGTGTGTTTTCCGACCAGTCGGTTTTCTATGGCGAGCTAAATCTCCTGTCACCGCAATGAATTGAAGGGCATTAGTCTCCCGACGAGCGGTCCTTTCATCGAGGCCTCTCCTTGTTACATGGAGTAGAGACTGTCGCTTCTGGTACACTCTTCAATGCACTCGATTAGCTATTATTAACCGACGGGGTAACCGGTATAAGGCTGTGCCACGGGGATAATGGCACCCTTCGCGATTTATTGTTCTCTAAGTAGCTGTCTGGCAGGGCGTCGCAGGTAATGCCTGGCCCTCTCGGCGCTGTCACTTTGATATTTTCGCATCTGTCCCTAAGCTCATTACACGGGTTGTTTGATGTGATTACCGCGGTGCGAGAGGACCATAATGGAGGAGATTTCTTGTCGCCTTGTCGCCCGCTTCAGACCATTCTTCCGTTGAACGTTTTTACTGCTCTTGTCGCCTCGTCGACGACGTCGGCGTAACTCCGCAAAGTGAGCTTAATTTTAATTCCCTGCTTTTTGCGGACATAACAACGAGCGGCCATGCGGTTTATGCAACGCGAATCTTACCAGCTGTTACTTTATGCTGCACTGATCAATATGACAATCAATATTAAGGGGTTATATACCTCCAGCATTATTTTGTCTGTACTTTTGTAAATATTTAAGAAAAATATATCAAGATAAATCAGAAAATTATTTTACACGAACCATTTTGAAATTGTAAGATCCATTGATCTTACAATTTCAAAACGGACAAAAAACTATTGGGACTATTGAGACGAAGATACACCTTGTGGATTGCAAAGAAAGTTTTTTCACGTTACATCGTATGAACTAGCTTGGAGGGGAGGAGAAGCTACGAAATGTTTAGTTCATTATTTTAAAAAAGAAACCGACATAAAAGATTAAATACTGACCGCATTGAATACAATCCCATCTTTACAAAAACTGCACAGGGTGGAGCACAAAGGTGCGCTAATAGTAAATGGTTGACTCCAAACATAAATAACCCAGATATTTGCCCTGTTCGTCTTTTTGAAAAACTAATGAGTAAACGTGAAGAAAATATTAAAACCGAACGCTTGTTTCTTACTCCAAATCCGGCTTGGCAAACTCATGGTTTTTGGTATAAAAACGTTCCTGTGGGAATAAATTCCATTTCAAAATGGATGAAAGAATCCGCAGAAAAAGTAGGTCTAGACACAGTTACTAAAAAAATAACTAACCATTCTGCCAGATCAAGTGCAGTAAGTAACCTTTCAAAAGCTGGTGTAGGAGAACAAGAACTAATCAAGGTCACTGGTCATAATTCTGCAAGTTCGATTAAACCATACTTACAATTGAACCAAGAACATCATTCAAATATAATAAATAATCTTAGAGAAAATACGCAGGAGGAAACACTTAATATAACAAGCAATTCCAAATCCTCAATAAATAATGAGTCTCGAAATATTTTTAATAATTGCGTTTTTCATTGTACTAATTTAAATTGTTAATTCTTTTAATATATTCACAATGTGTCAACGATATTTTCATATATTGTAAGTAATAATTAATTAAATAAAATTTTTCAATAATTTTATGATAGTTTTATTGATCTTTTTTATTGTAAAAATTTGTGAATCAAAAAATAATCTAGTCAAATATAACTCGAGAGTTCCATAAATTAGAAAATAATTTGACAGATTTTGTTCAAACTTGTTGCCATTTGGCAATAGTCACGAGAGCCCGCAGGGCTCGAGTGGCAACAAGTTTTCAAACAATCTGTCAAATTATTTTCAATTTATTCTCACTCTCTTGTTATATTATTACTGATTATAAAACCATGTTTTGCTAGTAGTCTCCTCCAATATCTTCCCTTACGCATATAAATATTTTTGTTAAGAAACTGCAGTATTTCTTTTTCTTGTGTTAAAGAGCCAATAAATAATATGTAATTGATATTTTGTATTATTTTTACCTCCAATATCTTCCCTTACGCATATAAATATTTTTGTTAAGAAACTGCAGTATTTATTTTTCTTGTGTTAAAGAGCCAATAAATAATATGTAATTGATATTTTGTATTATTTTTAACAATTCATCCCATAATAAATATAGCTAAAAAGAGATAGGCACAATTATCTGAAACAAAATTTGTCCATGTTTTTTAAGTATTAACAAAAAAATCAACTCAAATATTATTTTTCTGATTATGTCAGTTTGAGAATTATCTTAAGGGTTGGTGTCCAACGAAAAAACCGTGTTTAAAAAAAAAATGTTGGTAATATACTACATTATACTACCAACTGTACAATCGACGGTGACCCTGCAACAATTTTCACTTTTTTTAACCGGTTATTGGAATTGTTTATCTCCAAATCTTTCGCGTTCGCATAATACAAGAAAAACGAACAAATATCACAACAGATTTAGCCGATCTAAAACGTAAAGACAGAACCAATTAGTAATGACAATTTGTACCATGAGGTGGCAACAAGTGTCAACAAACACGATTACGGTACATTATTTAAGTGATTAATGTACAAGACGCGTTAATTATAATTTATTTTAGTTTGGTTGTATATATATACCATTCGGTTGCATGGACATTATCAATTTTGACAATTCAGATATTAATTTAATTAAGAAAGATATCACTTTTCTTGTATTACAAAATTCATATATCAAAAGTTCCCACAGATATGACTGCATGTAACTAGTGTGATTATTTATGAAAGTATCAGTTTTTTTGTACAAATTGATTAGTGTTATAATTATAGCTCGCAACAATCAAGTTAGATTATTTTTCACAATATATCCAGATCAATACCAACATTTTAAACAAAATGCTACCAATAATTTTTTGCTCGTTTTCCCAATAATTCTTAAACTATGTATAAGATTAAAGCCTACTAATTTTAGGTGAAACTAATTTCTTTCGAAGTCAAAACAAATCAAATTAGGCTTTGCATTGCATTGGATATTACTAAAAATACCATTAAAATAAATAAAAATACCAATACCAGTGCTAAAAATATCAAAAATATAAGACTTTATAAATAAAAGCAGTATGCTGTATAAAGTGACGGTGTGAAGCAGTACCAACACTACAATCTTCCATTATGAAATAACATTCATCGTAGTGCAAAGAAAAAAACACAAAACAAATACTATATGAGAAACGGTTTGGTATATTCCGTAAATCTTTGCCAACGCAAGCTGTGTAAACGTGGTAAATTTTCGAGCAATTAATAACAATTCCTGGACCACATAGGAGCGAATCTAATGTGATTACAGCATCCCTACGAGTATTGTACTTACAAGCGGACGTTACCACGCCTCTGCCGTTTTCCAGGTCAGACTGCATTAAAGCCAGTTACGGCAGTTTGCGCCGCATAACATGCTAATTTAGCCCAGGTAATCCCAAGCGCGGAGAGCTTAATCCAACCAGAAATATATCGCCCGAAAGCAAGCATATGCAAGCAAGATTTTCCTCTAGAGTTTAGTATATTGTCAATTCAAGATTTTCGAAACTAAGTTAGACCTAAATGGTAGATAACAGTGAACAGATTTATTCAAGGAATCAATACTGATCCAAGAAAAGTTAGTATAATAAAGCAAGGAATACTAACAGACTACACATAATCATATATAAAAATAAAATATGACATTATTGATTAGGTATATCTTATACGTCGATCATGGCGTGTTTAGCCATCGCTATTAAAAATCGCGGCGTAAACCATTTTAATGAAATGCCAATATTGACGTAGACCTAGAAATATGTGTGTGTGTGTGTAAACAAGGCCTAAGTCGAGGATTTGACATATCGAGAATAATGAATGGACATACGATGGTAGATAAGGCAGGTAAACAGTTGATAAGCGGGCTGCGCGTTTACGCATAAGTAAATTATAGTTCCTGGTTGCAGACTTACACGGTAACACTGGTCCCGTCGAAAAACGTGATCGATGAATCCCGTATAGCACTACTGTCAATCAATCAAACTACTTTCTACGACTTACACATGTTAACGGATTACAATCATCACTCTTACGGTGGATTGTGCCCCATTGTGATACTGTCAACCTGTCATCCGCTTAAAGCCTATTACATGCATCGGAAAAATGACTACAGCCAGTCCATCAAATCCCCAGATTTCGAATTGATCGCGTACCATCAGTTCGATACGAAAACTTGATTTTAATTACCCGAAACTGTACGATAGCATCTTGTAGATCTTATCCGGTTTGAGTGATCTATCGGCTGGAGAGTCCATCTTTACCGATATGTCATCTGGTCTTTACTCGGATCTCTGTGGATCGACTGAAAAATGTAATATATCACGGAAAATGTGACAAATTATTGATCAAGTGGATACTTTTTTTTATCTCAATAGTATGCCTCGTTTGTTTGTCGCGGTATGTTTGGTTTGATGTTATCGGGTTTTTGATTGATGAACCAGTGATTTGGTTGGGCGTTGTACTACTTAGATAGGCTTATATTACAGATTGAAAACAAACTTATAATATAAAATATCGAACATATAGTAAGGACCTGGTTTGGTATGGATTCTTTCTCAAGCAGCACGTTTTCAAACAAAAAAAAATCTGATGTGGCCAGGCACATGACTTTATCATACTATATATAAAATTAATAGTTTAGCTGCATGAGACTCTATTTGATCGAGAGCGGCCATGTCTGCATTAAAATAAAACTACTAGAACTAGACAGATATGTCGATTAAAGCTGCGTTCGGATATTGTACTCCGTTGACACCGGGTACACCGTCCAAATCACACTTACGTGTTATTGGTTGTAAAAAGTGTAATGCAATATGCGAACGCAGCTTATAATGACAGAAGTTATTGTCAAAACATTAGCGTCTGACACCAAGACTACCTACTGTCATTAGAATCAAAAAATCTGACAAATCCTGGCTACTACTTTTCATGCAGTACGACAGATCTCGTAGAAATAGAATTTGCTCATGCAGCTAAACTATTGATTGTACCAAAAAATATCATAGTGATACATTGTTCAGAATTTCCGCATCTTTAATTTATTATTTAACTATTTCGACGAAATTCCAGAAATGGCGGCTTATTTGCAAAATCTTTCAAAAATGCTAAGACTAAACCTCCAGTTCCTTTGGACCATCTTCAACAGAAAGCTTTTCAGCTCTAAGTTTGGTTATGAAACTTCTAAATATGAAGTGTCGTCCCGATACCTTTAGTAGTTTCTCCGGAATCGTCGCCACAAAAAACGGGTACACACACACACACACACATACACACACACACACACACAGACATTTTTTTGTACCTTGGTCAAAAATGTTCAGGGGACCCAAAAAGACATATTTCCGCTAAAAACTCAAATTTTTTTTTCGGAATGATTACAATACTTTATAATACTGCGTATGATAAAGTAAAAAGGTTTCCTGAGTTCATAGCAACCTGTGTAAGAGGTATAAACTATTTCGGTCACCTAAATGTTACACCTGAATAAAAATAAATAATATAAATAAAAATAAAAGCAATAAATTAGGTTAACATGCTTTGGAATCAACCACAAAATTGATCTTATACACAGACCGACACAATTAAAGTAACACTTAAACAATTGAACTAAACTTTGATTGAGTGCATATTTATGTGATCTTTCGTAATCTGTTCAGAAAATAGTTGAATTCCAAACGATCCCCAAGCTATTTTCAAAAAAATTTATATGTGATCCAATCAAAAAAGCATTTTAACAATATAAAGGTATTTTTTTGTCTCCAATTTGATTATGTCAGTTTAAAATTTTTTTCGCCAATGAATTCCTCAAAAACAAACGAAACTTTTGTTTTTCTTATGGTCCGATGAAACATATTTTCTAACTGCGGTATTTTTAACTGAAAGAAGACGGACTACTGGGTACTGGGCCAGCGAAAATCAGCACCGTTTTATACCGCGCCATTATCAAGTGCGGTTTTGTTGTAATGCATGTATGGTGCGGTATAGTGGCAATTAATCGAACCAATTTTTAATAACAAAAATTTAACTTCAGAGAGGTATCGGCAATATTGCTGTCTGAGGACGTGGAAAAAATGGACGATCAACCGTTGGCCTTACGCTAAGGTTTAAGGTTCCAACAAGACGGAGCACCTGCACATAATGCCCGAATTGTGAGAAACTATCTAGATATAAGACATAAACGGAGAGGAATTGCTACCTATTCAGAAGTATCATAATCACCAATATTGCCGGATCTTATCCCTTGTGATTTTTGTCTATGGAGTGACTTAAAAGACAAGGTGAATGGTGTTTATAATTTTGGAAACGTTGGGGAGTTACGTGACACCGTCATCGCCGCTTTCAATTCGATTGACAGAAGAACCCTCGGTAAGGTCACTGTATGACGGAATGCTGTGAAAAATGCATCCACGAAAATGGCGAGATTTTTTTAAAACGTTATTTAGTTTGTTAAAAGAAGTAAGGGAAAGTCCGGGTAAGAAAAGTCCGGTTGAGAAAAGTCCGGGTATGAAAAGTCCGGGTATGAAAAGTCCGGGTAAGAAAAGTCCGGGTAAGAAAAGTCGGATAAGAAGAGTTCGGGTAAAAAAAGTCCGGGTAAGAAAAGTCCGGGACAACTCACCCCTAGACACCCCGAAACCTATTTATATAACGTAAGAAATAGCGCCGGTATAAACAGAACGTATTTATTCAACAGTATAAATATATCTATCTATCTATCTATCTATCTATACTATTGTTATTTCTTCTGTGCAGCACATCAAGACCTATTGGCGCAGTCGTTCCATTTGGGCATTCCTCACTACGTTCGTCGTGCCCAAAATAACTCGTGCGCTAATTTGACGTCTTATAAAACTTGTATAATAATATACTATTATGACATTGTGTCATTTATAAAATTGTGTTGTTTCTTATAATCTGGCAAAAATAAATATTTGTTTTGGATCTTAATCATAGATATTTTGTTATTTTCAATTTATAATGTTTGCTATTACATTTGAAGGTTTTTGTTTGACATTCCATACCACAAGATTCGTGGTATCTTGACCGGCTTAAAGAAAAGTAATTCAAAGGATGTGTATGGCGTGACGGTGAATTTTATAAAAAGAAGTGTTAGCCTACTTGTATCACCGCTTACTAAATTGATAAACTCTTCGTTTACCACGGGCGAATTTCCGGAATTACTGAAACATGCCAGGGTTATTCCAATTTCTAAGGGCGGTGATGCAACTATGATAAGTAATTATCGCCCAATTAGCATCCTGCCAGTTTTTTCAAAGGTGTACGAGAGGGCGTTATTTAGCCGAATAACCAAATATGTAGAGGATAATAAAGTAGTTTTTCCCCATCAATTCGGCTTTCGCAAGGGCATGTCGACATCAGATGCGGTGGTGAAGTGCGTTGTGGATTGTTTGGGCTTATTTGAGAGCGGTGAATACTGCGTTACTTTTCTCTTGGATTTGTCACGCGCGTTCGATTGTGTTTCGCACGCTATTTTGCTGCAAAAGCTGGCTGCCTTGTATAATTTTGATACACTGGCGTTGAAACTGATTGAGTCGTACCTTTCAGGAAGACGACAACGCGTACAGTATGGGGGAGTCACGTCTGGTGACCTTCCTGTAGATAGGGGTGTACCGCAAGGCTCAATCTTGGGTCCCCTCCTTTTCATTTTATTTATCAATGACTTGCCCTTCTATCTAGGAGACCATGCGAAATGTATTTTATACGCTGACGACGCGACAGTTATTGTGCATGGCAGCAACTGCCAGGAGGCGCAGCTTAGGTCACAGGTTGTCCTTAACTCAATACGACTGTGGACTGTGACAAACAAATTACTCCTTAATGACAGCAAAACGGTCGAGATGTTGTTCACGTTGCGTAGTTTTGAGTTCGAGAACCCAAGCTTTGCAAAGATGCTAGGCGTATATATCACTCCCCCAAACCTTAAGTTTGACGCGCATGCACGAAAAGTCGGGTCAAAAATAAGCAGAAACATTTTTGTTCTCAGAAGGCTGGTTACGTCCGTCTCTGGTGAGGTCGTTAGAACAGCTTATTTCGCCCTGACTCATTCTCACATAAACTATTGCATTTTAGCATGGGGAGGCAGTCCGGCAAGCACTTATATGTTTGGATTGCAGCGCAGAGCTATTCGTGTTTTGGGGGGTCTGGGGTACAGAGATGACTGCAGACACTTGTTTTCGCAGCTCGGCATATTAACAGTGCCGTCATTGTACATCTTGAGCGCCATTTTGTATGCTCGTGGAAATAAGGATCATTTCCGGGTCCATGGTGATCATCATCGTTATGAAACCCGGGGGAGACAGGACATACGACACGATTTTTGTAGATTGTCAAGAACGCAACATGGGCCAGTATATATGTCCATACAATTTTTTAATAAGCTGCCGGTTGATATTAGAACCTTGCCTGCTAGTGGCCTTAAAAAGCGCATGAAGACTTTCCTACTCGAAAGAGCTTTTTTTGATGTGAGGGAATTTTTAAATTGCAATTGTCACTCAATCTAATTAAATTTCTATATATAGTCTTAGTTTGCTTAAGGTATTTTTTGACGAGTGTAAAAGTGTATGTCTTGTTAGCACAATAAAGAATTTATTATATTATTATTATATATTATTATATTAATTATCAAAATGAGTTCTGTAATAGTTTATTTCTATTAATTTTCTACAACGTCTAACATTGAAACGGGCTGTTAAAGATGCAGAAAAAAATTACTCCGCCAATAGGGTATTACGGTCATGTGGAAATTTAAGCAAAAGCGTGTATTAAGCGATTTTACAGTATATAACCCGAAATTCTGTTAAGTTAAAATTAAATTACATTCAGAATTTTTTTTGAAAATTACAATTAAAATTTGAATTTTCCGATCACTGTCGTGATTGGCCAAGTGTAGAATTGGCACCGTAAGCAAGAAATTGATCAAAACCTAGGGAATTTTCTTGTAACAGTGTTTGCACCGCTGTTTGTTTGTATGTGTGTTGACAAACTTCGACGGTACTAGTTACAGCGTATCGTAAAGTTATTACTTATTAAGTAAGTTGTTATAAGTTGTTAAGTTGCCAGTGCAAGCACGTGTTCTGTGGAAGATGATTTTACCAAAGCGAATTCGCAAAATTTGCCCACGATCATACACTGTCATACATATTATTCAACCAGCTTGCAATTGTTCATAGTAAATTAACGACAAAGTAATGAAACATCCGCCAATCACATGGTTCACAAAGAAATTTAAATGTAGAGGGAAAGACTAGTAGTAATAAATAACTGCTTAAATAGAAGTTTGTTAATAATACATATTGACAATACATTTCTTCTAATATATTCCTGTGTGTTTATGAAACTACAAGGTAGATACACCATTTCGTCTAAATGTTGTATTGAATTCTGGTGTTTCGACTGATTTGCTGTTGCAACCCGGCACACAACAAACTCTATATTGTTGTTTGCTCATGTTGATTATGTATGGTGTTTGCTGGTGTTGATATATTAAAAAATCACTGACCACCTAACCTCAATACACGAACGGTAAACAGAGTGAACTACGCGACTTTTGGCACCACAGCAACATAAAATAACTATGCGCGACGTTGTCAAGTTTCGCATTATAATCCCTCCTTGTGACGTCACAAGTAGATTTTTATTTGAATTTCAAAACGCGTTTTCTCCTAAATTAAAGCGTTGTTTGGCATTTTACGTGTGAAAGGGTGATGCTAAGCTAACCTACTTTGTAATAGAACAGAATTTGAAAAGTGCCGTAATACCCTATTATAGACACGAAATCCAAGTTCGACATACGTCCCGAAACAGGTGGTTTTCGATTCAATTATCGTTTCAAAGCAGCGAGAACACAACCCGATTTCTCAACTGACAGCCAACTTGTAACATTCGAGCGTTCAGACAGGAGCAAATTAATATCTACCGATGTAGCAACCAATCATAATAAATGTAGCCTCTGTCAGTCAACGAAACGCACCTTTTTCTCGAAATTAACATCTAATTCAGGCGCGTTTCGTTTCTGCTTCGCGGTCTGGCCCGCGGGCAACGAAAACTAATGTTACTTTAATGTAAACATAAAGACCGGATTGGGGCGTAGAATTAATAATGCTGTCAGAAGTATGAAACAGTAATTCAATAGTAATTACGATCTAGCGTGTCCTGACATCATTAGACGGGTAGCAGGAGCGCTTCGGGCTCCCTCTGGCGGCCATCCACTTCTTCATAATAAACCATGTGCGCTGCCCGGAGGATTTTTTTGTTGTGCAGCCAACGTTCGCGTTTGCTGTATGTGTATAAAGCAATAAATTCACCTGTACCAGCGGTAGTTGATAAATGTACACGATAATATTTTCAACCAATGACACTTGGCACTGCGGGACGCCGGTATGTATACCCGGTGTCTAATAAAAAACAAAAGAGCCGAGTTTGTTACTTTTTTTATTACCTTCATTGTTGCCTTTATTGACTTGACAAGAAATTTCGACATAATCAATACAAATGGGATAAAGTAGCGTTGCATAAGTGCAAAATGTTTTTCGTCACAATGTGCATTAGTATGTATCGAAAAGTATGTGTGATGAAAAGTAGTCCCAGTAAAAACATCACAGTAACAATAAGGTGTAACGTATAAACGTATAGAAAAATATACAGGGTGAGTCACTAGAGTCGCGGTGGTAGATATAGCAATTATCTTTAGAGATGGAAAAAAATATTTAATACAAAAGTTGTTTGGCATATCATTTTTTACAACGTAAAATTATTTTCATTTATACTGGGTGTTGCATTTAGGCGTAGCAGAAAATAAATTAACTTTTTTAAATGGAATGCCCTGTATATTATAACATATTATGATTGCGAAGAAAATTGTCTTACTAATTGTATCAGGTGATATTGACGTAAAGCTAATAGTTTCTGCAATATTCAATTTTTTATTAAAAAAATGGCCGTTGCAGGCCTTTTCCGAAAACTACGTAATAGCGTCATTTTTGCAGATATTTTCTTACAACTTTGTCAGAAAATAACCAATACTAATAGGGAGGTGATAGTGCCCAAAGAAATTTGATGCGCTATACAGGGTGTTCCTAGCACCTAATCAATTTTGATATTTTTCAAATGGCTTTTTCTTGAGTTTTTTAAACGGAACGCCCTGTATATTATTTGCTGGTTGCATTTCCCATTAAGTTGCCTTTAATTTATATTAAGTGTGGCATATACATATTTGTACCCGTTTTCGTGATATTTGGAATTTAAAGAAAATGTGTAATAAAGTATACCAATACAGTGCTTTAATATTACACCCTGCATAACATGGTTCTTTTTTAATGATTTTTTTTTGTAAAGAGAACATAGAAAGGAAAAAAATACTTTTGTTGAATTAAAAAACTGACAGAATTGCTCAAAATAAATTGAAAAGTACATGGAATTACCATTTAGTTACTCAATATGAAAAATTAATATAATTTGAGACAACTAAAAATTAAATAAAAACAAATAATTAAGAGAAACCACAACTAATAACATTTATTAAACTATTTTTTAAACTTGATAAGCATTAACATAAAACTAGTAAAAAACTATAACAATTAAAGATAAAACAACAAGTAGTTATTGATTTGGTAGGTGTTCAAAATGCCCTCCATTTTGTCTTCTACAAGCATTAATCCGATGGGTAAAAGATCTCGAAGTATTTCTTAACATCTCTCTCTTATTTTCTCTGATGTCAGCAAAAACATTTCTTATTCTAATCTTCATATCGTCTTGTGTGGTAGGTGGTGTCTGGTATACTAATTCCTTAACATGACCTCACAAAAAAAAATCCAACTTATTTAGATCAGGAGATCTTGGCGGCCATAACGTAGGGCCTCCTCTTCCAATCCATTTGTTGGGGTATTGGTTGTTCAAAAATTGTCTTACGTTCAGACTAAAGTGGGGTGGGGCTCCGTCGTGATGGAAAATTAAGTTTTGGCGAATATTAAGCGGCAAATCATCTAAATATTCATGTAGATGGTTGTTAAGAAAATGTAAGTACCTTTGACCATTTACGGAACCCTCAAAAAAGTAAGGCCCTAGCAAATTGGTACCTACTATTCCACCCCATACATTGAGTGACCATCTATGTTGATGGTCCAAAGGCCTGATAACGCGAGGATTTTCTGTTGCATAAAAATGGAAGTTATGTTGGTTAACATACGCATTTTTACGAAACGTAGCTTCATCAGTAAAAAGAACAAAGTCAAAAAAATTTGCTTGTTGAATTTTAGCAGCTGCCCAATTACAAAAATTTAATCTCTTTTCTAAATCGTTTTCGCTCAATTCCTGTACATGTTGCACATGATATGGATGATACTTGTGTCGCCGTATTATTCTGGACACAGATGATTGGGTTATTCCTTGATTTCTTATTTGTCTAGTGCTTGAGTATGGATTTTCTACCACACTAGCAACTACCAGAAATTCATTCTCTTCATGTGTCGCCGCTTTTGTTCTTTTTCTTTTTTTGTAAGTAATAGTACCTGTTGATTCAAAACGTTCCCGAACTCTATTAATTGTTCTTGCATCGGGATGCCGTCTTTCGGGATATCGCTGAGCGTAAATTCTTGAGGCCAGTAGAGCGTTTTTGCCGGCTTCTCCATAGATGTAAATAATATTTATCAGTTCCTCTTTAGTATAATTAAAATTCATCGTTAACAGAGATTACAAATGTTGGTTAGCTATATTAAGTTTGTTGACAGCAATAACTACACGTCTGTTATTTGTTTTTGTTTCCATGACAACGAGGTTAAGTAAATCTAAGCTAACTTAAAATATTAGCGTAACTCTGCTATTTAAATGTATCTTTATAAAAAATAGCATTTTTAACTTTACCAACATTTATAATTTATTTATATTATAACAAAATACATGAAAAAAACTAACTCAATTATACAGGGTGTAATATTAAAGCACTGTATTGGTATACTTTATTACACATTTTCTTTAAATTCCAAATATCTCGAAAACGGGTACAAATATGTATATGCCACACTTAATATAAATTAAAGGCAACTTAATGGGAAATGCAACCAGCAAATAATATACAGGCCGTTCCATTTAAAAAACTCAAGAAAAACCCATTTGAAAAATATCAAAATTGATTAGGTGCTAGGAACACCCTGTATAGCGCATCAAATTTCTTTGGGCACTATCACCTCCCTATTAGTATTGGTTATTTTCTGACAAAGTTGTAAGAAAATATCTGCAAAAATGACGTTATTACGTAGTTTTCGGAAAAGGCCTGCAACGGCCATTTTTTTAATAAAAAATTGAATATTGCAGAAACTATTAGCTTTACGTCAATATCACCTGATACAATTAGTAAGACAATTTTCTTCGCAATCATAATATGTTATAATATACAGGGCATTCCATTTAAAAAAGTTAATTTATTTTCTGCTACGCCTAAATGCAACACCCAGTATAAATGAAAATAATTTTACGTTGTAAAAAATGATATGCCAAACAACTTTTGTATTAAATATTTTTTTCCATCTCTAAAGATAATTGCTATATCTACCACCGCGACTCTAGTGACTCACCCTGTATTATGCCACATTTAAATCGCCCGCAGTTTATTTAAATTCATAGAGATTTTAGAAAATTGACAATTTTCTCGTAATTTAAAAATGTGTTTAAATGTTGATAAAAGTTTATTTGTTTTTCTCATTATTAGATAATAGTAATAATTTGTCAAACTGCTCTATGTTGAAACAAATTATTTTTCATTGTTATAGAAAAAAGATGGTATTATTTGCTTCAAAATAAAACAAACGCTTACCTATTGTTGAATCCATAATAGTATCGAAATTCATTTTCATCACAAATTTTGGAAGATGTACTAGGTCTAGCAGCCTCGAATGTCAATCAATTAAATTAATGTAATGCTCAGCATCAAGATTTACTTGGGGTGGTTTAAAAACTCTCACTGCCTTTGTATGGCCAGCTATTCAAAAAGCTGGCCATACAAAGGCCTTTTACAAGAAAGAACTCTAATGTGTTCTCGTTTGTCAAACACCA
Organism: Aphodius sticticus; assembly: GCA_963966075.1. Classification (NCBI taxonomy): domain Eukaryota; kingdom Metazoa; phylum Arthropoda; class Insecta; order Coleoptera; family Scarabaeidae; genus Aphodius; species Aphodius sticticus. Next base: position 982,014 of record OZ014513.1, read on the forward strand.
TTCCTAAAAGAAGATGGCGTGGATAAGCCATGGACGCGTTCCTTTGCAGTGTTGAATGGACAATAAATAAATCTTTAGCTCAGCATCCAAGTATTAAGCTCAACCTTATCACTTCAAAATAATGTTTGGATGCATGAGTGAGTGAAGTATGACATTTTATATTGAACAATAAGTGTTTGTTTTATTTTGAAGAAAATAGTATCATTCTTATTGTATAAAAAAGAAAAAGTTCATGATAATTCTAATATTTGTTATAGTTTTTATTTTTTTAATTTAATTACTTTGAACAGCAGACTGGCAAATTATTCTTGTTATCTAATAGTGAGAAAATTAATGCAAACAGTTTGCATTTAAAAAAAAACATGGACTCACATGGACGCACATTATAAAATATTTCATGACAAATAAACTTTTATCAACATTTAAACACATTTTATAACGGAAAGCAAATGGTAATTCCACTAAAACATGTAAAAATGTAAATATTGTTAAACTTTTTCGTTTTGAAAAAGAAAAGTCACTACATCTTTCATAAAAAAACAACGTGAAAAATTTGAATTTTTAAAGAAAATTAAAACGCTAGGCATCCTGCGGGAGACCTAATAATTTTTCAATTTGGTCATGTTTTGTGATATATGTGGGTCCGTCCATAGGAACAACTTTTTATCACCATATTTCGTAAAAAAAAGTTTTTTGATACATCCTAACGTGCGTATTCAGTTATATTTGAAATGTAAATGAGATATGATCCAAAAAAGAAGACGAAATAAACTAACAAAGCGTTTCGATGGAAGCAACAAAAGAGATGGAAGAGCAATTGGGAAAGTAATTTTGATTTGTCAGAACCGACTAAAATCATTTTGAGGAATTAAAACTGCAACTATTTGAGTATTACCATTTAGATTATTGGATCACGTCATTAATTACGTGTTGTGCTATCGTCAGAAGTGAGATTCACTATACTAAGATTGGGTAAAGCTGTGGAAAGCTAATAACTTTGAATGTGTCTGTAGATCGTGGTAGCAAAAGTAGGTAGTCCGTGAACGGTGTTGAACTCCACGACTGGGTTTGTGCGGCGCGTTTTTATTATGAACGACCTGACAGAACGGTGGGTAAAGATGTCAAGAGTCGGGCAACTGTGATTAATATCCATCCCGAGGATAACTGGTCTGGTTCTCGCAGGAGCGAGCGAGAGGGAACGCGCAGAGAGAGGCAGCAGCACGGTCGTTTTCATGTCCCGAATAGCCTACATATTAACCGTAGAACTTGGTAATAACCACTCAAGCCGTATATCCATCAATCACGTGCAAATTATACGGCCCAGCCTCACACGTAAGAATTATGGCTGTCATTCTGGTAATTCCATGGCACGCCACAATGGCCGTTTGTAATCAGGCAGCAGTTTTTCTGCGCCCTGTCTCTTTTCCTCGCAGCGACTGGAGCGTTCCATCAACGCCATGCCGCGCCGCAGCTAAAATAACGATAATAATATGCAATTCGACGTAATTATATGTCGAAAAATGAACAGCCCCAATTTCGACTGATAATAAAAACCGTCGTTACTGCAGTAATGACCGTATTCAACAGATCTGACCGTTGTACGTGGACTGGCGATGAGACCAGAGACCAGAGACCAGAGACAGGCGTGGGATTTAATTATTTACGATATTTCATTACATACCTTACAGCAATTGATAGTTACGTGTACTACCATCAAAAATTCATATGTGGTAGTACCAATTTGTGGGCTGTTGTGTACTTCCTAATAATAATACTTCCTAATTGACGTCTGTTTTGTTGCTGCTGCCCATGGCGACAGGTCTTAGGTCCAGTTTTATTATTAATGACATCCAACAGATTTTTCCTAGCTTGGGTTCCTTCCTCTCTGCAGTTGATGATGATTATGATCCAGTTGAGACAAAAGTTCAAGGTATACATACATATTGGTGTATAGTTTACTTACAGCTAGGTATATACTTTATTGATGATGAAAGAGAAATCAAGTCAGAAGTAAATTTTAAAAATCAATTGAAAATAACGGACTCAGCCTGGACTCAAAATCTGGGTTTTTTACCTTGCCGGGGTATTGCTCTGGTGGTTTGGTGTTTTTCTTTAAATAACCGACGAATCATGTGATACGAAAAAAGTAATAAGAAATCATACGTATTATTATGTTGCATAGTTGTATTATTTGCTAACTAATGTAATGATCCCCTTTTTAGGTCATAAAATAGGAAACATGCCTAGTTGTGCTGCCATCAACTGCTCCATCAATTAAATCAACTCCATCTACACAGCAGTTGATTGAAGATTGCTTAGAAAATTTATTCAGTATAGACGAGCAAAACAAATAATTCCAACAGCACTTCAATTTAGGAACAATCTCAAAATTAGTAGGTGTATCACAATATCTGAAACGTGTGTCAAATAGTATATTATTATAAAAGTTTTATAAGATGTCAAATTGGCGCACGAGTTGTTTAAGATACTATTTTTTCTACTTTGCGTCATTAATTTTATATGTTTAGAAATTGTGGTTACTATATCGCGCTAAATTAGAATCTAGGGTATTTTGTGGGTACCACGTGGCAGCACTGTAGTAACTGTCAACCACTGTCAACTTCGTTAAGGATGAGATTGAGAATTGAGTTCGATGAGATAAAATCATGACAAAATCTAATTGTGAATAATTTTACTCTACGTTAGCCTACAAGTTTGAATAAATATTCAGTGAGGTCGCAACGATGATCATAATGGAGCTTGGGGCAACACTTTTAACCCTACTGTGATAAATACATGAAACTTAACCTAAAAAGTTAATAACTTTAAAATAGTGGTTTCATAAGTATAATAATCAGAATAGAAGTGTTTGGCGGTGACTGATTAGTTACTTCGAAGAACAAGAACTTACTAAAGAATTGTTATAACGCTTAACGTTTAATAGCGGTGTCTACCTAATTCCGCTACGTAGCCGTTGCGGCTTATATATTTACAAGCACTTATAATTGAAACCCAATTCTAATTTCGGCAAAGTAGTTTATTGGCATAAACTATACTTAGTAAAATTACATGTGATGGAGGTAATACAAATACGTTGCACACAACCAGAACTAAGACGAAGTCGAAAGCGACGGACAAAAACGAATATGAATTGAACCGAGCATCCAAGCGTCCAAAATATTACCGAAAACTTATACGTTACATAAACTAAGAAATCTTCTACACTTTAAATGTACTATAGCTTCGTACGTGTGTGCTGATAAACCATTTATTGCGCATATACAATCTCGCAGCAGTAATTAAAATCGTTCGTATCTACGATGTAGGTTTGATCTTCGCATAATACCTTATTAAAGTAAATGTGGTCCTTGAATTATATCTGAAAAGGGGATTTGATGTTTAGTTGCTTTTTTTTAGTTGTTCACTTACTAGAGTCATAAAACATCACCGTAAACGTCATGCTGGCGTATTTTGATGAACACAGCAAAACTAAGAAAGCCCCAATCCTTTGGCCATACTATAGCAGGCTACATCCATGTTTAAATATGTATAGAATATTGATATTTCGCAATTTATGTGATTGCAAGCGATTAAGAAGATGCAGTGTGTGGTTATGTTGGGTTATGTATTGTACGTTTGACATATGGCATCTGATATCACTGTGTACCAATCAGATAAAAATGTTACTGTTTTCGGTATTACAATGTGTTAATTGTAACACTGAAAACAGTGTTACAATGTGTGCATTGTGAATGCAAAGTAGAAAAAAGCAGTTATGAAACGGATGACCGATAGTTTATACCGCGATTGTGTTATATTCCAGAGGTAGTAAAGAACAAACTGAAGAAGATCTTGCTGAAGTTAATTTTAACAATAGTGAATTAAATTCGTTGTATAATATCGCTGGATATTTCTATGACTGGTGGGCAAAAGAGTATAAAAGGATACCTTTTTAATAGTGACTTATACTCGTTTGGCCACGCATCATAGATTTACTGACTAGTATATAACGAATATCCAGAACATACTCTTTGTGCGTGACTTCAGTAAAGTCAAAACGTTAGGATTAAAGCTATAAGTAAGTACCTATGCCGTATTATCTAAAACTAACCGTTTCAAAGATAATTCATTATTTTCCTGTAAAATGAAAGTTTAGAGTTTTTTATACCTTTGGAAAAAGTTTTTCAAACATTCCACAGCCGTTTCATCAGAACGATAATTTGAAACATTTTTATATTAACAATTGATTCGCATAGATTTTGCAGTGCCACAAATTAAAAGAATTTATCACTTTTAGATTAAAAATAGCAGACAAAAAAAAATTTCAAACATATCCTACAGTAGCAGATCAGTTTCTACTTACAAAACTGTTAACCCTAACTACCTTAGAGTACAAAAAATATTTTAATTAATATTATTAAATATAAAGACTGTATTTAAACTTTATTATGGTCGATGACGAAAGAGAAATCAAGTGGGTAGTAAATTTTAAAAATCAATTAAAAATTACAACAGCCCTGAATCGAATCTGGGTCGTCTGCCTTGCTGGGGCATTGCTCTACCGCTAAGCTACCGAGGCCTGTGACAATGGGCGTGTACAACCAGTTCTAGCAGAAATCGCTAGCGCTAGCGGCGCCGTCGGACCGGCTGAACGGTTACACGAGAAGTATATTATCTCCGCTCGCAAGATGGCGACCGCTTAGTGTCAGCGCTTACCAAGCGCTAGCACCGCTTAGCTAGCGCTGGCCAGCGCCCGATGTGGCTGTACACACGCATCGAATGGATATAATTCATGAATGGATATATCATGACATCTATTATCATGACACCCTGGTGGAAATTGATTTACGGAAACACCAGGCTTGTCGCAAATCTTGCTATTGGAAATAGGAAACTAATTTGTCATGATAGGTTAGATAGACGGCAACTTTCACTGTTTCTTTCCTTCAATGCCTGAAAACCACACTTTGTAAACCTAAAGATGGCTTAAATACAATATTAAAATTAGTTTGCATATTATAGTTAAGACCAAAACAACTCCAATACCCACAGTAATTTTGTGGGTAAACAACGGAAGTAAAATTTGCATATATCTAAACCCGGTTCGAATTACGTAAGTATTTTGGGTTGATCCCCGAGTCAGCGACAAACCCCGCTTTATTCAGTTTGTGTTATTAATTATTTGTCAGATTAGGAAGTTCGTTTTCTGGAATCAGTTCCAGGAATCCGGCCGTGGTCTTATGGACTTAAAAGGGAACGGCGACCCCCTTCGCGGTGACCCCGCCCCTCTATTATGGGCACTTGCTCGAACATTCTCGGCACGGCGACTTCATCAAAAGCTCCTAAGCCCCACGTTGATAACAGCCGGCTAATCCCGGCCTTCGGGAATGCAATCCCGCCCTCGGGAATTTACGACGGCACCGGCCGAATGCCCACGACCGCCGCCGCCGCCGCGCCGTGGTCGACTAGAAATCTTCGCGAATTGCAATTTACACTAAATGAGCGGCATCGTTGGCTAACCGAAACCGGCTCTAAGTGGCCGGTATTAAAATTTTCAGAGGATTCCCGGTTTCAAAGCAATTTCGCCAGCTTAATTCACGAAGGATATCTCTGTCCACTAGGGTGGTTCAAATTGGCTATTTTTATTTAGAAAGCAACGATCCCCCCAAATCGTTTCCAAATCCAAAAAAAGTGGACATGTATTTTTTCTTTCTTCGAAATTTTGATTCTTAATGGTGCCTGTCGAGGCCTCAAATTTACATAAGAAAACGCATGGGAAAAAGATAATTTTTAGTATTTTTCGAATAATTGTTCGGGGTTTGGGAAAACTTAAGACTAAAGTTATAGGACTTGTAGAGGACTTTCCAAGGAAGAATTTGACCTATCATACATATGGATTTGATGCCCCCTACCCACCCCCACAGTGCCCTGAAAACTACCCTTAAATGAAAAAATGTAGATTCTTCAGAAAATTGACCCTCCTAATTATTTAATTCTCTTTTTTTCTCATAGAAGTCATTATTATAAGTCTAGTGGGATGCCTATAAACATTTGTCAGTTAAGTTCCATTTGTTTAAACAAATTTTTAGGTGTTTAAATAATTCGTTTTTCTCGAAAATCCATCTGAATTCTGTTTTCTGAGTTCGAAATGGCAGTTTATTATCTTAGAGTGACATTATTCATTAAAAAACTCCTATTGTTTAAACAATAAATTATTATTCATTTTCAACTTTTTTCTAATTATGGTAGAAAATTTTATATTTTTAAAAGAAATGTAACTCCCAAATTTCCCGAAAAAAGGATTTTAAATAAATATAATTTTTTCGAATAAATGATATTGAAAACGAATAATATTTTACTTAATAATGATTTGAACCAGGTCCCTGGTTTAAATCCAGGTTGTGGCTGTAATTTTTAATTTATTTTAAAATTTACATCCCACCTGTATATGTCACTCTAAGATAATAAACTGCCATTTCGAACTCAGAAAACAGATGTCCGCCGGAGTTTCGAGAAAAGCGAATTATTTAAACAAATGGAATGTTTAAACAAATGGAAATTACCTGACAAATGTTTATAGGCATCCCACTAGACTTATAGTTATGATTTCTATGAGAAAAAAGAGAATGAAGTGATTAGAACGGTAAATTTTCTGAAGAATGTACATTTTTCATTTAACCGTAGTTTTCAGGGTACTGTGGGGGTAGGTTGGGGGCGTCAAAGCCATATGTATAATAGCTCAAATTCTTCATTGGAAAGTCCTCTACAAGTCCTATAACTTTAATCTTAAGTTTTCCCAAACCCCGATGAATTATTCGAAATATACCAAAAAATGTCTTTTCCCATGCATTTTCTTATGTAAATTTGATGCATCGATAGGCACCATTAAAAATCAAAATTGTCCACTGTTCGTATGAAATTGCATTCTTTCAGATTCAGAATTTAGGGTAAGCAATATGAATTAGTTTATGATTAGTGCCTTATCAAAATTTTCTTCTGCACATCAGAGTTTACCACAAAAAGCAAACAAAGCTTCTTTATTATTGTTTAGACCTATGGTTTGCAAATGAAAACCTTGCTGCAAAAAAGGGATAGCTAAAAAAGACTTTTCAAGTAAACAGAAAAAAAACCTGTCGCAGAAGCTGCTGCCTTTATGAAGTAACATGGTACCATTTTATAGATAATTGGATATACATAATCATCATGTTTAACATAAAAAAAAATCAAATATCATGGAGGGGGCATCATCAACTTCTGTTTTAATCAGGTTGATGATGTGTTGATGATATTGGCACACACGTTCAAAGCAACATAGGGAAAGTAGATTAAGTAAGTGCACGGACAAACAGTTAGCGACGCTGCTAGGGGTGCTGGTGGCGGCGCTGGTAGCGGAGCGTTTGAAGACACACGTGCTTATTGCCATGAACGCACAGTCAGCGGTAGCAGCACCGCTAGCAGCACTGCTAGAAGCGCCGCTGATTGTGTGTTCTTGACCATAAGCACCTGTGTATTCAAACGCTGCGCTACCAGCGCCGCTATCAGCACCGCTAGAAACACCGCTTACTGTTTGTCCGTGCACTAAAGGAGCATATCATAGTTCTTTTGTTATCAAATAAGTTTCGCCTGAAACATTTTTTATTGTACGCCACGGAAGAAAGCGGCAGGGAACCAAAAGTTGACGATGGGTTGTACCAACTTTAGAAAAAACATAAACAACAAGCTGGTTGTCTAGACTCTAGTGAGTCTAGGGTATCGTGCTATTCGGTCTTTTAAAACCGAATAAGTTTCGGTATGTTGTACGTTTTTTTTTTTTATTTAATACCATTGACATGAGTTAATCTAGTATCTTGGTTTCTATACGGAGTGATTCAGAATAAATCTGGCTTATCCGGGTGATGATAGTTTGGATGATGCCAAGCAATAAAGTTCGTATCAACTTCCAAAATAAACCGGAAGTTGCCTTGAAATAGTTTCTAGGGTTTATGTGCTAAATTTTTTTTGAGTAAAAGATGTTTCTTTTAAAATACCCATCCAATAACGCACGCACGACCTAGGGTCCCATTTGAACTGAGGTTTTTTCCTGAACCTCTATGAGGTCATATAAACAAGACAACAGGTGGTGCGGGTGGTCTGATTATTATTATTATTATTATCAGAGTTTTAGCTCAGAAGTCCTGTCCTTTTGATTAAGTCCAGGATTTTTCTGGGGTCAGTTCCTCGTAACTCATCTGGGTTCACTTTCTGTTCCCCTAGATATGTACGTCTGTCATTAACGAAGGCCTCGCAGAGGCATAGAAGGTGTATCGGAGTTTCTTCCTCCTCTCCGCAGCCCCTGCATAAAGGGCCTTCGGTCAGTCCCATCCTGTGGAGGTGTCGGTTAACTGGGCAGTGTCCTGTTACCACTCCCGTCCACAGTCTGATGTCAGCTTTGCTCATCTTGAGCGTCTCCTCTACCAATTTGGCCGAAGGTCTTCCAAGAAAGAACCTTGAGTGGGTCTGTCCTGGATGGTCCCTCCAGTGTTCTTCATGCCACTGACGTAGCAGGCGTTTTATTTCCCTCTTGCATGTGTCCATTGATAGGCCAACAAGTGGTTCGGGTCCAATGAGAGGTATCAGGGTCCCGGCTTTTGCGAGTTTGTCGGCCCTCTCATTCCCTGGTATACCGGAGTGTGCTGGTGCCCATACCAGTTTCAGGGTGTTTGTCTCTCCCAGCTTGTTCAGTGCTCGGATGCAGTCTAGGACAAGCTCAGACTTTGTTTCGCATGCTGTTAGCGCTTTCAGCGCGGCTTGGCTATCGGTTCCTATAAAGATTCTGTTGCGTTGCAAGGCCCTCTTTGTAAGTTTCATTGCGCATACTGTGATGCTGTATACTTCTGCTTGGAATATGTTCACCTGCGTTCCTAGGCCTATGGATAGGCCTGTGGGGAATATGTCGATCCCATATATCCCTGCGTCCGTACTTGTGTCGGTTTTTGATCCGTCTGTCTAGTAGACTAGGCCATTCAGTTTGAGCGGGTGGTCTGATACACCTTACCTATATATCAACCCAAGTTTAGTCGTTTTTGCACTAAATGATGCAGAATATCTTCCTTTATATATAGAGGTCAATTTGTCAACAGAAAATGGAGCTTTTCCCTTTTTCTGCAGCTAAGCTCCAGCAAAACCAGCATCATTAAACGCTTTCATCTTTACGTTTGAACATATAATCATATCAATATCTATGTTGCTTAATCGATGGCCAACAAATCCTACAAGCTCCACTACATTTTAAATGTTCTACAATCAGGGCTGCTATGCACTAATCAGCAAATACGAGAATCGTATACGAATTCTACGATTTTCGTACGATCGTCACGAGCCTTATGGTATGTTGGAAATCGAACGCATTTATTGCATACATCGCCATCTAGATATAGAAGAAGGAAATAGAGGTTGTTTACGTTATTTGGTACGAAATCTAGAATGATAAAATGATTTCGTCATTAATTTTCGATCCATAACACACAAAATCGTACCATAAAATGACAAAATTACTTGAGAAACTAACAGTCCTAAGAATCCGCAGTGGCTTAACCATAGCGGTAGATAACATTCCGAAGTAAGTTAAAGCCCCATAAAAAGGGCATAGATGGCGCTATCGCTAGCGGGCATCGCAAACTGTCGCGGAGTTGCCTGCGGATGCTCGCTTTTAGGGCTCAGACGGCTCAGAGGCGTCCGTACGGCTCAGAGGCGTCCGTGCGACTTAACTGTCTGTTATCGTGTCGTACGACAACGACCCAGATGCGGTGATAATCAATGACAGCTTCCGATAGGACAAATCCTCGACGTCGTCCAAAGCCCACAACATAATTACGGCAGTCACCCTTCGAGACCTGGGGCCAGGCATTACGTGCACTCCGGGGAAGCCCCCTGTATTACGCCGGATCGTTTCCGGTCAAACTCATTCAACCACCCGCAAGGGAAATGCGGTGAAGTGTGTAAGACAGTTAATCTTTCGCTGTAACTTAGCAACCGAGCAATTTTGAATAGAGATAAATATGGCGCAATCGTCTTAGAATTGCTTAAACAGTCAGAAAATACTTAACTGTTGACGACATAGCAATTTTATTCGGGAGATATCAACGATGCGTTAGACGATGAACTATGCTCAAACGCCTAGAATTCTCACAGAAATGTGTTTTGTTTTGTCATAAGCCGTGTCTACCGTTATTAATGTTGTATATTGAGTGAACCGGTGCACATTACATGTTTCATTAAAGTTTCAGACTGCAATTTGCAACACGAACCGCAATATTGATTGACATGTCCGATATTAACGACACAGACGGCTACCTGGCACGCATATTTGCCTTTGAAATAAAATCTAAAGCAACATAATTACGCCCCTATGGCGAAAGTATAACAAGGCTATCAATCATCGGCTGCCACTGATTAAACGGAACGTATGTGTAGTGTGAAACAAGTTGTAAGAGTTTACGAACGATTACAATTCAACCAGGTTGATTGACAAGGCAACTTACCGGTCGGTCCTAGAATTTTCTGGTAGTTGTAATGTCTAATACCTCTTCCAGACTCTCGCGAGAGATAGCGAGAGACCGGGAATCGGGAGAGTGTGGATGCCACATTTACCCAAATCCGAGAACATTCGAGTTGCCAGAAGTCTCTACGGATGCAGATAGTCGGATAAAAATCACGCGTTCGACGAGTGGCTCGCTTCTTTTCTACGCATTTGCTTCGATCCATTCAATGTGGATTTTTGACGCGGCTTGTGCAGTTTTTGTGTGTACCCGAAGGTATTATTTACGACAGGGGTCTGATTTATGACATCAAACACGTGCAGTGGAGGGGTGTTCGACATCAATGCACCCGAAAAGTAGGTAAGGAATGGAATAATTATTTAGTATTGAAATAAAAAGATTAAAAAATATTGAACACAATAAATTTATATACAAAATACAAATAGTCAACATTGATATAAAATTGAATATACGATAGTATTTTTTCTCTATTTGTGACGTCCCCACTACTATAATTTGTCAGGAAAAAAATCACATACGCAAAGTTAAAATGGAAAATATACCAGATAATGATATTTATTTCTGTATTATTGAAGAAATGCAAATGAATATCAATAAATTAACCATCCGTATTATAAGATTACTAATGAAAATTAAAATTAATAGCAATATTAAATCAATAATTAATTAATAAAAACTAAAGAATATATTATTTATCTCTTTTAAATAAATATTATCAGTTCCAAGTTATTCCAGTCATATTTTTCTATGATGTCTGAATCTATTGTATCGTTTTGTTACAGTTCTTTGATTACTTGGGCCAGCTGAGAACTACCTGGTAAGTAGGTATAATTTTACCCTCATTAATGGGGAATGTCGCACAGGTGTTTCTCGTACATTGGGGACAAAATATTTATTCAATGTCGACAGACATTCAACAGTCATTCTTGTTTTATCTTTCTCGACAATCGCAAATTAGGACTGCGATCTACATAGGGCAATTACTAAGTTATTGATTGATAATATCGTTGTTACATACCAGTATACAGGCTTGGTCAAAATATCCGGAGCACCTAAATAATTGACCAACCGTAAACATTTCAAAAAATCAAACATAAGTTGTTTGATTTTAAACAAGCTATCGTCTAAATATATTTTTAATATACAGAGTGCTTATTTTATTATCGAAACTGGCAACCTTTCCGTTTTCTAATAGAACACATATATTTACATTTTATAATTAAGATTAATTCCATGATTTTTTTGTAAGAATCATTTTTTATACAATGCAACATTTTTTAGTTCCACTTAAAGGCCGTCTTGGGTCAATTTAGAAAACACACGCGACGAAGGAACCTTTTTATTGTTTCTATGGATATAACTTCTTACACATGGTAAATTTATATTTTGATATTTTGAGAAACATATTTAAATTCAAAACGTTTTGTCAACAGTCCAAGCTAGCAATTAGATCAAATATAAATCGTATAGACATTCCAACAACAGTTACAAATTACCTCGAACATTTTGGGTAGTCGATAAATCTCATCAAAGAACCCGAACAATTTGTAACTCTTTTAAAATCAGTTGGTAGCGCATAATTCAGGGCGTTAAGTCCGTGACGTTGATCAATCGACAATTTCCCGGCTTTCGTGCGTAAAGCGTTATGAAAAATAATCGAACAGCTGACACTATGGCAGCCGAGCGCTTGATTTATGCGCTTTGGCAAATAGTATCCCACTTAAATTAAATGGGGCCACTTTTACAAATTGCCATGGGAACGGACCTCTCTGCCAGCAATCCTCTGTCAATGCAACATTGGCAACACAAAAGATACCTGTTATGTTTGTTTGTAATTGAATGTTCTTTTCTACTTGATTGTAGACATTGTAGCTTGTGCTTTTGATACGTAATTTGGCAAGTAAAGTATGCTTATGAATATTGGATGTTGTAACTGTTGTAACCTATATTCATATGCTCCACTTCCATACAATCTACCAATTGCTCATACTAATGTTGGCTTTTGTGCAGATTCAAGCATCAGATTGACGACAGGACATTAGTTCATTAAATCTGCACCTCTACAGGATTGGATTGAAGTATGTTCCATGCAAGGACTGGTGTGGATGGTCATGAAACTACAATACACCTAATCTAAGCGCCGACAACTAGCAAAGGAAAGGGCTCAAATGCATTAGACCAGACATGTGAGAGTGTGCCATAGATCAATCAATGAAGCCTTTGGGGTCGAAATAATTTCATAACGAATAAAAAAATACTGATAGCTTCAGAAAACATTTCCAACACCTAGTTGGAAATAAAAACCTCTGTGATCCTTTGATTGTTATTTATTTTAGGTACCGGTTTCGATCAATTAATGATCACCATTAATCACCAGTAGTTTTGTTATAAGTGAATGGTTTGTAAATGTTTGTCTAATGGCTTCTCATTAACGTAAGGTGGATCAGTTTTAACCATGGTATGCCGCTAAAGACGGTCGATGTGCTCTGTGGGGAATGAGTTTTTTTAAGGCAAGTTCGTATATAAAATTAAGTTCTTTAATTCTTGAATTGAGTTCTAAAGGATATGTAAGACATCTGTTGAACATAAACCGGACAGATGCAATACCTTGGGAAAAAGGATGTGCTGAATTAAAAAGGATTATTGTTGGAACAGAGGATAGTTTTATAAAAATGTCAAATTTTAATTTATTGTTAGTTTTAGTCAATGTTCAATATTTCGAAAGTGAAGTTTAACTTAAGTAAATTGTTTATAAAAATCAAAAAGTTGTCAAGCTATTATTAAGATCTTTGATTGAGCAAACGGTCTGGAGGCTGCAGAGCCATAAGCGTCTAAATTGACATAACTGCTATACAGGATCACATCTGTTAGGAATGTCTTGTATTAAATTATCATTAGTTAATCTGCTTGTTTAAAAAATTGAGGATCATTAAGTTTTTCTAATGTTCAAATAAACTTCAAACGATTTGGGGGGAGTTAAAGCAGGTTATCAAGGCAACACAGATGACCACCTTCCGGAAATATAGCATGTTGGCAACACAAGAGAAACGAAGACAAATGACGTGGAATATTTCTTAGTTACAACTCCAATACCAAAATGTACGAAATGCAGGCTCTGAACGAATGCCATTGAGAGTCAAAGCTGACTAGGAAATGCTTCAGCATTTCATATCATATCATTGGAAATGACGACTTTGTAAATAACCTCTGGATGAGCGTTTGACAATCATATGAGTGGTTAAGTTAACAAAAACAATTATTGGTCTTGGAGCACGAATAACCCTCAAGAATTACACCAATAATCTCTTCAGTCTCTAAAAGTAACATCATGGAAAATGAGGAATGGGTTCGTAGCTTAATGTCGACGAATAGAGAAATTCCATGCCACCTCCGGTTTCATGGTCAGAATAGATACTTCTTCCAGTGGGAGAACTGCAAAATTGTTTGAAGGAACAATTTAGAATAATCCTTAATTGATTTAATGGGGACTGGGTTTAATTAAATTATAAGTTCGTAATGTTATTAGTCTACAATATGTATAGGACCGGAGTTATATATTCTCGATGGGGTATTCCATACGTATTTCTCTCTAGTTGTGTCATCGTCAATATCGTGGGCAGGCAAAGAGCTGTTCATTAAGATACTCTGGTTCGCAACCAGATGCTACTATTTGTTCTACCGTGCTTCGGCAGGCACTGCGCAAAACGTGTTCCGGCAACCAGTCAAACAACTCTGGTTGTGGTTGTAACAGTATAGCTGTGAGTGAGAGACTTGTTCGGCCACCACACACATCGTCCAACGGTCCACCAAATAGGATAATTCCACCCTTCGTAACAAATTTATCAAATACCGCGATCTTTTTGCTTGAGCAATAATTAATTAGGAAGGTGTAGTGGTTTGTTCGAATGGATGTCGTTGGATGGCGTGTCAGGGAAGAAGGAATGGGGTGGAAAGTGAGGTGGGTGTATAATCGCGGTGAGCGATGAGTCGTGACCGGTAGTTGTCGGGTGACGGGAGGGCGAGCACGGATAAGGGCCGCGGAAGATGAATTGACGGGGTTAGAGGGCAACGGACACGGACGCCGGAAGAGCAGACAGCAGTCTCTTACCCCCGGTGGCAGCGGCGATTACTCACTCCGCGCGCCCGACCTGCCCTCTGCCGTGTCCCGGCGGGCGCACTCGGAAGTGCCTCTCCCGGAGATAAGCGCTTTACATTTGTAGCCTTTCAGCTAACAAAGCCACCACGATACAGATAAACGGCGGGGCGGCCAACCCCCCTCCATCAACGCCGACGGCGCGTTTTCACCTTCTCCACCACTCCTTCCTCTTCCACCTTACTACCCTCGTATGCTTTCCTCGTCCAAACCCTTACGAGCCACCGACATCTATCGATGCTATCTTCAATGACGAAGCGATTAATTGGCTACATTTCGGATTATTATCACGAAGATGAAGATTTATTCGTCTTTTACCTAAAGGCCGCCACTGACGGTACTGCGCCGCAGTACGATTTTGTTGGATTCAACGAAATTGGAATGAATTGGTCGAAATTTGACCATGTGTGGGCACGACCGATCAAGTTGAGTCTGCTTGACGTGCAGTTAAAAATTTTTAACTTTGCAGTACGACGCGGTCGCTCGTATGCCCATATTGGACCGTGTGCCTCTTTGCGACTAAATTGTACAGCGGCGCAGTATCAGCAGATACTAGTACAATACATGGGTGGGGGTTTGTTGTGTTCAGGGTTGCCAATTTCGTAGAATTTCTACTAAATTATTATTATTATTATTAAATCTGATAGAATGAAACATTGATCTGGTGGCCAAATTTTGAGTCTAGTAGATAGTGGAAAATCTGGTAGATTGACATATCTTTTTAGTAGTTTTCTGTTCTGTACCTATATTAGTTTAAGTTATACTTAGCTTATACTAATACTAATATAAGTACATCTATAAGTACTCATATAAGTACAATATAAGTACTCCTTAACAAATGTGGCCAGTGTTACCAAATCAGTAGATTTTTCACTAGATCGGTGTATCGATTACAGATGTTTAGTAAAAATCTATCTTTAATATTTCTATAACAAATATTTTATTTTATACTACGTATATACATTATACACCGCATTGTAGGATATGCATAGGTTATTATAATGTTGGTAGATTTAGTAGAATTTCGGTAGAGCTAGTTGAGAAAACTAGACTTTAGTCGCTAGTGGAATTTTTAACAGAGAGTGTCGATTGTCGTTAACTTTATTGGATAAGATTACAAACCAACGGTAATAAAATTACAAAAAAATCAAACCAAAGTTCTTTGGCTTTAAACAATCTCGCGTTTAAATATACTTTTAATATACAGGATGAGCATTTTTATTTTTATATATTTTTTTTATTCTAAGATTAATTCTAAGATTCTTTTGTGGGTAAATATTCCTAATTTAAAGTTCAGGAGTTTTGATTAATTAATTATAACTCAAAAATGATGCGTTTAAAAAATGATTCCGACAAAAAATATTCTTAGAACTAATCTTAGTATAAAAAAATGAAAATATACACGGTGTTTTATTAGAAAAACGAAACGTTACCAAGTTTCTATAATAAAATAAACACCCTATATGTTAATACTTTATTTGGACGATAACTTGTTTAACACAAACTGTAGCTGCAGCTAACAATAAATCTTCTTCGCTGTCCGCCATTTTACTACACGCTGTCATGGCAGAGACTGCCGGGTTGGATCGTGTGTGGCCGCTAAACGTATACGGCGAAATTGTACAAACGCCGCAGTACGATTTTGTCGTACTGCGGCGCAGTACCGTCAGTGGCGGGCTTAATAGATACGATATTATTGTTTTTGCTTAGTACACTGTTCATAGACAAATTTTGGTATTTTACACAATTCTATCGGACCTCACTGATGAGATGAGTTCTTCTAATCTGTCTCTATGTCTATTATGTAGGTTTTGACTGTCTGAAGGGACTTGAGTCAGCGAGGGGTTACACAATGGCCCTAATTGCGGTATTTTACTGCAACATCACTAGTTACACTGTGCAACATGAAATTCCAGCTCGAGTGGTTCCAACGGAAAACCTCAACCCTTCGACCTCAGGTTCGCCTGAAAGCGAATTATTCGACTTTTTGCAATGTGTAAGTCAATAAAATGCTTCAATGTATGAATCAATCTAGCAGAATCTAATATATTATTTTTTTTTTTAGTTTTTAGTTTTTTATCATTGTTGTATGTATTGTTTTATTATTCCAATCACTTTAATTTAAAAAAGTTAAAACTTTTAGGTATAAAAAATATACCACATTCTCCAGCAAAAAACTAGCAACACATTGAAAAGGCCAACACAAAAAAAAAGAATAGTCCAGCCAGTACAGACATTAAACAGGTGTTTTAGTGCAAACGGTTGGGGAGGTTTGAAATTTGGCGGACGTGCAGATTTGGGTCTAAGTATGATATCAAGTTTACAATCTTGCGCCGCCATTTTGAAAAAAAAAACGCCCAAAACAAATTTTTAGCACATAACTCCATTCTTATAGGTTTTAGAGAAAACGCTTTTTATTGAAAGTTTGAGAGGGTAAAATGTGCTATAAAATTACTTCATAATTTTAATAAAACTACTGTTCACTAAAAAGTAGCGTGCAAATAAGGGGCACTTCTGTGTTTGTTTTATTTTTATGATTTACAATATAAACAGTTTTTCTTACGTTTGCAGTTATTTCACAGCACAACCGACAAAGCATGGCTTTTCAGTGCGGTTATAATAGAACCTCGCAATCAAATGCTATGTCGCTGTAATACTGTAGAAAATCAGGTAGGCAAGATATACCTAATCTGTTAAATACTTCTATGGAGGATACATTTGTCGAATCCAAACGAAGCATCCTCCACTAAATACTTGTCCAATACGTATTCCAAATTATCATAAGCCAGAGTTCGAAACCAAATTAATTTTTTGTTGACTGTTACGCTGTAACAGATATTCAATAACACAATTTGATTTGTTAATGACTCTGTCAAATAAAGTGGCAATTACCATGTCTAGGCCAACGTCTGACACGACGTTATAAAACTAATAACGTAAATTAGAAAACTACACGACTTGGCATTCGGCATGGCAGCGAGTGGGTTGACAGTAAATTATGCTAATTTTAAGCTTGCATTTGTCAAAGGTGTTATGTCACATATGTCCATGAATTATTTCTCGAGATATTATCGCATTTCATTGCCGGTTTATGTAATATGAAGAACAAGTTTTTTTTTTATTTAAAATTCAATTAATTCTTTTTTCAATTCAATCACAACAAAACTTTGCCCATATTTGGTATAATAACCAACACTGAAATCTCTCATTCCAATCCAATATAATTATGAAAGGATAACTTTTAATGGTTAAATTTGATTATAAGCTCAAACGCATTTGCTGATTAAGTTCAATCAGCGAGTTAAGCAGGCAAAACACTGCAATTAGATCGAGTTATCCGAGCAATTCGTTATGCCGAATTAGTGCGCGCTATGCGGAGGAAGTTCACTTGAACGCGAAGAGAAAATTGGATTAGTGTAGCGAAGTTAATCCCGCCGATAACTCTCCGCAGGGACGCGATATGAATGTCTTCGCAGGAAGCGATGATTTGTTACACCCTTTATCTCGAGTTTTGAGAAAAATCCGCAGCCAGTTACTAACTTATAAATCAGCACTGCCCTAGCGTTAAATCACGCGGTGACGAGAAAGTACATAAGCCATATTTATTTAGACTCGGAGAACAATTTTTCATCCACAACAGTTATTATTACAGCGCCTATTTTAGATGAGAGATATGATTGATAAGAAACAAAAATAAGATTTAATAATAATAATATTTACCATGGTTATATGTGAAATATTTCAAATATTTGTCATTCAAATTGTAAATTTTAAATCGTCAATGTCAATTATTGGCGACTAAGGTTATAAGTTGACAATTAATTGTCTGTATTGTCACTCAACTCCGAATTGTTTGTATTGTTATTTGTTATTTTTAAAATTTGATTTTTATTTTTATATGCGGGCATAATATTGAATTTTGTTAATGTTCTATGAAACTTGTGGTTTAAATTATTAAATGTGAACGCTCTGTAATTTTTAGTACTAAATGGAGTATTATTATGTGAATATAATGGGTCTAAAGTTTTTGCAATCTATTTTGTTGTATCTTTTGTAGATTTAGGATTGAAAATGATTGAAATATATCGAAACATGTCTCCTATTTAAATAATACTACCAAATATACAAGGATCAAGAGGAAAAACAGAGTTTTATTGAATTTTAAAAATATGTTTACCATTCTGTTGTTACCTAATAGGCAATTCAACAAAGATATATATTATTATGACGTACTTACATCAAAAAACGGAAAAAGTATCAAATTCAATCTGTTGAGTTCTCATTTGAAAAGATAAAATCAAAATTGGGGGTTGAGTTCAGAACAAAGCAGATTACTTAATCATATCTATGTCAAGTCAAAATGGTAATGTTTGTAATAAAGAACTCTATTTTATATATTTTATATAGTATCTAAAACGGGTTTAAAAATCTTTAAAAACTGGTTTCAAATATCACGAAACCCCGACAAACCATAGCCCGCCTGTACATTATAATCTATAATACTCTACCTCATAAAAACATCGTAAAAAAATCCCTTGAATAAACTAGAAAAAAAAAATAATAAATAATCTACAACAGATATAGAGCTGTAATTTTCAAAATTGATTACCCAGTTTATGTGTAACTAAGGCCGGGTGTTATAACGTCCAATAAGATTTAATAGTTTTTTTTACAATACCTAAATTCTATTGTGAAAAAAATACTTCGCTAGTAAAATCTTTTTCGAGGTTTATAATACCGGCTGTAAGAGGTGTAATATTCTACCACCTAAAAAAGCTTAAAGTCTATGTTTAAAAAATTCTTCTGGATAAACTAACCAAGGTATATATGCTACAATATTTGCAGGAAAGTTGCATCCCTCGCGTTCTCTAACACACCACTTATTTACTATTCCATTTTGCTTATCGTTTCTTATATTCGAGTAAAACAAACAGAAACTAAAAATTATTTATGGCTCATCATTCTACGATGGTGCGTTGACATTCCGTACCATCATGTCTCCATCTAAGAATATTGATAACGCCAGGACGACCGCAGGACGACATATGTTCACGCAGTAAATCAAACCCAAGTTGTAATCCCGCACCGAGGGTATCCTGGGATGTCCATTTATTTCTTCCGCTCGTGCAATATTGCTTTTTCAGTCGCCATCTTAGCCGCGCAGCATCTTGCCTTAACAACTTCTCATAAAAATATACTAAGTGGACTCGGAGCTGTAATCCACTGGATACGTTTGTGGATGGGGTCAGTTTCTCCATTCTCCTCGTCCATCCCTTTCTATGTCGTGTCGTCTCTCTCTCTTTCGATTTTCTCCGTGTCTGGCAGGGTCGGGAACGTCGGTGTGTTTCCCACAATTGGGACGGTTGTGAGGGCTCGCCGCTACACGACCTGATAACTACCCAGTGGGATTTCTATTAGAACTTCCTCCCTCTGTTACACAAGATTGCCCCAAGGACTAGTCCGACCCGCAGGAAGGACGTAATTGAGTGTGGTGCAATTATGTACATGCGGCCAGAGGATTCCACCTCTAATCACTTCGATGTACTTACAGGGTTGGTGTTAATCGCTACAAAGGATTCGTACATTTCAGGTTGTTAATGATAAAGGGTAACTAAAAACACCGCATCATCTTTAAACTGACTAGAATCATAAGTGTCATAAGTGTTAATTACATTTCAAGTAATGTTTATTTCATTAATAAACACTTCCACTAGGAACTCCAGGGTTCAGTTCCCAGGTTAGGCAGGGATTTTTAAGATACTCATATTTTAATAAATGTATGCTCATCTCAAGGTCGATCCTAAGAGATTTTGGCATACAGTCCCAAATTTACTTAAAACTGTGTATCCTCAACAAAAAATAATTGGATATCGAGATGAAATAAAAAAAAACAAAATGTTGAGAATTGACATGGCTTAGTAACACAGTACTTGAGAACCTGCACAAGTTCGCTAAATACCCCACACGGCCTCTCGAACTTCGTCTAAAAACACCTTTTTTGTTTTACCAGTATAATCAGCTATAACATATTTGTTTCTTCATTTTCCAAGATAGTGTGATAATCATGATGAATTCATCTACAACGTGACGAAAAAATAACGAAAATCCATCAAGGAACTGCTTTGTTTTCTACACACACAAAAGAGAGAATTACTTGGCTGAAGTAGTTGGTAGGTTCGTATATACGCGAGAGATTATCGTTTTCAACCAAGAAATTTTATTACTTGGAATAATTACTAGATTTAAGAAAGTGGTTACTCTGGTGAAGTAAGTAAACAGTCTTCAATGAGGTGTATATTTTTATTCCCGGCAAATATTTTTAGCTACTTAATGTAAGAATTTTAAAGATTTGGCACAAATACATTTTCTATTGCTAATTAACAAAATAGGTATGTTATGTTTACTTACTCGTTCTAAACTGTTGCGTGCGCTACATCAAACTATTCCGTGTTGAAACGTTTATTGTACACCATAAATCACAATACATATCCCCAATAAATCACAAGGCACATCACCTACGGGTACTTCGCTGCTGTTTTCGTACTAGGCTCCTTTACGGCGCCAGCACCACGCGCGGGCGCGCGAGCCTTGACAAAATCACGGTGCGCATGTTTATTCCAGAGAAAAGGATTACTTGAAAGAAGTGAGAATCACTTCAGTTAAATAACTCGTGGGTTGTTATTCAGTAAACAATACTTACTTATATTAAATGTCTTATATTTTCTTGGATCAAGTAACTACGCATTTGAATGGATTTACTATTACTTCGTTGGAGAAATTAACATTTTTGGGACGAAAAATTTAATTACTTCTTTCAATACAATATTGGTTCTTATAAAGAAAGAATTTATTTGTTGACAGCATTTATCTGAGAAATTATTTTACTTATATTGAGTATATGGCATTTCTTGTATATACCTAACTTTCTACATCCAAGTAAATATGCATTTGAATCTAGTAAATAAATTCAAGAAATTATGTTTTCTCGTTCCAAATAATCACTTTTCTGTGTGTATATGTTATACTTCAAACCTTTGGGATCGCTTTATGAAGTTTTAAAGAAAAGTGATTTGTTAACAATCTGAAATTATAAAATAACTTCATCAACAATATTTTTGATAATTTATAAAGTTTTGTTAATGGTGTTGTTTGCGTGTTCAGAGACAACAGAAATTAATGCAAGTTGTAAAAATAATACCATTGAACCTGAAATTCTGCACGTTATTACCCGGAAATTATTTCATAAATTATTATATAGGTAGGTAATTATATTTTACCGTTATTTTGCAAAGCAAATAGTATTGTTCTTAGGATTTAAAAAAAAAGGTGATGCTAATCCACGAAAACTCTTAAACAAGCAGTTTTTTAATACTACACAGTGGATTCAGTTTTTGTACTCTAAATAAACGTATGTTCAATCTTAGGGTAAGGGTTATATGTATGTCAAACTCTTATTTGTCAAGGTTAAGAAAAAGAAACAAAAGTATGTAAAAGTGCATATGTATATACTGTAGTCTATCTGCTTTTGAACTACAAGCTTATACAGCGTGTATATTAACTGAGTGCATTAATTTGGAGGGGTTATGTACTACTCAATATAAGGAACAAAGAATCTCAATTAAATTTTAGATGTATAACCCCTAGAAATTAAAGTACTCTAATAAGATACACCCAGTATAAAATTTATAAAAACGTGTTGCTTTAACGTTTTTAATGAGTGTTAAATAGCGTTTAATGTTAATTTAAGCTACTTTTAACGTGTTTGTGGAAAAAATTATGGCTTCTTACATCAGCTATTGGAAACAATATACTGTGATGTACTTATATATATACTTATATACGAAGATTATCAATAACAAGCTTAAATAACCATATAATCATATAATCAAAAGTTGGCATAGTGCAAGACTAAGTTATCAAACCAAGTGCTAAGAAGATCATCTTCTTAGCACTTGGTTTGATAACGTAGTCCTGAAGATGCCTCTTGCAACAGAGCGCGAAACGTTGACTGCTTCAAAGTCCTCAACGCGGTTTCCACCCGGAAATCAATATATCATTGACTCAGACCGCGGAAGTCCACAATCTAGATATAGCGAGTGTCAGTTCGAGCATTTGGCAAATAAAGGTCATCATTGTTATGTTTATCTTAGTTATCTTATTTTTCGTCAATGATTTTCCATTTTATCTCTTAGCCAAAAAGATTGTGTCACAAATTACTTACCACGTTCCATTTTCGCCCTACTAGAACCACTCTTTCCATGAAAGAAGGTTTTCTTGTTGGCTTCTAAAAATGGACTACCTGCAAACATAAAATCATGCGGTGAGAAAACAGGCTATCATAAGGAAGCAAGGTTTATTATCGATAGCCAGAGACAAGATAACCAATTTAGCCAATGGCTCCCTGGAAGACCAGGATGCCATTGGCTAGCCTGAAGGGAGTCCATTTGTTTCGCATTTATGTTTTGTTAATTATAATTATGTTTTAGATGTTTGCAAATGGCGATTCAATAAATGATTTAAATAGCTGCGAGATTTTAATACCAAATTTCTAGGCGTCTACTCTGTAAAATTGGGTAAAATGGGGTTAAGTTTGGTTAATGAAACAGATTAAACTGTCAATAATCTGTAAAATTGCGTTCGGACAATGTTGCATCGCGACATTTACCACGAGTATCAAATGAAAGGGTGTTACGACTTCATCGGTTTACGACTACAATCCTAGATAGGTACAAATCTTGCTTTATCTGGACGAGCTAGTAATTACACTTGCGCAAAAGTTGGCTGGACCTCGAGTCGAAGAATACATTGCGGTGGGTCTTTTATAGCCGAAGACAGCCCTGCTACATTATTGACCCCCTATCGGCCAATAAACGGTTATGGCGGCATAACTTCCACTCACTTTATACAACTTTTCCAATCTTATCTTTAAACATGACTTCTTTGCGAGGGATTTAGTTAAATTGGGACTCGTTCCGGGCAGCTCTTTTATTTTTTCCTTTGGAAAATCGACTTGTCTGGTCTGGCGAGGATCCTATCAGCTTCCTGATACCGGCGGATACGTGTCCGGCATTTTATTGCACCTTTATTACCCAAGAAATTGCTCTTATTTACCTACGAAGTTTCTATATGTACCTAACGGTTTATCGTAGACCACTATGGCGCTCTATGGTAAATTTTTGTTTCTATTTTTTGTTTATGTCTTTTTATGGTGTGATCAGCAAGACTGGTTACAAATATCGTTAAAAATAAAGTTATCCTGTTATCATAATCGTGTGTTACAACAAAATTTTCTCCATTTCCTGACAATATTATGTATGCTTTTATCACAATATTGTATCACAAAATGTTTAAACAACATGTTGTAGATGGTAATATTATATGTTCATAATATGGTGCGATACAGGCGGGATGTAAATTTTAAACAAAATAAAGATTTCCAAGATTTCACGTGTCCAGAAATAGTAGAACATGAGAAACTTCTAATGTACCAGTTCCGTGAGACACACTGTATACTAATTTTCAATTATCAAATTATTATTTTTTTTTATTTTATTGAAACCTATGACCACAACCATGGAACGGGTGGATGATTTTATCAACTTTATTTCAATTATCTTTTCTCGATTTTCTTCTCGAAAACTAGATTCAATTATAATGATGTTCCGCGCACCTCTACAAATAAATGCTGTCAAAAACTCGAAGGACGATGTGACCAAAGTTAGAAAGATCAAACTTCAAGCTTAACTTTGAGACCTTTCCAGCAAGTCGTCTTCATGCTTTTATAAATCCTCAAATATGGCGAAACAACACATTTGTTTATTCTTTAAAAACGTGAAGGGCAATTTCTAAGGGCGGATTCGTAATCTGCGCAAAGAGCGATATCAAAAACACATCGCAGTCACAAAATTGATGTTCCCGAAAGATATTATCATCAACATGTATTCCAGAATAGAGTGGTGCAGATTGAATTGTGTCCTTTATGGTTCTGTTTCTATTGTGGCCTGTTACCAACCTCCTAGTTATTAATTTGATGAGGTTCAGATTGTAATAAAGACTAAAAGAGGCATGAAACGTCCCACTATGCGAAGGCTTATATATGTAAATTTACCGCCGTTGGAGACGTATCAGATGACCGCCTACTGAGCAAAGCTCTTTGGTTAATTGAAACGTACTGTGACAGGGGAAGGGCCAAAACGGATTAAAAATAGTCCCCGGTAGCAGCCTAGCAACCGCCATGCAGGAGCCTGGTTCGACGAGCGAGCCGGGCCAGCAAATTCAAGTTGATAATATTTAAAGAGAGGAGACCAAATGCGATTATATTGATGGAAGCGTGTGTCAGGGTGGGTCAGTGGAGAGCCTGAGCACCGACTGGCAGTGAATAATGCCCCGCTATCGTGCCCCGTCGTTAGCCAGATCAATCTTTGTCAGGTTGTCTGCCGCGCCTTGCCACATGCCAATCTCCTGGTTGATTTACACGGAATCGTCAAGTCCTTCCCTTTCCGTTCGCCGAGCGCACACATCTACATAATCCACCACGTAAATCTTGAGGAAGCGCTCGAAGTACGTGGTTTCAAAATCAAAAATAAATAATTCGTACATCGTTACCCTACTGCTATATTCTCCAATCGTACAAGCGCTGGTTATGATGATTGCAGTGTCTATCGACATAATTGGAAACTATCGATGTTTAATTATTCATTAGAATAATAGGTACCCATCAGGTTAAACAGAATAGAATACTTAAGAATGGTCGTGATCGCTTAAAATCGTATCCAGCTTGAATACTACCGACGTACTTACTAAATGAATAACTTACGAATACGTATGCCTATCGTGCGCGCATTAACATAACCTCTAATTTTCCGTGACATGTTTGTAATAAGTGTACCTACTATGCATGGAATACTGAAAAGTTCGGAAAGTTTGGCTAATTTGGTTGTAAGTAATGCCGGTGATTTTGTAAAGTGGCTACGAATGGTCGACTTGCTATTGCCGGAAATAACATGCCATGAATGGAAATACATACAGATGATTTCCGTACATGGGTTGAATAGAGATTTCTTAAAAACCTTTTTTTTTTAAGTAGGTGCTACAAATATTACTGAGAATAAGCAACAGAACTTACAGGTGTACTTATGTAAAAGAAAATAATATTACCGCCGTATTTAAAAGCAAAATTTTAAATCTCGTCAGGTTATCATTTTGTTGAGGCCGAATTAAATATTAATGGGAAAATAATTGATTATTCAAAACCAAGCATTATTGTGTTATTGTCCAACTAATACAGTATATTCCTTTAAAATCTACTGAGCCAGTACTAGATCATAGCAACACAACAAGTCTAACAAGTAGTAGTGTAGTTTAGTACCAATTAAATTTTTCGCAAAATAGCAGCGATTTGAAAAATAAAATGTTTTTAATCCGAAAATAACTTGAGAATATTTTAGCTGAAGAGCTCAGATCGAGTAAATTCTAGTTCCAAAATATCAAGTTGCCAGAAATAGTAGAACATGAGAAACTTCTAATGTACCAGTTCCGTGAGACAGCCTGTAGATAACGCTAGGGAACATGGAAGGAGAATTTTGCAGTGTTTGCGAATTTATTGATCCTCAAAGTAAACAAAAAAATTGCTTTTCGAAAAATGTTGAATTTTAACCTTCTGAGCCCGCATTTGCATTTGGCGCTAATAAATCTATAACAAACGCCTATTTGCCTCCTATTGACAGAATCAATGTTCCCAAGACTTACAAATGTTTTCGTAATTTTCAATTATTGTTTTCTCAAAAATTTTCTTATTTAAGGACATACATTTTTATGCTGCCATGAAGACAATTAAAGGATGTAACAAAATCTAAACTAAGCTAAGAAAAATAGAAGGATGTCATTACAAAACGTGTCGATGAAGTCATAACTCAAAAACAGTTGTTGTTCGAGGATGCACAAAGGAGAATGGACGATGGCCAACTTCTGAGCCCTGATGTGTCGTTAACACTAAAAACTCTATTGAAAATTTGTTGTCACTTCCCAGTCACATAAAAAAGGTCTAAAAATGTTTCCAATAGTCTTGCTTCTGTAAGAAATTGATATGAGGGCTCTGCTTATTTTTTGTTGGTTCTTCGAACCATATCTCAAACAAACTTTTACATGATATATTAGAAAAAAAGGTGCAAAAATGAACAAATTTGTTTGGAAATAGTGCTGGTTATCCACACGAAGGCATAATTGGTAAAACGCAGGCGATATTCTACAAAGGTCTCCCAAAAAGCAATTACTGGTCTTACTATATTTTGAAATTCTGGTAAACTAAACATTAGATAAGCAGACAAGCACCGACACGAAGCAACAGAAATTTAATTTTGACTTCAAAAAGGAGTGGATTAATGTAAGCTGTCACCGTTTCCTTTCCAGAGGTTCTGATGCGTGAAGTTGTTTTCGGTGCTAGCTACCACTAGAGCTGCACGTCGGCGTCGATTTATTAAAAACGACGTCCACAAATAAATTAGCGCTAATTGCCCGTGGTATAGCCGTCGTCAGGACTGCCACGCACGCGACGCCAGTCGTCCTGTTATGAGCTGCCGGCTCCTTTGATGTCTGCAGCGGCAGCTTAGCTGATATCAACATCCGCGCATCAATCTAATTATACCCGCCTTCTTTGATAAACGGGCCAACTTTGGAGGCAAACGTAAATAATGCGTACTGTCACCGAGGGCATTCTTTGCCGTCAGTCGGCGATTATTTTCCTTTCCTCGAGCAGACGACGACTGGCATTCATTATCAGGCAAATCAAAAACATTCTCGGACACCCAGTTTAACGCTTGATTTGCATCAAGCGCCGCCGTCTTTTGCCTTCCACGCCACTGGATGCTACCGCTTAACGGCTGTCTGCCTTTCTCCGTTGACGATCTGCACTCGACGTCTCCAAACTTTTTCAAGCACGTCTCAGGTTAAAATATCGCCTTGGTGATCTTCTTCCTGATGCAAAACACACTAAAGCTAACTCCAGACTCAGCCCGAATAAATCGGCGAAAAGTTTGACGAGGCTGGGTGAGACAGCGGTCATCTGCGGGTGACTTAGAATGCACGTCGCTGAAGTAGCCGCTACCTCAGCGTATAGTGTGTGTGTGCATACTTTCATTGAAACTGTGGTTATTATTAATAAATAATTAATTGAATAACGTAAATAAAAATTTAATATAAAATATAATAAATATTTGAAAAATTTCTTAAATGCTATTGATGTCTTATTCTGATCATTTATATTACAGACCATATACTAATATAAGACATAGTAATACGATTTTCCATAAAACAAAATTAAATAATTGCATAATTATTATTTTGTATAATGTATTGCATTATAAATCAAATATTATAGTGCATATCTATACAGAGTTAGTTAAAATTACAACTAAATAATTCTCCAACCGTAAAAAATAAAGAAAAAACATTTTTTGTTTGTTTTAAACTAGCTATCGAAATTTGGCAACGTTTCTTTTTTCAAATAGAACAAAACTGTATATCTTTAAATTTTTTAATTCTAAGATTATTTCTAAGATTTTTTTGTAGGAACCATTTTTTATAAAAAGCGTCATTTTTAGTTATCAGCAATTAATTAAAACTCCTGAACTTTGAAACTGAACTTTTTCCCACATACATACACACATTTATTTTAATCTGCTGTTTGAACATTTAATTTTATTTTTCTATTTTATTGTTCTGCTATTTTTTATCCATTTAGTTAAAATAAAAGTTTATGAGTTTGGATTAATGGCTTATAACTAAAAAATGATGCATTGTATAAAACACGATACTTAAAAAAAATTCATGGAATTAATCATAATTATAAAATGTAAAGATATGTGTTCGATGAGAAAACGGATAAGTTGCCAGTTTCCATAATAAAATAAGCACTCTGTATATTAAAAATATATTTAGACGATAGCTTGTTTAAAATCAAACAACTTACGTTTGATTTTTTTGAAAATGTTTACGGTTGGTCAATTATTTAGGTGCTCCGGATATTTTGACCAACCCCGTGTACTGGTATGTAACAACGATATTATCAATCAATAACTTAGTAATTGCCCTATGTAGATCGCAGTCGTACTTTGCGATTGTCGAGAAAGATAAAACAAGAATGACTGTTGAATGTCTGTCGACTGTGAATAAATATTTTTCCCCAATGTACGAGAAACACCTGTGCGACATTCCCCATTAATGTGGGTAAAATTATACCTACTTACCAGGTAGTTCTCAGCTGGCCCAAGTAATCAAAGAACTGTACCAAAACGATACAATAGATTCATAGAACAGAAGACATCATAGAAAAATAAGACTGGAATAACTTGGAACTGATTTTGCATTTCTTTAATAATACAGAAATAAATATCATTATCTGGTATATTTTTCATTTGAACTTTGCGTATGTGATTTTTTTCCTGACAAATTATAGTAATGGGGACATCACAAATAGAGAAAAAAATACTATTTGTATTTTGCATATTAATTTATTGTGTTCAATATTTTTTAATCTTTTTTATTTCAATACTAAATAATTATTCCATTCGTTACCTACTTTTCGGGCGCATTGATGCTCGAACAGCCCCTTCACCGCACGTGTTTGACGTCATAAATCAGACCCCTGTCGTAAATAATACCTTCGGGTACACCCAAAACCTGCTCAAGCCTTGTCAATAATCCAGATTGAATGGATCGAAGATTTTTATCCGACTATCGGCATCCGTAGAGATTTCTGGCAAATCGAATGTTAGCGGATTTGGGTAAATGTGGTATCCACACTCTCCCGATTCGAGGTCTCTCGCTATGTCTCGAGAGAGTCTGGAAGAGGTATAAGATAGGTCTATAAATTAAACAGTGTAGGTCCGAGAATGCTACCCTGTGGAACACTAATCAAATATTTCTGTCGGCCCCAGTTTCTATGATTATAAATCATATCTGCATCAATCAGGACCCGCAGCTTTGCTGAATGAATTCTGAGGAAAAAAGGAAAACTGTGAGTGTTGTATTTGTATGCAAGCACCAGCGAACTTTTCAGTTACAGCGAATGCGCTAGCGCTTTTATTTCGGAAATACGACGACGTAATCAATTTTGCTTCACGGTTCAACAAGGTGCCAAGACCAGGTACGGCACCCATACCTATAGGCAATAAAACTTTTCCGACAGAAGCAAATTTAAATCCGTCAGCTACTTTTTAAACGCTCTCTGTTTTTATGGACAGAAGCGATATTAGTAGAATTTTAGTGATTCCGACCGTACAGGGCGTTGTATGTTCTGGGTTCACCCCGTCCCAAAAGCTGAAGCTGCCCCCGCGTTCGTCCCATATAAATTTTCCTATATTCGCCGGCCGTGTCACTCGGAATGGGGCAGTTTTCTCGGAACCTAATGGTTATTGCCTTTCTCGAACGGACATATTGCGTTCCATCTAGTGCAATGTGTGCCAGCCATACATCAGCCGGTTATAGAGCCGCCCGCCACCAGCTAGCGGCTCTGCGGTCGACACTGCTGCCACCGCCGCACCCGGACGTTATGGAAGGTGTGTTGGAGGCGAAATGAAAGAACTTGAGTGGTCAGCTGGTCCGATGTCCTTCCGAAATAGCTATGATTTATGACGTCACGTTCACAGTTTCTACGTTGTATAACATCCAAATGTAACCAAATGTATTTGAGGTTATATGCGTCAGGTTTGCGTGTCTGTGGAAGACACATCCAAGCATTTCTTCGAAACACATCATCATATGAACATAGGAATTTTGCTTCATCAGGCTCTTGGCTCCTGGCTCCAGCACCGCTCCTGATAAAATCTTGCCAGTATCTAGAGTTTGTTAGCAAGTTATTACCGTTGAGGAAGAAGAAGACAGGCAGTTGCCAACGACAAGCAAGCAAAGACGATTATCATTGATCAAGGACGATAAAAAACGACCATGGTGAAACCATGAAGCCGAAACCAGAGGAAGAAAAAATGATACATGAAGAAGGCTGGGGCCCGGGCGTACGCCAGGCAGCTATACTGGATAGAGGATACTCTGTAGACGCCGGGGATTATATTTTAAATATTTTAAAATATTTTAAAATAATATTTTAAATATTTTAAAATATTTTAAAATAATATTTTAAATATTATAAATATTTTAAAATATTTTAAATATTATTTTAAAATATCATTTATCACTCACATCGACAAATCGCGAGGAACCGACTCCGTCAGTCAATCTTTGTTCTAAAGGTTTGACAACAGAGGTAGTGTCTAAACCAGATCAGCATTTGGTCACGAATTCCTCAATAATCCAGCTTTTCCAGTACTTACTCAAGGGTCACGCTGTCAAAAGCCTTTGAAATGTCCAAGAGGTCGAGTGGGTGGTACAGTGACTACGATGAGAAGTCACATTATTTCGCCATGTAAAATGGATTCGCACATGGATTCTGCACATGACTTATGGGTCGATATTCAGCATAGGTCATAGGCGGTCTTAGGGATCGGGCTGATTACTGCTTCTCTGCAGGATATTGGAAAGTATTCATCTCGGAAGGAGTAATGGATAATATGGGTCAGCGGCTCTGAACAATTATGAAATACCATCCACTCTACAAGACGATGCTATTTAAAAATAAGTTCTTTAACATGGTCTTTAACAAAGATGCTAGTGAGTCAAATACAAATAATAATGATGTTTGGAGGTTTGTAATAAAATTCTGAGTGCGCGATTTTGTTGTACTTGAATCTTTTTAATGTCTTTGTCTGTACACAAAAATAATATACTGCTGCAATCGTATGGTACAAAGATATTCTAGCTTTTAATGTTAGTTTATTAGATATTCGTCATAAGTAGCTAATCTTTCGGCTCACCTTTTTAACTATATACTCCATATTACTCGTAAACTTCAAAGTATTGTCTAAAATGACACCTAGATATTTAAATTCGTCCACTATATCAACAACTGTGTTATCGATAACTATTTCTGGTGTAGGGTTTACTGAATGTCTATTTCCCAGTATCATAGCTTTTGTTTTCAGTACATTCAAACACAACTTATTTTCTTTATACCAATTTGATATCGAGACCAGTTTAGTGTTCAATTGCGCGATTACATCAGGTAAGTTATCTCCTGCAATTGATATTAGTGTATCGTCTGCAAATAGGTGCATATCACAAGATTTAACTAATGAAGCAACATTATTTATATGTATACAAAGTAAATACTGATAACTGGTCCCAGAACAGAACCTTGTGGTACCCCTAAGCTGTTTATTAATTCACTTTACTCATTTTCTCCAATCCTAACCTTCTGTCTCCTGTTTGTTAAATACTTTTCGAACCATTTCAATTCTTTTCCTCTGATTCCGTAAGTTTCCAATTTTTGTAATAACTTTTGACGACAAATAGTCTCGAAGGCTCGAAGTCAACAAACTGCAACTATCGTTTTACCGTCTTCTAAATCTCCTTTCCAATTTGCCAAAACTCTTCGCATTTGGTGGTGTTCACAACTTTTTGTCAGGTACTATTCCTGTATTTAGTGACTCATTAATTAAATCTTTTATAAATTGTCCCACAAAAGGTAATGCATCCTTTATTATTTTAATTGATATATAATCGCCAATAGCTGCCGTCCGCTGAGTTCAAGCGGTTAGCGCCTAAAGTGGCAGAACGCACGCATTGTCTACTGCGCATTATTTGGGATTTCGTGGCTGCACACAGCGAAGTATATTCTCAAACCGTGAGAAAATTATTTACTTGCGGTTATTGCTTTAGATGAAAGTTAATATTTACTTGGTTTGAAAAAATTTCTTTCATTTAAGAATTCCTTGTTCTCACAATTCAAGAATATCCCAATCTCAGAGTTATTAGTTTCGGTTAACTATATAATTTTCAAACCAAGTAGTTTAAATTCTCAATTCAAAAAGTTGATCAATAGCTTGAATCAAGTAAGCCATTGCTTGCAACGCGCTTGCGCATTTACACTCAAACGTGCACGAACGTTGCCGAGATTTAAGATTTTTCGCATCGGCCTTTGCCTTCAGTTAGTTGGGGTCTGCTATGGCGTCGTGTTCGCTGACTACCGAGTATTGTCCGGGAAGAGTTCAATATGTTAGTATATCTTTACTAATTTTGTAGGTACTGTACGCAATAACTACGCGATCTATAATATTATGAAAGTATATACCTAGTTTTAATTTTGCGTGAATAGCCTACAGTACTTATGTTCAACGTATTTGCGACGCAGTTCGTAGTTGTGACTTGTGACGCACACGGTACGTAAATTTTGTCTAGCCATATAGTGGTCACCAAATCAACATACATGTCACAGAAAACTTACTTGTGTAATATAATGGAAACAATTTGATGTCTAATAGAATATGGTGTTTTTTCCATGCCTTAGATATTGTAGGTAGTGATAATTTATAAATAGGTAAGTATATATGTAATTAAGCAAAGAAATTTCATACAATAAAACAAATATCATTCGCTAAGTTATTGTCTACTTATTTCACACAATTCCCTACCTTTTAAAAAAAAACTAAAACAGTAATTTCTATTCAATACATTATGATCATGTTCTTGAACTAATAATATCTATACTCATTTCAAGAAAATATTTTCTCATTGTCAAGCATATATATTCACTTTAAGAAAATTCCATTATTCTCAACGTGAGAATAGTTTTCTTGAATGAATAATATCTATACTCATTGCAAGAAAATATTTTCTCAGATATACAAGCATTCTGGGTCTTTTTTCATTTTCGTGTAAAATCTTTTCTAAATATTCGTGTTTAGCTTTTTTAATTCTTTAATTCAATCAAATATGGAAGAAGACTTGAACCAAGAAGAGAACGACGAAAATCGAGTTGATGTTGATGACAGAAGCTGAAACAAAAGAAAGAAGATGGAGGAGGGAAATGGCTAGTTAGAACTCAAGACTGCTGTGGAAGAATTGGTAGAAAATAGTACGGTAGAAGTTGAAGATCTGCTGAAGAAGAAAGCATAGAGGTAAAAAAAGAAAAAACTGAAAGAAACTAAGGGCACACTGATGAACCATTGAGAAAAATATACAACAGTAACCACTAATCGTATCTCCATTGTTGTTGCCAAGTAAATATTTGTCTTCTGCTTGAAGTATTACTATTATTATTAATAACACTTTAGTTATTTATGTCACAAGTGACGAAAGTACGGAATAGCGCGACGAGCGGTAATGCGGCATTTAGATAGCAATCCTTCACAACGGTAGTCATCAGATGCAATGAAGCGTTTCAACCCAATTACAAAGAACTGCTGTAATTGTCTAAGAGTCTTGATAGCGGCAAATCGGCTCTGAACGACTACAAGAAGTCCTCGCGCACTCAAGAGGATTCCAGAAATCGCATTGGAATCGTTCGGGCAGTACTAGGTGGCGGGTGGGGTGGCGGGAGGTGTGCGACAAAGCGTTGATTTGACCGGAAAGACTAATGGTGCTGCGAGTCGGAGTTTCCGCCCTCACGTAGCCCGTTAATTCAATCGTACGCCGCCGCTCGCCGCGCCACTTGATTAAACGTAACGCGTTAGAGATCGGGGGACCCCGCTCCGCCCATATTTCTTCGATTCTTTTAATAAAGGCCCCGCCGGTGGATTAATGAGGCGGACGCTGAGGCCCTCCGCCGTGCGGGCCCTATCGATCACTACGGAGTTCTTAATTACCGACCGAGCACTCCTACGTCCGTCGTCCATTGTTCCCGGCCGACGTGCAAGACGTACTTATGCACGTTCCGGCGCTGCCTACTTGAATAAGTTCGCGAAATGATGAAAACGACGCCCACCGTGCCATTCGAGAGGCACAATGGCGG
The DNA here is from genome assembly GCA_963966075.1 of Aphodius sticticus. Classification (NCBI taxonomy): domain Eukaryota; kingdom Metazoa; phylum Arthropoda; class Insecta; order Coleoptera; family Scarabaeidae; genus Aphodius; species Aphodius sticticus. The sequence goes on from OZ014513.1 coordinate 1,016,545, forward strand.
AACGCCCTCAATTATTCCAGTAAATGTTGCCGATAAATTATCACCTCTTACAATTTTACGACACGAAGGGTATTGATCATCTGATTTTTGCATTAATAATTAAAATCAGGGGATGAGTGGTGCAGTTGTCTTTGTATTAGACTTCCAAAGCTAGAATTTTAAATTCCCCAAGCTATCTGGCCAAGGCTTGCCAGGTGCACCTGACAACCCTTGGTCAGGTATGGTAACTAATGTTTATTTAGAACTAGCGCAAAATTACTCATTTTCTTGGTGCGAAGTTGATATATCACCCTGTAGATATTAATATATCATACAATAACTAATTCAGGAGCGTGACTTACCTTTTATTCATTTAATATTAATGACTGTGGATAGGTTTATAATAGTAGTTACCAATCTACAGCGAGCTATTCTCAAGTGGTCGTACGCGCGGTACTACCACTTATGAAATTTTATTTTCACTGATAATATTTTAATAAAAATAACTAAAGCATCAAACATCTATTGTTTCTTGAATTAATTATGGCTGAATTACCCGTTATTAAGTTAATACCTATTATGAATATGTTAATAATGCTAATTTAATATCTATGAACTTATTTTATTTCTACTACTAACAATTACAAAAATACATACATTATTAAAATTAAAAAAAAAACTTAACATTGAAAGAATTGTTAAATATCTATTCATCATGTTTCTGTGTAGTGTCCGTCCCGTTCTATGCATAAACACATTCTTCTAGAAACATCTTTGGCCGCATTACTAACAAAATTCGGTGGAATGTTCTGGATACAATGTTCTATAGTTTCCTCTAAATGATTTATATCTCTAAATGGTCGGTGTTTGTATACTTTATTTTTTATGTAACCCCACAAAAAGAAATCTAACCGGGTAAAGTCGGGGGATCGATATAATTCCCCATTTAAATTTTGACGAAAAGAAAAGGCTCAAATATTTGATTATTCAAAATACCACACAGCACATTAGTGTTAAAATGGTACTGATTTCGGTATTCTATTGTAAAGTTTGGGTTTTCATGTGTCCACCACCGGCAATTTGGGAAGAAACAGTCCCATTTGCCAAATCCCCAAATCCTTGCGTAGAAACAACCTTATAGTAGGTGAATTATCACTGTCAAGTCGTTATCAAGTAAACTCTCATCCGATATGTTGAAATACATTGAACATCCTCTGACGGCACACGAATGTACAGTTGCAGTGATGCGCCCAGATCGGTACAATGAACAGAAGACGTATGGCCCGACGTGGACAACGGAGCTGGACTCGGTAGGAGTGATGGGTTGTCTAATCGAAATCCCCAATGCACACTGCACACCGATCGATAGAGGCATATAATTTACAACCGCAGTGTTCGAACAAAGGTCGAACGCAACGAACCTATTCTATCGTCGTGGACTTAATGATGTCCGCGACAGGCGGTCCCGGTCGGTTTCTGTCCTGCGGGCGTCGGACAATGGCACCAGCGGCGTACAACGCTGTCACACTGCCTTGCGATGATACAGGCGAATCGACAAAGCCACGTCATCGTCACTGTGGGGTTTCGCGGACCACAGTCGGTAGAACGGTCCAGTGACGGGTTGAGGCTTGCCTGGTCGTTACTTTATCATCTTCGTCTACCGCTCAAGGCTGACGCACGTAAAAAATCGTTGATCATAAACGCATTCCCAACTGGAACGGCGTTTAATCTATAATCCAGCATCTAAGGTCAAATTGTGCATAAACCTTGGATCAAAGGGAACCATTAGCCGGCGCACGGTACAATGAAAACAATTTACGTGTTCTGCAAGGAGTCCGCGGCCGTCTAGATGGCGTGATGCGATTGCTTGCTGTGTATGAAACGCGGTACGGCGCATATAATAACATTTCCATGATATTTAATGAGCACCGGGCGATCAATCTTCCTTTATTAATCTGTCAAGTCGGTGACAAAGACTAATTGCGCGATTTTGACAGCAACGCGCCGACAGGGATATCTTGTTTGAAATAAATTACAGTCCGGCCGCGGTATGTGCAACACAACGCTGCCAGTCTACCATGAACACGAGAATGACTGGCGTAATGTATGGGCACAATGACTGATGATGCTCGGCATAACTAATGCTAGGATTATCCGGAAATATGCCAATTAATCGACCTCTACTGATTAGGTACTCGATACAATATTGCTAATTGAAACCCTGTATCCCTCATGTACAGGCTGTGCCAAATTCGATGTTACTATAGGAGATTTCGGTAACTATAAAAGATATCGAAAAATGAGTAAGGTTGTTGTGTCGTCTTTTTTGAGAGCAACACAATGGTGAAAACCAAAATTAGCTATCGTCTTTTGTTTTCGAGTTATAACACAAAACTCGATTTTTCGCTATTTTGATACTTGTCGATATCTTTGTTGTTTGTTAAATCAGACGAATGACATTTGCACGTTCTTCAGGCACCTTTTCGATTAGAATTTAGTGGAATTCACAGATTTTAAATATCTCTAATAGTTTTATAGATATAACATAAAGTTGTGTTTTTTAAATGGAAACCATAGCCTATGACTGAAATAAATAGAGCCTTTTTTCCCCTTTTCAACGATATATAACATGCCGGTCCAAATATTCCAAAACTAATGTTTTATTGAATAACATTTTTTTTTTTAATAAGCATAAGATGCTTAACATATTGAAACTAATCTAAAAGATTAACCATCAATTTAAATCTGAATTCTTAAAACTAGGTACTTGTCTCTAATAGGCTATCCACTGATGTCCCTATATTTACTTTGTCCCAAACAAGAAGCACTAACACTTCACTCACTGTGCTCTGCTTTTTACACATTTCACTGATTCACTAGTTCGAAGGGTTTAGTTCTTTTTAGTCTTCTCACTAGATTCTGGTTGTCCAGTAGCTGCAGGGCCTCTACGTTGACGTGATGGCTTAGGCGAGATTCATGCTTAGTGGCGAATCTTTTTATCTCTTGGATGACTTGTGGGACACCAAGATCACGGTGCAGGTCATTATTCCGTATGTACCAAGGAGCGTTAACCATATTCCTTAGTACTTTATTTTGGAAGATCTGGATTCCTTGTATATTGGAGCTTTTTGCGCAGCCCCAAAGCTGGATGCCGTATAACCAAATCGGTTTTAGTACTTGGTTGTAGACTTGTAGTTTGTTCTGTACCGACAACTGAGAGTTTCTTACCAGAAGCCAGTACAGTTCTCTGTATTTGAGGCCAAGCTCTACTCTTTTCTTCTTAACATGTTCTTTCCACCTTAGTTTTGTATCCAGTGTCATACCCAAATACTTTGCAGTGTTCGCGTATGGAACTATGGCGTCGTTAATCTTGACATGAGGTATGTCCTCGATTCTTTTGTTTGTGAAGTTAATGTGGACAGATTTCAGTTCGTTGAGCTTGGTCTTCCATTTTCTGGTCCATTTGTATATTTTGTTACTAGCTTGTTGAAGATTCCTGGTAGATTCACCAATAGTTGATCCCACTGCCATTAGAGCCGTGTCATCTGCGAATGTGGCGACTGTTACATTTTCCATCTGTGGAAGGTCACTTGTATATAGTAGATAGAGAATTGGTCCCAATACACTACCCTGGGGTTGAATAACATGAAATTACTATATATCAGAGAAATTATAATTATTGTCTTCGAGATTTCTCCGAGTAGGCGTATGTCACTAGTGGTTTGACACTACTAATCAGTGAAATTAGTAAAATTTCATTCTTTTATTTTAATTGAAAATTACGGAATGCCGTTTGAATAGTATGAAAAATGCGCAATAATCGAATGCTTTATTCAAAGTAATAACAATAATTGTGATATAACATCCGAAACATAATTCATTCGTTATCCAGGTAGTGCACGACCGCACAAACTTGTTTTTGTGATTAAAAGAACATCTCATCAATTACGGGTTGATCAATATGCCAAAAGCCGAACATTGTGATATGGAAGTGGTATGCTGAAGAAACTGTCATGAAAGTATGTAGCCGTGATCCTATAATTTCCAGTCGTCAATCTTCACTTTATATCGGCATGTCGAGGGTATAACTGAAAGGTTAAACATTTCAGGATATATTGTTTTATTCGAAGTAAAGTAATTAGATAATTACCTGAATAAAAAAATAAAAAATAAGATTACCTACTACAAACTACTTTAACCATTTTCAAATAGTTGTCCATTTTTATTGATGCATAAATTATATCTCGTCGCAATACTTCGAAGAGCGTTGTTTATAAAAATATTTGGAACGGCATTGATACATTCTTCAAAATGCTGCCTTAGGTCCTGAATGTTGTTATGTGATCTTTTATATAATTTGTTTTTAATGTGCCCCCAAAGAAAAAAATCCAAAGGTGTAAGATCTGGTGATCGTGATGGCCACCTCACTGGTCCGTTGTTTCCAATCCAACGGTTTTCAAAATTTATATTCAATAATTCCCTTACCCTTCTTATTTTGTGAGGTGGTGCACCGTCGTGCTGGAAATATATAGTTCCCTCTCCATTAGTCGCAAATTGTCCAAAAGTTCATTCACAATATGATGGTTTACAATATCGTAGTACCGGTCGCCATTAAGATGTTCCTCGTAAATATGGTATGCTAAAATACGCTCGCCGAGCACGGCACACCAAACACTAAAACCAAAACGTCCTTGGTTTTGCACGTTGACGGTACGGTGAGGATTGACATCAGACCAATAGTGCTCATTGTGCCTATTAAAAATTCCGGCACTGCTGATGTAGGCTTCATCAGTCCAAATAACTTTTTAAAAAATAATGGATTCTGCTGAAGATTTTCACGGTACCACTGGCAAAACTCCATTCGTTGCTGAGGGTCTGTTGGTTGCAAATGATGTTGTTTTCTTAAAGCATATGGCCTAAATTTATGCTTCTTGAGGATTCTCAAAGCTCGACGTCTTGATACCCCAGATTCAGTTTCTATTTCACGACTGGAAGTTGAGGGATTTGCAACTGCGGCTGCAACTATGTTGGTGGCAGCTTCTTCAGCATTTTCAATATGGTAATGTTTGGGTCTTGGCATACTAAATGACCCGTGATTGATGAGATTTTCTTTTAATCTCTCAAAAATATATTCGTGAGGTTGTGTTCTTTCTGGATAACGATTGAAGTATGTTTCGGATGCAATTTCACCATTGTTATTACTTTGAATAAAGCATTCGATCATTGCGTATTTTTCATATGATTCATACGGCATTTCGTAACTTTTAATTGAAATAAATATTCAAAAGACTGCAAATTCAATACTTGAGTCAATACTTCCATTTAAAAAAACACAACTTTATGTTATATCTACAAAACTATTAGAGTAATTTAAAATCTGTGAATTCCACTGAATTCTAATCGAAAAAGTGTTTGAAGAACGTGCAAATATCATTCGTCTGATTTAACAAACAACAAGTATCAAAATAGCAACAAATCTAGTTTTGTGTTATAACTCTAAAACAAAAGACGATAGCTAATTTTGGTTTTCACCATTGAGTTTCTCTCAAAAAAAGACGACCAACAACCTTACTCATTTTTCGATATCTCTTATAGTTACCGAGATCTCCTATAGTAACATCGAATTTGGCCCACCTTGTACAACATTAGCAACAGGCACTGTACTCATAATCTGAATATATCCCTACTATATACTAAAAGTCTAACACAGTCCGCGCAAGAAGTTTACGAAAATCGGCGAATCGGGGGAAAGGTCTGCTCCTCGGAGAAGCGAAAATCGGCGCCGCAGGCGCCGATTTTCCGCCTAAAATTTGATTCTACAGCGCTTAGGCCTTCGATTTCGTCCATTTTAGGCCCAGTTTTCGTTATTTTTTACCTCGATTCGGGTAAATTTATGGATTATGGCTTAGGAGTGTACAGGTCAGCGCGTCGCCATGGCAACCACGATACGTTGCTAGGCAACGGCCGCGCGCTTCGCGACGCGGTCACCAGACGGCGGCACATCATCATGTCGCTGTTGGGATTACGCTACGAAGCAATAGATGGCGCCCCGTAACCGCTTCGAACGTACGAGCATAATCACGTCGCGCGTGTAAGAGCATCCGGGCTTTTTGTTTACCTCTTAACGCTTCGGCGATCTACCTAGGTCGACCAGCAGGCCTATTAGGCCTGCACATTCTGCTAGTTCCGAATACTAAATTGAGAACGTCGAACACACACACAGCGAGTAACGACAAATTTAGTTTTTAATTACAAATTCCGTCTTTAACTTTTCTTTCGTCTTTACATTTACCTTTACCGTAACTCAGTTGCTTGATCTACCATCGCCTGTAGCACGAGTGCCAGGAGGAAAGTTATGAAGTACCTACCCAAGCCGCATAAATCGCTGTCGTCAGCGTAATCGTCATATATCACGGCCGGCTCCCTATATACAAAAGAGACGGTACACGGCTTAAGGCTGTTCATCAAGTTGACACCGGGGCCCTGAGGTTGTTTAAGGTCACGTTAATAATTCATCGATCCACGACCTTTCCCCATTTCCGTTTTCACGACACCATGAATTACGTACGCAATTTGGTGGCTGATTGTGACCGTAGAAATTTTGTTTATGGTCGGCGGGTTCATATTTCGCACGCTGGTAGCACGACCGCCCATGGTTTATTCAATTTGTACCACTTTACCGTGATTGTACGACATTGACTGAATATTTAGTCGTTGTTTTCATTTAAAGCTTGTAACGTACAGACTCAGGTTCGTTTATGAAAAAATGGAAACCCATGATACAAATTAGATTCTCTAGAAACATTTCGACGACTTTTATTAGTTTAGCGCCTCAAATAGGCAATCTTAGTTACTTATAAACAAACTGAATGAAATTTTTAGGGACACTTGCTAGGGAAGAACATAAATCATTGTGAAAATTACAATAGAAATGTGGTAAGTATAAAAATTGCACGTAATTCCTATTATTTTTACAAGTCTGTGTACTATTACAGCGATATTGCTGCTTTATTTCAATTACAATGATCTTTTAGTAAAAAATACAATGGAAATATACGTTAAATTCGTAAAATTACAACGTATGTTGTGATTTTACTATTATAATAGCGGGTTTGTTGATATTGTAACGCCCAGACGCATGCGCTACGTTTGATCAGCTGTTTTGCAAACGAACGCCGGCACGCATACCATCGAGTGCAATATGTAGTTGGGCGCGTTGTATTTCTGTCTCCGGTAAGTAACAATGATACAGTGAACTAAAACTTATCTAGATACCATGTAGGTGTAGGTTAAAATACCATGTCACACTGCAGAACATTTGTATTGCCTTTGTAGATCACCAACGACGACAATTAGCCATTAGAAATTGATGTCTTAACGTTAACGCCATACCTGGATGAAAGCTGTAAGTACAGTCTTTTACGTTTCTTTGTGAAAAGTTGCTTTAAGATTAAAGGGTTTTATACCAACATAAAGATAATGTGCAATCTTCTTTTTAGGTTAACTTTTTTGTGTCTGTCTAATATGTTTCCTTGTTCTTACAGATACAGATGCGGAACATCTTGCACCAAGTGTGTTTGTCAGAAAAAGAGTGAACGAGTATGTGTGTTCACGGTTGACCGAAGTGCATTTATATATTTATTCGCGTGTTTTCTAAGTTTAAGTATTTGCGTACGCTAAGTATTTATTAATTGCTTCTCTGTAGTTTTAATGTATTTTTATGTCCCTCAAACTATTTTATACTTGTATGTACGTCTACATATTTATTTTTTTACAAGTAATTTTATCTATACCATTTTGTTTGGCCCTACTATTGTAACGTTTGACTGTGTGCATGATGTTACTGTTATTTTTTGTATTATATGATACATAATGTTAATATCTACTCAAGATCAGAATAAAATTATACAAATCAAAAATACTGCATATTTCATTGAATATTATACTGAAATAGATGTAAAATTATTACGCATTACCTCATATTTAAAATTACATTAAAAAGCGGTGTAATATTGCAGCCAAATTCTTGTAAAATCACAGTGTAAATATACAATGACAATGTAAAAATACAATTGAGATGTAAAATTACTATTCGTACTGTAAATTTACATCAATTTTTTTTTCAGTGTAGCTACAAGTTTTCAACGATAACGTCAAATTCGGGCCAGTAAATTGAGGGGTGTTTTCTAGGGTCTCTCGACGACAAAAACAAGAAACTCGGCGTCCGGGGAGGCCACATATCCATGTCGGCGGCGAGAGTTGTTAACCTTAATGTTCTGGCGCCATTAAAGGGAAATAACGCGCATAACTTTTTGGTAGCGCTTTCGAAAGTTTCGCATTATCATTTTAATGGACGGTTGCCGTCGTAAATAATAGATGAAACGCGCGGCCGGGCGGTAATTTAGTGCGGTTCCGACGCCGCGCGCGGCCCCTCGCCGGAAGATTAAGTGAAACAAATAGCCCGGGAATTTGAAATATTCCACGTATTTTTAACGCGCGCAACTTTCAACCGGTCTAATCTAATAGGGGAGGTGATTTATGGTATGTACCGACCGCAGCTTAAACACCCGCAGACGTCGCCAACACCCTTACCTACCGTTCATTGTTGTTGCATTTTCTTTCATTAGTATTTTGTCATTTCATGTTTTAAAATAAAATATCCAGCGATGACTATGTATCAAAAAATCTCCACAGCACTTTTTCCATCTAAAACACCGTTTCTCAACCTTGTTCCCATAATGGAACCCTTGAAATAGATTTGGAGCCTGAGGGAACTCCAGTCATACTGCTGCGAAGTATACAGTAGTGTGCGCCAAAAAGTTGGAACCATATGGGAAACTTTTTTATTATTCATTTCGCAGAAAATGTTATTCTTTATAAAAGTTTCTGCTTAGCTTAAAACCAAAAATGCACTTATCAAACTTTAAGTTTTATTAGCCATATACAGGCTGGTTAGACATATACAGGCTGGTTCAGAAAATTTGAATTAATGATAAAGTAAAGTGCCTTTATTTTCATTATTACCGACAAATGTTATTTGGAAAAGTTAGTTAGCAGTAAAAATTATATTCAAATTTGAAATCCAGCCACCTGTCACGAAAAAAAAGAGAACGTCTTTTGTTTTTAATTTACACACTTGTAATACATTACTTACATTACTTGCTCATAGAATAATATACTATTATTATAGCTTATTCTATTTCTATTTGACTCTTATTGATGTATTTTTTGAGAATAAAATTAATTTTTTTTAACTGGTGATTTTAATACTATTTCTAATGAATTTTGAGAATTATCACAAAAATTATTACTTTCTTGATGTAATGTTGTGATTTTACCGTAACATAGTGGTTTAGATCCATAATTTCCGTTATGTACACATAATATGTAAATCACAACTGATTAGTTATTAAAAGTTATAAATAATTATCTGGCTCGAAAACAACTGGCAGCAAATGAGACTCTAACAATTAATTTATGAACAGTTCACATGTTCAACAGAATCACATAGGCACTGTAATCGAACCGCATTTATTTGACAGGTTGTTTTGAGTTGTTATACTCAGCTCTTCTTTAATAATTAATCAAAATGAATTATTTAACCAAAGAGGAGAAAATAGACGCACGTGGAAATTTAATTTTTAATTTTGATATTATTATTTGATGTTATTATTGTCATCTTTTATACTGTTATTGCTTTGTTGACATTATTCCTTAAAATTATGAAAAAATATTAGTTTTAGAATATTAAAGGATATTGTTAGAGTCTAATTTGTCGTCAGTTATTTTAGTAGCAAATTGCAGATAGTTATTAATAATTTTTAATAACTAATCAGCTGTGGCTTACATATTATGTACATAATGAAGATTCTGGATTTTACCGAAATCTCAATGTTACGGTAAAATCCGTAACGTCCGACAATAATTCTCAAAACTCAAAAAAAAATCACCAATTAAAAAAATAACTTTATTCTCAAAAATTACATCAAGAAGAGTTCAATAGCATCAATATCAGCCATAATAAATTTTATTATAGAAGTAAACATTAAGTAAAAATCAATTCAAGATAGGTGGCTGTGATTTTAAATTTGAATATAATTTTTACTTCTAACCAACTTTTCCAAATAACATTTTACGGTAATAATGAAAATAAAGGCACTTTACTCTTATCATTAATTCATATTTTCGGAACCAGCCTATATATGGCTAATAAAACTTAAAGTTTGATAACCGCATTTTTTGTTTTAGGTCAAGCAGTCAATCTTTATGAAGAATAAAATTTTCTGAGAAATGAATAAAAAAGAATTTCCCATATGGCGCCAACTTTTTGCCGCACACTCTATGTTAATTGCATTATATCATTAAGGCCACGTCATCCTACTCGTTTGCTAGCTAGCATTCCTAGGTCAGAAAAACAGACGTCGGGCGTTTCAAAATCTGAACAACGACATTCCATTGTGACATGAATTCAATACGTGTAAATCTAACATTAATAAATATCAAAAAGCCGAGTGTAACCACAACTCCAACTCAGGACTTTTGGGTCCAAAAACAGTCCATGACGTCTTGCAAAATTTGATATGAAATTATTATTTTACAGCATTTTTATTTCACAGCATTGTTGCTTAAGTCTATAACAATTATCTTTTGTAGTTACAAAAGAATTTTAATGTCTGTAAAGTTTTACAGACATTTTTCTCAGTGCAAAAATGTTATTAGCAACAATTCCTTCAAAAGTTGCAGCCATTTATATTATTAACAAAAGATACGAAGAAGAAGAAACTACATATTAGTGCTTTCCTAACATTGGTAGGGTACAAGTTCTTTCAGAGAAGCTCAAGCTTGTCTTGGGATTTGTATTCATCATTTTTGTTGAACGAGAGATATATGAAAAAAATTATGTAAGATTTTGATCAACATAGCTGATATCTGGTTATCATTTATTTTCTAAAGATGTTTGAAAGTAAAAGATAATCTTAAGTAATCTTGCCACAACTCGCAACGATTCCTCGCGGAACCCGCTTGCGAAACGCTGATCTAATTATTCTCTTCCTTTCTGGCAACAAAGTCCTGCCCATCTCACTTTTACAGATCTTTGGCCTTACTCTTCTTCGATAAGGGTGTGCTGGTATTCGCGATTCTCTAGCATTTACGTGACTAACATTGTAAAGGTCAATGGACTACCAAAGTTGCTCTATGTTGCCCCTTCTCAGTTTGTTGGAGAATGCTTTTTCTGGATTATCTATCGACCACGTCGCGTGATTGATAAATCTTCCTCTACAAGCCTATTAGGAAGCTTGATGCATCTTCCTTGACTTATACCACTTCTTGTCTTGTTTTTGTTTTGGTGATAAAACTGACGAATGGATTCTGCGCTACTTTTCAAGGAACCACTAGCTTCCTCGGGCGGTGTTGATAATACTTCCTGCATTTGCCATTTCCTGGCATTTCCACACCTAACCGTGTCCTGTTGCTGAAAGTTTCAGGTAGGGCTGGAAACCTGGTTTCCTAACTCTACCTCGACTACCTCAGCTTCTTCCGCTTGAAGGTACGTCCAGATTCTTGCAGAAATTAGCAATAGTATTATGGTAAGACATCTCATGTAACCTGAGTGACGTTTTATGGTACTTATGGGCACTTCTCACTTTTGTGTACTTATGCACTGCACCAATACGAGGACAATCTTTTAGGGGCTCTTTTGTTATTCTTCAAGCCCCTCCCCCTATTTCCTACTACATAAAAAATAACCATTTTAATGCATACACATCGACGTTATTTAATATCAAATAAATATTCTATTGTTGTGTGAATGGCGTAAAGTTTAACGGTCTCGTCTAATGTCGTTGGCCCCGCGGAGAAAAATAAAGAAATAAACGACGCCATTATGGAGCGGGGTTCCCCGAATATACGGCCCCTTCACGAGACATTACATCGACGACAATCAATTTCGGAATCACGGATCCCTTAAACACAAACGCCGGCCATTTGTTCTTGTCGCGCATAAAAAAGATAAATGCCGCAATTCGACGGGACCGCGTCTCCCCCCCAGCAATCAATTATGAAATATGCGAGCGCATAAAAATGAATTCGTTTTACGCCCAACGGGATCTTGCGGCCTTTCCGGCCACGCTATTCCTCGAGATCCCTCTTGATAAAGTAACGCATGCCACGTCACCGTACATATAACCTTATAAAGGTCACGGTTATGGTTAAACGCGCTTATGTTTAAGGTGAATGTTAAACATGATATGCACCCAAACATGCTACATTCATATTTCGAAAACCAGTTTGATTTTCTCGCGCATATATTGCGTCTTTTCGTCTTGTTTCTTATCGCATTACATACAGTGTGTATTATTCGTTTCTCAGAAAATTTTATTCTTCATAAAAGTTTCTGCCTGGCCTAAAACAAAAAATGCAGTTATCAAACTTTAAGTTTTATTAGCCATATACAGGCTGGTTCAGAAAATATGAATTCATGATAAGAGGAAAGGGCCTTCATTTTCAATATTACCGTCAAATGTTATTTGGAAAAGTTGGTTAGAAGTAAAAATTATATTCAAATTTGAAATCACAGCCACCATCTTGAATTTTTTTTATTTAATTTTTACTTCTGTAATAAAATTTATTATGGCTGATATTGATTCTATTGAACTCTTCTTGATGTATTTTTTGAGAATAAAGTTATTTTTTTAACTGGTGATTTTGATACGATTCCTAACAAGTTTTGAGAATTATTGTTTGACGTTACGGATTTTACCGTAACATTGTGATTTAGGCAAAATCCATAATCTCCATTATATACATATGTAAGCCACAACTGATTAGTTATTAAAAGTTATTAATAATTATCTGCAATGTGCTACTAATATAACTGACGACAAATTAGACTCTAACACAACATAACAGTAACCGCATAAAAAATGACAATAATAACATCAAATAATACTATTAAAATAAAAAATTAAATTTCTATTTTCTTCTTTTTGGTTAAATAATTCATTTTGATTAATAATTAAAAAGGAGCTGAGTATAACAACTCAAAACAAACTGTCAAAATAATGCGGTTAGATTACACAGTAGAACAATCCATACACACAGAAAAGTAAATACTTCACTCAAAGCAATATGCTTTCATCCAAGTAAATGATTAGTTTGCTATAGCCGCAAGTAGATATTTTCTCAAGTTAAGAATAAAGAGATATTGTTGAATTGAAATGATCATATGCTTGTATATCTGAGAAAATATTTTCTTGCAATGAGTATAGATATTATTCATTCAAGAAAACTATTCTCACGTTGAGAATAACGGAATTTTCTTAAAGTGAATATGCTTGATAATGAGAAAATACTTTCTTGAAATGAGTATAGATATTATTAGTTCAAGAACATGATCATAATGTATTGAATAGAAATTACTGTTATAGTTTTTTTTAAAGGTAGGTAATTGTGTGGAATAAGTAGACAATAACTTAGCGAATGATATTTGTTTTATTGTATGAAATTTCTTTGTTTAATTACATATATACTTACCTATTTGTAAATTATCACTACCTACAATATCTAAGGCATGGAAAGAAACACCATATACTATTAGACATCAATTTGTTTCCATTATATTACACAAGTAAGTTTTCTGTGGCATGTATGTTGATTTGGTGACCACTATATGGCTAGGCAAAATTTACGTACCGTGTGCGTCACAAGTCACAACTACGAACTGCGTCGCAAATACGTTGAACATAAGTACTGTAGGCTATTCACGCAAAATTAAAACTATATACTTTCATAATATTATAGATCGCGTAGTTATTGCGTACAGTACCTTCAAAATTAGTAAAGATATATACATATTGAACTCTTCCCGGACAATACTCGGTAGTCAGCGAACACGACGCCATAGCAGACCCCAACTAACTGAAGGCAAAGGCCGATGCGAAAAATCTTAAATCTCGGCAACTTTCGTGCACGTTTGAGTGTAAATGCGCAAGCGCGTTGCAAGAAATGGCTAACTTGATTCAAGATATTGATCAACTTCTTGAATTGAGAATTTAAACTACTTGGTTTGAAAATTATATACTTAACCGAAACTAATAACTCTGAGGTTGGGATATTCTTAAATTGTGAGAACAAGGAATTCTTAAATGAAAGAAATTGTTTCAAACCAAGTAAATATTAACTTTCATCTAAAGCAATAACCGCAAGTAAATAATTTTCTCACGTTTTGAGAATATACTTCGCTGTGTGTAGCCATCTCACATGCTGCCTACGTGATTCTGTTGAACATATATATATATATATATATATATATATATACATATAAGAAGTTATCCTTAGTAAGTAATATATTAAAAAAGCAATTTTGTAAAACTAAATCCCCGGTAGAAGAGAGTTTTGGGTGTACAACCGGGGTTCGTTCAATGTAATCCGACCTTTGTAGTTTGCGACCGGGTAAACCCCTCGAAAATCTATCAATTCCGGTTTGGCACGCGATTTTCTTCCGAACGCCGGTCCCGTAGATTGAACCTCGATCCCGCGTTCGTCGGAGTAATTTAAATAAACTGCAAATAGGGATTTGACGCGCCACGGTCCCCAAGTAACATCGCTAACGCGGATTTACTTGCGCCCAGCGCATCCGCCCAAACGGCCCTTATAGTCGACGACGCTCCAATTCCGCACGCCGTATAATGTTTACGAAAATTTTATTTGCCTTCGACGCGAAGATTGTGTTTATCATTTTCTATTCCGTGTAAGTGGAAATATGCATGCATGTATTCAGTGAGAAACCTTTAAGTTGACGTAGATCGTGGAGAAATGTCGCTGTAAAGTGGTGGTAACGATATTTTTTATTTGGCGAGAGAATTCAGTGTTTTAATATTAAATTAAAACCCAATTTTATGTTAATGTTATGATTGTATAGCAGTGATTGTTTGAAAAATCATGTTGGTTAGAAGTGGGCACATCAGTAAAAAGATATTATACAGGGTGATGCAGAATGTAACAGAACTTGAATATAGGTGTTATAATTAAGATTTTGAATATTAATATCGGCTGATTTTTTAATTTTTTTAAAACAAACTAACCTCTTTAGTTTATTTGTACCTATGAGAAAGAGTAGGGCTTATTACCTAATAAATCGCTTTTTTAAAGTCTACATATTCTTGATGTACTCGTCGAGAGCAATCATTTGGTGGCGGGTAAATCTCTCTATCGCCAACGGTTGAAAAGTTCATTTTTTTTCTACCTGAATGTGCTAAATTTAGACTGAAAAATAAATTAAAATTTTTTGAGAGCTAGAGCATTCTTATGTAGTCATGTTTATGCATTGGGACGTGCTGAATTCAATGGTGAGCTCGGTTTTCCCGTAAACCGTACGGTTCGCTCAGAAAATGTAAAACTATGATTTTCGCGGTTTTTCGCGATTTTCTCGCGAACCGAGCATCTTAGAGCAACGCGGTCATCAGAAATGTTTTCCTCGGCCAATTTCCTATCCAGTAACGTCGGAATCGTTAAAATCGGATGGTTAGATCAAACACAGTTCGCTTTGACATTTCAAGATATAGTGAAATAGCAGTTTTTTGCAGTTTTTGATACTTTGGCAAGTCATAACTTCCGTACCGTTCGATATACAAAAAATCTCATTACTCCAGCGTAATCAACGTCAAAAACTGTACCATGGACCAAAATCTTAATTAGATGGGAAGTAGTTTTGCTTTTGCCAACTGGTCAAAATTTTGATAAAAATCGTACTTCTATAATTTTAAATTTGAAGTAGCGCACCTAATTCAAAATCTAGGCCCCGTGTCGATATGAAACCTCTGCTATCTTACTAAAATGAGTGCGCTGATTACGAATTTACACAGAATCATCTCAAGCATAGCGATGAACATAAATGTGGCGTCCGTTTGGAGGAAGCCGTGCATTTGTGGCTTACCCCACAAATTCATAAGGTATTTTATCAGAATTTATAGGACAGGGCAAGCGGCACATGTCAACAGTATCCACGGGGATGATATAGGGGTGACTGAGGGTGACACTTCCTATATATATATATATATATATGTATACGGTCGGTGTCGCGTACACTGCGCGGTAAGTGCTGAACAAAATATGTTGTTAGACGTCAAATATACAGCGAAACTTTCCCGCCGCCCTCCCGCGCACGTTTCCGTTCCACATAAATAACGTTCCCGACCGACCTGTTCGCCGCCCCTCTGCTGGCAGACGCCAGCCGCGATCCTCCTCCAGAGACTTTGATAAATGGTCCGGCATTCCATTAAAATAAGTGCCTCAATATATCCGCTCCTGATTTATATGTTTATTCGCCGAATTAGTCTCGGGAATTGTTTTCTCCACTTTAAAGACTTCGACGAATGGATATCGACGTCAAGCTATCAAATTGACAATGTGGATTGTGGATGGAGACTTGAGATAAACCTTAACCTTCTTTAGATTTTTAGCTGCGGTTTCGAATGCCCACATGGGCGAAGCCGCTCACGGAAAATGGAATTTTAATATAATAATATTAATAAAACATTTATTGTTTCTCCTTGAGTATAGTATACATAACAATTACATATATAAACATATATAATTCTGAAACAATCCCATGGCGCGTTTCAGCTTAGAGCTGTTCTTCCACCGCACCATGTTTATCCAATAAAACAAGTACCAGATGTAATATAAGAAACAAAAATAAAAACTATAATAATTTCTCAGTCTGTCCCATCACACATAAAAAACCACAATATTTAAAAACAAAAAGAACATTCTTGTTCACAATCAAGCAACTGCAAACAGCGATGCCAATGCCACCATGGTACAATGCTGCCGACCCCCTAGTAATGGCTCACAACAAATTCCCTTGCCCTCCGCCTAAATAGACCCTGCGACGAATGAATTATATTTCTTCTACTAAAATTATAAATTTACGTGATTTACCACCAAACTGTCACCATAAGAACCATCATCAACGTAAATTTATGCATTTGGATTTTTTAGCAATCTTGGAATGGGCCATTTAAAAATTATTTTCTAATCATAAAACTCCCGCAAGAACATTAATTTTTTAACAAAATTTTAATGTTAGAAAAATACGATCCAAGAAAAAATATTGTAACCAACTCGAATATTAAACAGCGGTTGATGATCTTGACAATAGGGTATTTGACTATTATTGGAAAATCATCTTAGTGTGTTTATTCCTTCACTCTACATTGTAAATGCATTATTTGTCGTAATTATTTCCTCAATATTTCATAAAAATCAGCGTTGAAAATTGAATCACAAAAAGTCCCGGCAAAACGATACTTTCTGTTGTGTGACGTCATCGGTTAGTAGATGTCAAATCGGCTCATATGGTGTGTTAGCATCGGCCGGCATCGGCATCGTCGCCGTTTGGTAATTGTGTTGTATGATGTGTTGTTTTCACAATTTCTACATAAAAATGGGTTATAAATGGTGTATAAATCCACGATGCAGAAATACGTCCATAAAAACTCCGGATAAACTATTTGTAGCTGGTCCGCAAGATTTGAAACCGCGAGGAAAGTGGTTGGCTCGTAGAAATCCAAATGAAATAAATAGCGGCCAATATAAGTGTTTTTTGTTGTGAAGATAACTTCGACATAAGTAAAGCTGACTAGAATAAGTTATCTATCGTATTTTCGAACCAGGTATTATCTGATCTGACAGCTTAAGGTTAGGGATAACCTAACCTACAAAGTTATGCTTACATGGCACTTTAGTGCTATTAAATTCAAACGGGAGAAGCATAAGAGCGCGTTCGGATAATCGGGTAGGGTACGGTGAGAGTGACGCGCTGCATAATAGGCGGACTAACGTCATACGGCGTTTATCTGCATATAAGATAGAGACAGCCGACCCAGGTTATCTGAGAATTGCTCTCCCCATACCCTACCCTGACAAACCGAACGCGCTCTAAGCGTACTAACGAATGACGTCATTGGAGACTGAGCCAATTACAGAGCGTTTTCAATCACGTGATAGGACGTGAATAAAATTCAATTTTAATTTTGGTTTTTAATAGAAATAAAGCATATTTTTTTGAAAAGTAATAACAAATAGTTTTCTTAAACTGTAATCTATTAGGATGACTATAATACAAGCCTTATTTTTAATACAGTCAAATACCCTATTATGACAGGTACAACAATAAGGGAAATAAATAATTAAATTTATTACATAAATACCAGCTTTCCATCTTTCAAACAGTACAGAACCGTGATCATACAAAGTGGCATAATTAGTGTAATTGTACCGTTGAAATGTCAACGGCCTCTCTCGCTAAACGCGTCAAGAGCTACCCCATTCTACGTGTCATCCTACACGTGAAGGGCATTAATAAAGTTGTAATAACAACGGCAGCGGCCTGGCTCCGTAGCACATTGCCTGCCCATATGTCCCCTGTCACTGTCACTCACACTTCCCATGTTTCACATCGGCGACAACGTAACATTACAATAATTAGCGCAGGCCGATGCGGACAAGTGGGCCGGAGGACAGGTCCGGGACAGGCCCGGCTTGAGTGAAGCGCCCCTGATTGAGTGACAGCTAACCGACTGCCCCCTACCGGCAACCGAACAGCAACAGCGGGACGCTGATTGCGGCACATCATCGCACCGTAATATCCGCACGCCGGATACTGGACACTGCGAACAACGCCACCAACCGGATGTTCGCCCATTATGTATAGGAATGCCAGTCGGCTTTTAGGTTACGTCTAAAATGGTCTAGGTGTTCTTCTCTGACGACACAATGGGGTTATCTAAACGCATTCACCGGCTGCGTGTTATAGTTCTTCGTGTGGCGATTGTTGTTAAGATTCTAAAAACAATATGAAAAGGCTATCAAAATGTGCGGTTAAAAATTAACGGCGATGTAAGTCAGTAAGTCACTCGACGTTAAAAAAGGAAAGAAGGGATTTGACATGTATATATAAGAATAATATGAAAATATTGTAGTGACTGTACTTTTAATAATAATCTGGCATGTGGTATGTGTAAGAAGATTTAAGGAGTAGCAAGTAAATGTTCTTAAACTTTTGACCTTAACACTAGGAAGTTACAGCAAGTTAAAGTTGCATAAATTAATGAACATGCTTTACAAACTGTGCTGATTTTAAACGATTTAATGCACATTTTAAATCAGAAAACATCTACCTACTATAAAATTCATGATTTAAGGAAGCCAAGAAAACCCGAAGTTAAGAAGTAAAGAAAAATTTAAATTGGTTGAATATCAAATACATATCCAGATAAATTTGTGTGGTATTAAAACAGCCATATGAAAAAAAATTTGGAAGTTTGACACACCTGGAAAATATCATATTTATATTAAAATAAAAAAATACAATAATAATAAAAAAAAAATCATGACCATAGCTTTTTGGGGCAAATACCCGAATGTGCACTGTTTGGATCATCAAAAATAAACTGTTTTCCAACACTCAGATTTTTTCATAACAAATTGGAAAGATTTCAACGATTTGAAATTTATTTATACCATTTCCAATACAACTTGTTTCTAAAATTCTGTAAAATGTGACTTTTACCAGTGTGGCTTTCCCCAATCAAACATTACACTTCTCACTCTTTACAATCACTGCAACAGAGTCCAAATTGTTGAAATTCGAATTGCAAAACAGTTATTCAATTTGGATATAAATTGACTACTAAGCGCCAAGTTTATCGTTATTATCTTTGACAGCCACGAGTATATTTTTACGACATACGCTCTTAAATGTCCATGAAACAAAGTATTATTACGCCACTTCCTATAAAATTTTATTCCCACCGTAAATACACAATCACGGATGAGTTTATTAAATTCCGAACCAGTCGGAATACATATTTATAAAGTGATGCGATTCGGCGGCGTCTGCCTGTGGAAATGTTGGCCTGTCAAAACAATCGGCCATTTCGGGTTTATTTGAATATAAATTGGCCGCTTCGGGATGCCTCGTCGTACGACGTTTATTCACCTCTGGGCCGCGCCAGTGTTTCGGTAGCGGCCCGAATAGGGCAGTAAATATAGCCTGTTATGGCATCGAACGTTCAAATATTTTTATGGAACGGTACGCGACGTTAAACGAAAACATTTTTATTGCTAGTCAGGAGTAGTGGCCCATATGAAAACGGCCCGCTTTACTCGCATGACGGTACACAGCAGAATTTTACTGCTCAGGGCTATGCGGCTCGACAACGAGCACACCATATTATGGTATGAGATTAAAAGAACTCGAAATTACACTTGTGAATTTCAATGTCCGTTTTTATAGTGATCCGAGCAAAATGTGAAATGGTTGCTGAGTATTGAATGCATATTTGGAATATATCGAAGGCCTTAAGAAGAAAGTCCAACAGCTGATCGACAGCAGCTCGGCTGTTTTTGATCAGTTTGGAAAATCAGTCGAGAATTGGTCTTTGCGTGGGGATGTCGACGTTTTCGCTAAAGCTACTTTGGAACAAGATAGACTTTGCCGACGTGCGGTCAACATTATACGGTCTAACGTCTTTAACGCTGTTTAAATTTATTTTTGCACACGTAATCAGGCTGTCCTGTCCGTTGTATAGTATTCTTTACAATGCTTACCGACATAACATGGTACCTCTAAAAATTACTGTGATAAATTGTTGACATAACGACAGAGAAGAAGTATTCTAATCGAAATTAGGAGATTACATAAAAAGTCTACTATTATATCAGACATCAATCAGGTTTGTGCCTAAAGAAGTATACTATTATTTTATTAACAACTCCATGTTAATTGTTAGGTTAGTTAGCAGAATATACATATAAACAGTGCTGTTTTGTCCATTCTACTACCAGAGAATTCAAGCTGCAAGTATGGTACGATGCAGAAGCTCATTACGGGTTTTGTAATTGGATTCAAATCATATTACGAGGAATCAAAATCCTTACGTACTATTTTGTTGATCGAAGAGGATTTCTAGACGAGATGTGATTACTAATTTTTATAATTTCCATGAACTGACAATAAAATTATCGAGGTATGCTGAAGATTACCGATTTTTTATCAAATTTTTTGGTAATATTACTGGAAGACGTTTATAACATTGTTATATGTGAAATGTTATATAATGGGACATAGTTAGTTACGATAGTCTTCGTTGCATGGGTCGATATGTATATGTTTTTCAGTAGCTAGGCATAAGAGTGTATTATCGGCTGAGAAATGTGAGAAAAGTGCATAATCTATCGTACCAAGAGTAAGTAATCTGTGACCAAAGTTATTGGTACGGGGTTTGTTTTTTAGGAGGTATAAATGTTTATGGGCAATATAATCTCAATACACTTTCAAATATTCCACATATTCATAGTGCGTGCGTGTATTCATAGTACGTGTGTTTTTGCAGATATCACTTCATAAACCGTAGGCAAATGTTGAAGTTATTTATCATATAAATATATGATAAATATCTCAAATTCTCAACATAGGTTATGTCACGGTTATGTCAACAATTTATCCATAATTTATCACAGTAATTTTTAGAGTTTTCATGTCACGTTGGTAGGCGTTGCAAATAATCACTAGACAGCCTGATTACGTGTGCAAAAATAAATTGAAACAGCGTTCAAGACGTTAGAGCATATAATGTTGACCGCACGTCGGCGAAGTCTTTCTTGTTCCAAAGTAGCTTTAGCGAAAACGTCGACATCCCCACGCAAAGACCAATGACGAAAAAAAAACACATAACCTTCTTCTTCTCGACTGATTTTTCCAAACTTATCAAAAACAGTCAAGCCTCTGTCGATCAGCTGTTGGACTTCGCTCTTAATTAAAAAACAAAACAAATAATTTTAGTATACCTAGAATATGTTATAGTACATTGTCGTATTAGCCTATTAGCAAATTAGACTGTGAGCTTAATATTATATACATAAATAAGTCAACGCTTGAAAATACCTAACGATAAAAATGTGATATCAATAAAATACAAAACAACGTTCATGTGAATTTTCCAAACACGTATCAAGTATGTACTCGAACCGTTGAGCCGGCCGGCTAGGCTGAACAAAAAAAAAACGTGTTTTTATGGCTCTACGCCGAATGTTGCTGGAATATTTAAACAAAACAAACTGATACCGTCAAGACGTCAATGCTCCACAGAAAAATACATTTTTCTAGTTATCGAAGAAATTGTATCGGCAATTGCTGCATTACTCGTATCTCGCAAAATATAATAATATGCAATTATCATTTCCAGTTATTTGTTATTAAAAGAAAAACGAGAATACTTTAGTCATCAAAATATACATTTCCATATCAAATTAAGTTTCCGATCTTCATTTGTTTCCGACTTATGACCCTATCGACATTTTTTTCAATGACAAACCCCTATTTTTCTTGTTTATAATTCTGAATAACCTAGTTAAATAATGATTTCACAGAAAAATTTAAACTCAGCTGGGTGTTTCTTTACATCTTTGGGTGGGCATTTCAAATAACGTGTAAAAAATCCCCATCGATATCATGTCTGCGTCGCAAGTTATTCTCGGTCAAAAATGCCCGAATTGGGTTTTTTAACATTATCTTGCTTCCTTCTTATTTATTATATTGCTTCTTTATCAGTGTTATTAAAAAATTTCTAGATGTTTAAAGTCTCTACAGAAAAATATCTAAAATGAATTCTACAATTGTTTTCCTGATGCAGCATATCATCTACAAAATGGTCTTATATTTAGTTATTCAAATCGGGATTTTTAAGGGTAATGCGGGAAACGGGATTTATCTGTTGACATGGGGTCAGTCTCGATCAAATAGGGGTCTGGCAACCATGCTTTGTGAACTAATGTTACAATGACAAGACTAGATATCATTCCAAAACATGTGATTTAACTTCCTTCGTTGTAACCCCCCTTTCGTTAAAATCGATCTTGAAAAGTGAATAAATTTGAAGCAGTAATAACAATGCAAAACAATTGCGTGGATAAGTAATTCAAGATTTATCTTCAAGTCAGTCTGCATTTTACTCGCACAAACGGAAAGAAAAGAAATGGTAAAGTTGTCCAGTTATCCAGTTCCTGGGAAATGCCACGAATATTTGTGGTGAATTAATTATTCCAGTCACAGGTGCAGTAATGAAGTGCCACCGTGGGCATACTGGGGTCGACTTCACACGCACTGTGTCCAGCCGGAAAAAAAAAGTTAATCAGCCATTCGGATGCGGACAGTTAACGCGACAGCGACTTTACGTGGCGAGGTGAGCTTGTCCGCGTGATTACCGAAATTTACGACTTTATTTGACGGTGTCGACAAGATATTTAATTAGAGGCAGGGTGTAGGTGCGGTCGCGGTGGCCGCAGTCGTCCGGGTACGGTCTACACGGCGGTAATTAAGGCAACACGGGACGAGACATTTCTGGCTTGTCCGAGGTGCCCTCCGAGCACACCGGGAGGAGATTTATCGGGTCCCTCGACGGTCGGATACTGATAGAGGCCGAACGCGAACGGGAGCTATCAAATTGCCCGGCATAAATCTTCGCCGGCACCTTATTGATGCGACAACGGGCAATATCGGTCCGATCTGGAGCCGGGTAACCGCCCGGACCCGCGCCCGGACCCGCTGTCTTGTTCGACGAAATCTAATAACCCTCGGATACGGCGAACGCGCCACGTCGGTGGTCGAATTACCCGCTGTTCTCCTGTCTCACGAACACCACCGGCGGTTAACTTCGAAGATATATCGGCTGGACCGGATAAATCACCGTTGACCATATTGACTCACTTCTACCCCGTAGGATTAACAAGTCTTAACTAAATTTAATGAGAAGTTAGATGTCCCAGCATTGGAAAATACTCCATCTGGTTGTTCTTTGTTACATGAAGAAGGAAACAGATTAGCCTCATGATGTAAAAAAGTTTCTAACATTATACAGTGCACTTTTTAAAAAATACTTGTGTTTTCAATAAAATTTTGAGTTGGGTTGAACACAGATATAATTTAACGTTTTTGTGATGCTGACAAAAACATACTTATTCAATACCAAAAATTATAGACATTCTTCGTTTCACCATGTGTATTTCAATTAGATAAATGTTTGGAAACTATTTTTTGAAGAAAATTTGTAAATTTTAGGCCTCTTGCGTTCAAGCTAATTCTTTTTCAATTGTGTAATAATTATTTTTTCTACTTTGCATTCACAATGCACACATTGTAACACTGTTTTCGGTGTTACAATTAACACATTGTAATACCGAAAACAGTAACATTTTTGTCTGATTGGTACACAGTGATATCAAATGCCATATGTCAAATGTACAATACATAACCCAACATAACCACACACTGCATCTTCTTAATCGCTTGCAATCACATAAACTGCGAAATATCAATATTCTATACATATTTAAACATGGGTGTAGCCTGCTATAGTATGGCCAAAGGATTGGGGCTTTCTTAGTTTCGCCGTGTTCATCAAAATACGCCAGCATGACGTTTTCGGTGATGTTTTATGACTCTGGTAAGTGATCGTTATCATTCTTTTCAACTAAACATCAAATCCCCTTTTCAGATATAATTCAAGGACCACATTTACTTTAATAAGGTATTCTGCGCAGATCAAACCTACATCGTAGATATGAACGATTTTAATTACTGCTGCGAGATTGTATATGCGCAATAAATGGTTTATCAGCATACACGTACGAAGCTATAGTACATTTAAAGTGTAGAGGATTTCTTAGCTTATGTAACGTATAAGTTTTCGGTAATATTTTGGACGCTTGGATGCTCGGTTCAATTCGTATTCGTTTTTGTCCATCGCTTTCGACTTCGTCTTAGTTCTGGTTGTGTGCAACGTATTTGTATTACCTCCATCACATGTAATTTTACTAAGTATAATTTATGCCAATAAACTACTTTGCCGAAATTAGAATTGGGTTTCAATTATAAGTGCTTGTAAATATATAAGCCGCAACGGCTACGTAGCGGAATTAGGTAGACACCGCTATTAAACGTTAAGCGTTATAACAATTCTTTAGTAAGTTCTTGTTCTTCGAAGTAACTAATCAGTCACCGCCAAACACTTCTATTCTGATTATTATACTTATGAAACCACTATTTTAAAGTTATTAACTTTTTAGGTTAAGTTTCATGTATTTATCACAGTAGGGTTAAAAGTGTTGCCCCAAGCTCCATTATGATCATCGTTGCGACCTCACTGAATATTTATTCAAACTTGTAGGCTAACGTAGAGTAAAATTATTAACAATTAGATTTTCTCATGATTTTATCTCATCGAACTCAATTCTCAATCTCATCCTTAACGAAGTTGTCAGTGGTTGACAGTTACTACAGTGCTGCCACGTGGTACCCACAAAATACCCTAGATTCTAATTTAGCGCGATATAGTAACCACAATTTCTAAACATATAAAATTAATGACGCAAAGTAGAAAAAATAGTATATTACACTCGTTTTATAAGACGTATTGGCGCACTCGTTCCATTTGGTTCGTTCCATTCGTTCCAAAACAACTAGTGCGCCAATTTGATGTCTTATAAAACTTGTATAATAATATACTATTTTCTACTTTGCATTCACAATGCACACATTGTAACACTGTTTTCGATGTTACAATTAACACATTGTAATACCGAAAACCGTAAAATTTTTGTCTAAGATTGGTACACATTGATATCAAATGCCATATGTCAAACGTACAATACATAACCCAACGTAACTACACACTGCATCTTCTTAATCGCTTGCAATCGCATAAACTGCAAAATATCAATATTCTATACATATTTAAACATGCGTGTAGCCTGCTATAGTATGGCCAAAGGTTGTGGCTTTCTTAGTTTTGCTGTGTTCATCAAAATACGCCAGCATAACGTTTTCGGTGATGTTTTACGACTCTGGTAAGTGATCGTTATCATTCTTTTCAACTAAACATCAAATCCCCTTTTCAGATATAATTCAAGGACCACATTTACTTTAATAAGGTATTATGCGAAGATCAAACCTACATCGTAGATATGAATGATTTTAATTACTGCTACGAGATTGTATATGCGCAATCAATGGTTTATCAGCATACACGTATGAAGCTATAGTACATTAAAGTGTAGAGGATTTCTTAGTTTATGTAACGTATAAGTTTTCGGTAACATTTTGGACCGAATTCTGTTCGGCTCAATTCGTATTCATTTTTGTCCGTCGCTTTCAACTTCGTCTTAGTTCTGGTTGTGTGCAACGTATTTATATTACCTCCATCACCTGTAATTTTACTAAGTATAATTTATTCTAATAAACTACTTTGCCGAAATTAGAATTGGGTTTCAAATATAAGTGCTTGTAAATATATAAGCCGCAACGGCTACGTAGCGGAATTAGGTAGACACCGCTATTAAACGTTAAGCGTTATAACAATTGTTTAGTAAGTTCTTCTTCTTCGAAGTAACTAATCAGTCACCGCCAAACACTTCTATTCTGATTATTATACTTATAAAACCACTATTTTAAAGTTGTTAACTTTTTAGGTTTCATGTTCAAGTTTCATGTATTTATCACAGTAGGGTTAAAAGTGTTGCCCCAAGCTCCATTATGATCATCGTTGCGACAGCGCTGAATATTTATTCAAACTTGTAGGCTAAAGTAGTGTCATGATTTTATCTCATCGATCTCATCCTTACCGAAGTTGACAGTTACTACAGTGCTGCCACATGGTACCCGCAAAATACCCTAGATTCTAATTTAGCGCGATATAGTAACCACAATTTCTAAATTTAATTTTAATAATTTCCCTTTTAAACATTTCACGTTGTAAGTAAATTTAAACTTTTTTCCTTATCATAATTTCTTCAATAATACGTTTTCTTTTTGTACCAAATAGATTTGGTGAATATATAAATATGTACACTTTTATCCAGAAATAAATATATTGTTGCCTCTAATGAAACAACTTATTTATTTGAAGTATACAAAATGTTACCCCTGTGTAAGATTGTCTATTAAGGGATTATATACGACAGGATAACAATAAACATAAATCAATAAATTGTCTCAATAGGTCGACAAATCTGTTCGAAAAATTATGGTAGCAAGACTGAAAAATTTATTTACTTCTGACTGCTACCTATTTCATAAACACTATTACATAACCACAATTACAACAACATGGGGTGTGTTTTTGTGAGAAAACATTGCGCAAATTGCAAAAAGAAACACCTTTTTTATTATTAACGTGAATTACAAGATCCTATATTGCAAAATAGAACAAATTATAACGTTAAATTGAAAATTGTAAACCTTATTCTTGGAATATTGTATATGTATTATTACAGTTTTGTTTAATTATTTTTGCTAACTTGACCAAATTGCTACGCCTAGCTATTCAACCAAATGATTCACTACGTGAAGTTTATAGTCATTCAGTCGAGTGTATTGACGTTGACAATAATTTAATAAATATTAACTTATTTTTATTATTATTAACATTAATATTAACTTATTATTATAATTTATAACTTATTTATTAATGTGGTATGATCAGTAATTTATTATTTTGTTTGGAAAATATTTTAACTACAATCATAAAAATACTGTTACTGTTTTTTATCGAATGCTTTGAAAAAGAATTATATGTACTAATGGACAATGTTTAGCATATCTACAAAAATATTTAAAATCTTCCTAAAAAGTGGGACATTTTTGTGAAACAAAAAAGTGAAAAAACGGGACTGTCCCGCAAAAAGCAGGACGTCTGGTCACCTTAACTATGGGCCAAGAGAACAAACAATGTTGCCAACATTCATCATTTTCTTGGCGAATTTATTACACAGATAGAAAATTTTGTTTAATTCAAATAAATAAACCTATTTTTAAGCCAAAGCATAAATATTACTTTAAAGGAAATCTCTTCTTGTGTACAAATATATTTGTTTGAATGAAAATTAGATTTCTTTGGCGTAAAGAAACTTTTTTAAATCAAAATAAAATTGTTTTTATAAAAGAAAGAAATTGTTGTTTGTATCCAAATACCTATATTTATTTGACTTAAATAAATGAACCAAACATATTCATCTCTACAAACAAATAAACTACTACTCAATCAAATTAAACACGACTCTCATTGAATTCGGTCTTAATAGCAAAAGTAAAACCAAAGCTGTAGAAGAGGATATATATTGATTTTAGTTTTTATTCTGTATTTATTTTCGAATGGTGCTATTTTAAATCACCTTGGTGTTATAGGTACCTTTTGTATTTATTTATATACAATAAAGCATTTTATTATTATTATTATTATTATTATTAAATGAGCTTTTTGGCGTGGCTTTCTGAACGATTCTCGCGTATCACGATGGTGTATCTGACACTAATGCTGATTTCACAGTCATAAATGCTTTAAAGTCCGATCCGTAAAACATATGCCGATTTTCAATGACGTCTCCCATCCACACAAATTCATACATCAGATATTAGACATTTTCATTAAAAACTCCGTTGATTGATGTTTTAAATTAGCAATTCAGATTGTGTTGGAGAGCTGTTATTACTGTCGGTGGTTGGTGCGATGTGTCACACCTACGTCGAGCTTCGACATAAATCAGCGTAGGCCTGGGCCGCTGATTAAACGTCGTCTTCGGCCGATAGCTGAATAATATAAAACACGTGTTGTTTTGATGTACTGTCCGTACGACTGAATTAATATCCTCAGTTCTGGGCCGGAATTAGCATCGGTAATTAGTACCGTTTATACAACGGTGACCTTTTATTTGCATAAAGCGATAAATTACCGACGTAAATAATGTATGAGACAAAGGCGACGTATAATTACGCGCCGAGGCGTATTATGTGCGGACGCGATGCGATACGACGCGACACGACGCGACCAGACCAACCGACACGCGATCGATATATACAAATATGTTCACCGTTGTGGTGGTATCAATTAGCCCAAGTAGGAGGCAATTAGCTATTCGGATATCCACACCAGCAGTAAGTAATCACCCACGCCGTCTTGTGGATGAAGCACGAAGTTATAAGCGGTCAGATTTATGAACCTACACGTCATGGTATTGCTGTACATAAACTATTTACAGTTTACCAATGACGCATAAGATTTATTGAGCCACAAGGGTGTTTCATCTACCTATTCATTTAATAGCAATTAACTACATACTTACAGATTGCGAAGAGACTGCCATCGGTTGCAAAAGGATTGATCCCTGTGTTTGGAGGTTCGTAACTCTGCAACGACTGAAAAAAAAATGAAATAAAGTGTGTTATACTTCTGAATCATTTCTACATAACACGATTGACTATCAAAATTTTCTGCTCCATAGGTTTGGGCAGAAGCGCGAGAGAAGTGCAGAAATGTACCCGATTTTAGCGCTTTTTAATAAACGCTTGCCTTTCCAAATTTTTTTCTGCTAAACCGCATGCCCAAAAAAATTCAAATTTACACAGAGTATAACTTAAGATCTTGTCTACAGATTGGCTTTTGTATTTTACTAATTTTCTTTGCAATAAAGACTATAAATAAGATTTTCATGGAAGCGGATATCTCGGCGAGTATTATCACGATTACGAGACAGGGACGAAAACAATCGCAACACATTTAATTATTAATAATTTTTTTATTCAATGTTCAAATATTAGTACTAGTACACATGAGAGACATAATATATACACATATATATATATATATATATATATATATATATATATATATAGTACACACAAGCATCCTCTTCATGTGTGCAGCATTGCTTCTCCCTCTATTCGTCTCGGGATTGTAGTGGAGTCACTCATCTCGGACTAATGGTATTGAGGGTTCCGTGGGTTAGTTTGTCAGTCGGTCAGTGAGCTGTCATGGAATTATTAGTTTATTTTGTTTGTCTTGAGCAAAGCTCTTACTTTCAATTTGAATGTTTTGTGTTGTAGGTTCTGGACATCTTCTGGTAATTTGTTGTAGGTTCGTATAACTTCTGGCGGTATGGTGCGAGCGTATATAGTGGTTCTGCTGCTTTCGGGTCGGATGTGGTTTACACTTCTTGTCGTGTATTTGTGTATTTCGTGTACCTTTTTTAGTTTCATTCTTGTTTTGACTATGTTATGGTTTATCTTATGTATGAAAAGCAGTTTGTTTTGAATTATCAATAGGGTATTCCGGTCATGTCAAAATTTAAGCAGATATTCGGTTTAACCTATTGTACAACTTATGAGGATTCATAAAGTTAAGCTATGAGCTTTTTGATTTAGTTTTTCTATGAGATAATTGCAATTAAAAGTGCATTTCGTTTGAATTCACCGACCACCCTCGGAAATACACGATGATTACCGATCCCTAGTAGCGGTGGCAACAGCGGACAGCTCTCGAACAGCTGTTCGGCCAAGTTGACGGTTGGCGACCCTGTTGTTTGACAACGAATAAAGGTAACTTTTTTGAGAGATGATTTGATCATTGAAACTTGAAGCCAAACATCTCTCATCTCGCTAGTCGGCAATGTAAAGAAAATCTTATCAGGAGTTACTGTTCTACTGCTGTTACAGCCCGGCACAGAACAATGTCGGCGTTGGAGTTTATACATTTTGAACAAGTGTTTGATATAACCTCAATAACCAAAGCAGGTGTCAACAAACGAGCGATTCTAAACGTTGACACAACAGAAGACAAAAATTTACTACGTGCACCCTAGATATAGCAACGTTGTCAAGTCGCTCACTTTGAGCGGTCTTTGTGACGTCACAAAGACCAATCCTAATTCAAACTTCAAACAACGATTTCTCTTAATTTAAAACAATGTTTGATATTTTACTAGTGAAGTAGCAAACAGTAGCACCCATACTTTGTAAAAAATGATAATTTCAAAAACACCGGAATACCCTATTGCGGTAATGTCAATTCATTTGTTCTGGTGTATATGTCAGATGTCGGTGTTCGTGGATGTAGGCAGTATAATGTTTTCAATGCCTTATTCTGTTGACGTTGAAGTTTGTTTACATTCGTCTGTTTTGTGGTGCTCCAAATATGCATCATGTAGTTCATGTTCGATATGAATAGGCTGCTGTAGATCGACTTTTTACTTTATCATACGCAGTATGTAAAGTATTGTAATCATGCCAAAAAAAATTTTTTAGATTTTAGCGGAAATATGTCTTTTTGGGTCCCCTGAACATTTTTGACCAAGGTACAAAAAATGTCTGTGTGTGTGTGTGTGTGTGTGTGTGTGTGTGTGTGTGTGTGTGTGTGTGTGTGTGTATGTGTGTGTGTATGTGTGTGTGTATGTGTGTGTGTATGTGTGTGTGTGTGTGTGTGTGTGTGTGTGTGTGTGTGTGTGTGTGTGTACCCGTTTTTGTGGCGACGATTCCGGAGAAACTACTAAAGGTGTCGGGACGAAACTTCATATTTAGAAGTTTCATAACCAAACTTAGAGCTGAAAAGCTTTCTGTTGAAAAGGGTCCAAAGGAACTGGTGGTTTACTCATAGCATTTTTCGAAGATTTTGCAAATGAGCCGCTATTTGTGTAATGTCGTCAAAATGGTTAAATAATAAATTAAAGGAGAGGAAATTTTCTATAATTTATGTATATGACATTTTTTGGTAGAATTTATAGTTTAGCTGCATGAGCAAATTCTATTTCATCGAGATCGGTGGTACTGCTTTAAAACTAGTAGCCAGGATATGTCAGATTTTTTGATTCTAATGACAGTAGCTAGTGTCAAACGCTAATGTTTTGAAAATACTACTGTCAATATAGGCTGCGTTCGGATATTGAACACCGTTACACTTTTTACACCCAATAACACGTAGGTGTCATTTGGACGGTGTACCCGGTGTCAACGGAGTACAATATCCGAACGCAGCTTTAATCGAGATATCTGTCTAGTTCTACTAGTTTTATTTTAATGCAGACATAGCCGATCTCGATCAAATAGAATCTCATGCAGCTAAACTATTAATTTTATATATAGTATGATAAAGTCATGTGCCTGGCCACATCAGATTTTTTATGGTTTCTGGTAGTATGTTTTTTATTTTGTTAATTGCAGCTATGGTTCGCGCGTTGGTGTTGATGAGGTTTTGTACCTGTGTATTCCATTTCAGGTTGTCTTGTATGATGAGTCCAAGATATTTTACTTTGTTCGTTTTAGCAATTTTTTTGTTGTTGAAGTATATATTAAGTTCATATTCTTGTCTTTTATTTGCAAATATCATGTATTCTGTTTTGTTTTCATTTACTGTCAAGAGATTGTTATTGAACCATTGCTCAATTAAGTCTAAGTCTTTGTCAATCTCTTGCTGCATTTGTTCTTTTTGCTTAGTTGAATATAGTATACAAGTGTCGTCGGCGTACATGTAGGTTGTTCCATGGAGATCAGTTTTTATAAACGTCGGTCTATTTTCAGATTTTTCTCCAGAATTAAGATCTTAACATGAACATACTCATGAATTATTGTGTAAATTTAGGAAGTGACGTTTGATTAATGCCAGATACGTTTACCACAATTTACAATTAAATTCCTGCTAAGCTATGCCTTTAATTAGTAGCTCTTTCATAAATATTCATGGACCGATGAAGAGCGCTTGCCATACGGGGTTGCCGATCTTTGGATGTTGACTTCGGGGGCGGCTAGAATGCATTAGCACCCGGAGCACCGTGTCTCTGCGGGGCGTACACGACCCGGGACGGTTTTACGGGGGGGCTTTCAGGGATAAGGAATGCAATTTTCACCTTATCTGGCGGCACCAATATGATCTTCCGCTCTCAGACATGTCTACGTTTATTGGAACCATTTCCCGCACGACTTCGGTCGTTACCGAACACTTAATTATGATTAATGCTCCCACCGCACCAGATATTGAACCCTATATTTCCATAAAACCGTATTAACGTCGCAATATACCGGCTATATACTACCCGCTTTAAGAGTATCGTAAACAGCGGGAATTTAGAGTGCTACCAGAGCTCGCTTTACGCCCGTGCCACTAGATGGCGCTTCGCGCTTAACATAGTCTTCCGCTGAGAGTTTATGGTCTATTGCTTACGTCACATGCAGCTGTAGTTTAATTCAAAGGACTACCCAACATGCCTTTGCAGAACATCGCTATTGAGGCATAATATGGTAGACACTGATATTAATATATTATGTATATTGATATGAATGAATTTTAAGATTTTCATTTATCAAGAAAAAGACATTCTTCATAAATAGTTTTGGTCTTAGAAAATTCCGACAGCTATAGTCATAATATTGATTTAACATACAGGGTGGTTGCAAAACAATAAAGTGTTACATGTGCTTAAAAGTAAAGTATCAGTTCAGCAAATATTGCATCAGACTGCTTTACTAATTTCTCAAAAACCGATGTAGGTACAATGTACATATTGTTTCAGGATTCGGTGAATAAATTACCAGACAAAATAAGTACCTTTCATGCAAGGAAATCTTTAAGATACTCGTACGAAGTAAGTTCAGAAATGATCTTATTTAGAAATAATTTCAGTATTTGTTGTTCTGCTTTAAAATATAAAGGTGATCTAGGTGCAGCTTTTGATGTCACATGTAAAATATGAATAAGAAAATATTTTTAGGGTATAGTCTTGTATTAGTTTGATTCTAATTCCTGACTCAAAAATTTAGAAAAAAAATATTTTTAGGACATAGGCTTGTAGTTGTTTGTTTCTAATTCCTAACTCCAAAATTTAGATCTGTATTATTTTTAATTACGGACGTGCTTATATCTGAGATTGAGACAAAGATTCCAATTTGAAATTTAAGCATAAAATTACATATAAAACAACTATTCCCTAAGACATTTTTAATTTAAATGTGAAAAAAGTGATAGTTTACTCTTGAGCAAATTTAAGAATTCTTGTTTTTCCAACACTCTATAGGTTGAATCAAAATTGTGACTTTTTGGAGCACAAAAAACACTTTACTAAACAATAACTTTTTATATAGTTATAGTTAGGTCCAACTAAGGACACATTGTATATAGTTTTAATAAAAATTAACAACTGCACTGTTACTTTCAATATTCAACCACCGATATTTTAAATAAAATAATTATAATTATATTTATGCAAATGTCTGCAAATGTTCAATTTTACATTTAATTTGGTATTTCATTTGCCTCAATATACCTAATATCCAACGGACCATATATCGTCGTAACCTGTATGAACCTTGTATGAACCTGGATGAATTGAATAATTTTTTTTTTATAAATTATTATAGAATTTTAGCCATATTAGAAGAAGAAATGTTCTGCTATTGCATTATTTATGGTCCAACATCCAAAGTTGATAGGACAAAAATTATTTTTAACCAAAGCAGTCTAATATAAAAGCAACTTAACTTCAATACCTCTGCGCTCAGCACTCAACCATAACCTTAACTGGTTTGGAAGTTGTAAACTCATGTGTTATAGGAAAAGATAATCCTCGAGTAAGTTACTTGCGATGCAACAGGCAACAAAAAAAAAGGGCAGAAACCGTTGTCGTGTTACCTCTGTATGTCAAAATCTCATATTTTGGCATGCCCCGCCCATCCGGGGTATGAAATATGGCCGAGCAGCATGCACGGCGGTCTACACCTCGTTGGAATATAATTACCTGCTGTGAGGACATCAAAGAAAGTCCTCCAATTCGGCAGTAAATCTCTGCAGAGAACCCATGCGGCGGTGCGGAGTGGTTACCGCATTTAACACGAGATGTCGCTAGAGCGCATCATGATATATTATCTCTCTCGTCCCCATCATAATTTTAGATCGGATGGGTTGTTCGCGAGTATTTCAGATAGTATCGAGATTCCGTTGTTAAATAAATAAAAATAGACCTGCCAAACAACAGATGTCTATTTCGAAGCCAGAAGGCCACAAAAATGGTGGCAAGCGCTATGCACTAACCGTCCTTGGCACCAAAGTCACAGGGCCCTGTACAAGCAAACCAGTAGCAAAAAAATGATAGAAGAGTCCTATATCAATTTCACTTATAGTTATCCAGAAAAAAATATTATATTCGGATTTACTTTTAACAGAGACCATGGAATAGATTTACCACAGTGTGTAATCTGTGGAAATGTATTTATTGGCCAACGCTTTAATGAAACTACTAATAAACTAATGAGACATTTAGAATCAAATCACAATCAATAAAAAAGTAAACCCAAGGATTTATTTTGAATAAAACGCTATAAATTAAAAACAAATAAATCTAATTTGAATCAAATATTAAAGTGTTTATATTTGGAGAAACATTGTTAAAGCCTTGCATGAAAGATATCTGCAGAGAATTGTCTGGCAAGGAATTTTAAATAAATATTAGTGCTATACCCATGTCAAATGATACGGTTAGTCGCTGAATAGAAGACATTTATGATATTAAATTGCAATTAGTACACAGAAGTCTAAAATTACGCAGTTCAACTGGACGAAATCAACAAACGTTTCAAATGACGCAATATTATTACTGTACGTCAGATATATTGAATATACAGCCACACAAGTACATGTCGAATTATGTTGTTTAAAATTGGAAGCCAGAACAACATCCGAAGAGATATTTAGAAGTTTCAATTCTTATTTTGCAACAAAAGAAAGCATGTATTCTGATGGGGCTGCGGAAATGACGAACGAGGGTTTAGTAGCGCATTAACAAATGGCGGCAAATGTAGGAATCTCATCATTCCCAAACTCATTTTCATTTATCAGTAGAACATTTAATTTATAAAATGTATTTTTTCCTCAGTTATGACTTTTTCTACAATCCCAATAAATTAAATTAACGTCTTGAGCAGACCTTAATTTCACAAAAAATAGATTTGAAGAATTAAAGACGCTTAATGATGTGTTGAGTTTTTTGACAATAGGTTCTTTAATTACACCAGCGATGAACTGCTAAATCATTGCAAAGATTTGAAACTCAAATTAACAGACCATTCAAGAAATCAAGCAGATTTCCGGCATCGGTTTGTATAATGAAATGAATGCATTAAGGCTCCGTTTTAAAAACATCGCAACTTCCAAACGAAATATTTCGTTGCGATGTTTTTTTTTGCTGGGAGTGGTCTGCCTGGCCCCCACCAACGTCAACCAGGCCACAGTTTTACGATAAGGGGAAGTTGGGGGGTTTAGAAGAAGAGGCAAAGGCGGAGCATAGTCGACGTGAGTACATTCGAAGGGGAAGTACTCAGCCAGTTTGTCGCCGCGCGTCGGTGCTTTCGCTTTCGCTCAAGTTACAATGTATTAGTGTTCTCACTCATCACGGTCGCATATGCATACCGGACTGCATACAGCTGGCTGGCGGCCGCCAGGCGGTAAAAGAAAATATATTGATTTAAGTTAGAGAGAGCGCGCTAGCTATTATTATTATTATTTTATTATTTATTATTTTTTATTATTTTTTTTTATTTATTTATTATTTAATCTTTTTAACAGGGTGACATACATACTGTATAGTAAATTGACAAAAATGTATTACCTAACTCATGATAACTCATCGGTGAATTATGGACTTCAATTTAGAAAGGAATTAATTAAAATCGAGCAATGAGGACCCAATACATCTATAAACATGCTGGATATCGAACGAACGCACGGCAGTGACACACGAAGACAAAAATAAAAAAAAATAATCTGATGCGTTCAGGCACATTACTTTATCATACCATATATAAAATTAATAGTTTAGCTGCATGAGATTCTATTTGATCGAGATCGGCCATGTCTGTATTAAAATAAAACTACTGGAACTAGACGGATATTTTGATTATATTGACAGTAGGTATTGTCAAAACATCAGCGTTTGACACTACCTACTGTCATTAGAATCACAATATCTGACAAATGCTGGCTAACTAGTTTTAATGCAGCGATCTCGATAAAATAGAATTTGCTCATGCAGCTAAACTATTCATTTTACCAAAAAATGCCATAGTCATAAATTGTTCAGAATTTCCTGTACTTTAATTTATTATTTAACTATTTCGACAAATTTCCAGAAATGGCGGCTTATTTGCAAAATCTTTCAAAAATGCTATAAGACTAAACCTCCAGTTTCTTTGGATCCTTTTCAACAGAAAGCTTTTCGGCTCTAAGTTTGGTTATGAGACTTCTAAATATGAAGTTTCGTCCCGATACCTTAGTAGTTTCTCCGGAATCGTCGCCACAAAAAAGGCACACACACATACACAGAATTTTTTTTTACCTGGGTCAAAAATGTTCAAGGGATCCAAAAAGACATTTCCGCTAAAACCTCAAAAATTTTGTTTGGCACGATTACAATACTTTACATACTACGTATGATAAAGTAAAATCATAGCACATAGTCCAAAGTTCCCCAAACCATTTATATAAATCCCAAATATTTTGTCACCTACAAGTTCGCTATATTTTATAAACGTTCTGGGCGCCATGAATGCAAGATTCATGAATGAAAACAAATTCTGGCATTGGCTATATCCAATTCCCGCTGTAATACTGCCCAATACAGTCGTTGAACTAATATTCATTAGAGCCGACCCAAGTTCGTCACTGCTAATTGTCTCTTCCTGTCCATAAAACCGACATTTTAAATAAAATGTTCATTTGAGTCCTGTTCTGGTCTCTTTGTCTCATTTGTAATTAAATAATTACAATATTGTTCTTTTAGATTATCTATGCAATATTTTAACTTAGGTGGTACGTAGTCGTCTTTTACTAATTCGTCTAAAGGACAGACGCGGATATTTAGGTATTTTGCCACGACTTCTACCCATTATTAAACAAATGTACCTAACACCTAGCAGGTATAACTACACTAAGTATAATATCATACAGTATATGACTTTTATCGTGTGTTAAATTTGTAAACCGTGCGTATAAATGTGAAATGCGAGAACTCGGTTCTCCCGATTCAATATACGGTCGTAACTTGTGAACAGTCTAATCTAAAAATAGCAGTAGGCGTGGCGTAGTTATAGGCGGTGTTTAAAACTGCTAACGTCTGCTGTCTACACCGGGCCCGTAATATAGGCAAATTACATACATTTCTGGCAATTACGCTTTGTTATCGCAATTATAATGTTTAGATTAAAATTGTCCTTAAATAAAAAATCTATTTTTGTATCATGAGTTGGGCTAAATGTTTTATATTTGAAAAAAAACCAAAGACGTAGAAGTAAAATTGATTTTTATCTTTAAAAAATTTTTTTTTCATCCAGCCCAACTCGTTATTTATCTAGGAAGTTACATAAAAAATTTCATAAACTTTGACCAATAAATAACGCTTTTATTTGCAAACGCGTTTTAGGATAGGTAAAACTGGGTCTTAAAGCAGCATTTGATAGATAATCAGCCTAGTGATCCAGATAATATTTTACAGTATCTTTTCAAAAATGATTTGATTGCTATCTTTTCATACACATTTATAGTTCTGAGAATATTGCTTACTATGCCGGTTTCAGTGGCATCTGGCATCCAAGTTGAAAATTATAAAAACTTATTTATGCTCAACTATGTTTATCTACTGTTTCAATAGAACATGAAATCTTGGATAGATTTGGATACATCAGAATGTGTAGCAGATATCTATCAGATATCTATAAGTATAAAATCAAGGAAAATTCATTTCCTATAGACAGTGTTGTTTTGTTTTTTGTGTTCCTATATATTCAGTCACTCTGTAGTGACATTTGCTCAACAATCTTTCTTGATGTGACACAAGCTTTCGATAAGGTTTGGCATGAAGGATTGATACACAAACTAAAGAGTATGCTACCTTTACAATACGTCGAGTTGCTAACATCCTATATATCTGATAGACTATTCAGAATAAAACAAATCGATGAATACTCGGAATTAAAAGAAGTCAAAGCTGGGGTACCACAGGGTAGTGTATTGGGACCAATTCTCTATCTACTATATACAAGTGACCTTCCACAGATGGAAAATGTAACAGTCGCCACTTTCGCAGATGACACGGCTCTAATGGCAGTGGGATCAACTATTGGTGAATCTACCAGGAATCTGCAACAAGCTAGTAATAAAATATATAAATGGACCCACAAATGGAAGACCAATCTCAACAAACTGAAATCTGTCCACATTAACTTTACAAACAAAAGAATCGAGGACATACCTCATGTCAAGATTAACGACGCCGTAGTTCCATATGCGAACACTGCAAAGTATTTGGGTATGACTCTGGATACAAAACTAAGGTGGAAAGAACATGTTAAGAAGAAAAGAGTAGAGCTAGGCGTCAAATACAGAGAACTGTACTGGCTTCTGGGATGAAACTCTCAGTTGTCAGTACAGAACAAACTACAAGTTTAAAATCAAGTACTAAAGCCGATTTGGTTATACGGCATCCAGCTTTGGGGCTGCGCAAAAAGCTCCAATATACAAGGAATCCAGATCTTCCAAAATAAAGTACTAAGGAATATGGTTTACGCTCCTTGGTACATACGGAATAGTGACCTGCACCGTGATCTTGGTGTCCCACAACTCATCCAAGAGATAAAAAGATTCGCCACTAAGCATGAATCTCGCCTAAGCCATCACGTCAACGTAGAGGCCCTGCAGCTACTGGACAACCAGAATCTAGTGAGAAGACTAAAAAGAACTAAACCCTTCGAACTAGTGAATCAGTGAAATGTGTAAAAAGCAGAGCACAGTGAGTGAAGTGTTAGTGCTTCTCGTTTGGGACAAAGTAAATATAGGGACATTAGTGGATAGCCTATTAGAGACAAGTACCTAGTTTTAAGAATTCAGATTTAAATTGATGGTTAATCTTTTAGATTAGTTTCAATATGTTAAGCATCTTATGCTTATTAATAAAAAAAAACTCTGTAGTGAAGTTAATAAAATGACTTTTATAATTATTTCTTTGCTTTTTACACACCTCTATGCACTGAAACTAAAATTTGTACCAAACTAATCACTATATAACACCCACAATTCTGCTAATGTTTAGTACTAAGTCGATTGTTTACATGTGATGATTTGTTTGACACAAATAAACGTTCTTTCTACAAAACAAATATTTCAAACAAATGCATTTTTCTCAGCAAAGAAATATTTTTTGCCGCCAGCTTTCTTTGAGTCAATGCATATTTGTTTGAATTAAACAAAATTGTCTGTGTGGAAACACAGCATAGCTCTATGTTTGTGCTGCCCATGCTCGAATTCCTAAAATGAAAATTTCCTTCACTAAAATAATTACACATAATTTTTCAATTAGCATGAACTACAGCGGACGTAATTTTCCACATCCTACTATTAGTCGCCGAATTTGCATGTTTAAGTACGTAGATTACGAATGGTAAAAGGCAACAACAAATTTTACGCTGTGTTTACAGAATGTATCTGAATAATTGAAGTCAATGCATGTATGCGAGGAATATGCAGCATGCATTGTATGTACTATGGGGTAATCGCCATTCATTACAGTGGAAACCTCGCATGTATTTTATGCGAGATCGCCAAAGTACCAGCACTAATGCTCCGGCGCAAATTCATTAGCAATTTAATGAGACTACATACAGATGTCTCACTTATATGGAACCGAAACATAGGCAGTTATGAAATCTCTCTATTATCCACGGAATGTACTATATTCCTAGGATATGTAGTAATATACTTGCACACATAACTTATTCTATTGATTATTTTTTGACGTTTCTTAAAACCAATGAAATGCTTCCTTATTTGTCACAAGGTTAAGTTTCAACCAATTATGTCATTATTATAGTGGGAATAAATCTCTTGTGATTATTCTCGGGAATAATCACTGTAGCTTTTATTTGCCTAGCAACTGTCAGATACTTGTCAAATTACTTAATTGTGTCAACGCGAAATGGGTGAAAGTCATCGGTTTAGTACCTTTTCTAATGCAGAAATTACAAAAAAGATTTTAGAAACTACTTCGAAAAATACTCTAATAAGTAATCAGTCTATATGGAGACAATTTAAGACCTTCACCAAAGAAAGAAATTATATTCTGGATCAATCTACTACAACAGCTACTCTGGCATTGATTTTAAAAGATTGGGCTTATAACATGAAAAAAAAAGACGGAAATGATTATAAAGAAGCAATAATAAAGACAATGTGGAATAAAACGGCAAAATTAGTTCAAGAACTTTACTTTAATAAGTATAACAGGTCCTTTGATCCTTTCCATGATATAGAATTCAGAAATGCTCGGAATGCAAGAGATGCAAAAAGAAAAATTTTACAAAAACATCCTGAAAAGCACAAAGTTCTGTGGCACTTTCTAATACAGAATTGTTGCAAATTTTTAATTATTGGGACGAAGATACACCTTGTGGATTGCAAAGAAAGTTTTTTCACGTTGCATCGTATGAACTAGCTTGGAGGGGAGGAGAAGCTACGAAATGTTTAGCTCATTATTTTAAAAAAGAAACCGACATAAAAAGATTAAATATTGGCCGCATTGAATACAATCCCATCTTTACAAAAACTGCACAGGCTGGAGCACAAAGGTGCGCTAATAGTAAATGGTTGACTCCAAACATAAATAACCCAAATATTTGCCCTGTTCGTCTTTTTGAAAAACTAATGAGTAAACGTGAAGAAAATATTAAAACCGAACGCTTGTTTCTTACTCCAAATCCGGCTTGGCAAACTCATGGTTTTTGGTATAAAAACGTTCCTGTGGGAATAAATTCCATTTCAAAATGGATGAAAGAATCCGCAGAAAAAGTAGGTCTAGACACAGTTACTAAAAAAATAACTAACCATTCTGCCAGATCAAGTGCAGTAAGTAACCTTTCAAACGCTGGTGTACGAGAACAAGAACTAATCAAGGTCACTGGTCATAATTCTGCAAGTTCGATTAAACCATACTTACAATTGAACCAAGAACATCATTCAAATATAATAAATAATCTTAGAGAAAATACGCAGGAGGAAACACTTAATATAACAAGCAATTCCAAATCCTCAATAAATAATGAGTCTCGAAATATTTTTAATAATTGCGTTTTTCATTGTACTAATTTAAATTGTTAATTATTTTAATATATTCACAATGTGTCAACGATATTTTCATATATTGTAAGTAATAATTAATTAAATTAAATTTCTCAATAATTTTATGGTAGTTTTATTGATCATTTTTATTGTAAAAATTTGTGAATCAAAAAATAATCTAGTCAAATTATAACTCGAGAGTTCCATAAATTAGAAAATAAGTTGACAGATTTTGTTCAAACTTGTTGCCATTTGGCAATAGTCACGAGGGCCCGCAGGGCTCGAGTGGCAACAAGTTTTCAAACAATCTGTCAAATTATTTTCAATTTATTCTCACTCTCTTGTTATATTATTACTGAGTAGACAATGTCATTCAGCAATGTCTTGGTCCTTTTTATTTGAAGCAAGTATAATGTCCACGATATAATGAATAATATAATCTATAAAACAAACAAAAATTTGGTTCGCATCAATGAAGTTGTTTAATATAAATCACATTATCCAGCTGGAAGGACCAACGGCAATTTCCTGTGTGTCTATCAAGCCAGCATACCGTCGTGTAAAAAGATCCCCGTCAACAGGCTGAAGTATAGGTACTCCAAGTCAA
Source organism: Aphodius sticticus (assembly GCA_963966075.1). NCBI lineage: Eukaryota > Metazoa > Arthropoda > Insecta > Coleoptera > Scarabaeidae > Aphodius > Aphodius sticticus. The sequence goes on from OZ014513.1 coordinate 1,059,106, forward strand.
TGTTTGCAATAAACTACACCAATTACTTGTCGCGCAACGGCACGGCAACTTATTATTACCGGGGGATTAATCGCTTGAAGAATAACAATAAATAACATGATAACAGCAGGCTTTTGAATCATAACCGTTCGGGCTGTGGGCACGCACGCATCATTATCGTCTCGAATTTGCATAATTATTCGCTTACTTTTTTAATTAAGATAGGAGACCGGCCCGCGGACCACATACAGGAGGTTCACATGCCCCTGTGTCATTCCGCGTACCGGATAATGAAGTTGTTAGACATTCCCGACGGACTCGATCACGCACATTACGCTATCGCCATTTATACTGCATAATAGCGTCGATAAATTGTCGACTTAATAGGAGAGTTAACTATCACCTGCCCTGCCAGACAGTAAATTAAGACAACTTAAAAATATCACGCCTCTTTCAGCATATTATTTCGTAGCAAAATAAGTATCTTCGCGACGAATAAAGACATTGATAAATTCCAAAAAGTAAACAAGTTTCTGGGATAGGTAAAGGACCGATGTATTAAAAGGCGGCAATATTTTTTCACCTGAGCCCTGCGCCACGTGTCCTTGTCAGCCAAAAATTAGATTTTACTATGGATAAACCCGTATACACAATTTCCGTATACAAACCGTATACAATTTCTCGTAATCATGACAACCCCGGAAAATACCAATCCAATAAGAGGTTATGTGGAGGTTATCTACTTTTCAATATAGGGTTATGTTCGTTATTGTAAGCAGTTTTCTCGAGAGCGATTTATTTATGAGTGTGCCTCTCAAAATGAATATTGATCGACTATTTTTTATTATTTATTTATTTGATAGGTACGTACACAATTTCACTGGTTTTCATATTTTCTAATTAAATATTGTTTAAGGTGCTCCATTTCCATATAGAACTTTACGATACCATCCAAGGACAGCAGCTCTGTATACTTTAGTCTGAATACATGATATGTCATTAGCGGCTGATTTAAATTTAGATCAGAGATGGTCTGTGTTAAATATCCTTAAGTACGATTAGACGGTAACTCAAATTGAGTTGTATTACATAACGTAGTTACCTTTGCTCTCCGTAAAATGACGCGTCTAATTATACCTTTAACGCAGCAGTTCATTCCGAAATAACGCCATACAATGGAGATCGTATCATTCGTCGTTTTTTGTTGCTCGACACAACTGGAAGATTTCAATATTTTATTACGCAGTCTTGAGGAGCAATTTATGTTTTAAATGATTCTTACCGTAAGACCTTTTCATATAGAAAAGAGATTTCTTTGTGCAATTTAAATGTAATAAAATCTGCCACCTTGAGGTAGGAAGGTATATCGACCCATGCAACGAAGACTATAGTAACTATATTTAGTTTGTTACGATAGTCTTTGTTGCATGGGTCGATATGATTAATAATTATCTGCATAAATATAGAAATAAATAAAAATTGTGTGTTGTTTACTATTTACGTGAAATTCAGCAGCAAAAAAGAATGTCAAAAATGAAATGGAGAAAAATACTAATAAAATGCTGACTGATTTTTGTTTTAACGTATGATTATTTAGCTGTCGTATAGCCTGACCTTTACAATGACGGTATAACTATGTATATAGTATCAGCTTTGGTCCGAAGAAAGAGGATTTGCGACTAAACTATCAACGAGGTTTTTGTTTTGAACACATTTTGATCGGAAACTATTTTACAGTTCATCTGTGATTTTTAAAAACCCGTAGACACTTAACTGAGTTTGAAGGTCGTTTATCTGAATTTAGTTTGATTCGAAGTTAAAGATTTTTTGTGACATTTTTCGCTGATTACAATAACAGATTTTTAAGTTATTATTCCTACAGCATATATTTAAAAAAAGAAACAACAACTTTAAACGACCTTCAAATGCAAATAAGACCACAGCTACGATTTATATTATTTAACACGAACACAAAAAATCCAAAGTGGCATTCTTTATGTTACGTCTTGTTTTCAGTATTACCGATTTTTAGTGTACTTTAGGTCATATCTAAATAAATTATTTATGTTGTATTTACATTTTCAATTTGAAACAGCGCCATCTATCCACAGACCGTTGAACTATTTTGCAATGCCAACAGACTAAAACTCTCCCAGAACGGTATTCTAGTTACGTTCACTAAAAGCTACATCGTTATAAGTAACATTTAATGTATTTTTATAATATATTACAGTACACAATAATCATACGCCAGTAAGACCAAAAAGCAATTCTATATTTGTAGTTTAGTTTTTTTTAACACCAAAATTGGCAAGTATAATTTGCATAAATATCGAAATTCTTTGTGGACGCAGTTGCGTAAGGACCTATTCAATCGAATAGTTGCTATAGTTTCACAATTTAAACAATAATTATTGTGTGGTGTATCGGCGCGTTTTCGACGTAGGATACGGGAGCCTTAAGGAAAAATGTCATTTTTTTGTTATACCTTCTTTAGAACCAAGTATAAACTTTCATTCGACATTGTTTCTATTAAAATTTACCCACACTTTTGTTTATTGCAGGGCCGAGAACATTCGCTATTATAAAAAAAAAACAGTTTTTTGCAGAATTTGAGTGTTTTAGTTTAGGGTTTAGCTGAATTAAGCTCTTGAAAGTGGTTCAAATTATAGTACAAATATTTGACTTTACAACTACTGCAAAATCTGATAGGTGCGGATGCGGTTTTTGTGATTTTATTTCTATCACGTTGTAAAGGAAAATCCAAAAATTTATGTACGGGCTTATACAGTGTGTCCACGAAAGTCCGCACCATATGGAAAAATTTCTTATTGTGAATTTCTTAGAAAATAAAAAAAAAGTATTCTTTATAAAAGTTGGCGGCTCGTATGAAACTAAAACTGCAACCGTCAAATATGTAAATTTCGGTGCCATATACCGAGCGATTCAGAATATATGAATTTGTGATAAGAGTAAAGTACCTTTATTTTCATTATTATCGATAAGCTTTATTTGGAAATGTTGTTTAGAAGTAAAAATTATGTTCAAATATGAAGTCACAGCCACCTTGAAAAAAAAATACTTTCAGTCTTTTTCTTAATTATTACTCTTGTGGCAAATATTAATAAATGCCAGTAATACTAAAAGGTTCTTTTTAATATATGTTTTAGAAATTTGAATACATTTTTTATTATTTTTTGTTATTTTGGTATGATAAATAATGTTTATTTACAAGTAGCGCAAAATTACTCATTTTCTTGGTGCGAAGTTGAAGTTCGAAGTTGATATTTCACCCTATAGTTATTAATATATCATACAATAACTAATTCAGGAGTGTGACTTACCTTTTATTCAGTTAATATAAATGACTGTGGATAGGTTTATAATAGTAGTTATCCGTTATCCATCTACAGCGAGCGGATCTCAAGTAGTGGTACGCGCGGTATTACCACTTATGAAATTTTATTTTCACTGATAATATCTTAATAAACATAACTGAAACTTCAAACAATTGTGTCTTGAATTATTTATTTTATGCAAAAATGCATCTTCTTATGTACAGCAGCACGAAACGCACCAATAACCACCTAAGTATAAGTTCTTGTATAGGCAACCCAATGTGAATGTTCTTGCTGTTAGAATTTCACTAAAATTAAAATCACACCTACAACTCTAGTCTTTTGTTTTTTTTTTTATTATTTTACCTGATCTCCACCATTTATTAATTAAGTACATATCATTAATCATTAAGTATCATCCTTATAAACCAAAATTTATAAGTACACTAAAAGAAAGAGACTTTGACATCAGGTATGACTTTGCCAGCTGGTTTGAGGGGAAAATGGAAGAGAACATATCTTTTTTTGAAAATATTCTTTGGACAGAGGAGGCAACATTTACGTCAAATGGGACTGTTTCTTCCCAAATTGCCGGTGGTGTTTCATAGATAATAAATTAGCATTATTAACATATTCATAACAGTTATTAACTTAATAACGGGTAAGTCAGTCATAATTAATTCAAGAAAAAATAGATGTTTGATGCTTTAGTTATTTTTATTAAAATATTATCAGTGAAAGTAATTAAAACTTTGTAGCGTCCTTTTTGCGTCTAAAAAGCTTGTTATGTAATCCAATATAATGAATTTGCGTAAAAGGGACTGTAATTTCAACGCCGATGACGCAAAATAATTCTCTTCCAGACCAACGAAGAGTTAAATCTAGCCCTTACCGCATACAACAGCACCGCAAATAATACAATAAAGAGAGAGCAAAATGAACAAACGCTTGACAATCATGAACATGTAATTAAACTGTGTAATAATAACGCTAAGCTCGGAGCTAACACATAAAACGGCAATAAGATTTTCTTGTTTCTCTTAAATTTAACAGCCGTTTTATTGGTTTCTGAGCAGGCGGGGCCGAGAAAACGGAAAAGCGTTAATCAACGGCACCAAACAAAGTTTTCAACGCCGCTGCCATTCAGTTTCAATTTGATAAAAATAAATTTTACGACCGGTGCAAATAATTACATCGCGGGACGGCCTGACGTGTTGAAACGGAAATAAAGTATGATTTTAGGTGTCGTAAAGCGTAGGGGGCGCTGCCTGCGCGACGTTCGAGCCGGTAAACAACTAATCAACGGCGTCCGTAATTATTTGTACAGCATAAAATATTACCCGGTCGGTATATTTAGAAAACTTTTACTACCGCAAAGCTATAAATAAACAATTAGATGGGGGTCAGGTAATAAAATCTCTAGTCGTGTTTGATTTACCTTAGCAGCTAATATATTGCCATTTAAAATTAATTTATGGTCGCTGTGAAAAAAGGCAGCAGCGAACGCGACGAGGACAATAACTTATCCGATACGCCGTGTTGGGCAATAAATGCTCACTTTATTGACGTTACTTACGTAAAGCATATTGCACATTGCGAATAACGTTTGTTATAAATACGTATATATTATACGGTACCGGATGTTATTCCAATGGACACACCATCCAAGCAAAATGGTTATCACAAAACCTTCAACCGAAAAATCGCCATCGTCGCAAGGTAGACGATTTTTCTTCTCTCAGTCGATAAAATTAAAATAATGGTCTTCATTATCAACTCCCGATTCAATATAATATCCCAAAAATATTTAATACAAATACAGTGCAGATATACGGATCTCAACAATTTTAAAACGCAAAGAAAATGTTCGGGCAGATTCATAATATGTTGCCGAATCTTTATGCATCAATCAAACCAGAAATAAACGAACGAAAATATTTTATATATGTATAATGTATAGTAATGTATAATGTATATATACAGGGTGAGTTATTAGTATCCCGGCGGTCGATAGTCATCAAATCGTTTGAGAAAGAAAAAAATGTTTTATACAAGAGTTGTTTGACTCATTAGTTTCTATAACGTGAAATTATTTTCATTTATGCAAGGTGTTGCATTTAGGCGTGACTGAAATTCAGTAATTTTTTTTAAATGGAACGCCCTGTATTTCGTGCCATAAGATGTACCTGTGTAAAGGAAATAGTTTCTGAGATATTCAATTGTTCTTCAAAAAATTGGCAATTGCAGGCCTTTCTTAAAAACTACGTTAATACTACATTTTTGCAGATATTGTCCTAAAAACTTTGTCACATAATAACTAAACCCATTGCTAGATGCTGATGTCATGAAAAATTTGATGCGCTATACAGGCTGATCGTAGCATGCACTAGTTTTTAAACATTTTTAAATCGCCTTTTCTTGAGATTTTTAAATGGAACACCTGTATATTATTTGCTAATTGAAATGTCCCTTAAGTTCTTTGTAATTTATATTCACTATATCGTATATCAATTTTTAATAGATTCTGTGATATTTGGAATTTAAAGTAGTATGCTATTTAGTATCTTAATATTGCTTTGTATACAGTGTGCTGGGTAGCACGATGTAAAATATTTAAAGCTTCATAGAAGAAGCCATTTAGAACCTATTTAACTAGTTTTGTTCATAGAAAAAGTATTACAGTTATCAAGGTATTATACAATTTTATTATGTTTTGCAATTTTTACAAACGTCCAGCGACCGAACCTGATGACCTAGGAACTTCAGTTGGGCTCCGAACTAAACCAAAAACAGTGTAGTTTTAGGGGGACTATCGTGAAAAATAGTTCACCTTTGTGAAAATTGTGCGGAGACGTTTCATTGTAATAGTATGTGTGCTCATACACAAAAACAAACAGAAACGCTAAAACCTGTCTTGATGAGCTACGTTTGAGAACGGATTTGTATTCAGTACAAAAAACAACCAACAATTGCTAATTGGTTTAAAATAGGTTATTTTTTTGTTTTGTTTTAATCGATTTTTTGCTATGAATGAAAATCTGAATCTAAAGATGCCTATCAGTTTGTTTTTGTTGCATATTTGGTTCTTAAGTGTGAGCACATAAATCACATCAAAGAAAATCTGATTTTCAGCACTCAGAAGTCAACAAATTTTCACGATAGATAACCTAAAAGTACAGGATTTAGGGTTTACTTTAGCAGTAATTAGAAATTTTTAAATCGCGTGTTCGGTTGCCTTACGCTAGACGGCAAAATATACTTACAAAATTTCATATAAAAATATTAATATGTTGATAACGGTAATACTTTGAAGTATCAAGCTGGTTAAATCGTTTCTAAATTATCTTTTCTATCGCCACTTGAAGACTTTACATCAAACTACCAAATACCTTATTCACAGCAATATTAAAATTTTCAATTGCATTACATTTGCGTTAAATTGCAAATATCACAAAAAATATTAACATTTGGTGTATGACTATACGTATACTAAACGTAAATTGGAGCGATTTAAAGGGTTATTACAGCCAACATATATTATACAGGATGTTCCATTTAAAAAACTCGAGAAAAAGACATTTGAAAAACATCAAAATTTACTAAGTTCAATGAACACCCTGTATAGTGTATCTAATATCTTTGGATACTATCATCTACCTACTGGCTTTGACTAATGTCTCACATAGTTTAAAGGCAAAATTGGCAAAAATGTCCTATTTACATAGTTTTTAAAAAGATCCTGCAATTTTGGTAAAACAGTTGATCATCTCTGGCACAATTACCGCTGTGACTTAGCAACATACACGGTTGGATAAACAAATTTAGTAGTGTTTATAATATAATAAAATATACAGGACGTTCCATTTAAAAAATGTACATACTTTCCGTCACACCTAAATGCAATACCCTGTATAAATGAAAATAATTTTACGTTATAGAAAATAGCGGGTTAAACAAGTTTTGTATAAACTTATAATGTATTATATGAATCTTATTTTTATTCATATCGGCCTGTGCGTCTTTGTTTTAAGGATAATTTGGAATAGGCTGTTTTGTGAATAGACAGGTGTTTTAGATTATTTTTTGCGCTGAATACAAATCGGAAGTATGTTAATATGTATTACAGTTCACAAGTTTAAGAAATATGAGATTCTCTGTGGACCTTCTGGGACACTGGGTTCATATCTATTTTTGCTTTTCAAAAACCTGACGCCTGACGATCTACGTTAAATGCATTCCGTTGTTTATGGACGAAAGAAATAAATACTATTGTTGTAAATAGTTCCCTAGAGTAAGACGGGCTCAGTGTAAAACAGCGCCCTGTGGTTGTATTTGCATAAACACACACTCCCACCAATTGATAATGCTGATCAAGGGTGAGACCGAGTAAAAACGGAGACTGGAGAGACAGTCGAATCGAGGGCGCGGGTGTGTGTGTTGAATTACCGTGATTATTGTTAATATAGTCTTAATACAGCTCCCTGGCTAGTGATATTGACATAGGAATTGTCGATATAGCTCCCTGCCTAGTGGTATTGATATGGATTGTCTTAATACAGCTCCCTGGCTAGTGATATTGACATAGGAATTGTCAATATAGCTCCCTGCCTAGTGGTATTAATATGGATACTTTTAATACAGTTCCCTGGCTAGTGATATTGACATAGGAATTGTCAATATAGCTCCCTGCCTAGTGGTATTAATATGGATACTTTTAATACAGTTCCCTGGCTAGTGATATTGACATAGGAATTGTCGATATAGCTCCCTGCCTAGTGGTATTGATATGGATTGTCTTAATACAGCCCCCTGGCTAGTGATATTGACATAGGAATTGTCAATATAGCTCCCTGCCTAGTGGTATTAATATGGATACTTTTAATACAGTTCCCTGGCTAGTGATATTGACATAGGAATTGTCAATATAGCTCCCTGCCTAGTGGTATTAATATGGATACTTTTAATACAGTTCCCTGGCTAGTGATATTGACATAGGAATTGTCAATATAGCTCCCTGCCTAGTGGTATTAATATGGATACTTTTAATACAGTTCCCTGGCTAGTGATATTGACATAGAATATGTCAATATAGCTCCCTGCCTAGTGGTATTAATATGGATGATGTCAGCGTGGAGTACCCATACCTAGGATCTACAAGGCTACAAGCTAGCCAACGATTATACCACGAGATAGATGACACGAGGAAGCTGCCGATGATCATGCTAGAATAAGGCGACGATCCCGGCAGCCTGGGGACCGGCGGTCCCCGGGTAAGTTAACCTACATATGTATTGTTAAAGCTGTTTAAAAGGGTATTTCTATATTGTTATATGTTTCGTGGTCGACACTCAAACATCCGAGAGAGATTCGCAGATCCCTTCCCGTAGTTCAATTAACCGGTAGAAAATGAAGTTTCATATGGTGAGTGATTATCAATCTATACATGCATGCTGCAATTAGGTATCGAGTGGACCATTTATGGTGTTTTCATAGAAAAATTATAACCGGGATAAAATCTAAGCCAACACTATATTAAACAACTAATTACTGCACACATTTGAGATTCCCACTGCACATTTTGAGCCCACCTGCACGTTAGACTAATGCCTGCTCTAGCTATACTTCGGTTCCATCATTTCGGCAGAGAGTAAATTTGTCAAAGGTTGTCAACATTAGTTAGAGTGATCTTTAGGGAGTTGGGGTTATCTTCTAATTTGGCGTTGGGCGAGAGGCGTCGGCTAGCGCCATTAGTCAGCGTTACCGCGTGACGTATACAGTGCACGGTTATGCAGATTAATGTTAGCGGTTCATCCATTACGTTTATCCTTCATCTGGTCCGCGCTGGCGTCGATAAATCAAGGAGGCAGGGAGTTGGCAGCTCACAATAAACTACACCGGGCGCAAACTCGGATTTACGACGCACTCCGCGGAAAGTGTTAAAGAATTATGCGCCGTCGTAAATGAGATGTGTCTGCAGTCATACGTAGACGCGTCATCTAGCCCGGGAGAGTAAACGGCCAAGATGAACGTTATTCCTCGGCGGGGGGGGGGGGGGGGGGGGGTCGGGGGTTGGCTGTAGGTAACCCCTGACTTTCCTTGGGGGCTTATTTTTCAGCGTCTTCGCTCGGGGAGCGGGAAGAGTTATGGCCTCATCACTCTGGCTGGCTGTCAGGCGATCTTTCTATCTTGTCGACCCGCTTTGCCGAACCGTTCGAGTTCGTGTTTGCCGTTCGCACTGATTTACACGATGAAGACAAATGCCGGCTTTCAATGCGCACATTCATCCGTTCAAAATTGGAACACATTTTACCGGATCATGTTTTTCCAGACGTTCCGCGCCCCTCCCAAACGTTATTGCCCTCCCCGCCCAGATACTGTAATATATGGTCCTCTTCTCACCGCATATCTCTCCGACTTTTTATGGAATACTTGCGACGTGATTTACGGACCTCCCATCCATTTCGGCTATCTTGATCAATTACCCTTCTAGTGCCTCACTCTGTACCCGAAGGGTGGACCTCAATCTTCCTTATAACCCACGATCCACTAGCAGTCTCACAGTTATCTGTTAATTCCTTCTTATCCAGTGGTAGGCATAGGTTTATAGAAACTAGCGTATTACGCGACAACACTGTCAACGTCGGTTGAGAGGGGCAGCCAATTATAGTGAGACTGCCGAATGGTGGGAGAGCAGGTCTGGTCATAACATTCATATCTTTGCAATCGCGATGTACCCTCCGCTAGAACAGCTTCAGATCATCAAGTGGTATTACGGTGGCAATTCGGCGCAACAGTGCGTGGATTTCTTTGCAATCACTTTTTAAGGCAGACCAACCCGTGCAGAACCATTTTCAATATTGTGCATCAATTTGAAAAAGATCTTTGTCTAAAGAGCTGCAGTACTTGTCATCCAAGGGAGATAAGTCCACAAGAAATTGATGCAAAAGAACGACGGGATGTACTGATCTGCGGTTCTGTAGTACTGGACGATAAGAAATCCACTCGAGGGATTGGCGAGGAATTGGGTAGTGGTAACAAAACCGTTGCTAAGGCTCTGAAGAAGGGTGATTTCTGGAGTTATAAGTACTCAAAGGCTCAGGAAACCTTCGCAGAGGACAGTATTCGTAGAATGGAGTTTTGTGAAACTGTAATGGAAAAGGCGAACGCAGATGAAAATTTTATACAAAATATTATTTTTACTGATGAATCGACTTTTACGTTACATGGTAAACATAATCCTTCCATTCTTCGATATTGGGCCCAACAAAATCAGCACCGAAGTTATGCTTACCGTACTCAATATCCCGAAAAACTAAATGTTTGGGCTGATATTCTAGGCAATCAGTTAGTTGGTTCATTCTTTATCGATGGATCTCTTAACGCCCAGAAGTACTTTACTTTGCTGCAAGAGCAAGTACTTCCCGCCATTTATAACCGTCCCGGAGTAGATCAGGATGATGTTTGGTTTCAGCAAGACGGCTGTCCTGCTCATAACGCGGCCAGGGTGCGAGAGTTTTTAACAACCGCATTTCCTCACCGTCTTATTAGTGGGACAGGCGACATTCGTTGTCCCCCAAGATCACCTGAACTGTCTCCGAACGATTTTTTCTTGTGGGGTTATCTTAAAAATACCATTTATGTTGATGAAGTCAATAGGGCACATAATTTACAGGAGTTGAGAGCAAAAATTACAGAAGCTGCCAACACTGTAACAGCCGAAACGCTTTCTGGCGTGAGGGACAACTTCTACAAACGGCTCGGATACTGTCTTGCAGCGCAAGGCGGAATCTTAGTAGTAGAATATTAATTAATTTATATTTTCTTTCGAGAATAGCGTTTTTATTTTTGCATATTATTTTCTGACAATAAAAGAGAATTTAGAAGTTATGTATGCACCATGTACGAGCATTTTGAAAAGAAGCACAAAAGCGAGCGCACACAGTCCTGCCAACAACAAACTACTAGTTACTAGCTCACGAAGCGCGCACCCGGAACCGCTTAGCCGCGGACAAATACGCCGAGTGGGGAGAGCGATGTTGCCTGCATTTGACCCAAGATCCCATGATCTTCTCATGGTCGTCAGCAAAGCGTACCCATGCTATCTCACTTGATGTGTTTTTAGCTTTGTATTCTCCTTCTGAAACGTACCGGCAGGATGTCGTCTTCATGAAGGCCATTGTAGACTTTCACAAAGACTAGGGTTCCAAGTTTTACCTGATTTTCTGATTTTACCTGGTCTCTGGTTTTCCAATATACACATCCATGCAGGTTCACCCTGTGAGATCCATTCGTTGCCTTTGCAGTTGAACATGTAACCGTCATTATATTCAATTGCCCTACCGAGGTCTACATGACTTGCAGGCAATCGCCGGTATCGAAATAGAATTCGCCTTCCTGCTGGATCCATTAGCAGGAATTAATGGGCCATTGTTGCGGCGACAGTAATGACGTTGATTGAAGCCGCCCGGCCGAAATGTTAGCAGCGCGAAGAGTCTTGTCCGTTGAATGGGAAACGGTGTGCGGCTGTTTGTGTCGTATGGACGTGTATGGCAGGAACAGACGCCGCAGTGCGCGCCGCGGCCGTCCGTCTCGCAGGGAGAATGTATTGTTCGCGGTCCGCCGATCCTTTGTGCTGTCTGCTGGCTCATAAAGGGAAATAAATGGCGTCATTAGCGTGAGGCCGTGTCCTTGTATTTTTGCTCGCATTTGTCCGATCCTGCCGCCCGGTTTATCAACGTCCTCGGGGTGAGGAAGGCACCATTTGTCACTGCTCCACATTGTATCTCCTCCGAGGACCACTAACGGATATGTAAGATTTAGAAATAGTGTAAATGTAACACAATTTAGGTCATTACGAGCCCTCATTACACGATCTTTCAGACGTTTCAAATGTTTCTTCAAGCAGTTTACGAAGCAGGACATCGTTGTAATTATCGAAGAAAAGAAGGATATCCCTTTAGCAAAACCAATGGAGACTAGTTGAATACTGCTGCATGGGCAGGAGTTACCTGGGCACCATTCTTCCTCTTCTTCTTCTGTGAATACTGAGCGTTTGAGTCCATATAGTCCAATGATGGCCATTTGTCTTATTTTTATTCGTTTTCAGAAGCTCTCAATTGTGTCAAGGTACTCTCAAATCATAACAGAATTAGCAATAGATAGTGCAACAGGGTGTAAGTTTCCAATCGGTACTATCTGGGTTGGAAGCCAGGAAGTATTTCCTAAACCCTCACGAGGGGAAGAGAAAAACCTTACTTGACCAACCGCTGTTCGAACATACCCGAGAAGGAAGTCCACCTGAAGATTTATGCGCAATACTGAAGCTGGGAGGCGGTGTAGCGGAATGGCCGGCGCCTTAATGGAGGTGAGATAGATAGTCGGGGGGCCGCAACTGCCCCCGGTGCCATAACTGCGGCGACCCACTGTGGTAGCCCCGGTGACGTCTCGCAGAGGAGGTAGAGTGCATCGCGGGGATTATAAGCCGGAGCGAACCTCCATAACTCGGGGATAAATCACGGTGATTTACCGTGTTGGGGCGGCAGCACCACCACACCCGTGTATACAGTGACGGGGAGGTCGTCCTCTCCCACCGTTATGCAAATAATAATTTCATTACGAGCCAGCATTAAAACGAACAGCTGCTGTGTACATAAAATATTATATTACGGTTTTATTAACTGAAAGAACCGACGGACGCCCTTTATAATAAAGTGGAAAGAAACGGCGTTTCACTTAGGACCATTATTATTTACTACCAGCACAAGCAAATCAACCTTCTTGCTACCTATCACAAGTTTTGTACTGCATTATTTTCTAATCTACACCATATTTCCTTAAGTATTATGATTCTAATGTTAGACATCTAAGATAGTTATAAACGTCGACATAGTCCAAAGGTTGTTAAGGAAAATTAGTAAGTCTCTTCATTACAAGAGCTCTGGGACTATGAGATGCACCCTGGTTCATATCTAGTGTAATGAATTCAGGCGTTCTCACTTTGCATTAATTACTCGGTGTCTGCAACGGCTGCGACTGTCACACGGCGTCACTCAAACGCGTACTTAATTAGGTGCGGCTCCCGGCAGGAAACGGTCCTGACGAGACTGTGGTGACAGCTAACGGCGCGCGCCTCTGCAAAAGGCAAGTTCACACTTAACACCAGGCCGGGAATACTGAATACTTACAATACCAAGAATCGATTGTAAAAGAAAACAGATTAAAAACAGAACTCCGTTGAAATAACATCCCTCTGGAGTCTGAAGCGCCGCAAGCTTTGATCATCACGTTATGGATCATGTTCTTTTTTTAAATTGTGAAGTGAAAAAAGGAAGGAAGGAAGGAAGGAAGGAAGGAAGGAAGGAAGGAAGGAAGGAAGGAAGGAAGGAAGGAAGGAAGGAAGGAAGGAAGGAAGGAAGGAAGGAAGGAAGGAAGGAAGGAAGGAAGGAAGGAAGGAAGGAAGGAAGGAAGGAAGGAAGGAAGGAAGGAAGGAAGGAAGGAAGGAAGGAAGGAAGGAAGGAAGGAAGGAAGGAAGGAAGGAAGGAAGGAAGGAAGGAAGGAAGGAAGGAAGGAAGGAAGGAAGGAAGGAAGGAAGGAAGGAAGGAAGGAAGGAAGGAAGGAAGGAAGGAAGGAAGGAAGGAAGGAAGGAAGGAAGGAAGGAAGGAAGGAAGGAAGGAAGGAAGGAAGGAAGGAAGGAAGGAAGGAAGGAAGGAAGGAAGGAAGGAAGGAAGGAAGGAAGGAAGGAAGGAAGGAAGGAAGGAAGGAAGGAAGGAAGGAAGGAAGGAAGGAAGGAAGGAAGGAAGGAAGGAAGGAAGGAAGGAAGGAAGGAAGGAAGGAAGGAAGGAAGGAAGGAAGGAAGGAAGGAAGGAAGGAAGGAAGGAAGGAAGGAAGGAAGGAAGGAAGGAAGGAAGGAAGGAAGGAAGGAAGGAAGGAAGGAAGGAAGGAAGGAAGGAAGGAAGGAAGGAAGGAAGGAAGGAAGGAAGGAAGGAAGGAAGGAAGGAAGGAAGGGAGGAACGAAGGAAGGAAGGAAGGGAGGAAAAACGAAGGAAGGAAGGAAGGAAGGAAGAATGGAAGGAAGCAAGTATGCAAGGATGGAAGGAAGGAAGGAAGGAAGGCGGGAATGTTTTATATGCCTTGTTGAGCTTCAGCTGGAAATATCCTCTCGAATCTCTAAATTACCTTAATACAGTGTACTGTAATGTATTTTAAATACATATTAGCAACTGAAACAGAATAATGCATGCCCCATCGAAGTTTCTGTTGGTTTCAGTGTAGACCCACCTTGATTGGCGTAGTATTCGGTGCGAGGTAGCTCGCGGGTATGCAAATCGCATAAAATCGGCGGATCCAATTTTTGCCAGGCCATCAGGGTTGCCATAATCGGGCCGTCGACATGGCGCTCGGTAAAGCCCGGCAGACGTGTAAACTAGACAGCTAACTGACGCACAGGCTGCGCTCGGCCGACGTCTGACAGCAGACAAGTTACCGGTCCGTCACGTCGAATATTAGTCCGACGCCGCCGCCACCGGGGTGGTTTTGCCGCCCCGCGGATACCCCGAACCTGTCACCACCTCTCCATGTTTGCCGAACGAACTGCACGGAGAAATCGAGGGCAACGCCATCTCTCGCCTATCCGGCAAATTGAAGGAGCGACGATAACCGCATTATCAACAAGTCAATTTCGCCCTTCGTCCTTGTTTTACGAGACGACGATATCTCTCAAGCATACAATGAAATTACCGTTATAACATTAAGCGTCATTTTCTATACACTGTTGAATTTTGAAATAACGTGTCTGATGATGAGTCTTAACCAGAGGTAAGAAGACCAGGAAGGGAGATGGAGACCACGAAGAGGAAGAAGTCGTGATACACTAAGGCAATGATGGAGGAACGACTTAGATAAAGCAGTGGGTAAAACCTGGGCAAGAGTAGCTACGGTTTACGTTTAGTGGTTTTTTTTTCATGCTATTCAAAGGAACATCCACTTCCAGTCATGTAAGAAGTAGATAAGATTGAAAATATTAAGGTCAGCAGTCGTTAGTACGTTAATGGTTACGAAATAACAGTTAGGGTCTGACGTGGTGGGTGTGGACGGGTAGTAAATTACGTCGTTGTCATCCGGCCACTTATTACGGCCCCTGTGCAGTAATGGTGGTTCCTCTGACGTTGATCAATATGCCTACTAACTTACCATTCGCACGCAAATGCGATAAATCTATTTTATGACTGTACCCAATTACATGCTGACAGACTGATGAATCGATATTTTCGTTAACCGAGTCGAAAACGTGCGCGACCCGCTCGCCCGCTGGCCGGATAAATCTGTTCTGTAATTATCAGTGTTCGACTATTATGTAGGAAGGCTCGGCCCGAAATTTATGGGCTACTTGGACAACTTAACCGCCGATTATTCATGCTCTCACCAGATTTTGCGTTGAATAATTATATCTAATGGCGGACAAGGAATTAATGCCGTTGTCACTATGTGAATGTCTTCACATAAAGAAAAGTAGTTATTAGGTAAATCATTATGGTTTCTGAGAGAAGGGTTGTCAAAGAAAACGCGGGTCTGTCCAGTAAAGCTCGTGCCACTGAGATAACAGGCATTTGATATAACTCATGGTCCGTATTTAGAGCCTGTCAAAATTTGATCAATTTGATCAATTTGATCTAGCACATATGCAACTCAAACTTACATCATATCCCGGATATGCATGCCAAATCGGTTAAAGAAACACACCACGTTTATTCCGTAAGATGTCCGTATATGATTGACTCAGACTTTTTTGTTGGAGAGCTAGTGTGAAGAAGTCAAACAGCTGCTAACAAATAAGCAGGCCGAAAATTATACACGTAAATATCCGTCATGATTTCTAAATTAAAAAAGTTATGGAAGATGAAGTATAGCGATAAATCCGGCATTAATTTACCAACGGCCAATATATTACGATACAGTTAAGGTGCGTCCTCACTTATAACGTGAAGTAGTTACATGATATAATACCTGCATTGTTCTCCACCTTAAGAAACTCATCGTTGACCATTGCACTGTCGACTCGCCTTATTTGTGGTATACCACCAGCTCTCCGAATGCAATCGTAGGCGGGCTTTCGCTTAAACTTTAATGATTATCTGCTTTGCCGCCGGGCATGGGTAGGGCTTCGTTGGCAGCAACAAATTACATTATTATTCACGAACATACCACTCACGCTGATGCTCACTCTCGTACATCGGTATATAGCGACCATTTTATTAAATATACAGGCGCACATACATACACTCGGACACATCATGTATACTGGGTGATATATCACACTGGCACACCCGCCAAGTGCTAAATACAAACGATTGAACGTGTAGAATGCCGAGATAACATCTGCGAAACAATCCAACGATTAATGACTACAACATAGACAACCATTGGAACATTTATGATTTTATTACTGCTGGAGACTTGGATGTTTTTATGATGCCTATAGTGAAGACTGTTTGAGGATGTGTTGTTGGAAGTGTTGCTTTTGTTGGTTCTATGAGCAATATCTCTACTAAACTTTTACGCGGTATCTACCTCAATGCTCCTAGTGGCCAAAGTAAAGAAACGAGATGGATGTGTTGCCAAAGATTTGTATTTTAATTCCCCATCTCACGTATTGCCATATCCATTCATAATTAAAGCTTCAGATAGCAGACCGCCGGGAAGTCTCGTTTTCACACCACCGTCGAGGAAGTCGGCATCGGCAGGACATCAAAGCGTCCTGACATCTGTACAAATCGGAGGCAAGTTTTGAAATTAAGACGTGCAAGGAGCGTAACGACAGGCATAATGTATATACAGGCCCCCCTCTTCGGTGACGCCGCGCCGACAGGACGGAACTCGGCTCGTTCTGTTTTCTAAATTGCGCGTCACTTAAAAATCCCAAGACTCCGCACTTTAAGTGTTTTCATTAAGATGGCTAATGGGTGGGAACGCGGCTTTCACGTCGTCTTTGTATAAACAGAAACCGAAAATAGCAGGTGTATTTTTAACCGCAGGACACCTCTAAGGACAATTTCCGCTTGTAAACACCGTCGGCGTTCACAGACACAACAGTGAATTAATGAGCAAACTAGTTGCTGCGTTTGCGCTATACAGGCTGAGTCATAACGTATGGAAGAAATTGAAGGAGTATCAAGGGAAGACCAAAATAAGTATCTCTTTTTAGTAAACTTTTGACTAAAACACATAACGTAGGAAGTTACAGCAAAAGTTATCTAAAAGATCATTTATACAACATAAAAATTATTTCATCAAATTTGACCTGGGATGAGTATAAAGTGTGTTGGTAACAGGTATATAATTTCCCAAAAGGAGACGCTTCAGAAAGAAAAGTTGTTGGTTTCTCTTACGTATAGCTTTTATTGCATATTAATTATTCACAATCATATGCAATAAAAGCTATACGTAAGAGAAACCAACAACTTGACGATTTGAACCAGGGACCTTTGCGTCGCTAGCACAATGCTCTCCCATTTGAGCTATGGACATTGTGCAAGCGACGCAAAGGGCCTTGGTTCAAATCCAGGTTGTGGCTGTAATTTTTTACATTTTTAAAATTTACAACCCGCCTGTATGTTACCATATTATTAACTTATTATATTACTTTGACAAAGTATGTCGTTAAACATTTTCAGTTATAGTTTATACTGTTTGGAAATTCAAAAGACCTTCATTTTTAATGTACCTATATGCATTTTAGCTAACCTTACAGTACACAATTCATAAGTCATAATGTTATTTTTAACTTATTATCGTTGTTAATGCACGCCTCTTAATTTATTTAGAAAACAAATTTAGAAATAAAATTTCCAATAATGTTCCAGCTAATATATAGTAAATGAAAAATGTGTGCTTATTGAACTGGAACTATATTACAATAAAACTTCTGTAGAGCTCTTTGAAATATTAACAAAAAAAGAAGAATAAAAAATTAATTAGTTATCAAACAATGCAAAACCAAAAATGAAACACAATACATATTACAACAATAAAAAATTATTAATTATAAGTAAAATTTTAATAATTTGTCTTAACAAATGAACAAAAGAAAATACCAAAATGTTTTGTTTTTTTTTTCTAGAAAGTAGAAAGTAATATGTTTCATATGGTCTTATTGGTTTTCTCTGTTCCTTCTGAAGTTGGAGCCGTTTAAAATAAGATATTGTTAATAATTCAAACGGCTGTAACTTTTTAATGAATTGAAAAAGTAATTTACTTTCTGAAAAAAATTGTTTTGCGGAAGAAACGTGGGACAGCCTGTATATATTGCTATATTTTCAATTATTTTGGTTGTCAAGCATGTATTAGATGTCATGAAAGATAATTGAACATTAACTGCTGTAAAGTAAATACAGATATAAAATTTCCATTGTCCTTCATACAAGATACATGCTCGTCCTAAATGTAAATTTAAATTAAATTTAGAGAATTTATTTACATTTAGTGAATATATTTTAATATTACAATTCTGAAATAGTCTATATTTAGTGATAATCCCTTGCATCAAGTTGATTTGCGCATTTACTTACTTACTTACTTAAGCCCGTCATCCTACTGCTGGGCAAAGGCATTTACTTGCGTAATTAATATGTGTATTAGTTAACATAAATTTATATAATGTGTCATTATATTACGCAATATCTTAAAATGAGCTTTTCGTGCCATATTATCAAATTTCACGTTTATTAATATTATTATAAAAGTTAATTAAAAGTTTAATTAAATGCATTACCTACTCGTAAACTTAACTGTAGTGATCGTATTTCATTTATTACATTGCAATGAAGGTATCACATTAAGGAAAAGGTCGGACACGCTAAAAATAAACTAAATCCCGTTACATTACATCCATCGAAAAACCACCTCGTGACGGACAACTTTTTGCGAAGCGGCCGGGTCGAGGTAGAACAGTACACGAATATATAACCGACATACTATTTTCAAATCCTGCGATAGCGATACGAACTTACTTATTTCCATGACTGTACACAAACGTTATAAATGAAGGCAAAATAGATTAAAATGAGATGTCCGTTGGGTATATGTGGTCAAGGATTGTGTTATATTATCAGAAGGTGCATCAGATGGGGGGTCACATGTGTTCCTGAGTCGTCGTCCGATAATGAATTAAGCCGCGGACGTGTTGTGTCGTTTTTGTGCGGACCGCTCCTTAATTATGCTGTCAAGCTGTCAGGGAGCGAGCGCCATCTAGGACGCGGCGCGGCGTCGTCTATTGTGTTGGCGTGACGTGCGATGACGCGGCCGTGCCACGGCCCGACGGCAGCTGAAAGAGACCGATAATAAACGCGCATTGTCGACTTCCCTCCGGTCTAGCGGCATTACGGAACACAATGGTCAATTACCTGTCGTGATATGGCAGACTATTCAGGCGCGCTCGGCGGTGCGGCGTCGCCGAGATGCCGCGTGACGCGCGCCCGTCCGAACTTGAAAGGAGCCGCTGCCTCGGAAACTAATTTCCTTCGATTATATCTCGAGATCTGGCGAAGGAGACATCCACCGAGGAGAGATTCTGCTGGCACTCATTGTCTGCGAGTAATTGACTCTCTCTCACTGGGGACGACTCGAACGGAATCTCATCGACGCGGTAGCCTCTTTCTGTCGGAAAACACATACTGCGGCGGAAGAAATTAGGGAAGAAGGCGATCCGGCAATTTATTCGTGTTAATCGATTGCCATTCAACCTCCAGATGCAATGTGAGGCATAATAGGGCTCCGAATAATTATTTTCAGTGACTGACATTTTTAACAATGACGAACAACAACAGTGGAAGAACGTCTATAATAAGCATCTCGATGTCCGGCCACCGTATAGCGAAGGAAGACGAAGGAAGCAACAACAGTCTAAATTTCTAGAAGAATTGTAAAACTCTCCCAATCGTTACAAAAAAACGTATAATTTTTCTCATTACGAATAGATACAGGGCCGTTCTCATTAGTGGTATTGGTAGTGGTAGTGGTAACAAACGACATTATAGTATTTCTCATAAAAGTTCATAATAATGTACATCAATGGCGGCTCCTGCTCTAGACTGGAGTATGGTGGTTGCAACTTGTATTGCAACTTTTAAGTACTAGTTTTGAATAACATGTTTAAGAAATCTGATGTGGCCAGGCACATGACTTTATCATACTATATATAAAATTAATAGTTTAGCTGCATGAGACTCTATTTGATCGAGATCGGCCATGCCTGCATTAAAATAAAACTACTAGAACTAGACAGATATGTCGATTAAAGCTGCGTTCGGATATTGTACTCCGTTGACACCGGGTAAACCGTCCAAATGACACTTACGGGTTATTGGGTGTAAAAAGTGTAATGTAATATGCGAACGCAGCTTATATTGACAGAAGTTATTGTCAAAACATTAGCGTTTGACACCAAGACTACCTACTGTCATTAGAATCAAAAAATCTGACAAATCCTGGCTACTAGTTTTCATGCAGTACGACCGATCTCGTAGAAATAGAATTTGCTCATGCAGCTAAACTATTGATTTTACCAAAAAATCTCATTGTAATAAATTATTCAGAATTTCCTCATCTTTAATTTATTATTTAACTATTTCGACGAAATTCCAGAAATGGCGGCTTATTTGCAAAATCTTTCAAAAATGCTAAGACTAAACCTCCAGTTCCTTTGGACCTTTTTCAACAGAAAGCTTTTCAGCTCTAAGTTTGGTTATAAAACTTCTAAATATGAAGTTTCGTCCCGATACCTTTAGTAGTTTCTCCGGAACCCCGTTACCCGTTACACACACACATACATACACACACACACAGACATTTTTTTAACCTTGGTCAAAAATGTTCAGGGGACCCAAAAAGGCATATTTCCGCTAAAATCTCAAAAAAAATTTTCTCACACACAGACACGAACATACACGAACTACACGAACATACACGAACATACACGAACTACACGAACATACTCCAACAGACACCAACATACACCAACAGACACGAACATAGACGAACATACCGAACTACACGTACATACTCCAACATACACCAACATACACGAACTACACGAACATACACGAACATACTCCAACATACACGAAGATACACCAACATACACGAACATACTCGAACATATACGAACATACACGAATATACACAAACATACTCGAACATATACGAACATACACGAAGATACACCAACATACACGAACATACTCGAAAATATACGAGTATACACGAATATGCAACATACACGAACATACTCGAATATACACGAGCATACACGATCATACACAAACACGAATATACGCGAACATACACGAATATACGCGAACATACACGAACATACACGAATATACGCGAACATACACAAATATACGCGAACATACACGAATATACGCGAACATACACGAACTTACCCGAATATACACGAACATACCCGAACATACACGAAAATATACAAATATACACCAACGTACGCGAACATACCCGAACATACTCCAACATACACCAACATATCCCAACATACACGAACATACTGAACTACACGAGCATTCTCCAACATACACGAATATACGCGAACATACACGAATATACGCGAACATACACGAACATACACGAATATACGCGAACATACACGAACATACCCGAATATACGCGAACATAACCGAACATACACGAATATACGCGAACATACACGAATATACGCGAACATATACGAACATACCCGAACATACCCGAATATACACGAACATACGCGAACATACCCGAACATACGCGAACATGTCCGAACATACCCGAACATACACGAAAATACACAAATATACACCAACATACGCGAACATACCCGAACATACTCTAACATACACCAACATATCCCAACATACACGAACATACCGAACTCCACGAACATACTCCAACATACACATAATCTCAATTGGGTGGGAGGTAGTTTTGTTTTTGCCAACTGATCAAAATTTTGATAAAAATCGTACTTTTTTACTTTGAATTTGAAGTGGCACACCTAATTCGAAATCTAGCGCCCGGATCGATATGAAACCTTCGCTATCTTACTAAAATGGATGCGCTGATCACGAATTTACATAGAACAGGTATCTATCTCTACTGGTTGCCGAGTTGTGCTCAAATAATATCAATATGGTACTTCTTAGGCATATAAAAGTGTACATATTTTTGATGTACTCGTCGAGAGCTATCATTTGGTGGTGGGTTAATCTCTCTATCGCCAACGGTTGCAAAGTAATTTTTTTTAAATTTTTCTCAATGTGCTAAATTTAGATCGAAAAGAACCCCACCCCGCCCTGCTACTGTCCCGCTTTTCTACAAAAAAAAATCTGGTCAGTATAGTCTATACTGCCTTATGCAACCAGGTTTGATCATCGGAAGTTGCACAAACCTTGGAGGTGCTAGCATCTCATTATTAAGAATAATTAGAACCTGAGGCTGCTCAGGAGTATTGTTGTGACCAAGCGTCATTGTTGCAGACGTCGCGATTGGAAAAACGCGCCATAAATATGAAATCCGGCAAAACCCCGACCGGAGCGACCCAACAAAATAATACCGCGATGATTTACAACCGACAGGGAATATTTATCGGTCGGCCGGCTATAAATCTTGTCGTTATATACGCGAAAGAGCGGTTTCCTCGAAAAAGCTAAAATTAAAACATCAGTTAAGCACCGGGCGGCGGCCGCCCTACCGCGGTCTGCACGGCACGCCCTCTCTCGCCGGGCACCGGTACCCCCATTCGCGGATTAGCGGACCGATTTGAATTTTCATAGTGTTCGTTCGCCTTCAGATTTACGGCCCAGCAGTAAAACCCTTAACGTTTCCTGCACAGGATTTACGAGACGTCCGCTTACGTTACCACAAAAGTATATCACTCCGTATCAAACAAAGCAAGCTTGCTGCGTTCCTGCCGTCAAAAAAAGTATTTTTAAGTTTTACAAGTCGTTTCTGTATACAAGAACCGAAGAGTATAAGTAAAAATATAAAATATTTATATAAAATTAAACATACAGGTGATTTATAACTAGGTAGATATGTAAGCAATAATAAAGGGATAACAGAATACGCAAAAAAGACATGAAGCAAAATATTACCACCAAAAAAACAACGTAAACTTTAAGTTTAAAAAATCCTCCTGCCAAAACTAAAATAGATAGAGGGCTGAACTTCACAGCATTAATTACCCAATGTATCTGTGACCAAAGCGTGTATAAAAATATTTTCTATCACGGCTACTTTTCGCGTAATCATACATGATGCAAAATATTACCACCAAAAAAGCAACGTAAACTTTAAGTTTAAAAAATCCTCCTGCCAAAACTAAAATAGATAGAGGGCTGAACTTCACAGAATTAATTACCCAATGGATCTGTGACCAAAGCGTGTATAAAAATATTTTTTATCACGGCTACTTTTCTCGTAATCATACATGAAGCAAAATATTACCACCAAAAAAAACAACGTAAACTTTAACTTTAAAAATCCTCCTGCCCAAACTAAAATAGATAGATGGCTGAACTTCACAGAATTAATTACCCAATGTATCTGTGACCAAAGCGTGTATAAAAATATTTTTTATCACGGCTACTTTTCTCGTAATCATACATGAAGCAAAATATTACCACCAAAGAAACAACGTAAACTTTAAGTTTAAAAAACCCTCCTGCCCAAACTAAAATAGATAGAGCGCTGAACTTCACAGAATTAATTACCCAATGTATCTGTGACCAAAGCGTGTATAAAAATATTTTTTATCACGGCTACTTTTCTCGTAATCATACATGAAGCAAAATATTACCACCAAAAAAACAACGTAAACTTTAAGTTTAAAAAATCCTCCTGCCAAAACTAAAATAGATAGAGGGCTGAACTTCACAGAATTAATTACCCAATGGATCTGTGACCAAAGCGTGTATAAAAATATTTTTTATCACGGCTACTTTTCTCGTAATCATACATGAAGCAAAATATTACCACCAAAAAAAACAACGTAAACTTTAACTTTAAAAATCCTCCTGCCCAAACTAAAATAGATAGATGGCTGAACTTCACAGAATTAATTACCCAATGTATCTGTGACCAAAGCGTGTATAAAAATATTTTTTATCACGGCTACTTTTCTCGTAATCATACATGAAGCAAAATATTACCACCAAAGAAACAACGTAAACTTTAAGTTTAAAAAATCCTCCTGCCAAAACTAAAATAGATAGAGGGCTGAACTTCACAGAATTAATTACCCAATGTATCTGTGACCAAAGCGTGTATAAAAATATTTTTTATCACGGCTACTTTTCTCGTAATCATACATGAAGCAAAATATTACCACCAAAAAAAACAACGTAAACTTTAACTTTAAAAATCCTCCTGCCCAAACTAAAATAGATAGATGGCTGAACTTCACAGAATTAATTACCCAATGTATCTGTGACCAAAGCGTGTATAAAAATATTTTTTATCACGGCTACTTTTCTCGTAATCATACATGAAGCAAAATATTACCACCAAAGAAACAACGTAAACTTTAAGTTTAAAAAATCCTCCTGCCAAAACTAAAATAGATAGAGGGCTGAACTTCACAGAATTAATTACCCAATGGATCTGTGACCAAAGCGTGTATAAAAATATTTTTTATCACGGCTACTTTTCTCGTAATCATACATGAAGCAAAATATTACCACCAAAAAAAACAACGTAAAGTTTAACTTTAAAAATCCTCCTGCCCAAACTAAAATAGATAGATGGCTGAACTTCACAGAATTAATTACCCAATGTATCTGTGACCAAAGCGTGTATAAAAATATTTTTTATCACGGCTACTTTTCTCGTAATCATACATGAAGCAAAATATTACCACCAAAGAAACAACGTAAACTTTAAGTTTAAAAAATCCTCCTGCCCAAACTAAAATAGATAGAGCGCTGAACTTCACAGAATTAATTACCCAATGTATCTGTGACCAAAGCGTGTATAAAAATATTTTTTATCACGGCTACTTTTCTCGTAATCATACATGAAGCAAAATATTACCACCAAAGAAACAACGTAAACTTTAAGTTTAAAAAATCCTCCTGCCAAAACTAAAATAGATAGAGGGCTGAACTTCACAGAATTAATTACCCAATGGATCTGTGACCAAAGCGTGTATAAAAATATTTTTTATAACGGCTACTTTTCTCGTAATCATACATGAAGCAAAATATTACCACCAAAGAAACAACGTAAACTTTAAGTTTAAAAAATCCTCCTGCCCAAACTAAAATAGATAGAGCGCTGAACTTCACAGAATTAATTACCCAATGTATCTGTGACCAAAGCGTGTATAAAAATATTTTTTATCACGGCTACTTTTCTCGTAATCATACATGAAGCAAAATATTACCACCAAAAAAACAACGTAAACTTTAAGTTTAAAAAATCCTCCTGCCAAAACTAAAATAGATAGAGGGCTGAACTTCACAGAATTAATTACCCAATGGATCTGTGACCAAAGCGTGTATAAAAATATTTTTTATCACGGCTACTTTTCTCGTAATCATACATGAAGCAAAATATTACCACCAAAAAAAAACAACGTAAACTTTAACTTTAAAAATCCTCCTGCCCAAACTAAAATAGATAGATGGCTGAACTTCACAGAATTAATTACCCAATGTATCTGTGACCAAAGCGTGTATAAAAATATTTTTTATCACGGCTACTTTTCTCGTAATCATACATGAAGCAAAATATTACCACCAAAGAAACAACGTAAACTTTAAGTTTAAAAAATCCTCCTGCCAAAACTAAAATAGATAGAGGGCTGAACTTCACAGAATTAATTACCCAATGTATCTGTGACCAAAGCGTGTATAAAAATATTTTTTATCACGGCTACTTTTCTCGTAATCATACATGAAGCAAAATATTACCACCAAAAAAAACAACGTAAACTTTAACTTTAAAAATCCTCCTGCCCAAACTAAAATAGATAGATGGCTGAACTTCACAGAATTAATTACCCAATGTATCTGTGACCAAAGCGTGTATAAAAATATTTTTTATCACGGCTACTTTTCTCGTAATCATACATGAAGCAAAATATTACCACCAAAGAAACAACGTAAACTTTAAGTTTAAAAAATCCTCCTGCCAAAACTAAAATAGATAGAGGGCTGAACTTCACAGAATTAATTACCCAATGGATCTGTGACCAAAGCGTGTATAAAAATATTTTTTATCACGGCTACTTTTCTCGTAATCATACATGAAGCAAAATATTACCACCAAAAAAAACAACGTAAAGTTTAACTTTAAAAATCCTCCTGCCCAAACTAAAATAGATAGATGGCTGAACTTCACAGAATTAATTACCCAATGTATCTGTGACCAAAGCGTGTATAAAAATATTTTTTATCACGGCTACTTTTCTCGTAATCATACATGAAGCAAAATATTACCACCAAAGAAACAACGTAAACTTTAAGTTTAAAAAATCCTCCTGCCCAAACTAAAATAGATAGAGCGCTGAACTTCACAGAATTAATTACCCAATGTATCTGTGACCAAAACGTGTATAAAAATATTTTTTATCACGGCTACTTTTCTCGTAATCATACATGAAGCAAAATATTACCACCAAAGAAACAACGTAAACTTTAAGTTTAAAAAATCCTCCTGCCAAAACTAAAATAGATAGAGGGCTGAACTTCACAGAATTAATTACCCATTGGATCTGTGACCAAAGCGTGTATAAAAATATTTTTTATCACGGCTACTTTTCTCGTAATCATACATGAAGCAAAATATTACCACCAAAGAAACAACGTAAACTTTAAGTTTAAAAAATCCTCCTGCCCAAACTAAAATAGATAGAGGGCTGAACTTCACAGAATTAATTACCCAATGTATCTGTGACCAAAGCGTGTATAAAAATATTTTTTATCACGGCTACTTTTCTCATAATCATACATGAAGCAAAATCTCGATCATTAATCGCTCTTTTTAACATACTTGTTTGTTAAATAACTATTTTAAGTAGATGTTTTGGAAGTGTCTGGGGAAACTTCCTCTATACCATTATATTCAGTTCCACAAGTTACACTATGTCTCATGAGAAGTATATTTTCACCGTAACACTGTGTTCGGTACATGCGTGCATTGCCACTACATCTTTCTAAAAAAAAATACAAAATAAACCTCTGGAGACATGAAGATTGAGATCCATGAGGCAGGTTAGCAAAATACGGCGATTGGTTCTCGTAAAAAGTAAACAGCCTGTTCAAAATTATTATAATTACCGCGGCGAAAATTATACTAAATTTTATAGGCTATAATCTCCATGATCGGGTGTTTTAAGCGAATGCCGATGGCAAAATGAAATTTATTAAGCTCCTTGCGAACATGCAGGATGTGCCGTAACGGTACGGTTAATGAGCAATTGATAACTCAGAATTTTCTCCACCGCACAGACTATAATTATGATACATTCTGAATTACGGGTTCCACATACGTATTGCCCGTTAAACAGAGACCTCTTACATTATTATTATTTAACAAAACCAAAAAGATATAACGTAGAATTAATGGGTGAAGAATTTAAATTATATGCAAATATCCAAAAGGTGGGCATTCTTTCTATGGAGTATTTTTTTTAAATTAATTGTTCCATGTCGAAAAATTCATGTCATTTATTTCTAAAGCCAATAGTTTTGGAGCAGGGTAGTTATAAAAAACGCTTTTTTTTTTATTTTGAACAAAACAAACAAGTTTTTTATAAAATGATGTTTTTAAACACCAAACAATGTTTTTAAACACTTCGCAAAAAACATGTTTTAAACATTAAAAAAACATGTTTAAAATCACTCAAAAAAAATTATTTTAAATAAGGAATAAAAATTGTTTTAAACATGTTTTAAATCACGCAAATGTTTTAAGTTTTAGATTACACCTTAAGAAAACTATTTGTTACTACTTTACAAAAAAAAAAATGCTTTATTTCTATTAAAAACCAAAATTAAAATTGAATTTTATTCACGTCCTATCACGTGATTGAAAACGCTCTGTAATTGGCTCAGTCTCCAGTGACGTCATTCGTTAGTACGCTTAGAGCGCGTTCGGTTTGTCAGGATAGGGTATGGGGAGAGCAATGCTCAGATAACCAGGGTCGGCTGTCTCTCTCTTATATGCAGATAAACGCCGTATGACGTTAGTCCGCCTATTATGCAGCGTGTCACTCTCACCGTACAATACCGGGTTATCCGAACGCGCTCTTACGCTTCTCCCATTTGAATTTAATAGCACTACAGTGCCATGTAAGCATAACTTTGTAGGTTAGGATAGCCCTAACCTTAAGCTGTCAGATCAGATAATATCTGGTTCGAAAATACGATAGATAACTTATAGTAGTCAGTTTTACTGTTTATGTCGAAGTAATCTTCACAACAAAAAACACTTGTATTGGCCGCCATTTATTTCATTTGGATTTCTACGAGCCAACCACTTTCTTCGCAGTTTCAAATCTTGCGGAACAGGTACAAATAGTGTATCCGGCGTTTTTCTTGACGTATTTCTGCATTGTGGATTTATACACCAGTTATAACCCATTTTTATGTAGAAATTGTGAAAACAACACGTCATACAACACAATTACCAAACGGCGACGATGCCGATGCTGACAGACCATATACCGATTTGACATCTACTATCGGGTGACGTCACACAACAGAAAGTGGCGGGACTTTTTGTGATTCAATTTTTAACGCTGATTTTTATGAAATATTGAGGGAATAATTACGAAAAAAAAAATAATGTTTTAAAAAAAGTGTTTTATACATTTATAACAAACTGTTTTAAATATGTTTTAAAAAAACTGTTTTAAAACAAAATATTTGTTTTAAAACATGTTTAAAACAATGTTTTAAAACAAATGTTTTAAAACATAACAACCCTGTTTTGGAGTCATGTTACATGTGAAGTATGAGTGCATTTTATAAAATAATATTGCATATGTATAAGCATATATATAAGTATCTTTTAAATCATATTTTTGCATCCAGCACAAATCATTTAATAATTGAAAATTAAGTTTGTCGATGATTTGTTCCTTTCTACTCAAATTATATTTCTTGGATTAAATTATGAAAGCCAAATTCAGTTATGATTAAAAGATATCGAATCATTCCTAAGAGAAAAAAAACCACGCTCTTCCACTTATCTGTAAAAGTATGGATATATAATAATTTGGTAGAACAAACTCATGAGCTACGAGGTCATAAACTCATAAATTCATAAATTCTCGACTTATCTGATTTTTCTCCACCCACACTTGCCTATTGCTAGGACTAAATTACAAATGACAAAATCTAAAAAGTTGGTAGAGCACGTAATTTAAAACCAGGAAAGTTGGTAGTGCACGTGATGTAAAACTAGCCATTTATGTGAGTGAGAAATTCAATGCTTCGGCAATAACGGTGATTAATGGTTCCGCTGCTCGCCTTTCTGATGATAATTAATTATCGTTCATTTTTGGCTTGAAGTCCCTGAGTGACGGAGTTATCGGTAATTTGCATTAAATTCGATCGCCAGTCAGCGCCGGCACTATTTATCAAGGGACATCGTAAAATTATTACGCCGAGATTGAGGGGTGCGAACGCAAGCATCCATCTTCCTGAAATATAGTCATAATTTCTTTTCAAACGATAAAGACGCCCATTTATCACGCGCGTAATTGTATATATTATTAATAACGCGTCACAAGTTGCAAATGATTTCCTTGCTTGGGGTCATAAATTACCAAGGCATTTGCATATTAACTGAGCTGGGTTATACGATTTGAAAAATTTCTTCCATTGAGCACGGTGCTCTCCTTTCAACTACCCACTAATACCTTATTAACAAACTCAGATTAATAGTTCGATGCAATGTAATATGTTTTCTCTACGTTGCATTCACAATGCACACATTGTAACACTGTTTTCGGTGTTACAATTAACACATTGTAATACCGAAAACAGTAACATTTTTGTCTAAGATTTGTACACATTGATATCAAATGCCATATGTCAAACGTACAATACATAACCCAACATAACCACACACTGCATCTTCTTAATCGCTTGCAATCGCATAAACTGCGAAAGATCAATATTCTATACATATTTAAACATGGGTGTAGCCTGCTATAGTATGGCCAAAGGATTGGGGCTTTCTTAGTTTTGATGTGTTCATCAAAATACGCCAGCATGACGTTTTCGGTGATGTTTTACGACTCTGGTAAGTGATTGTTATCATTCTTTTCAACTAAACATCAAATCCCGTTTTCAGATATAATTCAAGGACCACACTTACTTTAATAAGGTATTATGCTGAGATCAAACCTACATCGTAGATGTGAACGATTTTAATTACTGCTGCGAGATTGTATATGCGCAATAAATGGTTTATCAGCATACACGTACGAAGCTATAGTACATTTAAAGTGTAAAGGATTTCTTAGTTTATGTAACGTATAAGTTTTCGGTAATATTTTGGACGCTTGGATGCTCGGTTCAATTCGTATTCGTTTTTGTCCGTCGCTTTCGACTTCGTCTTAGTTCTGGTTCTGTGCAACGTATTTGTATTACCTCCATCACATGTAATTTTACTAAGTATAATTTATTCTAATAAACTACTTTGCCGAAATTAGAATTGGGTTTCAATTATAAGTGCTTGTAAATATATAAGCCGCAACGGCTACGTAGCGGAATTAGGTAGACACCGCTATTAAACGTTAAGCGTTATAACAATTCTTTAGTAAGTTCTTGTTCTTTGAAGTAACTAATCAGTCACCGCCAAACACTTCTATTCTGATTATTATACTTATGAAACCACTATTTTAAAGTTGTTAACTTTTTAGGTTAAGTTTCATGTATTTATCACAGTAGTGTTAAAAGTGTTGCCCCAAGCTCCATTATGATCATCGTTGCGACCTCGCTGAATATTTATTCAAACTTGTAGGCTAAAGTAGAGTAAAATTATTCACAATTAGATTTTGTCACGATTTTATCTCATCGATCTCATCCTTAACGAAGTTGACAGTTACTACAGTGCTGCTACGTGGTACCCGCAAAATAACCTAGATTCTAATTTAGCGCGATATAGTAAGCACAATTTCTAAATTTATATAAAATTAATGACGCAAAGTAGAAAAAATAGTATATTACACTCGTTTTATAAGACGTATTGGCGCACTCGTTCCAAAACAACTCGTGCGCCAATTTGACGTCTTATAAAACTTGTATAATAATATACTATTGTATGTACCTATGTCTCCATAAAAATATTATGTATCTCCCTATCACGATTTCAAATTTTTTAAACAGTATGCTGGTGATACATCCATTGCACTGTTTTTTTTTTATTTTTACCTTGACCGCTCGGCCGGTCTGCGCAAAGTTGTCCGTTTATGATGTTTCTGAATCTACTGATATTATTTTAGAGACTGGCGAATTATTCGTATACCAAAATCTAAAACGACTAAACTATACCGTGTTCGATCATTTCCAGTTGGTTTAAAATAAAGACGTTTATTTTATAAGCTTCAGGCTTCCGATAAGGTGTAGCATGATAGACTCTTTGAGAAACTGGAACAGCAGCTTCCTACTGAATATACAGAACTGTTAAAATCATATCTGAAAGACAGTCACTTCAGGGAGAAAGCACAGTGGCAACATTTGCAGACGACACGGCTATTTTGGCGATTAGTGACAGTGTCGAAGAAGCAACTGAAAAATTACAGATAGCTGCAAACAAAATCAACCTTTGGACAAAGAAATGGCGCATCAAACTAAATGAAGGAAAATCCACGCATGTAAACTACACCAATAAGAGAGTTTACTATATTCCAGTAACCATTAATGGGAACGATATTCCATACGCTGATACAGCAAAATACCTTGGCATGACACTGGATGCCAAGCTTAGATGGAAAGTACATGTCACCTAAAACTGAACTCGACCTAAAATTCCGCAAAATGTATTGGCTAATGGGACGGAGGTCATACAAGCAATTATTAAAGCCAGTATGGGTGTATGCAATACAGTTATGGGGATGCACTAAGCAGTCCAATATCAACCTCATTCAGAGGTTCCAAAATAAAGTTCTAAGGGCCATTGTTGGTGCACCATGGTACATCAAAAACACCAATCTTCATCGGGACCTTCGCATGGAGATGGTAACTAGCGAAATATCAAAATTTGCTAAGAAACACGAGGATCGTCTACTCCACCACGACAACATTGAAGCCATCCAGCTGCTAGACAACAGTGCGCTGGTACATCGGCTGAAAAGAACTAAACAATTCGAACTAGTGCGGGAGTGATTAAAAGCAGAGCACCCGTAGTGTATTCACAGTGATAGTATAAGTGAAAACAACCGCCGTCTACTTTAGTGGTAAAAACTGTGAGACTAAAACAACTTGGGCCAATGGGCAAAATTGTAGAAATACACATTATTTTATCAGTTTAGGTTAAGTGAAAATAACTTGTTAGTCATTGGCTAGGTGTTATGCCACAAACATTCTGTGTTTGAACAAAATAAAAAAAAGTTATAAGCTTAATGTTTAATTAATTAATGTCATACCTACATGGCAATGTAATTATTTCTGATAAACTAAAGTTTACGTATTGGTACTTCTTTTGATTAAATATAAAATAATTTTTATAATAAAAAACATAAAATTTTTCGATAACATGGAATGAAATTATCATTTCAAAATATTTCATAATAAAACAACAAATTTATATATACATTATACAAATTTATTTATGTTTTGTATTTAAAATCAATGGAACTAAACATTTTATCCGCTTTATTAGGACACTTAATTACGAATAATTCAATAGTATAATTTAATTATTGCATATATTGTAACAATATGCGTATTTTACATCGGCTGTGGTCACAAATACTCCCACAAATACACGATACAACCATGTTAAAATGTCTAGTTCGATTGACTAAAAATTATTTTATATTTTTTTAAGTTTCAGTTTACTATTGATTTGTATATTTAAATACAAACATTTTGAAAATTTTTGATTGTTTTCTACCGAATAATTGATGATTAAAACAGCACAAAAATTATACTACTTCTACTGAGAAGAACTGAAGTTTTCTTCAATAATGAATGCCTCATTCATTATTCTCTTTTCAGTTAAGTTTAAGGAAAGTTTGTACCTCTAGCTACAGTTAACTCAACCTGGTGAGTGCCAAAAATCTGAAAATTAAAACCAATCTTCCAAGAACAACATGAAATCTGAAATGAAATGAATTTCAGAACAGTTATGCGTTCCTTAAGTAGATGTTTCAATCTAGTGTCGCCATCTGTTATAGAAAAGCCACATTAGAGAAATACATACTAATCCACGTAAATCTGCGACATCTCTCGGCCATCGTTGTTAATAAATTACTATATATCTTTAGTTTCCAATTTACCTTGAGGATTTTTAATTAACGTTAGCAGCCTTGATACTGACTTACAATTAAATCACTATTTGATATTTAAATTAGAATATCAGCAATCAATCATAATTAATTACCGATAAATATTGCTTATACGAATCTATTTCTTATACGAGAGTAAATAACAATTAATTAATAACCAATGTCTAATATTTTTAAGCGATACTAGAACTAAAACGTCTCGCTCAATAAAATAAGTTGTCGGGAATGCAAATAACATTATGAATGGCATAAACGGCCGCCATACTGTCATCAATCAAGAGAAACGGTTGATACAAAAAAAATGCTCCTGTTGACAACGGTATATCTGCATTTAGAGCTGGTTTAATGCTTGACGTAGGCCGATGATTTAATTGGAAAATATGGTCAAATTAAACGACGTTATTTATCGGTGTTTTGCGTCGACCGTGGCATTTATATCAATATACGACCGTTTTTGTTCCATTTTACCCGATTTGCAATACAAATTTGTATTTTATACAGGAATTAATGCAGATGTGTTATTTTATACTACCATGTATGTATGTATGTATATATGACGGGCCGGCGGGATGCGTGTGCGAAGTGTGCACACTAGGGTGGTTCAAATTGGCTAATTTTATTTAGAAAGCAACGAGCCTCCCAAATCGTTTCCAAATCCAAAAAAAGTGGACACGCATTTTCTTTTTTTTTTTTTTTCGAAATTTTGATTCTTAATGGTGCCTGTCGAGGCCTCAAATTTACATAAGAAAATGCATTGGAAAAAGATATTTTTTGGTATTTTTCGAATAATTGTTCGGGGTTTGGGAAATCTTAAGACCAAAGTTATAGGACTTATAGAGGTCTTTCCAAGGAAGAATTTGACCTATCATACATATGGATTTGATGCCCCCAACCCACCCCAACAGTGATCTGAAAACTACCCTTAAACGAAAAAATGTAGATTCTTTAGAAAATTTACCCTTCTAATTATTTCATTCTCTTTTTTCTCATAGAAATCATTATTATAAGTATAGTGGGATGTTTATAAACATTTGTCAGTTAATTTCCATTTGTTTAAAGAAATTTTATTTGTTTAAATAATTCGCTTTTCTCGAAAATCCGTCTGAATTCTGTTTTCTGCGTTCGAAATGGCAGATTATTAATTTAGAGTGACATTATTCATTTTAAAAAATCCTCCTATTGTTTAAACAATAAATTATTATTTATTTTCAACTTTTTTCTAATTATGGTAGAAAATTTAATATTTAAAAAAAAAATTTAACTCCCCAATTTCCCAAACAAAGGATTTTAAATAAATTAAATTTTTTCGAATCAATGATATTGAAAACGAATAATATTTTTCTTAATAATGATTTGAACCAGGTCCCAGGTCCCTGGTTCAAATCCAGGTTGTGGCTGTAATTTTTAATTTATTTTAAAATTTACATACCACCTGTATATCACCATTATGCATTTGAATAATATTTTATTATTTAAACAATGGAAATTATCCCAAAATATAAATGATGTCACTTGACAATAACGGTTGACCAGACCGTTCTAAAAAAATGAATGTTAGGAGAATTGCAAAAAAATTGTTTAAACAAATGGAATTTGTTTAAACAAGTATGGGTTTATTAGCTAATAACATAGGCAAGATACCTCGAACATGAAATTTATAAGTTAATTTCACAAAAAACCTGACCTCTACCATAATTAGAACAACAGTTGATAATTAATAATTATTGATAGTTTAAATAATGTCGCTCAAAGACAATAAACTGCCATTTCGAACTCAGAAAATAGATGTCCGACGGAGTTTCGAGAAAAGCGAATTATTTAAACAAATGGGATTTGTTTAAACAAACGGAAATTACCTGACAAATGTTTATAAACATTCAACTAGACTTATAGTAATGATTTCTATGAGAAAAAAGAGAATGAAGTGATTAAATCGGTAAATTTTCTGAAGAATGTACATTTTTCATTTAAGCGTAGTTTTCAGGGCACTGTGGGGGTGGGTTGGGGGCGTCAAAGTCATATGTATAATAGCGCAAATTCTTCATTGGAAAGTCCTCTACAAGTCCTATAACTTTAATCTTAAGTTTTCCCAAACCCCGAAGAATTATTCGAAAAATACCAAAAAATGTTTTAGTGCACACGGCACACAGGCGCCGCACCGTAATAAAAGGGCGCTAAACGCTAGATTTTTAATGCCAGTTTAAACTATAAACTGAGTTCAAATATACAAATCGGCAATAAAAACCCAAGTCCAAGAGCTACGTTCAAATGAAAGAAATTATCAAATTCCTTGGCCCCATTTCAGGGACAATATTATCAAAAAAAATCATTATCGTATCTTCTAAATTGGCTAAGAATGAAGAAGACGTAGCCTGCGGACGCTGGTTACAAACAAGCAACATGCCGGCTGTCTTCCACATAAATTCCGCCAGAATTACGTGACAAGACCACGAGGAATTATTCGTTACAGTTGGATTTATGTGCAAGACAGCGGCCGCATTGTATGCCGAAGGAAACCATCAATTTGTTGCGTATGTAAGTATTCAGCTACCGTACATGTGGCTTCCATGTCCACGCCCAGTGTGCACTGCGTTAATAACGCCAGTCATTGGTAACAGTGACGTATGCCAGTCTTCTACAGGCTTGTACTCACCGGCAGAATTTGCATGTGAAGAGGTTTGAGAAGAATAAAAGATTCTGGTTGAGTATGTCTCGATTGATGCCATCGAGCAGTTTGGACCTTCCCACTTACAAGTGGAAAGATATGACCTAGATTAAGTTATAGAAGTTACACCAGAAAAGTTATGATAACTCTACCTGACAGAAATATTACTACATAGTACATATATATTTATATTTTCTTAATTATGGATAGTCCTGCTCCACTCACCAAAAAAATTCTTCGCATAAAAAAATCCATAGATGAGTGGGAACGCCTTTAAAAATGTATTCTTTAAAACGGTTACTACAAAAGACTTTTCATTAAATCAAAGTTGGGAACTTGTTCAGTTTTTTAGATGTAGTCGTTTAAACGTCGTTCTGCTTTATTTATTTCTTTAGTAATAGCTGCCTATCAGCTTCCAAGGTTCTAGCATTAAATTTCTAGCATGTTTATACATACATATTATTGAAATTATTGTTTTATTCATTATTGTATGTATTGTGCAAAATAAGTTGTTTTATGATGTTTATTCTTTTTTCTATTCCTATTGATGAATGCATTTATTATCATGGCAATTTATGATAAGTAATACTAACCATTCCCCACACACATGGCAAATATTTCATTCCTGGCTTCTCATACCTCGCGAGTCGTGAGAAATATTTCATTTCTCACGGCTCTAGAACCAATCACAGCTCTGGAGTTTTCATTTCGATCATGTTTTAATACACTGCTTAGCGACATTGTCAAGCCATTGACAACGTCGCTAAGTGACAACCGCACCAAACAATTTTAATCTGTCAAAATCCTGTAAACCGCCATAGTGACATACAGCCGTCCCTATATGCAATAAATTAATTTTTCTACTTTGCATTCACAATGCACACATTGTAACACTGTTTTCGGTGTTACAATTAACACATTGTAATACCGAAAACAGTAACATTTTTGTCTGATTGGTACACAGTGATATCAAATGCCATATGTCAAACGTACAATACATAACCCAACATAACCACACACTGCATCTTCTTAATCGCTTGCAATCACATAAACTGCGAAATATCAATATTCTATACATATTTAAACATGGGTGTAGCCTGCTATAGTATGGCCAAAGGATTGGGGCTTTCTTAGTTTTGCTGTGTTCGTCAAAATACGCCAGCATGACGTTTGCGGTGATGTTTTACGACTCTAGTAAGTGATCGTTATCATTCTTTTCAACTCAACATCAAATCCCCTTTTCAGATGTAATTCAAGGACCACATTTACTTTAATAAGGTATTATGCGAAGATCAAACCTACATCGTAGATACGAACGATTTTAATTACTGCTGCGAGATTGTATATGCGCAATAAATGGTTTATCAGCATACACGTACGAAGCTATAGTACATTTTAAGTGTAGAGGATTTCTTAGTTTATGTAACATATAAGTTTTCGGTAATATTTTGGACGCTTGGATGCTCGGTTCAATTCATATTCGTTTTTGTCCGTCGCTTTCGACTTCGTCTTAGTTCTGGTTGTGTGCAACATAATTGTATTACCTCCATCACATGTAATTTTACTAAGTATAATTTATTCTAATAAACTACTGTAAATATATAAGCCGCAACGGCTACGTAGCGGAATTAGGTAGACACCGCTATTAAACGTTAAGCGTTATAACAATTCTTTAGTAAGTTCTTGTTCTTCGAAGTAACTAATCAGTCACCGCCAAACACTTCTATTCTGATTATTATACTTATGAAACCACTATTTTAAAATTGTTAACTTTTTAGGTTAAGTTTCATGAATTTATCACAGTAGGGTTACAAGTGTTGCCCCAAGCTCCATTATGATCATCGTTGCGACCTCGCTGAATATTTATTCAAACTTGTAGGCTAAAGTAGAGTAAAATTATTCACAATTAGATTTTGTCATGATTTTATCTCATCCATATCATCCTTAACGAAGTTGACAGTTACTACAGTGCTACCACGTGGTACCCGCAAAATACCCTAGATTATAATTTAGCGCGATATAAAGTAACCACAATTTCTAAACTTATATAAAATTAATGACGCAAAGTAGAAAAAATAGTAAAAGACGTATTGGTGCACTCGTTCAACTCGGGCGCCAATTTGACGTCTTATAAAACTTGTATAATAATATACTATTATAAAATTTCGCACGTTTTGCAGCACTCGGCTACGGCTCGTGTTGCTTCGTTTTGATGAGAAATTGCTTACATTACTTCCTCTGTTGCTCATAGAATAATATACTATAACGTTATTCACAACATAACACATGTACTAGTTTGTTCTATTTTGTATTTTGTTATTGGGTATATTTATTGGAACCCCCATTGCCCATTGACGGATTGACGTCAACCGAACTTAACTTCATTGATTATAAGCAACCAATTTTGCAACATAATTATTAATTAATTATAATTTTAAGTTTTTTGTGTAATGAAAATCTGATGATTTTGATTGTTACATGTAACAACCCCCCCTCCCCCTACTCCCCCCGGTCGACGGCATTATTGCGACCGAATCATTTCAATTAAGCATTTATCTTTTAAATGAAATAAATTTGAGTACCACATGTTGCCACACTTTTGCTGCATTGATTTTTTTTCAGAACGTGTCTACTCGATTTTAAAATTGGAGTTTTTTTAAGAATGGCGAAAACATAAGAAAGAAGAACGAAATGCTCGCCTAATGGATTATATCAGTCACACAGTTATAAGTATCGTCATTGTGTTTGTTTCAAAGTTAATTTATAATTGCATCTTTATATAGTACTGTTGAGTTGTTTTTTGAATAAGATATTTTTCATATATAAATTCTGTAATATTAAAGCTTTTTCTTTTTAAATTTTATTGTTTTATTATTATTGATTATAAATTATGTATATTCCTCAGGTTTTTAATTTTTAGGTATATTTTATATTTAAAGTAAGGACATTTTGTTGTTTTTGTCATAATTGAGCAAGTATTTACTAGAATCAATAAATAATTAAAGCGCAAAATAAAATATTTTTGTCCAGCTACCTTGTTCTAGGCGATTCGCTGTTGTTAATTGATTTACAAAAATATTTCTCTTGTTTTTGCAGATAGGTATAATATTATCATATTTACAACAAAAATATATAGTTATCTATATTTAAAATACATGTTGATATAGAAACATAATAACAATAATATCGGTGTCACTTCATATATGTATATAAAACGCTCATTATATGAAATTACTTCTTTACGACTTTCTTTACTACATTATCTCTGATCCACCGCAATATACAAGAAACTTACTTTATTAATCAACCCCCTCCAAAACCACACGATTATCAAATGATTTTAAAAATATATTTTTAACGACTTCCCAGGTGTAATAACACATTTGCAAAGTTTCAGAATTTTTAATTATACTTTATTTTTCAACCCCTTCAAACACTACCCTATTGACACTTAAAATTTTATCTGCTATTTATATGTCTTTGTGGGTATAATACTATCACATTTAGATCAATTCAAATTATTAAACGCACATTTAGCGTTTCAACCCCCTAAAAACAACCCCTTAAGGTTTAGATTTTTTTTTCACTATTTTTCTAGTTACCAAATTATTATTTTAAGTTCATCTAAAACAAAAAAATAATTTTGTCCGCCTAAAAGTTGCAAATGAATCACTGTGCGACGTGTCAAAATATTGAACTATATTTCTGTTTATAACTCGTAATCAAGATTCGATAGCTAATTTATATTTCATCATTGAGTCTCTCTAGAAAATATGTATCTTACAAATACGATGTTCTATAAAATGTTCCTAAAGTAAACCTTAAATCTTGTACATGTTTTTCATCTCACCATAATCATTGTTGACTTGAGAAATTTTTTGCACAGCCAACTTCTTTGTAGTGGTGTGTTTCTCGCACACAAGAACGATCAAAATGCAAAAACCTAACCTAATATCATTCCGATATGAAAACACCAACTCACATTTCTAGCTTATTATCTAGTTTTTCTTCTTGTGTAAATTATTCAAAATTTCCTTCACCTTTTACATAAAAATGTGTATTTTGAGCTAAAAATCAGCCTGTTCGAATTTAACAACTGCCACTAAACTGTTGAACAGCCTTGGCCTAATTACTAAAACAGTTTGCTTATCGAATTATGTGACACAAAAGCCATTTTGGCAAAA
Source organism: Aphodius sticticus (assembly GCA_963966075.1). Taxonomy (NCBI): domain Eukaryota; kingdom Metazoa; phylum Arthropoda; class Insecta; order Coleoptera; family Scarabaeidae; genus Aphodius; species Aphodius sticticus. The sequence goes on from OZ014513.1 coordinate 1,099,783, forward strand.
ACTGCTGTTTTAGTAGATTAGTTTTTGCCCATGTTTCAAAGACGAGTCATTGGTCATCATTAAAAAGTTTTTGAAAATCGGTATGACAATAAATATACCCACATCAGCGATATTTGCGCTTATATATAGTAATAATATACAACAAAACATGAAACATGATTTCGCTTACCGGATTTTCTTCCGGAGAACACCAATCAGCAAAACTTAACCTCACAATGTTGTAACAACTATAGCGTCCTACACCCGGTTTGCCGTGATCTTACAGATAATTTTATAAAACACTTCACTACTAGGTTAAAACACAATCCGATGTGCCCACCCCATAGTTTTAACCGTACTCAAACGTTCAATTTCCGAAAACTCCGAGACGCGAAAATAAAAACAAACGGAAAAGCCATTTTCAACGCGCCAACTAAACGCAATGCAACCAACGTTACCAAACCAACCGAAACAACCGCTAGCTACCGCAGTGCATTTCACATTCGCCTGATTCGCCCTGGCCCTGGTGCAAACTGGGTATTTCACAATTGTCAGATTTGTTCAAATTGCTATAGTTTATAGGTTATGTATTATGCATCACGTAGTACACCGTTGATTTTGTAAGGCAATTAGCGTTTTTGATTACGTATCGACATGTGAAGTGAGTTATTGCAGACGGTTTGGGTGGTCCGACGGTTTTTACGATGAATGTGTTCATAAAACGGTTTAATATAACCTACAAACATTTCGGGTAATCCTCTCGCATTATAAACGACCAAAAATGTAGCCTGTGCGTCAAGTGTAAAGCAATATATTTTATTATTGATAGAAATTACACCTACATAATGAGATTGCACGTATACTGCGTAGAGGGTAAGTTTTCACCATTTTTTTATTATCAATTATCACATGTTATAGGTACATCATATTATAGATAACGGTGTATTAGTTGTGGTGGTTATGTATATGTATTAATTGTTGTTGTATGCACGCTACGTGATAAAATATGTCTGATTCATGTACCTACTCAAAGAAGTAAAGTTTGGAGTGAAAATAACACGTAAGATATTGTATATCAATTTTAACCTGTATTCCCTGTATCCTACGTAAAAGAAATCGCAAAATTCGTCTATTTTATCTCAGATTCAGTAACAGATTTATCAAAAACGAACAACATCAAAAATCTACCACTAGATGAAAAAAATACTGACTACGCAGCCATGATCATTTCTTTGCAAATTTAACGTAACAAAAAATAATATTGCAAAAGACATTGGGCTATTTGCGCTGTCATTTATGATCTATTCACTTAAAGAAACACTTTCCAAAATGAAGCAACTTTAGCAATATGCAAATTATCGCGCAATTATAAATAAATATCCGTTATAATACCATACTGCACTAAAATACCTACTTTTTCAAGGTATTAATAATTATTTTGATTGTCAAACATCAACTATTTCAAATATATTTAGGCTTTATTTATTATTCTGACTAGCGAAAACTTCGAAATCTAAATAAGAAATCTGATGTGCCCAGGCACATGGCTTTATCATACTAAGTATATGTAAAATTAATAATTTAGCTGCATGAGATCGAGATCGGCCATGTCTGCATTAACATAAAACTACTAGAACTACAAGGTCTATAAAGAGAGAGGTTATCCAGTTTGCTATCTTTCCTATAGTACACTTTATATACCCCCCTCAGATCCCTATATGCTCTACTTTCGTGACGTCACTAGAGTCCCGGCACACTTCGCATCACGTCGCATACATCGCTCGTTTAGTTTGTTCAAAGATACGTTTAATTATTGCCAGCTCAGCTCGTTATAGGTTTTTTAGTGAATTAGAAAGGTTGCTTTTGTTCGTGTTTAATCGTTATTCTGCGTTTATATTGTTATATTCAATAGTTGATAGTTTTACGTTATTGGTTGTTTTATTACTGTAGTATTTTATGAAGTAATTAAGTTAGTAAAGGTAAGATATTAATTTATATTGGAAATTACATTGTTCTAAATCATGTATCAATTTTAGATGCCTATGGTTTGCACCGTACCGGGTTGCGGTATGAGGTATAACATTTCAACAGTGATTGGATTAACAATGTCATATTTTACTTTTCCACGTGATCAAAGTTTAAAGCAGAACTCATCCACAATTGGGACATTACTCATATGAAGACCAGCAAGAGCACCCATACTCCCTTCCATCCTGGATACGTCATTTATCTTTTGACGGCCTAATAAATCCGTCGGAAGAATTTAAACGCTTGTTTAATAAAATGAATTAGCAAGTTCGAAAGACTTACGGGGGATGGGATTAATAATTCGAAAAGAATTAGCAGTAAATTAAGAAGAGAACTTTTAAAACAAGATCCAATTATTGATACCATAGTTTTCAAAGCTTTTGTCGAGCAAAGAATATATGTACGGATAAATTTTTTTAAATTTTACTTTTCAACAGCAAAAATATCTAAATATTTAACGAAGACTAGCTGATATTAAAAATAAAATTACGACAAAGATGAGAAAATTTGTACAATAAAGCTTCTTACTGATTTTTTATTTTTTCTTTGTACGTATGTTCTAATCAAATATTGTAATCAGGACAAGCCAATGAGTGGTTTAATAAGCAAGTTGTACCAATACTACCAATACTGATTTAGTTATAGTTTTTCTATTTATTTATCTGTAGAGTCGGTAAACCAAACATTCGACTTCAATTCCTGATAATTTTAGTGTTTCAACCCCCAATTTGCATGGTTGCAAAAATATGTGGTTGGCGTTATACCACCATCGACTCCGGCTCTTGATTTTGTTTGTAGGTTGACTCCACTCACTGAATTTCTGCTAAATTTTGATTCCAACTGCAGAGACCTGGTTTAGCCCAACACATTTCTTTAATCGGACATACATTACATACTAATGTACTTATTCAGCATTATTAACAAATTATTGAAATACCATGTTGTGATAATCACATTCATCATTTTTTTTTTCATCCTAATCATTTAAAAATGATCACAATAAAGATGCATTTATTTTTTCAATATAATTATGCACCTACTTAACCTAAATCATACAACGAAATGAGCATTCAAATTCTCCCTTTACCCCTCAAACTGAGAAATCTCGTACTTGGATAACCTTACTACTTTATAGACCTTGGTAGAACTAGACTTGACAGTAGGTATTGTCAAGACATCAGCGTTTGACACTACCTACTGTCATTAGAAATATCTGACATCCTGGCGATCGATCTCGATGAAATAGAATTTGCTCATGCAGTTAAACTATTAATTTTACCAAAAAGTGTGATAGTCATAAATTATTCAGAATGTTCTCTACTTTAATTTATTATTTAACTATTTCGACGAAACTCCAAAAATGGGGGCTTATTTGAAAAATCTTTCAAAAATGCTAAGACTAAACCTCCAGTTCCTTTGGACTCTTTTCAACAGAAATCTTTTCAGCTCTAAGTTTGGTCATGAAACTTCTGAATATGAAGAAATATTTCGTCCCGATACCTTTAGTAGTACCTATCTTGTAAAATATGAGAAAGAACGAAGTAATTACAGGCTCATCACTCATGATGAATCAAATTATGATTTCCCCCCCCCCCCATTAAATTTCATTCTTTTTGTATGGATTTTTATAATCATTTGATTTTTTCTATCGCTTATACACAATTACTTCACTTGGATAAGTAAAATAAAACGCAATATTGTCTTTTCGTTATTATCTAGCATCTAAATTGTGAACGGCCACATACTAGGGTTGACGCTGAATAATAACAGTGATAAATTCCGGTCGGATCGTAATTCATTTTGTTGGCCGGGACGCGTCTGGGAGCTCCCTATGTTACGTGCTACCATATCCTGCGGAAAAATCTGCCCGATTCATTCCTTACACTTTTCCCACCGGTTTTCCCGGATCCTTTATTCCGTGACGTAAACAAATCTTCCAGCCATCCGCACACCATCATTCAGTCAGGAGCACTCGCCCTTCTGACAGCCTTGACAGAGCTCCAGCCCACTTCAGTCAAGCTGTCAACCTCTTCGCGTGTCTTTTTGATTAATTACATTTTACACAGAGAGATTCACTGAATCGATAATCTTGACGTAAAATATTACGATAGTAATTTACAGTAAGGGGGAAAAATAAGGAATAAATCGATTTTTTTACATGGTATTAACCAGGCCTGCGGAGTCGGTAAAACAATTCTCGACTCCGACTCCAGATATTTTTCGTGGTCCGACTCCGACTCCAGAAAAATTGCATACAAAAGAATTTTCAAATAATTCTGTGTAATAAAATTCTTACATGTAAATAATCACAATTTCGACATAGAATGATACAACCGAGCAATATTAAATTTGCTATGAAAACAAAAATACTACCAAGAAAAAAAGAAACAGAAACAAATTTAATAAATTAAATTTCTATTCGAGTATTGTGATTGTATTAAACACATGGCTTGTGCATATCAAATTACTCACAAACAAATGCTGACCCCATAGGAAAAACACAAGTTTTATTTGTGTCCAGCGAATTTGTTTGCAAAAATATTTAAACTGACAATCTAAATGTAAATAAAAACGACCTATGAGATATCAACAAAAAATCTGATGTGGCCAGGCACATGACTTTATCATACTATATATCTATATATAAAATTAATATTAATTGAGATTCTATTTGATCGAGATCGGTCGTATCTGCATTAAAATAAAACTAGTTAGCCAGGATTTGACAGATATTTTGATACCATTGACAGTAGGTATTGTCAAAACATCAGCGTTTGACACTACCTAATGTCATTAGAATGAAAATATCTGTAAATTCCTGGCTACTAGTTTTATATTAATGCAGACACGACCAAATAGAATTCGATCATGCAACTAAACTATTATTTTACAAAAAAAGTCAGACATAAATTATACAAAAATTCCTCTACTTGAATATACTATTTAATTATTTTGACGAAATTACAGAAATGGTGGCTCATTCGCAAAGTCGTTGAAAAATGCTAAGAGGAAATCATCAGTTCCCTTGGACCCTTTTGAACAAAAATAATAAATAGTCGTATAGCATGAGGGATTTTTTTCTTGACAAAGATAATGAACGTATAAGAAAAAGTAGAACAAAATAGAAAAAATAGAATAATACACAGACAAAAATCCTGTACCTACTTCTGTTCAGCGAGCATTCAATAAAAATTTCCAATATCAAATAACTAATATACAATTGAAAGTCGTTAATATTCGTAAGAATTTATTCAATAAATTGTCGAGGGATGATATTTAAAACCTAAATTGGTATGGAGAACAGTCCACAAACAAAAATATACGTAATTTGTTAGACAAGGAAACAACGCGTATTTTGGAAACGCGCTTTCACTTCGAAACAGACAGAGAGAAAAGTGGTGGTACTCGCAATTACAGATGCGTGGTGGGGCGGCATTCCTGACCGAGCGCGGACATGTGAAAAACTGGTTTCAAAACGAAAATACGAACCAAAATATTGCGGCTGTGGCTTAGTTGTGTTAATCTCAACCAACAGACCGATAATTTGTTTATAAATGATCTAAATCAAACGCGAAATATCGGTGAAAGTAGGAACAATGTGACTGATTAGTGATATTGTCTCGGACTTTCAAGTGCATTTCTGCGATTTTCTGGAAACTATCATGCGGAACTGCGTAGCTGTACGGAAGTTGGTTTGTTTTGGTTATGTTTATGACTTTGTCGCATACGTACTTAACTGGGGTTATGTTTCTTAATTAGGCGTGGACAGAATTATTGTGCAATGAAAATCAAGATAGGCATCAACGATGGATAGAAAAGGTCAGATTTATTTGTTTTAGTTATTTTTAAGACTGCGAACGGGGTTATATAAAGAATACAAGCATTTTGGAGTATTTATAAAGAATAACGAGTAGTATAAAACTCAAAATGACCAACCTACCGGTGATAGCATAAATAATACTTGTGTAAAATAGAGCATATTCCATTTTATAAATAAAATTGATGTAGTATAATATACATATTTATTGATGGACATATTTCCGCTAAAATCTCAAAATCTTTTTTCGGCACGATTACAACACTTTACATACTACGTATGATAAAGTAAAAACGTATTGATCGGACCACAAATAGAAACGGTATGTAAAAACACAAATAAACAGACCACAAAGAAAGAAGTTATTTATAAAATGTTTCTTTGTTGATTCAAAATATCAGTATTAAACTGTTTTCTCATTAGAGAACATACACATCATCACGACTCCATTTAACCGACTTTCTATCTCTAATAATAACAAAAGCTGTACGGAAGAAAGAATTGAGAAATTTTTAAAGCTGAAAATAATCATGATTATGGCTACAGGTATAACTTCTGAATAAATGATACTACATTGAACTACGGGTCTACTTCTCAATCTCATTTTAACTCATTTATTCAAATTTTTTTTCTCAAATTTCTGCCAGATTACTTTGAATAATCGTTTTCACTTTCGTTTGGAAAGTGTGTTTTGTAATTTGATTATTTACATATGTATGTAGGTAGGTACTTTGTAAAAGAGCTAATAGAATATTTGGTTTTATTTGTTTACTGTCTACTGAGGCAACGTCCATCTCGCATGTTTTTTTCTACAGTAATTAAACATGGACTCGGAGTCGGAGTCGGTACATTTTTTCCGACTCCGACTCCTCTGAAATTTCTCTGAACTCCGACTCCACAGCCCTGGTATTAACAAAGACAAAAGAATATAAGATACGACGCTAGATAAAGAAACGTGGGTCCGGAGAGTGAGATAGATTTCATCAACGAGTTAAAAGTAATGTAATGTGTTATAGACCTCTATTCAGATTACTAATATAATTTTAACGTGCACAGTTTGAAGTTGGCAAACCGAGGAATTTGTATTGTTTGATTGTAATTTATGTTTTACCGCGTTTCCAAACATTTAGTGCCTGTGCGCGTGTCTTACAAGAACATAAGAAATTTTCATTCACACTCAACACACACGAGGTACAATTCGACCCTAACTGCTTGAAGTGCAGCACATTTTTGAATGCACGGGTTTTCATTTTATAAATTATAGTTTGTTGTGCCACTTTTATTTATGTTTGTTTGTGTTACTTTTATGTTGTCCGCGATCCACACTTGACGAAATGTAAGTTTTTACAGTTTTTATGTTTGTGGAGTTTGATTAGTTTTTACTGTTACAATTCATTTTTGGAAACTCAATCTTTAAAATTATCATGGAAACACAGAACTACGAGTCAGTTACGTAAGAATGATGATGAAATATCGCAGATATGATTGGAATAATTTAAACATTTCATTTTATCATTTAATTCTATTCAAAATACCTTTTGACCTTTTGAAAGCCTTCCTTCGAGTAGTCCATTGAGTGACTTTGACTTGTACGCTGGCTTTGATGATTAGGTCAATATTTTTTTCGATTTCCTTGCTTTTAACTACATTTGTACGCTACGAATTTCAACAAAATATCAAGTATTTGGTATCGTTGTAATCGGAAAGATGTTTTCTATCGAATAATCATAGTGTGGCCATTGGGTACCCGTGAACAAATTGACTCATGGTCCAAAAGCCAATTAAATCACGCTAGAGGGCGCCAGTAATGCAATGTCGGCCAAAATCGATTTAGTTAGTGTTTATTTGAATATTTTTTGACGTTTCTTAAAACCAATGAAATGCTGCTTTATTTGTCACAAGGGTAAGTTTCAACCAATTATGTCATTATTATAGTGGGAATAAATCTCTTGTGATTATTCTCGGGAATAATCACTGTAGCTTTTATTTGCCTAGCAACTGTCAGATACTTGTCAAAATAATTACTTAATTGTGTCAACGCGAAATGGGTGAAAGTCATCGGTTTAGTACCTTTTCTAATGCAGAAATTACAAAAAAGATTTTAGAAACTACTTCGAAAAATACTCTAATAAGTAATCAGTCTATATGGAGACAATTTAAGACCTTCACCAAAGAAAGAAATTATATTCTGGATCAATCTACTACAACAGCTACTCTGGCATTGATTTTAAAAGATTGGGCTTATAACATGGAAAGAAAAGACGGAAATGATTATAAAGAAGCAGTAATAAAGACAATGTGGAATAAAACGGCAAAATTAGTTCAAGAACTTTACTTTAATAAGTATAACCTTTGATCCTTTGATCCTTTCCATGATATAGAATTCAGAAATGCTCGGAATGCAAGAGATGCAAAAAGAAAAATTTTACAAAAACATCCTGAAAAGCACAAACAAAGTTCTGTGGCACTTTATAATACAGAATTGTTGCAAATTTTTAACTATTGGGACGAAGATACACCTTGTGGATTGCAAAGAAAGTTTTTTCACGTTGCATCGTATGAACTAGCTTGGAGGGGAGGAGAAGCTACGAAATGTTTAGTTCATTATTTTAAAAAAGAAACCGACATAAAAAGATTAAATACTGGCCGCATTGAATACAATCCCATCTTTACAAAAACTGCACAGGGTGGAGCACAAAGGTGCGCTAATAGTAAATGGTTGACTCCAAACATAAATAACCCAGACATTTGCCCTGTTCGTCTTTTTGAAAAACTAATAAGTAAACGTGAAGAAAATATTAAAACCGAACGCTTGTTTCTTACTCCAAATCCGGCTTGGCAAACTCATGGTTTTTGGTATAAAAACGTTCCTGTGGGAATAAATTCCATTTCAAAATGGATGAAAGAATCCGCAGAAAAAGTAGGTCTAGACACAGTTACTAAAAAAATAACTAACCATTCTGCCAGATCAAGTGCAGTAAGTAACCTTTCAAAAGCTGGTGTAGGAGAACAAGAACTAATCAAGGTCATTGGTCATAATTCTGCAAGTTCGATTAAACCATACTTACAATTGAACCAAGAACATCATTCAAATATAATAAATAATCTTAGAGAAAATACGCAGGAGGAAACACTTAATATAACAAGCAATTCCAAATCCTCAATAAATAATGAGTCTCGAAATATTTTTAATAATTGCGTTTTTCATTGTACTAAGTTAAATTGTTAATTCTTTTAATATATTCACAATGTGTCAACGATATTTTCATATATTGTAAGTAATAATTAATTAAATTGAATTTTTCAATAATTTTATGATAGTTTTATTGATCTTTTTTATTGTAAAAATTTGTGAATCAAAAAATAATCTAGTCAAATATAACTCGAGAGTTCCATAAATTAGAAAATAATTTGAAAGATTTTGTTCAAACTTTTTGCCATCTGGCAACAAGTTTTCAAACAATCTGTCAAATTATTTTCAATTTATTCTCACTCTCTTGTTATATTCTGACAATTTTCGACTATTTTCACCAATTCTTAGTCACCTAGATTAATACACAAGAAAGTTACTTTTGCGTTACCTTTTGCGTTGCCTTTAGAATATTTAACATAAACTACAATGACGTTTCTTTTGTATTTTTCAAAATCTCTCTGGATTGCGTTATTGCCTTATATTGGCATCCCAACTTTTTTGAAAACTCTACGTCCCCAGTGTTACCGTCATTTACAATAATAATTGTATTTTCCCGAAAATTTTCTTGTGTACCGTCCCATTTGAAAGCCAACTTTCTTTAGTTTCTACTATAAAATAACCCATATAATGAACAAAACTGTGGCCTTTTCACTAAAACATTCTATTCATTAGTTTTTTTTTTATTCATAAATTAGAATAAATAAGTGAAACAAAATTTTCTAACTTTCAGAAATAATCCAAATAACTATGTAAAAAAATGTCGATCTTATGAGCGACATCTACCGGCGTAAGCTGACACTAAGTGCTTGATACAAGCAGCTGACTGTCCTTACCACACTATTCGTTTGCCCGTTTCAGTTTCTTGATACAAGATGGCGGCACTACGTTCATATCGACCATTTTTATTCAGCTGTACAATTTCATGTTTGTAAAGATATCTCTAAGACTTTCGATTTATGTCTATTTTTAAGCCAAGCTTCTCCACTATATAAAATTGCATGATCTACACGATAATCGTTTTGCATGCGTTGTGTAATCTTTGGATTCCGCAAGGTGCTGAACCAACTCAACGATTACATTTTTATCTATCGGTGCCAAAACTATACTTTGCAATACACTTACTTCAATTACTTGCGTAATATAAATAGAATTGGGTTATCACCTGCTGTTCGGACAATCATGTACCTAGTATGTCATTATACAGTATCGATAAGAACCGTGATTTTGATCTTTTCATTCCTTTTTTTAGATGAATGATGTGATTCAAACAATAGCGTTTACAATGTATGATAAACTTCGATATTAAATTATTCTAAACATAATTTAACATTTTATCCATGCTGAATACGAATACGTGCTCGTAATTTTCGTATCACATAAAAAAAAAACAAAGAAAAGAAAGAAGCTTGTCGTGAAATAACTGTTAATACTCATTAAGATAAAACCATCAAGAAGGATAATTCAATTGTCTAAAAAGAATTTAAGACATCTCTCTCATTTATCGTAATAATTCAATAGACCAATATACCAGACTAATATTCGAAACAATAACTATCTCAATCAGTACCATATTATCGTGATCGAACACAGGTGGTGCGATATCTGGCGAAAAAATCCACTCAAACATTTTGCTTCATTATTGTTAAAATGTGCCTTATCAAATGAAACAGTCATATTTAAATGTAATAAAATTATCTTGTTCAGTTTCGGCTCAAAATCTGAAGCCTCAAGATGGGTGCTGGAAAGCGAAACTCCAGTGTTAAACAAAACGGTGTTATCCAAAATGGTGTAGTGAAAAATGGTCAACTCCCTAAGGAGACATCGGGCCGTATGGCCGATCCCATGGCAGTAACATGGAGTGAAAAATACGACGACCAATTCCAGAGTGTATGGTCAAAATTGCCCAAATTTGTTGCTACTTTTGTGGCTACCACAGCTATTTGCATCATGGGGTTGGGAATAAGCGGTATGTAGTAAACTAAACAAGGAAATAACTTGAGAAGTTCAATATAACCTAAACCATGAACGGTATATTTCAAAATACAATGTAGATTTATTTTTGATTAGATACCTATCTCAATTTATAGTCAGGTGCTTGCGACGTTAGTCACTGATTTCAATTTTGAACTTTAACCCCAAAGATAGCCAATCGCTTTAAATTTATAAAAAAGAATCATACGTTTTTAGGTGACTGGGTACACATATTTGTACACCTGTCCAAACAACTGGGTTACGACATCTTCGATAACCCTGGAGATTCAGAAGGAGGTATTTTGGAAAAACTGAAACTAAAGAATCTCGGTGAGTTCTGGATCGGCGCTGTTGTCTTCAGTTATGCTATTTACTTTGGAATTGGTGGATTTTTGCATGTAAGTTTAAAAATGTCAAGTATGGATAAGTGTGAATAGTTCAGCGTAAGTTCAGCATAAACGCAATAGTTCAGAGAATTTATTCAGAAAAATTAGTATAACGATACTTATATAGACCATATATTTATATATATATATATATATATATAGGGTCCTGCAGCTCAGCTCCCGTCTTCTGTAGCTCAGTTACTAATTAAGCTAAGAGTTTGACATTTTGCAAGCTTACCCTGTACCTCAAGGTACATTTCAAGAAATTATTTTTGATTATACAGTGTGTCCCAAAAATGTGCAACGCCAACGTGATATATTTTTTTAAATTCCATGCTATATATTTTTTTACACATTTGGAAGCCTGTTATGGTTGCCTACATACCACCAAAATTTTATTGAAATCGGTTGAGTGACCGCAGCGCAAAAAAATAAAAACAAAAAAAAATTGATTTTGCATCGTTGGCCTTAAAAATCAATAAAAACCACAAATTGCACCTCCTTAATAAAATTTTGCGACGTCCTTATTAAGTTAGATCTAGTAGTCTCGTTAACCAAGTGTCATTGATCCAAATTATACAGGATGATTAGGATTAGGATTATTTTAAATTGGAACCCATACATTTTTTTAGGTGAAACGATGCAGAATTAAAAAATAAACATTGTTTCTAAATACAACCCCATCACAATTTCCAATATTTTAAAAGTTATTCGCCAAAAACTCATTTTTCAACGTTTCCAACGGTAATTGTAGGTAATAAATATCGTACGTGGCGTTGAAAAACAATTTATTTCATAAAATATAACACAGAGAAGTATTTTAGATTTGAGTGTACTTAATTAAGTAGTTGTTCGAAATGTCTTCCGTGCTCTTCGAGGCACAAACGAAGACGAGTATGAAATGACCTCGCCACTGTTCTTAATAGGTCGGGCGTAATAGTTAGAAATGCATCTTTCTTGCATGTTTTCTGGTGTTGTTGGAGGTTCAGCATAAACGATGTCCTTAACGTAGCCCCACAGGAAGAAATCCAGTTTCGTTAAGTCCGGTGATCGAGGAGGCCACGCAACTGGTCCTCCTCTTCCAATCCACCGATTTGGGAAGATTTCGTTGAGCTGGTGCCTGACATGTAACGAGTAATGTGCTGGAGCTCCATCATGTTGCAGCCACATTTCCGCCCTTACCGCTATAGGAAAATTTTGCAGTAAATTTGGCAATTGAACAACTACTTAATTAAGTACACTCAAATCTAAAATATTTCTCTGCGTTATATTTTATGAAATAAATTGTTTTTCAACGCCACGTACGATATTTATTACCTACAATTGGCGTTGGAAACGTTGAAAAATGAGTTTTTGGCGAATAACTTTTAAAATATTGGGAATTGTGATGGGGTTGTATTTAGAAACAATGTTTATTTTTTAATTCTGCATCGTTTCACCTAAAAAAATATATGGGTTCCAATTTAAAATAAGAACAATAACACGCTTTGAAGTTTGACAAGTTTGACACTAGATTTTGCTCATCCTGTATAATTTGGATCAATGACACTTGGTTAACGAGACTACTAGATCTAACTTAATAAGGACGTCGCAAAATTTTATTAACGAGGTGCAATTTGTGGTTTTTATTGATTTTTAAGGCCAACGATGCAAAATCAATTTTTTTTTTGTTTTTATTTTTTTTTGCGCTGCAGTCACTCAACCGATTTCAATAAAATTTTTGTGGTATGTAGGCAACCATAGCAGGCTTTTAAATGTGTAAAAAAATATATAGCATGCAATTTAAAAAAATATATCACGTTGGCGTTGCACATTTTTGGGACACCCTGTATAATCAAAAATAATTTCTTGAAATGTACCTTGAAGTACAGGGTAAGCTTGCAAAATGTCAAACTCTTAGCTTAATTAGTAACTGAGCTACAGAAGACGGGAGCTGAGCTGCAGGACCCTGTATATATGCATCTTTCTCTAATATTATAATCTTTGGTTATCAATTAACAAAATGAATGTACAAACAATGTGCACTCATGCCGTCATAATAAACAATAGAACAATAACCATGACCACATATTTGTACAAAACTATTACGGTCTACATTTTGGATAAATTGACCTTTAAGTTTAAGTAAATTATTAGAAATTATTATAATATTGTCTGTAAATAGTTGCCAGTATAAATGACGCATCTGCAGATATTACGTTAATTGCAGTGGTCACGAAGAAAATTTAATTTTTTTAAATTTAGTTTGCTCTCGCTGTTATTGTCGAATCAATATACTGTTCAAATATTTCATTATCTTGGAAATGAAATTGGATAGATATTTTTAACACATTAATAAACAAGGAAACAAGGAAGAATTGTCAATTATATACCAATTTTGTAAAATTGTTCATCGACGTCTCGATCAATGAAAGAAATTACATTTCGTTTCAAGAAATACCTAGAATAAATGACGCTTTATTGGAAATTTGTCTGTGGCAAGAAATATTTACGTCTACAGCGTAATAAATGAATCAAACGGATTCATAAATTCAGTTGACTTATTTATTGTACAACATATCTATCGTAAAAACTTCTTATAACGGTAATAGAAAATACATTTTTGATAAGAATAAGTCATCATTGAATAAAAGCCTATAGCGTAACAACTGTTTGTTGTTTACAAAACAAGACACCTACATAACATAATAGTAATATATTCCATACATACATAATAGGTATGAAATATACTATAATCTATAAAATAACAGTTCCAAACTTAGGACAAACTTAATTTGTCAGATTTAGACGTTATTATCTTATTCTAAATCTAGTTTCTGAGCAAATCAGTGACAACAAAACAAAAAAGAGACACAATTCAGAATTTCATTCAGATTCAGGCTCTACGGAAAATAAGCATACAAAAACAGTTTTCACTAGTTCGTCTTTGTTCATATTTGGCCAAGAATAGCCACACTGAATCTTTATATTTTTTTCAAAAAAAAATCTTGTAAGTACGTAAAATGCTGATATCGCCACTCAAAAGTAATTGATTATGATTAAGCAAATAACTATGATATGAAACTTTATTGTAGTAACAGAAAATATTTTTTTTTGTATTTGTTTTTAAATATTTTATTAAAGCAAACTTAATCTTGATTTTGACCCCCTTGGGACATGGGTTGATATGTATTGACCCATCTCAAATTTAAAGTTGAAATATAAATTTGAAACAAGAATCACCCTAATACCAACAATTTATTGGCAATGTTAATTTTGATAATATATTTTAAGAAATAAATAAAAGAATTTTATAGTCAGTAACTGTGGATAATTGAGTAATAATTTATTACTCCCTCCATAAACTAAAAGTACAAAAATAAAATGAGAATTACACTCACACAAAAATAAAATTTCCGCATTTTAGCGAACAAAATTTACCATCAAAACAATCTAGAATGACCACTGTGTGAAATGTTATTCGACATTCAAATTTTCTTCTTATTTTTAAGCAAAGCAACGTAAGGAAATTCTTGGAATAATTGCTACAACTCTGTTATTATATCACTAGCTTCATTGTAGCTTAAAACACCTGGTATAATGACTAAATTGATGAACTCCACTATAAGCTATTGATAACTATGATAGTACTCTTGATGACTTGATTTTAGTTGGTGGATTTGGCATGATCATGTTTTGCAACAAAGAGCATTTTGTAACGGTATCTCAAAGCAGATAAAGCAGATAAACGTCAGTGGTATTTATAAAGAAGTTGTTATAGCACAGCAACGTATTTACTCAATCCCAAAACCACTGTTTGCAAATTGGCTTTGCGACTCAGACTTCATACATGTTGCAATGCGTGCTCAAATGAGGAATCACCATGTTATACCGACCAATCAAAGTTACAATCGATATTTGGCAACATAGTACATTCAGCGGAAGTGTTGATTGCAGTACTAAATAATTGATGTTTGTAAATATCTCCTCGAACGAACACCTATGCATTGTAAACACATTGGTGTCGCCAGAGCCAAAATACAACGCCAATAACTAATAACAATTCGTGTTTTCCATGTGCCCCTTCATTAATTTTAGCTTTAAACTCCTGTCAGTGTTAAAATTAAACTGCTTTGAGGTACAATCTTTATTTTCATTCACGAAAATACATTATCAATCATTTTTAGTGGTATTTCTACGTCCGTCAACGTGACAAGGCCGAAGAATGGAAGTGCCAACCGGAGAAGTTTATGTCACCAGAACTGGAGAGGCACGAAATCATCTTTGGTTCCTTGAATCTATTAGTGAATTCATCGCTATCTGCTGTGGTGGCATGTTATATCAGCAATGGTGGATATAGCACTGTATACTATAACATCTTTGACTATCCAATCTGGTGGCTGTTGCTTCAGATCCCATTGGTCTTCATATATCAGGTACCTAGAAAACTGCCCCCCCCCCTTCCGATTTGAGCTGGATACACCCATGTACAGCCGAGGAAAAAAGGATCTTTACATGAGCGCAGCAAGCCTACACCAAACGTAGGTCGGAGATTGTCGGTCGTCGTATACACCTGCTAAAGCTATAAAACCGAAGGGTCACTTCTGTTTCATTTCATTTTAACTTTTCTGTATATTGATGGCATGAAATTGAGTTTCGTGTTAATACAATATATTTTCGATATTTGGAACGAGCTAAACTGCCGCTCGTAGCTAAAAATTGTTTCGATTTGCAACTGCAATATTATTTCATTTATACTCAAATACATAGTAGGTAACGTTAGTTATAATTATAAAAATTTGAATTAGGCACATATTAAAATACTTCATGATCATGGCTACGTCGGCGTATACCTAAAGGCAAATCGATTACTACATCGGATACCCGCTGTCAATAATTTTTAAAGGAAGGTAATCCCAGATAGGAATTTCATGTAAGTGAAAAAATCTAACTCGGTTTCTACTTCGTCGCAGACCGAGATAATATACTTTTATCTAAAAATTATTTATATTTATTTAATTTAAGTTATGATAAGTAATTGAAAAATGGCAACTCCGTAAACTACAAAAAAATTCACTTAGATGGATATTATATATTTTATGTATGCATATAATTGTGTATACAACAAAAATAATATATAAAATGAGAATAGTATAGATAAAAATAATAGGTAGATATATAACAGTAAAATATAATATATGTAATAACATAAAAGCAAACATTTAATAATACTTATAGTAATAACATAAGCATGTATTAAATAAGAAAAGTGTTCTGTTAGGTTGGAGGTGATATAAATTTGGAGTGCCTTTGTTTTATATTTTTTGAGGTTGGTATGACCTGCTGGTTTAAGAAATGATACATTTATGACAATCTAAACGCAGAACATATGTATCGTCAATTTGAGAAAACAAACAAAATCCTTTGTTGTTGTATCAGCCAAAATTGATTTAATTCTGGTTGTCCAACAAATTTATGATTTTTAATCAAATAGCTGCCTAGATTAATGATTGAAGTCCTTTTTGTTTGTTTCCTTGGTGTTTTAATTACACTAATGGACATTTTTAACGACCTTTTAGCTGCTCATTATAATTTATACAGGTTTTGACTGTATTGCACATTTATTTACTTAAGTGTTATATATAAAATATATTATAAAAAGGACATTCACATTTATTATGTCCCACATTTTTTCACGCTAAAATTATTTTTAAAAACTAAATGTCATTCAGAGTAAAATTTTTCATGTTTTTCCAAATCCTTAAAAAGTTACAGCAAACTTGAAATATTAGCAAAATTGTAGAAATCTTTTAAAAATTATTTACGCCGGATATAATGATCGGTTTTGTGTTTCAGACATACGCTGGCCGGCGGCGCCCTGATAATCAAGGACTTAAAAATGTGCTTAACACAATATTCAACAAATTTGCAGATACGACCTTTAGAACTATAACGGCAGTATACCGACTGAAGCTGTCGGTATACCTACTAACAATAAGAATTAATTTCCTGTGTATTTTAAAATACATTAAATATTACTATGCACTATTGTAAGTTTCGGATATCGGAAACATTTTTAAATAGACGAAATTCGATTTCATTGCATACATACAGAAAAATAAAACGAAACGAAACAAAAGTGACCCTTTGGTTTTATGACTTTAGCAGGTAGGTATCCGACGACCGACAATCTCCGACCTACGTTTGGTGTAGGCTAGCTGCGCTCATGTTAAGATCTTATTTTCCTCCGCTGTACCTACCATCTTACTTCTTGTGTTTCTATCGACTAACTTCGATACTTTCAGGATTATTGTACTTATCTCCTTCATAGACTCTACCACACGCCGTTCTTGTATAAACATTTCCACAAAATGCATCATAAATACAAGCAGCCAACAGCATGGTCGGTTACAGCTATTCACCCATTCGAGAGCACCCACATTCAGCTGACTTTGATGTTACCACTGATTACAATCCCTGTGCATTGGGCTGCTTTCTACACAGTTGTCCTATATGCGTACTATCACGGTATCATTGACCACTCCGGAATCAACTTCAAATCTTTCTGGTGGCAACCCTGGCAGCCCGATGCGATTTTCCACGACAATCATCATCAGTATTTCCACGTGAACTTTGCATTTAATATCTACTTTTGGGATATCGTAAGAATCTTGGTCGTCTTGCTTTACTTTTTTGTTTATAATGATATTTTAGTTGCATGGTACTTACAGAAGAAAAGATAGAGTCTATACTGAAGATATATTTTATGGAAAGGGTAAAGCTCTGAATGAGGTCAGTGCTGAGGAATTAAAGGCTGATATTCAAGAGAGAAAATCGGAAAATCCACTTGCCTATAGAGGAAATAAGTTGGAATATGACTTGAACGAGAAAGATATTAAAACAACTGCTAATGGTGATAGTAACCAGAAGGCAAAGAAGAAAGTGAAGTAGTGTTTTGGGGTATTTTTATATGTATTTTTGTAAGTATGTTATTAAAACAGATTTCTGACGTGTACGATGTAGGCATTTTATTGATTTAAACCCATCTAACGAAAATGTTAATTTTTTTATGTTGTCGGAATTAGGTACCGTAAACTTGGGTGACTTTAGTCCACTTTTGAAATTTGAAGTCTGGTAACTTTTAACAGATTAGATATAATTACTCATACTTGTGCTATTTTGTGGGTCTTTGATAGTACTTCAAAAATCTCAAAACACTAATATTTCCAACGTCAGGATATACTTCTTTTATGTATATATATATGGGTGGCCAAATTCATTATTGGGTCACTTTGGCCATACTACTGTTTATCATGCCAATGAAACGATAAGCTAGTGTATGCAAAACATGTATAAAAGTAAATTTATTCAAAAACTTGATAAAATCGTAAAACAATTGAAGATAAGAAAACGAATTTCTTCTTTACTTTAATCTAAATTGTTACGGTTACATTCCTTAATAAATTTATGTAAAAAATACATTTTGTAAAAACTACGCTATAAAAAATGGACAAAAATGAAAAAATTTCGATATTTTGCAACGATTGGGCAATGGGTTTGAACATAACATGTTAAGATAAGCGTAGTAGTAAATTTATGAAAAAAAGATACTATTAAATATTAGACGATTAACTTGCAATATGGATAGTTCTACTTAATAAATATTAAAAAGTTCAATTTTTTAAAAAAATAATGCAAATTGTGGCAAAAATTTAAATTGTCCAAAAATGTATAAAGTTTTTTATCTGTTTATGCAGAGATTTCCGTTATGCACTGGAAATCTGCCCACATGCAAATCTACAACTCGATTGGATATAGAGAAGTAGGTAAAATATCGATTAGAAGATTTAAATGTAACAAACAAATAAGTGAAGTTAAGGTACCTAATAATATTCTCTTTGGTCTCTGGATGAAAACTGAGGAATGTGTTGCCTATCAATATTCTATAGCGTCCGTAAATTCTATTACAGCGTAGCTCCCCCTTCTAATGTTGACTTTTGAGGTTTTTCGCATTTTATAGCAAATACGTTACGCTTCCGTAATTTTAGCTCCTGTATTAACATAATGTTGTTGTTTTATAAAATACTGCAAAAAAGTATTTACCACTTTTTCTTGCATTGTCATTGACAGTTTAGTATCACTATCGCGCAGGGATGTAAAAACGTAATTTACCGCGTAAATTACAAAATTTATTACCGTAATTAATGGTAATTTACCGATTTTTAATTACCGTAATTTACGGCTTAAATTACCGATGGTAATTTATCGTCAATTTAAATTACCGTTGGTGATTTATCGGTAATTTTCCGAACATTTTAATTACAGTTGTTAATTTACCGGAATTTATAAATTAATTTCAAAAATCTTCCATCAGTACTTGCTTGAATGTACCCCACCACTCCTAAGCAGTTGACAAGCGCACTGTTGTTTGTGCTTTGCCTGGGAGGTACTTTGGGATGCAAGAGCGTAATTTATCGGGTAAATTACCGTCATTAATGGTAATTTCCGGATTTTAAATGAGTTCAGCGAAGCCAATAATGCACATTTTAAATCAGAAGCCATCTACCTTCTATCAAATTCATGATTTAAGGAAATGTTCTGGTGATGCAGATAGAATGTGATCATTGTTTGTGAAACCGGGCGTTGTCGTTTTGTGAGCCGGTAATAAAATACAGTATTTTATACTATAATTATTATAATTATTTAATTTGATATCGAATGGATCTAATTAGTTATTTTATTACTAAACAATAAATTCTTATTCATTTCATATTATTATATTTTCTGAGACGCGTTAGTAATGCAGCAAAAACAAACATGTGCATATTTCGTACAAGGATATTATTTCCTTGTCAAAATTGAAATATAAAAAGACATCTCGTACTATGCCACGAAAACAATTTCTTTCGACAAGAGAAATGTATTTTTCTGTGGAGCATTGACGGTATGAGTAAGTTTTCGTCAAATATTCGAGCAACATTCGGCGTAGTTATTTTACAGCCATAATAGAACACGTTTTTGTCCAGCCGGCCGGTCCGCTTCGAGAATTTGAAACGTGTTTTGTACTACGTGCACATGTCCGATGTTTCGAATCGTAATAACATTTTTATACTCTAGGAATTTTTAAGCGTTGACTTATTTATAAAATATCAATCTCAGTTTAATTTGCTTAGACGGATAGTATACTGGGTATTAAAACAACTTTTTTTAATTTCTGCAACGAATTAAATTTAAAATACTAATACTTCTAATACTGTTGTTGGAATAAAACTCTTGGTTTTTTTTTTTAAATTAAGGATTATATTATCTAAATAGACACAGGGACTAACGATGCTATTAACTTAACAAAACCGGTTACCCAAAGAATTTTTAAATGATGATTTGCAAAGAAAAACTTATTTGTTGATTTACCAAATTTATTATGCTGTTAGGCTGCCGATTTTATAAATAGCTGGTATAAAAAGTATTTTTTATGTAGTCCCTGCTTTCATTTTAATAATGAATTACGTAAATCAGGAAAAGCATCAGCGATTGGTCGTTATCTACAATATAATGACTTATAAGGCAGTACCCAATTTTTTTTTACAAAGCTTACTCTCATCTGTAAATTATCATTTTGAATTACCCGGCAATTTAAGAAAATATAATTTACCAATTGCAAATGTAAATTTAGAATTAGATTATATTATAGTAGTACATATATTGATATTGGAATACCTACTCCAGTATAATAGAGGCTGAAATTTTCGGCAGCTGGCATTTGATGAGTTTAGTGATACTAAAATAATAAAAATATTATAATATAATATATTATTATTAAATACAGTGTGGTTTTTAAACTACAACCCCCAGTTGGCTGTGCTTGCAGTTTAAGCCCCACTGAATAGAAGAAACAGTGGAATATACATTTTTGCTGCAGAATATCACACATACAAGGATTAATTTTGTATAGAGGATAAAATTGTAAAATTGTGGCTGACTAGTTTATGATAAAATGCGAAAAACTGCCAACATGCAAGTGAGGGGTGGTTTTTATGGTGCTAGGCTCTAGTAAAATTTGCGCCATATAATATAAAAACTAAACACTTTCAGCATCAGATCTCAAAAGGAGAACCGTATTGGATTTATATCCCATCATCGCCCATATTTGGTATGCGAGGCCGCTCCGCCCGTGACCATGCTGCACGCTGGTGTACAATCCAGTACATTTACTCTCAAAGTTGACTCACAAAGGTCCAACTAAAGACAGGACTAAAAATGATATGAATATCATAATATACAATCTTGACCTGAAGATATTAAAAAGTGTGTAGCCTGTTTTAAAGTGGCAATGAACTTTGTTTTTAACATTCAGCACAAAGGTACATTCTTTGAGAAGTAACGACCCCGGCACAACAAGGTATTATTTTGCGAGATAATTACGGGTTCTTTTCAGAGTTTAAAAATTTCGGCGTAAGCCATTTCTCCACTGGTACACAAGTTGATTTAGCAGGTTGTTCGCCAGTCCTTGACAGTTTAATATACGACATATCTATTTTCTCGTATGTGTATTTAATGTGTACAAAACAGTTGCCAAGAAAGAAGGTTATGTTCACTTTTCGCAGTCCTTTGTCCGTATCGAAAGTTCAACTAATAGCAAAAGGCTCGGAAGAGTAGGATTTCAATTTTCGAACTTAGCGATGCGTCGAATTGTATCTATGGCGTCGTATTATACGCTTATTTATTATGATTTGGATTATAAAGTTATTTCTGGATGGCCACTACGTCACCCATGCCTTTAAACAAAGAAAACATAACCGTTGGATCAGTTTTGAACCAGTCTTCGAACGGAGGACTACAGTTTTTTCAGTTGTGTTAATTTTAACCGTTCTCAAATAACTCGAATATTTCTTGGATGTTTTCTAAACGATTTGATTTTCGCGACGTTGATCGTTTATTATTGTTCACCTACGATTGTTCGGTTGAGACTATGGACGTTCCTCACTGAGCTGCAAATAGCCGATCAACCCAAGTAGTGCCAGAAACGATTTCGTACGTCTAGCATCAGAAATCGCATGGTGTCGCGTGCTGACGTCCAGCATGTCTTTCGCGAAGAACATTTTTGATAAAGTCCACACCAGTGAGACTTCAAAAGAAGAGGAATTAGATGAAGAAGATGATATTAGTGATGACACGTCGACGGAGTCTTCCGATACCGGGTTCTTCGCGTCCAGTGGCGAACTACACCCTTCAAGTAATGTTCTTGACGCCGATTGTTCCACAATTTCGAATTTCTTCGGTTACTGGTAAGTATGACTGTCTTAAATTAATTGTTAATTGTTTCAACCGGACCTGCCGTTGACCTGCACTAAAAATAAAGCTACCATGGCACTCCTGCTTGCAGCAGTGACAGAGCAAAAGAAAACAAACGCGCAGACGGGAACTCTCTGGTGCTTAAGTTACATAGAAAGCGATTTAATTTTAGATGTTGCAGTAAAATACCGCAAATATCTCACTTCAAATAATCTTGTTTCAGTTGTATTTCATATTCGAAAACCAGGTCATTAGGACTTGTTCAAAATACATACTTACCATAAAACTCAAAACCCGTTTTTTAAAATGTAATATAATATTCCTTGTAGTCTCTCATCAACACTGCTTTATTTTTTCTGCAGCTAAAAATACCTTACTGACGTCCAATCACATTTTGACAGCTGACCTTGTACCAAGCATCCTCCTTGCTGTTTTAAAATATTCTAGTAATTGCTATGATAACAGAACCGATAGCCAAGAATTTAAAACTAAAATAGAACCGTTTGAACAGAATTATGATCCAATTATATCGTAGTAAAAGGATCTAATGCGAAAATATTGATCGACCAAATATAGATTTTATTAACCGAGGCAAACGCCGAACACGTCAAATGCAGATATTGGGTCTGTTTTGCGTAGTTTTGGTGCGAAATGTGAATTCTGGTGATAGCATGGATATATTTAGCGTTGACGGAACAACCTAGATGCGTTTCATCGCAAGTTTGATGTACGAACTGACAGTTTATATACAACGTACACACCTGTTCGTCGAATACAGGTGCAGGTTGTTTCCCTTTTCATAGAACTTATATTTAGGTTTGGATTTATTTCAAGTATAAAGCAAAAATTACATTATGAATTTCTATCCACCCTTAATAGAAATGACCCTGAAATAACAAATCAATCAATTTCTACCGGAACCGGTAGATTATAGCTCCCGACTGGAAATTGCGGAGGTTCCTGGTTCAGTTCCAGGCTGTTACTTTTTTTGTTGATTTTTTTTTGTTTATAACTTAGTTACTAGTTAAAACTGAATTTGGTTAAACTCTTCCAAAAAAAGACAGTAATCAATAAATAATATATTATTCACTCATTAATAAGAATACCGGTAAGTTCCCTTTTGGCAACTTTTCGACCGATCTGTATGAACATCGTAATAAAGACCAAACGCACCCATTTTCAAAATATAATTTCTGTTTAAACTTATCTTATTGTTTATAGGTAAGAAATATTTTAAATCACTATCTTTTATTTCTAATTCAAGAACAAAACTGTTGATAACGGATCTTGTCACCATTTTCTTTTTGTGGAATACAGCACACGCAAAATAAAAATTTTAAAAATTAAAAAAAATTTACATACAGTTTAATTAAAAATAAAACGTTCTTTTTTAATTTTTAATAAATTTTTGGCATTTCATTTTTTATCCTATTGAATTTCTAATTACTAGTATTTTAATATAAATTATTCATGTGATATTATATTTTTGATTCTGTTACCTTAAATCCAATTAATTATGAATATAAAGTCAAATATTTAGTGCTTGTAAAGGCCACAAATAAAAATTGTATGTTTGTACTTTGTATGGTGTGAATGTATGTATACTTCATTAAATAGCTCCCCACTATTGATGGGCTTGGACCATAGATATGTCATGGACCCGAGAATTTCTTGCGGCGGCCCTGATACAGCATCATCAGGTACAGACGAGGAAAATAAGATCTTTACATGAGTGCAGCTAGCCTACACCAAACGTAGGTCGGAGATTGTCGGTCGTCGGATACCTACCTGCTAAAGTCATAAAACCAAAGGGCCACTTTTGTTTCGTTTCGTTTTATTTTTCTGTATGTATGGAATGAAATCGAATTTCGTCTATTTATATATGTTTCCGATATCCGAAACTTACAATAGTGCATAGTAATATTTAATGTATTTTAAAATACACAGTAAATTAATTCTTATTGTAAGTAGGTATACCGACAGCTTCAGTCGGTATACTGCCGTTATAGTTCTAAAGGTCGTATCTGCAAATTTGTTGAATATCGTGTTAAGCACATTTTTAAGTACTTGATCACCAGGGCGCCGCCGGCCGGCGTATGTCTGAAACACAAAACCGATCATTATATCCGGCGTAAATAATTTTTAACAGATGTCTACAATTTTGCTAATATTTTGCTAATATTTCAAGTTTGCTGTAACGTTTTAAGGATTTTGAAAAACAATTAGGTCCATATAAAAAGTTTTACTCTGAATGACATTTAGTTTCTAAACATAATATATACGGGAAAAAAATGTGGGACATATAATAAATGTGAATGTTCTTTTTATAATATATTTTAAATACTTAAGTAAATAAATGTGCAATACAGGCAAAACCTCTATAAATTATAATGAGGAGCTAAAACGATTTTGTTTGTTTTCTCAAATTGACAATACATATGTTCTGTGTTTAGATTGTCATAAATGTATCATTTCCTAAAACAGCAGGTCATACCAACCTCAACAAATATGAAATAAAGGCACTCCAAATTTATATCACCTCCAACCTAACAGAACACTTTTCTTATTTAATACCTACTTATGTTATTACTATAGGTATTATTAAATATTTGTTTTTATGTTATTACATATATTATATTTTACTGTTATATATCTACCTATTATTTTTATCTATACTATTCTCATTTTATATTTATATTATTTTTGTTGTATACACAATTATATACATACATAAAATATCTAATATCCATCTAAGTGAATTTTTTTGTAGTTTACGGAGTTGCCATTTTTCTATTACTTATCATAACTTAAATTAAATAAATATAAATTTTTTTTTGATAAAAGTATATTATCTCGGTCTGCGTCGAAGTAGAAACCGAGTTAGATTTTTTTCACTTACATGAAATTCCTATCTGGGCTTACCTTCCTTTAAAAATTATTGACAGCGGATATCCGATGTTGTAATCGGTTTGCCTTTAGGTATACGCCGACGTAGCCATGATCATGTAGTATTTTAATATGTGTTAATATGTGTTAATATGTGTTAATATGTGTTTAATAAGTAACGTTACTATGTATTTGAGTATAAATGAAATAATATTGCAATTGCAAATCGAAACAAAAATAGCAGGTGCATACGACGACCGACAATCTCCGACCTACGCTTGGTGTAGGCTTGCTACGCTCATGTAAAGATCCTTTTTTCCTCGGCTGTACATTTGGTAAGAGTGCCACTACTACCACTTGAACTAAATTCAAGTCGATCATTGGATTCGGTCGAAAGCGACTTGATGTAATATACTTGACCAACAAATATATATTATAATTTATAAATTACATACTCATGTAAATTATAAATGAATTACTTTAACATTCAGCCAGCAGTCCTATGAAGGGTTCTTGCAACATGTCGACAGCACATAGCAAGACCGAACATTTTCACAGATCAGGCTGTCAAAATGTCTGTATTGATAAAATTAATAATTTATTCACCTTGAGGCGACGTGGTGGTGTCATACGCGGTGGTTCTTCGATCATCATATCCGTAAAAAAGTAGACAACACGTTGTATACCGTGGGTAAAGACCAATAACAATGTATACGATTAGTAGAATTGTAATGCAACATTTTGACAGCGCCAACAGTAAACATACCATGATTGAGCTTGCTATTAAAACACTCATGGCCACAATGTCGAAAAGTTTAGATTGTAGTATTGATGACGTAAATGCCAAAACTGGCCGAAGTAGATAGATTCATTTAATATTATCTGGTAAGAGAGAGAGTATTTTTCGTCTCTAAACGATAGTTGCCAATATAACAGGCTATTTGCATCGAGTTATCCTTGGACGAGGACAATACATTGACAGCTGGATTTAAAAATACCAACAGAGCCATTCTGGCTACTTTAATCACCTGCAGGGCCTCACTAAATTACCCGAGTGTGTCTCTTACATCTATAATTATCTGGAATACTATCAACCTAAATGTTTTCTTTGTGTATAAAACAAGAAAGCTAAGTAGCTACATAAAAATAACTGAGAGTACGTACGAGTATAAATTATCGAAGCATCTGATCAAACTTTGCAAAAAGGAAAAATAAACACAACATAATAACAACAGTTAGGCCACACGTGGAATTAAAGTACGTCAGCATGCACTTCTCCAGAGTTAAAAATACCCAATTCTGCGATATAGTATCTATTTTCAGAAAACCCCACCCACGCCGAAAACTGAAGCAGGGTCTTATTAAACGCCCAAGAAAATTCACGAAACATTTAGACAAGTGATGATCATTTTCCGGATGAACGAAATTTCTTTCTACTGTGACAGAAGACCAAGCAACAGAAACGTAGTGTACTTGTGCTAGATTCGGTGCTGTTTAGAGTAAACTGTAGTGATAGTGCTTAGTATAGGTCTATAGTTACGTTTTTTGTTGTTGTTTTTTGTGGTGACTTAAATAGAGTTCCAGAGGAAACA
Source organism: Aphodius sticticus (assembly GCA_963966075.1). NCBI lineage: Eukaryota > Metazoa > Arthropoda > Insecta > Coleoptera > Scarabaeidae > Aphodius > Aphodius sticticus. Next base: position 1,126,906 of record OZ014513.1, read on the forward strand.
GTTATTGCAGTACGTGCAGTGTGTGTCAGTAAACGTCAACAGTGATTGATTAGTTTATTAATCATGTTGAAATACGGTGGTGTTTATTGTTTACTTTAGGATTTGGACTATCAATATTGTTCATTTGGTTTATACAGTGCCGGCCTTAAGGGGGGCGAGGTCGGGCCCCGCCGGCGGCGCCCTACCTTTTGTACAAGTAATGAAGAAATTTCTTGTTACCTGTGGTAAAATTCAATAAACAGCGCCCCATTAAAAATTTTTAAGATGCAGATCGACAGAGATATTTATTTTAAGAAACACTTTTATGATAACATTGTAAAGAACTAAAATTTACTACAAAATCAAACAATTAACAAAACGCTGGGCGCTTATCACGCTTCGCGCCCACCCTTACACTAATAAAAACATATTTAAGATCTACAATGTGGCAAGACTGACTTTCGAGTTTTAGTACAGTTGAATTAGACGAAAATATGAAGAAAAAATATCCAATACTATTACCCGTGGCAGTAGCAAAGTTCTACTGCCACGCTATTGCCCTTTTGCTATCCGGTGCGGAAAGTGTTGTGTTTCAATATTCTATGGTGTCCGCAAATTTCATTTGAGCCTTGAACCACTAAAAGTAACGTGCACGTTCGCGGATTTCCGCGATTTACCGCAAAACGATCACAATTTTGTAATTTTTATTAATCCTTATAAAATTCTACACAATAATAGTATATTATTATACAAGTTTTATAAGACGTCAAATTGGCGCACGAGTTGTGTGAAACACCATAGAATCGTGACCGTTTTGCGGTAAATGCGAAGATCCGCGAACTTGCACATGATGAGTTAGGGGTGGATTCCAGGCTCTAATAAAATTTGCGGGCGCCATAGGTATTAAAATCCAACACTTTTTCCTTTTCTTTTTTCTAATTTAAATGTACTATTTAGGAACTCGCTAAAAATCTCGAATTTTCTGCTCTTACTCATCTTAGTAAAGAATTCGCCGATAATTCCCAGTTTGAGTGATGTTTCCGTGTGGTTTTAGAATATCAATAAATATTCTGTCTTGCAACGGGACACACGATATGCACGCAGGGTTATTTGCATGCAGATCGATAGTATTCCTTTTAAGACGTGATAGGAAAGGCCTTTATGAACCCATTTGCCATTTTTAACTTCATACAAGCTATTATTGGTATTGTTTCAAAATTGTCTAAAAGTAAACCTTATACTTCCTACATTCACTTAAACACATTGGAAATTTAATTATATTTGAAGCTGCTATACAGCGGTTCTTTATAGTGGTATGCTGCGAATGCCCAGATTTTGCTTAATTATAAACTAAAACACTTAAAGGGAAAAACAATGTTGTATTATAACTATACATCTGTTCGGCTATGAAATGAAATAAATTGTGGGTAAGTTTCAATCGAAATTTGTTGAAATTTGCCTCATGGTAAGCTTTTTGGGGCCGTCTTCGAAAATTGTCTAAAAATTTGCCTGCTATGAACCTCCTGTACACCCTTGAAGTTCGTACACCCTGTATAGATATAGAGGTATGTAACCCTCATAGTTGTTCGTTCATTCATGTGCCAATTTTGAAACAGAAACTTTCTGGGCATTCGCCAATATTAAATATTTCGAAATAAATGCATTGGAATGAACATATCAGCTTATCAAAAATCTTCTAATAAATGTAAGTCTGCTCGATAAGAGATTGAGATTCATGACGTCTATTTGATGTCACAGATGCGTAAGCCGGGTTGCATTCGAAAGCATGAAAGAAAAGTGACACTCAAAGCCGTTTTTAACCATCTAAATATAAACTGAACTCGACGGAAAATAGGCACGCGTTAGTCTGGTTGTTACGATACTACAGGAAGCGTCGAATTTACAAATTTCAAGAAACCGATTTGCAATCCCGAAAAATAAAAAAAAAAATGATTTTTTAATTATTTTAATAATTCTCAACTGTGCAGCTTACATAAACTAAATCAAGTGCTGCGATAGACGTTTGGGAAATGTTTAATTTCTTCCGAAAGTCGAAAAAAGACCTATCCAAGGATAAGCGAAATCGATCAGAAGAGAACGTCACCAGAGATGATGAGTCGCCAGCAAAAGATGCGACTAAAAATAATCACGGTCAAAAATTTGAGGATACCTCGCCCGGTGAGAACAATTCGCCGCTAGACGCAACACGACCGTTTGAAAGTGCATGTGTCAGTGCAAAGAACGACACACAAACCACCAACAAAGCACCAACGAACGAAGGACCAACGATGTCGATGCCGTTACCAAATGGTGACATCTTTTCATATTCAGCAGCAGCAACAAGGCAGTCACCACACTGCGTAAAGCCATGTGGTCATGGTACTGTTGCAATAACACCAAGAATACCAGTAACGAACAAGAAGAAGCAAAACGAAAAAACTCCTCCAGAAAGCCCAAAGTTGGAGGTCAACATCTTAACAAAGAATACAGCGGAGTCCAATGGTATTTCTGTTAAACCCGCAGTGTTACATCATAATGGAAGTTATGGAGAAATCATCCAACCACCGAAACCACCTGTTGAAGAAGTTACAAGTGCAGAAGAAGTAATAAAGTATGTTAATAGCTTTTTGAGTATGAGTGTGCTTCCTATTGACGCAAGTTGTCTTAAATACGTCAAACTTTTGGCGCCATGTTTTCGGCGGTTGTCAACATCCGCGTATAAAATTTAACTTCCTTTACTTGGTTCTCAGCTTTTATATTCATATCTTTAAAATAAAACTGGTATAGTGTTACAAGTGTCCAGCTATTTATACGCTACAATGTATTCCTCAAACTATTCCGTGTTATTTCTGGTAGATTTATTTCATCACGCTTTTAACCTATATTTCCTAGTATCTGCAGTGTTTACTGTTGTTGGGTATTCTAAAAATTTTGACCACTTAGATTTTTCTAGATTTAGATCAGGTTAGTGTACAAAATAAGTCATGTTTTAACATCGAAGTTTTCACAACGCAAGGATGATCATAATCACATATCTTTTTTTGTCAATTTTGGTTATAATTATCAAAATAGTATTTTTGTGAATTTAAATCTTCTAAAACTTATTAAGCCCCTTTTACACCTGTGCAACTCAAACGCGCGATTCCATCATTCAAGTTTCATGTGATTTTTTGTTTTACACTATGCAACTTTTTTTAGTTGCATGGAATTTGGATCAGTTCAAAATACGTGCGAATCTAGTAACTTTCTAGGAATTTAAGCCTCCTAACATAAATGTAGTAGTGGCACCACCGTGTATAGACGCGTAATATTCAGCATTTCGTTATTTGTTATTGTTTACTATGATTAAAAATGTGGAAGAAAATCTTGATCAAAAATTTAATAACAAAGCACGGATGTTATGTTTTAGACCAATCCAAAGCGACTACAGTTGTACAAAATCTGATGTGGCGAGGCACATGACTTTATCATATAATATATTAATAAATTAGTTGCATGAGATTCTATTTGATCGAGATCGATTGTGTCTGCATTAAAATAAAACTACTTAGCCAGGATTTGACATATATCGATTCTATTAACAGTAGGTATTGAATTTGCTCATGCAGCTAAACTATTAATTTTACCAAAAAATGTCATAAAGATAAATTGTGTAAAATTTCCTCTACTTTTTTATTTATTATTTAACTATTTTGACGAAATTACAGAAATGGCGGCTCATTTGCAAAATTCTTAAAAAATGCTAAGAGTAAACATCTAGTTCCTTTGGACCCTTTTGAACCAAAAGCTTTTCAGCTCTAAGTTTGGTCATGAAACTTCTAAATATGAAACTTCGTCCCGATATCTTTAGTAACTAGTTTCTCCGGAATCGTCGCCACAAAAACGGATACACACACACACACACACACATACACACACATACCTTGGTAAAATATGTTCAGGGGACCCAAAACGACATATTTCCGCTAAAATCTCATTTTGTTTTGCACGATTACAATACTCTATCACTGCCTATGATAAAGAATAAAATAACTGATGCTCAAGCCATACGATTTGTTAAAGTTGCACAGATGTCAACAGTGGACAAACTGTGATAAAATTGCATGCCAAAATCGGATTCGAAAAAAATTGCAGGTTCGAATTGCATAGTTGTAAAAGTACATTTACGGTTTCTGGAAACTGATAAAAGAATATCTTTCCAGGAAGAACCTAATAAATCAAGAAGCCAAATTCCAAAAACAACTCAATGAACTCAACCAACAACTGGCCCAAAGAGATGCCGATGCTAGCAAACTTCGGTTCCAAGTGGAAGAATTACAAAGAGATGTCTTCACAAAATCAGCTGGAATTGATAGTAAGTTATTACAAGATATACTAATATAATGTTGTCGTCAATATACCGCAGTTAAGCAACTTAAATAACTTAAAATTTGTGGTTTCTCAGAAAATAAAACTATGTTATGCTTACATGATCATAGTCCAGACAATTAGAGTATACATGACAATTTTTGTTTCAATTATATATTCAAAAAGGTCAAAGAAAATATCTGTTTTTTTACCGTGGCCGACATCCAGCTAAACGGTTGGTTGAAACAAAAGAAAAGGCGGTTTTAAGGCTATGATATGACACTATAACTTCATAAATACATTGTTGAATTTCAAGAACAATGCATTGCTGTGTACATTTTAAGTCAATCGATCAATAAGTTCTCGTTATTATGTACTATCGTGGCCATATATTATGTCCCTTCTTTTGATGTCGATTTTCTCGCCAATCTAGGGGCGAAAAAATTTGAAAAAATTCTGGTCCTGTCCTTGATTAATATACTACAACGCATAAAAATTAGAAAGCTGTATATGGTGGCGTTTGCCCGATTTTTCCAAATTAAGAAGAATTGGCGCTGTTTTTGACCCATAAATTTCATTCGTTTAAGTTAGCAATTAATTACTCCGGAAATAATCCATAGATTTCAACGAACTAAAAAGTGAAATCACCTGCGGAATGGTAGCTTTCAATGTGCATTTTTGTAAAATAATCGGAGTAGTGGTTAACCCACAAAAAGCTATATTATGCAATGCCAGCAATTTCGTTATTAGAAGAGCTAGGATGATGAACTGTCGATCATAGGCTACATAAGAAATCATATATTTACAGTTTATTACAGAATCATTGTTTATCTTGCATTATCCCTACAAAAGATCGTGTTGAAGCATCTCATGATCGCCGCAATTGACGCGGCGGTCTTCGGTTTTCGGGGTGATGCGGGGGAAGGGATCGACAGCGACGCTGCCGGTAGTGGGAGATCGCACGGGCTCAAAAGTTACTCCGAGAACAGTGTTTACGGACACAATATAACGACCTATCAGTTTTATACGCTCAGAGCTGCCATTTGTAATATATGTAATATATCAAGAGTTGTATTTATGTTATATTGTTTTTGCCTGTATTTAAATATTACTAATAAATAAACACAAAAACGGACTCAGGCGGAGTCACGCGCTAAACATTGTTCATGTTTATTTCGGTCTTAAAAATTAACAAATGGTCGGAATGATATTAAATTTAAGCGGTATGTGACGCAGTAAATAAGGATTATATGCATGCTAACTGCGTTCTCCTGTTAACATTCCTTACTGATCTATCCGCTTCCATCAAAATCTTGTTTACAACCTTATTGTATAAAAACTGAAGAAAACAAAAACGCCAATCGATAGAAGAGACTCTGAAGGCAACCTGAACAAACATTGAAATTTTTGTGCTAAGCGGTTTAGGAGAAAAAAAATCGGAATGACGGCAGTTTTACAGATTTACAAATGCAAAAATCGGGTACATTTTTTCACTTCTCTCGCGGTCATGTTTACACCGAGAGGCAAAAAATTTTGATAGTCATACAACATATGTAGAAATGATTGAGGAGTATGACACACTTTATTTCAAGTTTTTCTGATCAGTAGTTTTAGAGTTATGAGACGTCAAACACAGGAGTTAATACTATCGAAACGAGAGATGGCAGTTAGGGCATTTCTCTCGTAGCGGGGTCACATATTATAACCAAAATTCTGAATTTAAAAATTAAGAATTTAATTCTGTTAGTTAAAATTACTACCTTGACAAGTTATCGTTCTTTTTGTGTATTGGTAATCAGCTGTCCGTCGTTCTCTCACTGTAGACAGTACCGCTAACGACTCCCTTCCCCGCATCACACCAAAACCGTAGAGCGTCGGAATTCACGCGGAGTTTCAGCACGATCTTTTGTATGGAAAATGCAAGATAAACAATGATTATGTAATAAACTTTAAACCTATGAATTATTGGGTAGCCTATAGTCTATATTTCATTATTCTAGCTCTTCTAATAACGGAATTGCTGGCATTGCCTAATATAGCTTTCTGTGGGTCAACCACTCACCCAATTATTTTACAAAAATGCATATTGACAGCTAACATTCCGCGGGTGATTTTACTTTTTAATTCGTTGAAATCTATGGATTATTTCCGGAGGAATTAATTGCTAAAGTTAAACGAATGAAATTTACGGGCCAAAAACAGCGCCAATTCTTCTTAATTTGGAAAAATCGGGAAAACGCCAACATATACAGCTTTATAATTTTTATGAGTAGTAGAGTATTAATCAAAGACTGCATCAGAATTTTTTAAAATTTTTTCGCCCCTAGGTTTGCGAGAGAATCGACGTCAAAAGAAGGGACATAATATATGGCCACGATAGTACATCTAATTGAAAATCTTTGTTTTGAGAAAAACGCTTTTAAAGCTTGAGGCTGTAAAAGAATCTCTCAGGCCGTATCTAATTGACCGCGTGTCCTGAGCGATTTAGAACACTTCTCAACCTACATTCAGACGGCAACATCTTTGAAACAATTAGTTCTACAAAAAAATAGTTATAGCAAATTTCACAAGCTAAAACTTTGAGTATTACTATTTCCTTTAAAAATTTTATAATCCGAGGCAATTCTATAAGTATCTACTTTACCCAAACATCAAGATAGCTCAAGTTATCTTGAGCATTTTTGATTCAGTTACGACCGCAGCTTTCGAAACATCTTGTCTGTAGAAAAGGATAACGTCCTCATCGGATTCATCTGGTATAATACTATAAACTACTAGTAACTATAATACTAGATTGACCAATATTCTGATATCTATGATATTAATAGTAGAACCTACACCCGGATCACACAAAAAAGAACGCTCATAAAGCGCAGTACCAATATCATTTATCTTTCAATGTAGATAAACGGGGTACTTAATGAACACGTAGGGTCTTTTATTAATCATAATTCATAAATTAATTGACAATGAACCTCAAAACATCGCTGCCAGGATGGGTTGTATTTTTTCTTGTCTAGGGCTGGAATCGGAATTGCAAGCTGCACACAAAGAATCAGAATCGCTCCGGCACAATTTAAAGAATATCGAAGATGAAATGACCAGACTCCGAACCAGAAATTCCGAACTCGAGGACGAGGTTAATTCAAAAACCGGTAAGTGTTTGAAATAAATTTATAAGTCTGTCTCACATGTTACTTTTAGAATCCTACAGCAAATACGAGAACGAAACCAAAGCGAAACTAGAAGAGTTAGAAACCGTCATAGCAGAATTAAAAGACAAAATCGAAAAACTCCATTTACAAATTGCGGAATTGAGTAGTGAAAAGGATAGATTGGAGAAAGAACACTCGGTTCTACTGGACGAGAAGGAGGAACAAAAGAAACTAATCGAAATCGCCTTGGAGGACGCTCTGTCAAAGAAGTCAGACGTCGATAAAAAATGGGAGCAGGAATTTGAAAAATTGCGAACCGTCAGCATTATCAAGGAACAACAAACATTTGAAGACTTCGAGTGGAAGCTTAGGGAAGTGGAACAGATGTGCAAAAAGAAACTACAAGAGAAAGACAAAGACATAGAGGAACGTTTGCAAGAAGCTTGCAAGGACGCCGAAATTAAATTAAAACTAGCTGAACAAATGATGGATGAGGTACTTAGTTATAATCATCATCAATATCTCGATTAACTATTCTTCATTTTTATAGGTTGTACATCTGAAATCATACGAAGCTGAAGTCAGACAATTACGTGGTTTGACGCAAGACCAGGAGCGATCTATACAAACGATGACAAAGCACCAAGAAGAAATGCAACAGGCTGAAGAAAACTTGAAAGAAGAAGCAAAACGTTTACGAAAACTAATGGAAACAGAAAAGGAGAATCTTCAGCATATACAGCGGTTACACCGCCAAGAACTCCTCGACAAAGAACGGTGTTTGAATAAAAGATTAGACGAGAAGAAGACTGAAATTGCTGTGTATTGGGAAGAACGACTCTTACACGAGTGCAACAGGTTGAAAACGGAACTGGAACAGATTCACAATGAAGAAAAAGCGTACGCCATGGATACAATTCGAGCACAAAAGACTGATGAATTCAATGAACATAAGAAGAAATGGGAAGAGAAACTACAAGAATCATTAAAAGAGGTAACTTGCAGACAATGTCAGTGATACGATGACATTCTTTCACTTGTAGATATCAGCACTGAAGAAAAATATCAAAGAAACGGAGGAATACTACAAAACTCTTATAGAAGAACAGCAAAGTAAGACGGACCGGGAAATTATGGAATTCCGAAGGGTGATGGATAAAATCGACATGGTCCACCATGATAACTTCGAGAAAATGGTCCAAAACCACGAAGAAGAATTAGGTATCTATCCTAAAACTAGCAAGCATCAATTTATAATATTTCTTCATTGATCTAACACGACTTAGGTTTTTCGATACTAAATCCTTCTATAATTAACAGACAAAATTACCGGAGAACACGCACACATTATAAGAGATGTTGAAACAGCTTGCCAAAGTCAAGTAGCGTCACTTCAAGCATCTCTCGAGTTAGTGAGAGAGCAAATGGCAAAGGATTCACAGATGAAACTTGAATATATGATCGATCAGCATAGATCTGAATTAGGTAATATTTTCAGAACGCAAGGGCTTACATTTTTCGGCTAATAACCAGGCTACCCTTTGCTTTAAAATGCTATTAACAATAGGTACCGTCGTTGCGTGTTTTGTAAGATTATATTCAAATCAGCCACGACGCATCCGTCTAAGTGAAAAGGATACCTCACCCGTCCAGCTACGTGTTTGAAATTGTTTTAAGTGAATATTATCGATCCTTTTTTTTTACCGAACTCGTCAATACATGAAGTTCAACTAGCTTTAACGGGCAAAGATTTGTAACATGTCTAGTAAGGAAGCGCCGATGAATTAAATACTTCTACAAATCTAAATCTTTATCAGTTCAATATTCCTAACTATTCCTAACTATTTTTAGCCATTTAGCTATTTTAGCCTATTTCTAACCCCATGTTTTTACGATTGTGGAGTTGTGCACCTATTTTGTTAAATTCCGACCCAAGTTGTTTTCTACCAAACAAGAGTGTGTATTTTTAGTTTCCTTTTTATGATGCTTACGTTATATCCAAGTGAATATTTCAGAGAGAAGTTAAATGTCTACACAATATTTTCTTTTTACTTTATCATACATAGTATGGGTCCCATGAACATTTTTGACCAAGGTTTAAAAAAATGTATGTGTGTGTGTACCCGTTTTTTGTGGCGACGATTCCGGAGAAACTACTAAAGGTATCGGGACGAAACTTCATATTTAGAAGTTTCATAACCAACTTAGAGCTGAAAAGCTTTCTGTTGAAGAGGGTCCAAAGGAACTGGAGGTTTAGTCTTAGCATGTTTGAAAGATTTTGCAAATAAGCCGCCATTTCTGGTATTTCGTCGAAATAGTTAAATAATAAATTAAAGATGAGGAAATTCTGAATAATTTATCACAATGACATTTTTTGGTACAATCAATAGTTTAGCTGCATGAGCAACATCTATTTCTACGAGATCGGTCGTCTGCATGAAAACTAGTAGCCAGGATTTGTCAGATTTTTACTTTATCATACGTAGTACGTAAAGTATTGTAATCGTGCCAAAAAAAATTTTTGAGATTTTAGCGGAAATATTTCTTTTTGGGTCCCCTGAACACTTTTGACCAAGGTACAAAAAAATGTCTGTGTGTGTGGATGTGGGTGTGTGTGTGTGTACCCGTTTTTTGTGGCGACGATTCCGGAGAAACTACTAAAGGTATCGGGACGAAACTTCATATTTAGAAGTTTCATGGCCAAACTTAGAGCTGAAAAGCTTTCTGTTAAAAAGGGTCCAAAGGAACTGGAGGTTTAGTCTTAGCATTTTTGAAAGATTTTGTAAATAAGCCGGCATTTCTGGAATTTCGTCGAAATAGTTAAATAATAAATTAAACTAGAGGAAATTCTGAATAATTTATGACTATGACATTTTTTGGTACAATCAATAGTTTAGCTGCATGAGCAAATTCTATTTCATCGAGATCGGTCGTACTGCATTAAAACTAGTAGCCAGGATATGTCAGATTAGATGTCAGATGTGATTATAATGACGGTAGACAGTGTCAAACGCTAATGCTTTGACAATACTACTGTCAATACAAGCTGCGTTCGGATATTGAACACCGTTAAGGTGCGCTTTCATTAGTGCTAATGGCAGTGGTAGTAGACGCCATTATAGTATTTCTAATAGAATTTCATCACGACATGTGAGAAACACTATAATTTCGTCTGCTACCACCGCCATTACCTACCATTGCCACCAATCGGAACGCACCTTCACACTTTCTACACCCAATAACACGTGTCATTTGGACGGTGTACCCGGTGTCAACGGAGTACAATATCCGAACGCAGCTTTAATCGATTTATCTGTCTAGGTCTACTAGTTTTATTTTAATGCAGACATAGCCGATCTCGATCAAATAATATCTCATGCACCTAAACTATTAATTTTATATATAGTATGATAAAGTCATGTGCCTGGCCACATCAGATTTTTTTTCATAAACAGATATTTCAAGTACAAGGGTTTGAGGCTAGATTAATTTTTTATTTATTGATCGAGTTTTTGGTAGGTTTCTGAGTAGTCATTTAGCTCTGAAGAAGCGAACGACATGGTTTGCAAAACGTCAACATTGCGAGTTCTGACGCATTTCATAACCAGGACACTACTTATTTATATTTAATTATTTATAATTAATTGTTAACCTCAATCAAGCCGGGGCACAAAAATCCGGCACCGATTTTAGTAATTCTTTCAATACATTGTAAATAAATGCATCAACATTATCATCCTTTGCAATCTTGAAAAATAATATAACAGTTGCTATACCTGGAAGAGCAATTTGATTATTTAGCAGTTTAAGTTTAAGAATCCCTGTGGAGCAATTAAAGAACTAGGTTATGTTCCCAGGTAGTCTTTTACAAAGCAAGTATCAATTACCAATTCACTTTTCTTTTTGATTCATCTCATTTTATCTGACTATTTGTAAAATATACAGCTTTACAAGTAAAACTTACAATGTTAGCTTTTATGTAACTTTTGTAAACTTTAACTGACTTTTGCGTTGTTTTGCCACAAGTTGCAGCACACCTGCGGTAGGACGTTGACGATTTTTTTGCGCTGGACAGGATCGGGCTACGTTTATCTATATTTTTTTTTCTCAAGAGTTAAGCGTTAAGTTAGAGTGTTAGACTATACGTTATTTGGCAAAATATGTTTATTACATCCTTGGGCAGAAGCTCCTTCAATGTTAGCCGTTATTGCTGAAACAGCCTCTATAGTAAAAATAAAACTGGCAGTTTTTTGTTCTTTTTTATATCCATACTTAATATCTGTCAAATATGAGATGGATCAGTACTTATTAACCCGTTCTCTGAAGGTCGGAGAGACGGGAATAAATTTAATTAAATAATATAAAAAAAAATATAAAATTTATTTATTTTATATAAAAAAAAATGATTTTTTTTCGATTATTTGATTTTTTAGTTTGTTTTACCATAATAGATTTAAACCACACTTATTCTCGATTTTGCAAATCAGATGGGATGAATGAAATACAAAAATAATAGGAATTGATACGGCTTTGTAATCAACTACTTGAGAACCTGACCAACTTGCTTAAGTACTCCATAGGGTGTCTTAAACTATAAGTTCAACGTATTTGTTTTTCAAAATTGCAAAGGCATGATGAATTTAAATACTAACTTAATGACTTTTCCCTCACAACGTAGAAAAATTATTCATTTGGTTTGTGTCAGTTATTTTGTCCTCTTATGATGCTAATTTGCTATAATTAACAAGACAATTGCATATAGGATTTGTTGAATATCAGCATTGTCACTTCAAGTACACAGAATAAGTCCTCTGCCTGGTTGACTCTATCTTGTTAACGCTATGATTCTTGCTTAACGACATGTTGCAGTTGTATTTCCTAGGTGAATTCAAGTTAAGATTTCTTTAATATTTCAGATACGCAATGGGCAAATTTAATATACCAGAAAAGCGAAGCCATAAAACTAGTCGAAAATGATTACATATCCAAATACAAGACGTTAGAGGAGCAATTTTATGCGCAGCAGAAATCGCACGAAGCCAGAGAGGTGGAATTATTAAAATCAATCGATAGCCTAAAGAATGAGATCGCCAGTAAAAATTCAGCAACCGATGATCTGCAGAATAATGTCGATACACTCGAAGGTGGTATCCAAGTCCTCAATTGCACGATAAGGTAAGTAATTCCTTGTTATTTCGACATTGTAAAGGCATGCTAATTATTATCTCACTTGTTCGTATCGCGTAATTGAACGACGTACTCATATTGTTGTAAGCAAGCAGATTTTTAGCTTAAACTTGCAGAAGCGCACATTTTTGTACTCTTACATTTCATCACCTAATAACTAATACTCTTTTTTTTATTTTTTGGCTTCTGTAGACAGACCAAGGAGCTATCAAAAATGGTAGCCATTAGTGTATTCCTGCTGTCTATCCTGACTTGGGTCCTCACACATTCCAGTGTCCTCGTCTACGTCATGGTCTGGGGATACTTCCTCCATCATTTCACCTTCCCAAAATCCAAGAAATTTTAGCTCGTCGTCCCGTTTGTTTTCGTTTTAACTAATACAGCACGGAGTGTCGCATTTAATTTTATATTAACGTTTTGATACAAACCCTTATACCCTTATATTCCACTCTAATAGAAACCTCCAGAAAGAAATCACCGATATGCAGAATCAGATGGCACAGGATAAGAACCAATACGAAACAGATGTTCTACACGTTAAAAACAAGTCTGGAACTACAATCGATCATCTACAAAGGAAATGCGACTGCCTTACAAAATTGTAAGCTACAATAAACACTGGACAAAAAGCAAAAGAGTATACTATTTAATTGTTGTGGTTTGTAGATTTGAAGAGGTTAGATCGAGGTATGAACGGCGTGAATCTAGACAGGAAGACTTGAATGTGATATCAGACTTAAGGCAGGTCATAGCAGAGCAAGAGAAAGACCTTGCTTGCATAAATGAGGAGAAGCGTTACTATCAAATGAAGCTGATGAGCTTGCAGCGGAGCATAGAAGAAGATGAAGAGGATTTTGTTGACACCGAAGATTTTGAGGTTGTTGAGTGCGACAAAGACAGTAATGGTGCGCACTTCTACCAACAGTCGCAACACCAAGGCAACCATAGTTCAATATCGATACCTCCTACGATTCCAGAATGCGAGGACTGTGAAGAATCGTAATTGTCGTCCCTTTATTTGTTTTTTTTTTCTCTTTTGTTACCTTGTTTCGTTATACTTTGTCCCATCTTATTTTATAATCGATTTGTATTATATTGATAATAAAAAATATATGTAAATAACAAAAAAATAATTAAGTCTTTAACTAATGATAAACATGAAATGAAACAAAATCACCAACGTTTTTATTTAGGTCTTTATTTCAGTACCTGTGATAATTTTAACAACAAGTACACACAAGAATAACTAAAACTGCTCTGCTACCTTCTCCTGTCATGTGAACATATCGATTTATGCACATCTATTTTACATTGGATTATATGAGTGCAAGAAGAACATTGACCTAGTAATATCCTCAATAATCATACTGATCGCCAAACGGGTAATGCTTGTGATACTTTGTCCTGCAAAACGCATTAGTTATTAAAAACTACAACAGCACATATGCAAACTTACTGGGAAAATGTGAGCGTCCTTAACTTACAATCCAGTGACATCAAACAATCCATATCCACCTCAGAGATTTCAAAATCAAATACATCAATGTTCTCAGCAATTCTGTACTTGGTAGCTGATTTTGCGATGACATTAAAACCACGTTGGATTCCATATCTGATCAATATCTGAGCGATGGTCTTGTTATACTTCAATGCAAGATCACAAACTTGCGGATTCTCCAAAACATTAGCATGGCCAAAGCCAAGAGGGCTATGCGCGCTGATGGTTATACTCGTCGAGATACAATATTGCACCAATTCGGTTTGTGCCAACAGGGGATGGTGCTCCACTTGATTTGTAGCTGGGACCAGATCTGCGTATGCCAAGAGGTGTTCAAGCTGGCCTTTGTTAAAATTCGAAACGCCAATGGATCTGGCCTGGCCTTTCCAGTACAACTTTTCCATTGCCCTCCAAGTTGAAACATAATCGACATCTCCGTATTGCAGTCTACCAAACACCTTTGGAAATAACTCATCACCTTCCTAAAATTTATAGAAATTCTGAGAACTGTCCTTTTACATGGTACTTTTAGCTTTTGTTAAATTACTTTAAAAGCCATTGGCCACTGGATGAGATACATGTCCAAGTAATCGAGTCTCAAATTCTTCAGTGTCACATTCAGCGCTGATTCGACAGCCTCGGGCCTATGGTGGGTGTTCCATAGCTTGCTTGTGATGTACAAGTCTTCACGTTTCACAGTACCGTCGGCGATCTTGGCGGCGATACCTGCACCAATTGCTGCTTCGTTCTCGAAGGCATGGGCACAGTCGATATGGCGATACCCCACGTCGATTGCATAGCCAATTATTTCTATTGCTTCCTCTGGCTTTAACTAAAAACAAATATTCCTAAGACAAGTTCTTGTGAGCAGAATAACTTTACCCTGCGCGTTCCTAATCCAATGGCAGGAAGTTGTTTGCCATTATTAAAGTTTACCATTGGAACACTGATCATGACGGTAACTACTGTGTAGACGTTTAGTTCTCAAATGTCTAGAGAGCTATGTTCTTTATTTTCTGCTGTCCAGTTTATATCTCCAAACCTATTACGTGTAATGCGCATGGCATCTACTCTGCGTACTAGAGTCTAGTTATCAAAAACACGCAAATAATTAAGGAATTATTTAGATTTGCTCAGTAAATTAACTCTCTGGTTTCATCATGCAATATACCGGTCTCTCTAAAAGGGTATTTTTTTCGCCTTGTTAAACAAAAATTCCTAGGTATGTGAATCTTGTCCCAGAAGCGGTCTACGTAAGCATAACTATCTGTTTTTACAATAGGGTGTTTGACTGTCTTAAAAATATGGCTTGTATTATAGTCATCCTAATGGATTACAGTTAAAGAAAACTATTTATTACTTTTCAAAAAAAAACTATGCTTTATTTCTATTAAAAACCAAAATTAAAATTGATATTCACGTCCAATCACGTGATTGAAAACGCTCTGTAATTGGCTCAGTCTCCAGGGACGGCATTCGTTAGTAAGCTTAGAGCGCGTCCGGTTTGTCAGGGTAGGGTATGGGGAGAGCAATGCTCAGATAACCTGGGTCGGCTGTCTCTCTCTTATATGCAGATAAACGCCGTATGACGTTAGTCCGCCTATTATGCAGCGCGTCACTCTCACCGTACAATACCAGGTTATCCGAACGCGCTCTTATGCTTCTCCCGTTTGAATTTAATAGCACTAAAGTGCCATGTAAGCATAACTTTGTAGGTTAGGTTAACCCTAACCTTAAGCTGTCAGATCAGATAATACCTGGTTCGAAAATACGATAGATAACTTATTCTAGTCAGTTTTACTTATGTCGAAGTAATGTTCACAACAAAAAAACACTTGTATTGGCCGCTATTTATTTCATATGGATTTCTACGAGCCAACCACTTTCTTCGCAATTTCAAATCTTGCGGAACAGCTACAAATAGTTTATCCGGAGTTTTGTTGACGTATCTCTGCATCGTGGATTTATACACCATTTATAACTCATTTTTATGAAGAAATTGTGAAAACAACACATCATACAAAACAATTACCAAACGGCGACGCTGCCGATGCTGACAGACTATATGGGCATCATATGGGCCGATCTACTATCGGGTGACGTCACACAACAGAAAGTATCGTTTTGGCGGGACTTTTTGTGATTCAATTTTTAACGCTGATTTTTTTCGATCTTTTTTATTAAAATATTTTCAGGTTTTGGTTATTTCCGGTTACCCCGGACATGATGTCAATTTTCATATTTCAAATAGAACAGCGTGTATTTTATAGCATTTTTGAAATCTTTGTTATATTTTTGGTCTATTATATATCTATTACATACCGTATACCTAACATGTGTCATTTCTGAGATTTTCAGTTTGTTCAATAAAAAATTACAGCTGCAAGGTTACATTCAATTATTTATAAATTATCCGCTGTGAAAGTTGTGAAAGCTGTGAAAGTAACACATGATTCACACATCGGTAAAGTTTTTCAAAAAGTAATACAAGGCGTTCAAATTATAAGATCAAAGTTAAACTTGAGAGAAGTACCAAAGGTCGATTTTGTCATATGACAACCTTATCATATGAATGTATTTTGAAGTCTTTAATTATTCTGATTAAATTAGACTTTATAAAATTACAAGGGTTGCAATAATGACAAAATTAATGATGTCGATTAACGATATTCCATGAACTATTTATTTCAATTTTAGTAAATGTTCGAAAACATGACCTATTATTGTTGGTGCGGTTGTCCTGTTAGATTTAGCAAATAACTCATTAACGCAGCTCGAACTCTATCTTGCATGTTCTCTTTATCAGTTACTTATCAGTTACTACCCAAATGTAAATCTCCAATGGCGTAAAGTAGGAGAAACGCGTTGGACATCTGTATGGCCCATTAAGCCCAATCCACATATCTTCAATCTGACTTTAATAATGACTTCAAAACCTTCAGCATTTTACAAACTCTAAAAACCTAAAGTTAAATGAATTTATGTTTGTTTTTTCTTAATTGTTCAGTTGTTATCCCCCGCATTCTAGATTTGACATTGACTTAAATTTCTATTGCGATGTTTAATCATCACATCGATATTTAAATATCGATGCATACAAATGCATTTTAGCTATAGCTATAGGACATTTTAAACAAAGTTGACCTAAAATTTTCCATACAATTCTAAAATGCATTAATAAGACTCGCCTGTCAATTGAAAAAATTGGCTGTTAGTACTGTTCTTAAGTTCACTTCGGTTTTATAATTTGAACACACTGTATGACTTTTCTAAAAACTCTGCCGATTGATCGATAATAATATGTACCTTCACAATAGTTTTGTAATTTTATACATAACTGAGAGTGAGTATGTAAAAATTGTTACATCCAAATAACCTAAAAAGATTAGCATTTGCGGTGAAACCGGAAGTCGTTTGTTAAAGAAGTATCTGAATTGACTTAATATTATTGGAAATACACGTAAACGGAAAATTTGTATCGATTTTTTGCCAAACGTGTAATATATCAACTTCGGTAAGTAAATGAAAAAAATCAAGCGGTATAAATATTACAAACTATTATTTAATATTAATTAAATAGTATATTATTATACAAGTTTTATAAGACGTCAAATTGGCGCACGAGTGCACCAATACGTCTTATAAAACGAGTGTAATATACTATTTTTTCTACTTTGCGTCATTAATTTTATATAAGTTTAGAAATTGTGGTTACTATATCGCGCTAAATTAGAATCTAGGGTATTTTGCGGGTACCACGTGGTAGCACTGTAGTAACTGTCAACTTCGTTAAGGATGATATCGATGAGATAAAATCGTGACAAAATCTAATTGTGAATAATTTTACTCTACTTTAGCCTACTAGTTTGAATAAATATTCAGCGAGGTCGCAACGATGATCATAATGGAGCTTGGGGCAACACTTTTAACCCTACTGTGATAAATACATGAAACTTAACCTAAAAAGTTAACAATTTTAAAATAGTGGTTTCATAAGTATAATAATCAGAATAGAAGTGTTTGGCGGTGACTGATTAGTTACTTCGAAGAACAAGAACTTACTAAAGAATTGTTATAACGCTTAACGTTTAATAGCGGTGTCTACCTAATTCCGCTACGTAGCCGTTGCGGCTTATATATTTACAAGCACTTATAATTGAAACCCAATTCTAATTTCGGCAAAGTAGTTTATTAGAATAAATTATACTTAGTAAAATTACATGTGATGGAGGTAATACAAATCCGTTGCACACAACCAGAACTAAGACGAAGTCGAAAGCGACGGACAAAAACGAATATGAATTGAACCGAGCATCCAAGCGTCCAAAATATTACCGAAAACTTATATGTTACATAAACTAAGAAATCCTCTACACTTTAAATGTACTATAGCTTCGTACGTGTATGCTGATAAACCATTTATTGCGCATATACAATCTCGCAGCAGTAATTAAAATCGTTCGTATCTACGATGTAGGTTTGATCTTCGCATAATACCTTATTAAAGTAAATGTGGTCCTTGAATTATATCTGAAAAGGGGATTTGATGTTTAGTTGAAAAGAATGATACCGATCACTTACTAGAGTCGTAAAAAATCACCGTAAACGTCATGCTGGCGTATTTTGATGACCACAGCAAAACTAAGAAAGCCCCAATCCTTTGGCCATACTATAGCAGGCTACACCCATGTTTAAATATGTATAGAATATTGATATTTCGCAGTTTATGTGATTGCAAGCGATTAAGAAGATGCAGTGTGTGGTTATGTTGGGTTATGTATTGTACGTTTGACATATGGCATTTGATATCACTGTGTACCAATCAGACAAAAATGTTACTGGTTTCGGTATTACAATGTGTTAATTGTAACACCGAAAACAGTGTTACAATGTGTGGATTGTGAATGCAAAGTAGAAAAATATTAATATCTACTACTCACATATAATAAGTTCATTGCATACGTATCTGTGACAATATAATCCTCATGATGATATGCGCCAATGATTATAATGACACTAGCGCTGTATAATAGTGACAGTTCGTTCAAATAATGACTTCATTATTTGAAGGAACTGTCATCATTATACGAACGTACTGTCAAAGTCAGTCTAAACTTACGTGGATGACACTTATTTGACATTTCGCCTCGCAACCATTGACAAATACATTTAAAAGATTTGATATAAAATGGAATTTATGAGTCGTAGATAAAACGTCGTATTCGACTCGCACACAACTGATATAAATCGCTCGCATGTGTTATGTGCTCGTCAAATAATATACTATTGTAGCCTTCGTTCTCATTTTAATAATGAATTTCTACTATTAAACCAGGAAATGCATCAGATACCTATTTGTGATGGTCACACTATAGAAATGACATTATATAAAACGATCAGAAATGTAATGATTGCATAAAATAAAATTACTAATCGGGAACAACACTTTGTTGGCAATGTTAGCAACGAATATAACCAAATAGAAACGCTTTATCTATTTTCTAGAAAGAACTGGTATCTTTAGTATACTAAGATAATGTGATATTCTTTAACTCCATTGGTACATAAGTGCCATGCGCGAGGCACGTGTTTAGTTCAAATATAAAACAAAAAATCCGAAAATATAACAGTTCACCAGTACAGTTATACCGGCACCATGGCCAACGTTCCGACTATTACGTTCAACAACGGCCAGAAGTTTCTTATGTTTGGATTAGGCACATGGAAGGTATTCACATCATATTACTTCTCATATTTCTCATACATAAAATTTCTCTGTTAGTCAAAACCAGGTGAGGTAACTCAAGCAGTTAAAGATGCCATTGATGCTGGATATCGCCATTTGGACTGCGCCCACGTTTACCAAAATGAAGAAGAGGTTGGTGCCGGTATCGCTGCTAAAATTGCCGAAGGTGTTGTGAAACGAGAAGACTTGTACATAACGAGTAAACTATGGAATACGCATCATAGGCCGGAGGTTGTTGAATCGGCTCTTCGGGTGACCTTGAAGAATTTGGGACTAGAATATTTGGATCTGTATCTCATCCATTGGCCATTTGGATTCAAGGTAGGAATTATACATGGATAACATGTTGTTAATAATTCAAATGGTAATTCAGTAGTCGTAATTTTAACATTTACGATAACGCTGCAGAAGAATTGATATTTAGTTGAGTATTTTCGATATTATATAAATGAAATCATTAAATCCAGCTTGAGATAAAATCTGCTAAGTTTTATAACTTTTTATAACCTATTTTTAGTTCTGTGTATATGAGATAACCTTATCACAGAGAAATGTGTATAATACCAATAAATATTATGAAATTGATAAGATCCAAATAGAAACCCGCTAAACAAAAAAATATTGCCGCAAAATTTCTACAATATATTTCTGTGATTTGGTTATATGTGTTATTTAATATAACTGTTATGTTATGTTATATTAATATATAATCAATGTTACTGAAACATCAAAGTTATATATTACTTGTATTTTAACTTGTATTTATAACGTTGTTGAAATATTATATTTGAACAACAATATAGGCAACTATAGGTATGGTATAACAAAAGTGCAACGTTTTTATAATATTTTAGCATATTCCCGGATTACGCAGGGCGTATGACGGTATCAGACATTAGCCGACAACAAACACCTGTAAACTAATATCATACATACTGAAAGATGAGGTGAATTGAGATTAGCATTTACCAGCGCCATCTAACAGACGCTAGACGTACTATCTAACTGATGTACTATCGTGGCCATATCTTATGTCCCCTCTTTTGACGTCGATTCTCTCGCAAACCTACGGGCGAAAAAATTTTAAAAAATTCTGGTGCAGTCTTTGATTAATACTCTACTACTCATAAAAATTATAAAGCTGTATACGTTGGCGTTTTCCCGATTTTTTCCAAATTAAGAAGAATTGGCGCTGTTTTTGGCCCGTAAATTTCATTCGTTTAACTTTAGCAATTAATTACTCCGGAAATAATCCATAGATTTCAACGAATTAGAAAGTAAAATCACCCGCGAAATGTTAGCTGTCAATATGCATTTTTGTAAAATGATTGGGTGAGTGGTTGACCCACAAAAAGCTATATTAGGCAATGCCAGCAATTCCGTTATTAGAAGAGCTAGAATAATGAAATATAGACTATAGGCTACCCAATAATACATAGGTTTAAAGTTTATTACATATTATCTTGCATTTTCCATACGAAAGATCGTGCTGAAACTCCGCGTGAATTCCGACGCTCTACGGTTTTGGTGTGATGCGGGGAAGGGAGTCGTTAGCGGTACTGTCAACAGTGAGAGAACGGCGGACAGCTGATTACCAATACACAAAAAGATCGATAACTTGTCAAGGTAGTAATTTTAACTAACAGAATTAAATTCTTAATTTTTAAATTCAGAATTTTGGTTATAATATGTGACCCCGCTACGAGAGAAATGCCCTAACTGCCATCTCTCGTTTCGATAGTATTAACTCCTGTGTTTGACGTCTCATAACTCTAAAACTACTGATCAGAAAAACTTGAAATAAAGTGTGTCATACTCCTCAATCACTTCTACATATGTTGTATGACTATCAACATTTTTTGCCTCTCGGTGTAAACATGAGCGCGAGAGAAGTGAAAAAATGTACCCGATTTTTGCATTTGTAAATTTGTAAAACTGCCGTCATTCCGATTTTTTTCTCCTAAACCGCTTAGCACAAAAATTTCAATGTTTGTTCAGGTTGCCTTCAGAGTCTCTTCTATCGATTGGCGTTTTTGTTTTCTTCAGTTTTTATACAATAAGGTTGTAAACAAGATTTTGATGGAAGCGGATAGATCAGTAAGGAATGTTAACAGGAGAACGCAGTTAGCATGCATATAATCCTTATTTACTGCCTCACATACCGCTTAAATTTAATATCATTCCGACCATTTGTTAATTTTTAAGACCGAAATAAACATGAACAATGTTTAGCGCGTGACTCGGCCTGAGTCCGTTTTTGTGTTTATTTATTAGTAATATTTAAATACAGGCAAAAACAATATAACATAAATACAACTCTTGATATATTACATATATTACAAATGGCAGCTCTGAGCGTATAAAACTGATAGGTCGTTATATTGTGTCCGTAAACACTGTTCTCGGAGTAACTTTTGAGCCCGTGCGATCTCCCACTACCGGCAGCGTCGCTGTCGATCCCTTCCCCCGCATCACCCCGAAAACCGAAGACCGCCGCGTCAATTGCGGCGATCATGAGATGCTTCAACACGATCTTTTGTAGGGATAATGCAAGATAAACAATGATTCTGTAATAAACTGTAAATATATGATTTCTTATGTAGCCTATGATCGACACTTCATCATCCTAGCTCTTCTAATAACGAAATTGCTGGCATTGCATAATATAGCTTTTTGTGGGTTAACCACTACTCCGATTATTTTACAAAAATGCACATTGAAAGCTACCATTCCGCAGGTGATTTTACTTTTTAGTTCGTTGAAATCTATGGATTATTTCCGGAGTAATTAATTGCTAACTTAAACGAATGAAATTTATGGGTCAAAAACAGCGCCAATTCTTCTTAATTTGGAAAAATCTGGCAAACGCCAACATATACAGCTTTCTAAATTTTATGCATTGTAGTATATTAATCAAGGACAGGACCAGAATTTTTTCAAATTTTTTCGCCCCTAGATTGGCGAGAAAATCGACATCAAAAGAAGGGACATAATATATGGCCACGATAGTACTTATGTAGATAAAATATTGTCAATAAAATGTTGTCATGAAATTGTACAAACATGATGCATTTACGTAGATAAAATGTTTCAATATAATATTACCTCCATATTGTAAACATACATGATGCATTTATGTAGATCAAATGTTGTCAATGAAATGTTGTCTCGAATTTGTAAAAATATGATGCACTTTTGTAGATAAAATGTTGGAAATACAATGTTGTCTCGAAATTGTATATATAAATATGATGTATTTGTGTAGATAAAATGTTTCAATGTAATGTTGTCCCAAGATTTTAGAAATATGTTGCATTTATATGGCTAAAATGTTGTCATTTAAATATTGTGTTGATAATGTTAGACAAACATCGTAATAACATAACATAATAACATTTCCACAAGTTACCTTCTTACAATATTACAGAAAGTTGTCGCAATATTGCTTGTTTAGCTGTCTAAATACTAAGGCCTCCTAATACAGGGTGAACGTAATTGATTGAGGCAAATTTAAAAGTTTGGGCATTCTTAAACATTCTTTGCTATATTTACTTTTAGGTAAGATTTTTACAACTTTACAACTATATTTTTAAATAACGAAGTAATACGCAGAAAAACAGGTGTACTCAAATAATAAAAAGGATATGCTTCTTTCTGTTCAAGTAACTTGAATAGGAATTATATTTTAGTCTGTTTATTATATCCAAGTCTGTTATTGGAGCTACTTTACTAAATTTAACATATAATTTGACACATTTGACACATCTTATATAATTCTAGGAAGGTGATGAGGTATTGCCGATGTCACCAGATGGCAAGATGCAATTCAGCGATTTCGACTACGTACCAACTTGGAAGGCGATGGAAGAGCTCTACAAGAAAGGATTAGTAAAATCCATCGGAATCTCTAATTTCAACAAGCAGCAAATAGAGCGTCTTTTGGAAACTGCCGAGGTAGTTCCAGTAACGAACCAGGTTGAAGTTTCGCCGTTCCTTGCGCAGTTTAAATTAGCTGAGTTTTGCAAATCGAAGAATATAACGATTACCGCGTACAGTCCATTGGGTTGTGGAGATCCACAGCTATTAGAGAGTCCTAAGCTGAAAGATATCGCAAAGAAATATAATAAGAGCATAGCTCAAGTATTGATCAAATATCCTATACAACGAGGGTTTATTGTTGTGCCAAAATCAGTTACCAAGAGTAGAATTATCGAGAATATCGATATTTTAGATTTTGAGATTTCGGATGAAGATATGAAGTACTTGAATTCGTTGGATTGTAATTTGAGGACAAATACCTTCTCGGAGTAAGTCGTGATGAGTTATTCTAGAATAATGATGATTTTTTTAATGATTGTTTTTTACAGGTGTAGCGACCACAAGTACTATGCCTTCCATGCAGAATATTGAGAAAATTTTGTAATAATGTTGGTCAAATCAAATGCAAAAATAATTTGATCAAATAAAAATATATTTTTTGCATCAAATTCAAACATCTGCGTACTTAATCTTTATGTATTTTTCTGTTTTAAATGTATTTGTCTATGGTGGCAATGCGAACTGTCAATCAACTGTCAACCACGTAGGCGTTGACCGTAGCCAAAGTACCGGGTCATTATAAATGATTGTAGTCGAAGTAGGCCATGATATCAAATGTAAAGATTTCTGGTTGCCGCTCTATATAAATTGAATACCACCGTTTTACAAGTAAAAGTTAAACGGCTTACATAACCTGTATTGAGTTTGACAGTTGTTTGAGTATAGCGGCAAAAATTTATTAACATGGGCATAGCCTACTTCGACTACAATCATTTATAATGACCCTGTATAACAAGTATAACAATGTCAGTTCATTTGAAATGAATAGACATCAGTTTGGTTTTGCTCAGTAAGTATAGTTGCGATTGTATAGCATCTTATACAGGATGATTTTTTTTTCATTCTCCACGTTCATGTAATTATGCCATTTTTAAATAACGAGCATTTCCAACAAATTGTCATCAAAAATTTTTTCAATAAGTACAAAAAAAGCTTTTATTTGCAAAACAAAACCAAATATAAACATTTTCCAAAAATTCCAAATAAAACAGCCCATGAATTGTGGTACATTACGTGAATTAGAAGCAAGAAAAATAATTCAAAAATGCTAAAATAAAAAATCTGATGTGGCTAGGCACATGACTTTATCATACAATATATAAATTTAATAGTTTAGCTGCATGAGATTCTATTTGATGGAAATCGATCGCGGCTGCATTAAAAGAATACTAGTTAGCCAGGAGTTGACAGATATCTTGATACTATTGACAGTAGGTATTGTCAAAACATCAGCGTTTGACACTATCTGCTGTCATTAGAATGAAAATATCTGTCAAATCCTGGCTAACTAGTTTTATAGTAATGCAGGCACAACCGATCTGGGTCAAATAGAATTTGCTCATGCAGCTAAACTATTAATTTTACAAAAAAAATGTCATAGCCATAAATTATTCAAAATTTCCTTCACTTTTTACATAAAAATGTGTATTTTGAGCTAAAAATCAGCCTGTTCGAATTTAACAACTGCCACTAAACTGTTGAACAGTTGAACCTAATTACTAAAACAGTTTGCTTATCGAATTATGTGACACAAAAGCCATTTTGGCAAAAACTGCTGTTTTAGTAGATTTGTTTTTGCCAATGTTTCAAAGATGACTCATTGGTCATCATTATCAAGTTTTTGAAAATCGGTATGACAATAAATATACCCACATCAGCGATATTTGCGCTTATATATAGTAATAATATACAACAAAACATGAAACATGATTTCGCTTACCGGATTTTCTTCCGTAGAACACCAATCAGCAAAACTTAACCTCACAATTTTGTAACAACTATAGCGTCTTACACCCGGTTTGCCGTGATCTTACATATAATTTTATAAAACACTTCACTACTAGGTTAAACACAATCCGATGTGCCCACCCCATAGGTTTAACCGTACTAAAACGTTCAATTTCCGAAAATTCCGAGACGCGAAAATAAAAACAAACGGAAAAGACATTTTCAACGCGCCTACTAAACGCAATGCAACCAAAGTTACCAAACCAACCGAGACAATCGCTATCAACCGCAGTGCATTTCACATTCGCCTGATTCGCCCTGGCCCCGGTGCATACTGGGTATTTCACAATTGTCAGATTTGTTCAAATTGCTATAGTTTATAGGTTATGTATTGTGCATCACGTAGTACACCGTTGATTTTTTAATGCAATTAGCGTTTTTGATTACGTATCGACATGTGAAGTGAGTTATTGCAGACTGTTTGGGTGGTCCGACGGTTTTTACGTTGAATGTGTTCATAAAACGGTTTAATATAACCTACAAACATTTCGGGTAATCCTCTCGCATTATAAACGACCAAAAGTGTAACCTGTGCGTCAAGTGTAAAGCAATAGATTTTATTATTGATAGAAATTATACCTACATAATGAGATTGCACGTATACTGCGTAGAGGGTAAGTTTTCACCATTTTTTTATTATCAATTATCACATGTTATAGGTACATCATATTATAGATAACGGTGTATTAGTTGTTGTGGTTATGTATATGTATTAATTGTTGTTGTATGCACGCTACGTGATAAAATATGTCTGATTCATGTACCTACTCAAAGAAGTAAAGTTTGGAGTGAAAAGAACACGTAAGATATTGTATATCAATATTTTAACCTGTATTCCCTGTATCCTCTGTAAAAGAAATCGCAAAATTCGTCAATTTTATCTCAGATTTGTCAAAAACGAACAATATCAAAAATCTACTACTAGATGAAAAAAATCTGATGTCGTCAGGCACATGACTTTATCATACTATATATAAAATAAATAGTTTAGCTGCATGTGATTCTGTTTGATCGAGATCGCTATGTCTGCATTAAAATAAAACTCGTAGAACTAGACAGATATGTCGATTAAAGCTGCGTTCGGATATTGTACTCCGTTGACACTTGGTACACCGTCCAAATGACACTTACGTGTTATTGGGTGTAAAAAGTGTAACGGTCTACAATATCCGAAGGCAGCTTATATTAGCACGTATTGTCAAAACATTAGCGTACAACTGTCAAAAAATGTCATAGTCATAAATTATCTGTACAGCAGATGTATCAAAATCATTCTATTGCGTTCTAACACACGGCAATGTATAGGAATGATGTGTAGCGTATGCGGAAAATAACAGCAGAAATCGATGAGTAATTTACAGCACTCACGAGATCAAGTATAGCTTGTACAAGCTTCGCAGGGTATATAAATAATTTCAGCCAACTAGTGCATTTTAACAATAAAAATTGATCCACCAAAGTAATAAAGTCAGTTGTCTGACTTTCAACTAACCATATTTGTTGGGATACTCATATGAGTGGCGGTAGCTAAATCATTTTTAGAGTATGTGAATGTACCGCTATTCTGTGGATAAAGAAATCAGTAATATATTAAAAACGTTTTTGAACAAATTTGAGCAAAATACATATTACTTACATATGCGATAAGATGGGGCCTTCAGATAGTAAAAATCAGAATATGTACTTAGTGTGTTATCATTTATTAAAGATGAAATGCTCGATAACAAATACAAAATGACCCAAACGATTATAAACTTAGGTTGTCTTCTCAGCTCCTATGTTGTTTTCCACAAGTTTAATACTTAGCGTTAAACGGGTAATACTTATGATCTTTTGTCCTAAAAAAAGACAGATTAATATGATCCATTAGCTAATCCTACCAAAGCTTACTCTGCGAATGGGCATGTCCTCAAATTAGAATCCAGAGAATTCAAATACACCATATCCTCTTGAGAAATCTCGAAATCGAAGATATTCTTATTCTCAATAATCCTCTTCTTCGTGACAGATTTTGGAATGACGATAAATCCGCGTTGGATTGGATATTTGATCAATATCTGCGCGACGGATTTCTTATACTTTAACGCAATGTCAACCAGTTTGGGATTCTGCAGAAGCTTTGCATCGCCGGATCCCAATGGACTGTACGCGGTGATGGTTATGTTCTTTGAAGCACAATATTTACCAAGTTCGATTTGCGCCAAAAGTGGGTGACATTCCACTTGATTCGTGGCTGGGACTACTTCCGCCTGTCCCAAAAGGCGTTCGAGCTGTTCCTTGTTAAAATTGGAAACGCCGATTGATTTGACCAAGCCTTTCTTGTACAGCGGTTCCATAGCCTTCCACGTTGCAACATAATCGATGTCTGAATATTGTATTTTGCCGTTCTCCATTGGAAATATGTTGTCACCTTCCTAAAATGTAGAACCTTTTAGCGCACATATACAAAATTTAAGGAGAGAATTTGAACGTAGGTAATGTCATTGTAGACTAAGACGTTTTGGCCGCACCCTGTGCCAGGGGATGAGGTTTCACTACCCATTGATAAAAATGTTTTATTTACTACGAACATAACTGATCTTTCCATTTATATTACACGTTTCCTTGACAATAAAAATTAGGAATAGAAGAAGAAATCGGCACTGGGAAGTTACCTAAAAACATATATTTTAATATTTCCTTTTTTATTTCTTAAATCGTAGATCACGCTCGACTTTTAACTATTACATAAACATCACGGAAACTGGAAGGCCAAATTTACAGCCGTTTTTGACAAAGAATTCGATACATATGTGAGAGAAGTCACCAACAACTTGCCACACAGTTAGTACCTACCGTGATATATTATATATCAGCAATGGTAAGATATAATTTGCAACTAATAGTTACTTATATTTTTCATTTTAAATGTTAAACAATGCCTGCGTAAGTTTAATGAGTAGTGAAACATCGCAACGCATTTCTCTCCCCAACACAACGCGGTTAACCGTGATATCATAGGTACCGCTAACCGGGCCAACTTATTTCTGGCCCGGCTGATCGATAAACCGCGGGGCGGTGCGCGGGTGGGTGGGGGTATAGCGACGTCGCCTTCTGTATACGTATTTGGAGCCAAACTCTAGCTGGCTCAATCGAGTGCGGCGTGCATGTGTTACTCGTATTTCGCGTCTCATATCGTCTAAATCTAACACAAAAAGTTCCGCTCCGCGCCATACACAATGAATCAAATTAGTTCATTACAGAATAAGCCTTTTCTAACATGTACTATTGAGGAAAAAGTGCAAATTAAACAGTTAGGTAGGCCTTTACCTGATTTAAAGTCTATTAGTATTATTATTATTTATTTGATCATTGTGAAAAAACAGACTGTGGCATCTTCAAGCTCTAATGCGTCGACTCGTAAAGATCGAAGATTTCAATAAGCGTGTGATTGAGTTATTTGCAAGTAAAAAAGAACGTCGAATAGACTTTATATATCGCAAAATATAACTTTGAGTTTATTTTCAGTTAATTTTTTATACTTACTATCTAACTACATACACACGTCGGTAAAAAATAACTAACTAAACTATTGTTTTTCATTGACTATAACACAGAAAACTTATTAATAGTCATCATAGTTTTGATACTTTTATAATAGGTGATACTTTATGAACCCAACTCCCTAAAGATATATTTTCAACTCCTTGTCAAATAATAATAACTAAAAAAGGACTGAATGTACTTTTTAAAAAATGTGTGTGCACAAATTATCAAACAAGATCGACAATTAAATTACAGCAATGTCCTATAATCAGTTACCACTTACAGACACCAATATTTATTAATCTAACATTATCAAGTTTGATCGAATTGACGTGTCAGTATTTCATAATGATAATAAATTGTTACTAATACGTAACAAATCAATTGATTTCGATTTCAACAATTACCTTAAAACCAAATGGCCAATGCATAAGATACAGGTCCAAGTATTCGAGTCCCAAGTTCTTCAATGTCAACCTCAGAGCTGATTCAACGACCTCTGGTCTATGGTGCGTGTTCCATAGTTTGCTTGTGATGTACAAGTCTTCACGTTTCACTGTACCATCAGCAATCTTCGCAGCAATGCCGGCACCGACTTCTGGTTCGTTTTGGTAGACATGTGCACAGTCAATGTGTCGATAACCAGCATCGAGAGCATCTTTAACAGCTTGACTTACCTCACCTGGTTGAGACTGGCGAAAAACAGAAAAATATTTGTAAAACAAGCATGCGAGAGCGTTATAAATGTACCTACCTTCCATGTTCCCAGACCAAAGGCAGGGAATTCTTTTCCGTTGTTAAATTTAACCGTGGGGACCTTGGCCATGATTGTCGAGACTAGAGAAATGACACAATATCTAGAGAGACGTGATTACAGGTTTACCGGTGTCCAGTTATATATTTGAACGCGGTGACGTGACTGCGCATGGCATCTGCTCGAGTACACCTACTTATATAGTTATCGGGGCCTATAGTTATCCAAAAGGCATGCCAAATATTCCACAATCAATTTGATAAAAGGCAATACATTTTATAATCAGTTCAACCGCAAGCTACTATCATTGGTCGAAAAACATAATACGTAATATTGAATATACTATCCAGTTTGCGGTTAGTTTGTACTAAAACAAAAAAAAAGTAGGTGATCAGATATGCTATATTTGTTATGTGAATCTACACAGATAAAAATGAGTGCGAATTTATAATTGAAATGTTACCTTTTTGTCAGTAATGGCTTCATGTTATATATTTTTTTAATTACATACTTTTGCGAGAAACCAGATAACGTTTAATTGATATTTATAATGAGCCAAATATCTGATGGTCCATCACAAAACTAATGATTGTAAACTGGTTTTGCGACTGCTCGAACAAACTTTTCGAATCAAAATTTTCAAACGTAAAATTTTTTTTTTCAAATTGAACACCTTGTATACCGATACACCATTCGATAGAAAATATTTTAAGAGATAACCTTGTATACCAAATTTCAAATTAATTACTTCAAAATTACTGCAGTTATCGTTACACAGACGGACAGACAGACGGACATAGCTAAATCGATTCAGTCTATATCTGCCACGCCTCCTTAAGGGTGTTACAAATGTTGTATCAAACTCAATATACCCTCACCACATTAAAGGTGCGTTTTCATTACTGCTAATGGCAGTGGACGCCATTATAGTATTTCTAATTAAAGATTGCTAGTGACTCATGTTTATGTACTATCGTGGCCATATATTATGTCCCTTCTTTTGATGTCGATTTTCTCGCCAATCTAGGGGCGAAAAAATTTAAAAAAATTCTGGTCCTGTCCTTGATTAATATACTACAACGCATAAAAATTAGAAAGCTGTATATGTTGGCGTCTGCCCGATTTTTCCAAATTAAGAAGAATTGGCGCTGTTTTTGACCCATCAATTTTATTCGTTTAACTTTAGCAATTAATTACTCCGGAAATAATCCATAGATTTCAACGAACTAAAAAGTAAAATCACCTTCGGAATGGTAGCTTTCAATGTGCATTTTTGTAAAATAATCGGAGTAGTGGTTAACCCACAAAAAGCTATATTATTCAATGCCAGCAATTTCGTTATTAGAAGAGCTAGGATGATGAAGTGTCGATCATAGGCTACATAAGAAATCATATATTTACAGTTTATTACAGAATCATTGTTTATCTTGCATTATCCCTACAAAAGATCGTGTTGAAGCATCTCATGATCGCCGCAATTGACGCGGCGGTCTTCGGTTTTCGGGGTGATGCGGGGGAAGGGATCGACAGCGACGCTGCCGGTAGTGGGAGATCGCAAGGGCTCAAAAGTTACTCCGAGAACAGTGTTTGTTTACGGACACAATATAACGACCTATCAGTTTTATACGCTCAGAGCTGCCATTTGTAATATATGTAATATATCAAGAGTTGTATTTATGTTATATTGTTTTTGCCTGTATTTAAATATTACTAATAAATAAACACAAAAACGGACTCAGGCGGAGTCACGCGCAAAACATTGTTCATGTTTATTTCGGTCTTAAAAATTAACAAATGGTCGGAATGATATTAAATTTAAGCGATATGTGACGCAGTAAATAAGGAGTATATGCATGCTAACTGCGTTGTGCTGTTAACATTCCTTACTGATCTATCCGCTTCCATCAAAATCTTGTTTACAACCTTATTGTATAAAAACTGAAGAAAACAAAAACGCCAATCGATAGAAGAGACTCTGAAGGCAACCTGAACAAACATTGAAATTTTTGTGCTAAGCGGTTTAGGAGAAAAAAATCGGACTGACGGCAGTTTTACAAATTTACAAATGCAAAAATCGGGTACATTTTTTCACTTCTCTCGCGCTCATGTTTACACCGAGAGGCAAAAAATTTTGATAGTCATACAACATATGTAGAAATGATTGAGGAGTATGACACACTTTATTTCAAGTTTTTTTGATCAGTAGTTCTAGAGTTATGAGACGTCAAACACAGGAGTCAATACTATCGAAACGAGAGATGGCAGTTAGGGCATTTCTCTCGTAGCGGGGTCACATATTATAACCAAAATTCTGAATTTAAAAATTAAGAATTTAATTCTGTTAGTTAAAATTACTACCTTGACAAGTTATCGTTCTTTTTGTGTATTGGTAATCAGCTGTCCGCCGTTCTCTCACTGTTGACAGTACCGCTAACGACTCCCTTCCCCGCATCACACCAAAACCGTAGAGCGTTGGAATTCACGCGGAGTTTCAGCACGATCTTTTGTATGGAAAATGCAAGATAAACAATGATTATGTAATAAACTTTAAACCTATGAATTATTGGGTAGCCTATAGTCTATATTTCATTATTCTAGCTCTTCTAATAACGGAATTGCTGGCATTGCCTAATATAGCTTTTTGTGGGTCAACCACTCACCCTATCATTTTACAAAAATGCATATTGACAGCTAACATTCCGCGGGTGATTTTACTTTTTAATTCGTTGAAATCTATGGATTATTTCCGGAGTAATTAATTGCTAAAGTTAAAGGAATGAAATTTACGGGCCAAAAACAGCGCCAATTCTTCTTAATTTGGAAAAATCGGGAAAACGTCAACATATACAGCTTTCTAATTTTTATTAGTAGTAGAGTATTAATCAAAGACTGCACCAGAATTTTTTAAAATTTTTTCGCCCCTAGGTTTGCGAGAGTATCGACGTCAAAAGAGGGGACATAATATATGGCCACGATAGTACATGCAAACTAATATGTGACACTATCACGACATGTCAGAAATACTATAGTTTCGTCTGCTACCACCGCCATTACCTACCATTACCATCAATCGGAACGCACCTTCACGGTGGGAGGTATAAAAATCCCTACCTTTATTAGATTGCCCAAGTATTTTCAGTGGTCACTTTTCAATCAATAGCAAAATATGGTACTTATAACCTAAACTACAGCTGTCAGAAGCAGTCCCTGCGTCGTCTTACCGTTGATTGTCAATTGATATGTAGATAATCAGCCATTTAGATTTAGGTTAGTTGGGGTCTTGACAACCAGAGGGCAGGGGTTTGACCAACCAAGTTCATTCACAAATTATAGCGTTTTCGACTTATACACTTTTATACACGCACTCGGTTCGAACAGGCTGATTCCGAACATAAACATATAATAAATATATAAGTCGAAAAGGCTATAATTTGTGAATGAATCTTGCTCAAAACCCTGGTGTCTGGATATCAAGGCCCCCAACTAACCCATGGCTGACTATATTCGTTGACAATCAGTAAAATGTAGAGTTGTCAAATTATCTTTTTTTTATAGTAGTATTAGGTATACGGTCAGAAGGTGATTCCTCTGAATTTTAGAAACGTGCACATAAAATTAGTCGTCACTATCAAAAGAAAAAGTATGGAATACACAATAAATTTTTCTCTCAGATTTAATATGGTCTCAATATTCTTAAAAACAAATGTCAAAAAGCTTTTTCGGCTTGCTTATTTTTAACAGAAGTTAAGTTAACGGTGTTCTGTTGATATATAGTGCCAAAATGGGTCAAACCAATAAATGTCGTTATAAAAAAAACAATGTGTTATTTAAAATATATATTTATCGATGAAAGTAAAGAATATATTAACATTTTAAATGCTTGGTATTATACTTTGTGACACTGTGTTAAGTGTCAAAGTTCGAAATAGTTACCAATAACAGAACAGAACAAAAGTTTATCAAAACATTAGAACTCATCATTCTCAAATGGATGATCTGGATGGCCAAGACCACTGAAACAAACAAAAAACAATTTTAAAAAAATGTCAACAACAATTCCATTCCATAACTTACGCTGTCATCGGACAAAATCTTCCATTACAATCAAACCCATCGATGTACTTCACATCGTTACCGTTCAACTCAAAATCGAACACCTTAAAATTCTCTTCAATCCTTGATTTTGTCACAGACTTCGGAATTGTAACGACACCTCTTTGTACTTGATACCTCAACAGGATCTGGGCTGGCGTTTTTCCATATTTAGTTGCAAGTTCCTTCAACTTGGGGTCTTCCATTAGGAGTGGCTCGCCTGGCTTTGCCCAAGGCCTATCGGGAGATCCAAGGGGGCTATATGCAGTCACAGTTATATCTTTTGACTTGCAGAAATCAATGAGCTTCGATTGGTTTAGATACGGATGACATTCGATCTGTAGGTTTACTGGTTTTATCGTCGCTATAGCCAAGATATCTTCAATCTGTCTTTTGTTAAAGTTCGATAGACCGATCGACTTTGTTAAACCTTGCGTGACAAGTTTTTCCATCTCCTTCCAAGTATCCACATACTTGACATTGCTGAATACAATTTTACCCATTTCGTCAGCCGGAAAGAGTTCACGATCCTCCTGTATAAATAATTCGATACGAATATTCATTAATAAAGATGGTAATCGGAAATACTACTTGTTTATCAAATGAAGTATTCTTATATCAATTGTCAATACGCAACATTAAACAACTAAGAGATAATATAAGATTAAACAATACTTACAGTATAAGCTAATGGCCAATGGATTAAATACAAGTCGATATACTCTAATCCCAGGTTAGACAGAGTTTCTTTTAGAGCTCCGTTGACCAAGTCAGGCCTGTGGAAGGTATTCCACAATTTGCTTGTAACGAAAAGATCTTCACGCTTTACGACACCTTCGGATATTTTAACTTTGATTGCCTCGCCAACTTCCTTTTCATTTCCATATACATGAGCACAGTCAATATGCCTGTACCCGATATCGATGGCATCTTTGACAGCCTGGGTAACTTCTCCTGTTTTCGACTAACAGAAAATTAATGCTTTTGTATATTCTATACAAACATAAAATTAAAACTTACTTTCCATGTTCCTAGGCCAAAACTTGGTATTTTTTTACCATTGGAAAACGTAACAGATGGTACAGACGTCATATTTACTTACAACAGAAACACTCAAGTAAAAATGTGTTAATTTACAATCCTATTTATGGTTTTAATCTCAACAACCGGCAAATGTTGTGAGTTGTTCACTGCGATTGTACGTATATCAGTGACAGATTATCAAAGTGTTCCTTCTCGAGCGGACGAATTACGGATAACGTTTCAGCATGGAACTACTAATTATTAGCATGGCCGGCTCGGAGATGGATTTCACAGTCCCAAACTGAGGGCCCGCCCTTCCAGACTTCTAAATAAAATAGCCATCAAGAGAAATTTAGGGTTCCCAGATATTATATATTTTATAATAATATGAGACCCATATTCATATACGTTCAAAAAATGTCATACCTTATATTGAGGTAACGAAATCACATATATTTTAACCAAAACTAAGTAGGTATTTTATTTCAAGTTATCATGTTAGTCCGTAACAGTGAAGATTTCTTGTTCATTCATTTGCATGATTTCCAAGTGAACGTTAATAATTTAACAAGCTAACATGTTAAACTATTAATTTAAAAAACTATTAAACATATATTATGTGACCTGGAATGGAGAAATCGCTCTAGTAAGAAAAAAGTACAGTTGTCCAAAATAATAATAATGTATCTCTGTGCAGCAATTAACCGTGTGATGTAACTATCTCATATGTTTTCACCGTCCATACATATATTTTTACTAGTTGTCTTATATATTTGCAAAAGTAAAATCTGGCAACCCTACAGAAATATTGACAAAATCATAATAAAAAATGTCTAACCTGACCCTCATAAAAGTATTAATCATATTTACTTGTAACTGCTTTTCAAACAATGTTTGTACTGTGCAAAATATTTTGGGGCACAGCAAATAAGTTTTACGCATTCCCGTTGAAACGTGAATCAACTCTGAAACGTCAATCAGAAAATCATAAATCTTCCGACAATTTAATTTATATTTCTATTACATCTTTAATTAACATTTGTAATCTAAAATTAAGAAATGTAAAAAAACTTTATGAATACATCAAACAGATATACCTAAGTTATTGATAACAGTTGATAAATTAGTAAAATAAAATACATTGGTTGGACGTTAGTAAATCAATATTGTGCAATATAACTGTAAAATAGAAACAGTATTATGAATTAATCATAGTACGTTATGGCAAACTCCATTCATTTTAATTTTTTATATAAAATATTACAAAATTAGACACATTTTTAATTTCGTGTTAATTTGGTGGCCTATATTGTCGATCGATAGGCCTTTTTACTTCTATTTCAAGACTTTAAGCTTAACATTACAACAAATACAGTTTTGGTAATCACTGCGAAATACTTACATAAATTTGCAGAACATACATACATAGTATAAACAATTTTCGATAAATATATTATACGTAATCTAAAAATGTATCTTTTGGTGGCAACACTGCTTGCTTAGAACCATTGCAGTTATCTGTAAATAAATGTCAACAAATGTATTGATGAATTGATGATAGATCGAATTCAATCCATTGTGAAGCAAAGCAACATTATGGATGCGTGTTTATTAGTTGAAAAAGACGTCGACAAGCTACTTTCGAAGTTCAATGGCATTAGCAGCCACACATCTCGCGCCCTATCAGATTTAGTAGAGTACATAAGAAACCTAAAGCAGCAAATTGACAATGGTAAGTTCACATAACAGACGTCATTGCAATACTAACAAAGACGTCAAGGATGAAGCCTTTATTTCACGTTTTTAAGCCCCCGAAAACCATGAGCTGACCCCGATCCAGCAGGATCTACTCAAGCAAGCAATGATGAAGGTAAAAGAAACCGTATCTAGAATATCGGCTGAACACAGAGACCTACACAGTTCAGTGTCGCGTGTTGGCAAAAATATCGACCGGTGTTTCAGCCCTGACTTCACGACGGCTGCCAGAGACGACGTACTCAACACGTCCGATCAAATTGACCTTTTAAACACGATTATATGCCAGCATTTTTGTAGACAAGGCATGCGAGAAGTAGCCGAAGAACTAGCTCAGGTAAATTCGTTGTTTTACGTATATAACTTCTGTGAGGTGAGTTATTATTGTTTAGGAATCGAATATACCGTTAAATTACGACGAAAATGAACTCTTCTTGGAGGTGAATCATATACTCGAGTGTTTGAAATGTAGGGATCTACAACCTGCGTTGGCATGGGCTGTCGCGCACAGAGACAGCCTGGAGGCACAAAATTCTCACCTCGAGTTCAAGTTGCATCAACTGAAGTATATCGAAATTTTGCAGAGCGGTGTTAATAGTCAAACTGAAGCTATTAATTATGCTAGAACTTATTTCAAACGATTCGCGTATAAGCACGAAAGAGGTACGTCTCTTATATTATAATAATGATATGTTTAGTTTTTATGTAATTGTTATAGAAATCCAATCTTTAATGGGAATGATCCTCTACGTTCAGAATGGTATAACAAAATCACCGTATAGTGGTTTTTTGGAACCTGAAAGATGGATGGAAATCTATGATATTTTCACAAAAGATGCGTGTACTCTATTGGGCGTCAGCGTTAACAGTCCCTTGGCGATTTGCATAAGTGCTGGGTGCAAGGCGATACCAGCATTGCTAAATTTGCGGAAGATTATGAAACAACGTCAAGTTGTAAGCATCTGGACCGGGAAAGACGAACTGCCTGTACGCTACTCATATTCACGTATCTAATTGATCCTCGGTATATTGTAGCAAGTCTATAAAATTCTGTGGGTCCATAAGAATTACGTGAAGAAATACATCTGCTTAAGTATAAGTGAAAATTTGGTCAGAATAATTATTTTTTACGCTTTTGTCACCTCTTTTTTTGTATATTGTTTTGAAATGGCTCTTACACAATTGTTTTGTTATTTTCTATTATCTCTGACAGAATTGTCTCTTTTTTGTTTAATTTGTATTTTGTTTTTATTGATTTTTCTGTGATTGTAGATTGAAATTGATTTGGGAAGTGAAAGTCGGTACCATTCGATGTTTGCTTGTCCGATATTACGTCAACAATCGACTGAGAACAACCCCCCAATGCGGCTGATGTGTGGCCATGTTATTTCGAGAGACGCGCTAAATAAATTATGCAATGGGAACAAGTAAGTACCCACATGTCAACAGAAATGAAGAATTTATTAAAATTCAAACTATTTTGAGAAATTGATTTTTAATATTGCATTAAAAAAATTAGAATTAAAAATACAGAAAATCTTTTGAAGAGTATCTAGAACTTATTAGTAGTGATGGGCGCATTCGGATTACAAAATCGATTATAATCGATTCTTGAAATAATCGAGATATCTCGATTATTATTTTTAAAAATCGATTCTTAATAATCGATTTTGAATAATCGATGAATAATCATTTTTGAATAATCCATTTTGAATAATCGATTTTTAATAATCGGTTATTAATAGTCGGTTTTACATACATTACATCAGTTTTATAACCCCCCCCCGTCACCAACTTCGTCGCTCAATGCAACCCAAAATATGCTTTTACATCATTGACTCTCCCTATCCATAATCGATTATTAAAAATCGATTATTTAAAATCGATTCTTGAAATAATACGATTCTGCCCATCACTACTTATTAGCTTAAGAACTTATTTTTTTTTAAATGACAATAAAGCAGTTATTTTTGCATGAGAAGTACTATTTTTTTAGTTAGTTAGCTATTTATTCATAGAATCTTTTTCATTCCACTATAATATCCATATATCCAAATTGCAAGTTAATTGTTAATCATTAATTGGTGTCGAAGGGTAAAAATTAAACTTCTTGATTCTTGCTTTACTGATGTGTTCATTTTATATAGGAGACTTGTTTTGGCTATGCTTATCCTTCATCGGTCCTAAATTGTCAAAAAAGTGGAGAAACAAATAAAATATAATCCAGTATAAGCGAACTGCAGTGATCGAACTGGATTATTCTTTTTGTTTTTCGACTTTTTCGACAATTTAGGACCGATGAAGGCTATGCATTGCCGAGACGTCTCCTATATAAAATAAACATATCAGTAAAGCAAGGATCAATAGATTTAATTTTTTTACACCAATTAATAATACAAAAATATGGTTAGAATGACCATGCACGGATAAATATTTCTTCAAAAGAATAAAATTATTGTGTTAAAATGGTGTTTTGAGAACTTAAATTAGTTAAAAAAATCTGATGTGGCCAGGCACATGACTTTATCATACTATATATAAAATTAAAGTTTAGCTGCATGAGATTCTATTTGATCGAGATCGGCTATGTCTGCATTAAAATAAAACTAGTAGAACTAGACAGATATCTCGATTAAAGCTGCGTTCGGATATTGTACTCCGTTGACACCGGGTACACCGTCCAAATGACACTTACCTGTTATTGGGTGTAAAAAGTGTAATGGTGTTCAATACCTAACATATATAATAACTATATTGACAGTAGCATTTTCAAGACATTAGCGTTTGACACTAGCTACTGTCATTAGAATCAAAATAATCTGACATATCCTGGCTACTAGTTTTAAAGCAGTACGCCCGATCTCGATGAAATAGAATTTGCTCATGCGGCTAAACTATAAATTCTACCAAAAAATGTCATCTACATAAATTATGGAAAATTTCCTCTCCTTTAATTTATTATTTAACTATTTTGACGACATTACACAAATAGCGGCTCATTTGCAAAATCTTCGAAAAATGCTATGAGTAAACCACCAGTTCCTTTGGACCCTTTTCAACAGAAAGCTTTTCAGCTCTAAGTTTGGTTATAAAACTTCTAAATATGAAGTTTCGTCCCGATACCGTTAGTAGTTTCTCCGGAATCGTCTCCACAAAAACGGGTACACACACACACACATACACACACACACACAGACATTTTTTTGTACCTTGGTCAAAAATGTTCAGGGGACCCAAAAAGACATATTTCCGCTAAAATCTCAAAAATTTTTTTTGGGATGATTACAATACTTTACATACTGCGTATGATAAAGTAAAAATATTTTTTCAACATAGATGGTTATAATTTTTGTAGCTTTGAATGTTAAGGCTCCTGTCTCAATTCAAATAGCGCGCTTTTCTCCAAAGCTTTGAAATAAATAAATCACAGATTTAGATAGCACCACGTCTGTTTTTGTTTCTTATTTTATTATATTTCACATATTACGCATGCGTGATTTTGATAACTTGAAATATCGATTTTTCAATGGTCAAGTTACTTTTATTTTCAATTTATTTGTTTTTCTTTTGCTGGAAATAAACCAGAAAATATAAACATGTCTTACAAATAAACATGCATATTTAATTACTTAAAATTGTTTTTTGCACACCATAATGATCTTTTAGAGACTTATAATCTGTATAGCAAAAATCATTTTTTAAAATTCAGTAATTTGACAACTTTGAAAATAACAAACAGTTTAAATTTTAAGGCATTTATTTCATGTTTTAATAGTCTTTATTATGACTATTTTCCGGTCACTATATTGATCACTAATTAATATTTTTTTATTGTAGAATGAAATGTCCATACTGCCCCATGGAGCAAAGTCCAACAGACGCGCGACTAATTTTCTTCTAGCTATAGGTGTAAAACTCTAAAATTACTTAGTTTTTATACAACACTGTACAATTTGGTTTCTAATTTCTCACATATGATCTCCCTTTTCTAGTTGCAGCCGGTTTATCGGAGAGTTCGAAAATTTTCAAATTTTTAAAAAGTATTTTTATATCGACATCCAATCTTTGGTAATGCGTCTACGCAAGACCGGCTGACAGGGATGCATTAGTTCTACTAATTTTTCCTACGTTACGTTGAGTTTTATTCAATTTTGTTGTAGGTTATTCTTAGGATAAGTTCAAATCATTTATTGTATTTATTTACATTGTAATACTATAAATACATTTTTATATATTGCTGTGAGATTATTTATATCAATAAAAAGGTAACTGTTATTGCAGATATTTTATTTATTAGTCATTATTTAAAAAAAAACTAACAAGTCAAGATGCTATAAAAATGTAATGTATACCGTAATATCAAAAATTACCTTGGTCAAGGCTGGTCATGGATTTTAAAATGATTGTCACAGGTCCCATCGTCCATATACGTCAATCATTTTTTGAGTGTCAAAATCTGTCAAGTCAGTGTAGCTTGAGAATGACAGAATAGGGTATTCCGGTGTTTTTGAAATTGTCATTTTTTACAAAGTATGGGTGCTATTGTTTGCTACTTCACAAGTAAAATATCAAACATTGTTTTAAATTAAGAGAAATCGTTGTTCGAAGTTTGAATTAGGATTGGTCTTTGTGACGTCACAAAGACCGCTCAAAGTGAGCGACTTGACGACGTTGCTATATCTAGGGTGCACGTAGTAAATTTTTGTCTTCTGTTGTGTCAACGTTTAGAATGGCTCGTTTGTTGACACCTGCTTTGGTTATTGAGGTTATATCAAACACTTGTTCAAAATGTATAAACTCCAACGCCGACATTGTTCTGTGCCGGGCTGTAACAGCAGTAGAACAGTAACTCCTGATAAGATTTTCTTTACATTGCCGACTAGCGAGATGAGAGATGTTTGGCTTCAAGTTTCAATGATCAAATCATTCTCAAAAAAGTTACCTTTATTTCGTTGTCAAACAACAGGGTCGCCAACCGCCAACTTGGCCGATCAGATGTTCGAGAGCTGTCCGCTGTTGCCACCGCTACTAGGGATCGGTAATCATCGTGTATTTCCGAGGGTGGTCGGTGAATTCAAACGAAATGCACTTTTAATTGCAATTATCTCATAGAAAAACTAAATAAAAAAGCTCATAGCTTAACTTTATGAATCCTCATAAATTGTGCAATAGATTAAACCGAATATCTGCTTAAATTTTGACATGACCGGAATACCCTATTAGTTCAAAAGGATGATTTAAGCTAAGACAACCGTTTTACATTCCATGGCAACCCTTTACCAAGATAATTTTTGATATCATGGTACATTAGGTTATGTAGGTTACATTTTTAGTATCCGAATCCCGATATACCGGCTATGTTTATTTGGTTGCCTATACGTGTGGTCACATGGGATTCAGATTTAAAAGAAGCCTATAACTTCAATTAAATCTAAATTACTACTTTTGTTGTAGACCATGCACTGCCAACATTTAACATGTGATGGTTAAGCCATTATGTTAAGTACAACGGTTCCTATGAGTAGTGGTATA
Organism: Aphodius sticticus; assembly: GCA_963966075.1. Classification (NCBI taxonomy): domain Eukaryota; kingdom Metazoa; phylum Arthropoda; class Insecta; order Coleoptera; family Scarabaeidae; genus Aphodius; species Aphodius sticticus. The sequence continues at coordinate 1,169,385 of OZ014513.1, forward strand.
CTAGCTAATATAAAACTAGCCGAGCCAGGATCGTCAGTTGTTGGCACTACTGTTGGCTCTCCCGTTGTCATGTCCGTTGTTTCTTCAGTTGTCGTTTCATCCTCCTTGTAATATGTCTCCAAGAACGACACAATGCTGGGAACGTACTTGTTAGACCACTCAATATTGGACTGGATTGTAGAAATTGCGGAGTTGAAAATACTTCCAAAGTTATCTTGGTCTTCGGCACTTTGGGATTCAGAAAATTGTTGTAACTGTAAAATTAAAAATTATTTAGGTGTTCCGGTAATTTTGGCTAACCCTGTATATATAATTGTAATAAATTGTGAAGTGGTATGGCTAGTAATTAATATGTTAGTTATTAAGTTTAATTCAATTTTAATTAATTGAACAAATATTTTTAAAAGTATAAGGGGATTAAGTTATTTATTTTATGATTAAGTTGTTTTAAAAGTATAAATATAAAAATAATAAGTCGGTATTTAAATATTCAAATCTTGCTATTTTATAATTTTCATGAAATTTTGTAGGTATTGATTAATTATTTAATGTTTGCTCAAGTATCCGATTTGAACAATTAAGTACTTTCGCTTTTTTGTTTGTTTCTTTTTGTGGGTAATTGTTTTTGAATAACTTTGAACGATTATTTTAAAAAAATAAACTATTTTGAAAATATTTAAATCTAATAAAATCAAAAAAAAATTTATTAGGGTTCTACACTCTTAAGTACATCATATTTGTTTTAACTGAATGTTCTCAAAACAAAGTTTGCACCATTTCACTTGCTCCAGGACGCTGAATATGTAGCTACGCCACCTCTTATGATGAACAAAGATTTAAATTTAAGGACCAGAAGACCAAGGTCTATAAAGAGAGAGGTTATCCAGTTTGCTATCTTTCCTATAGTACACTTTATATACCCCCCTCAGATCCCTATATGCTCTACTTTCGTGACGTCACTAGAGTCCCGGCACACTTCGCATCACGTCGCATACATCGCTCGTTTAGTTTGTTCATAGATACGTTTAATTATTGCCAGCTCAGCTCGTTATAGGTTTTTAGTGAATTAGAAAGGTTGCTTTTGTTCGTGTTTAATCGTTATTCTGCGTTTATATTGTTATATTCAATAGTTGATAGTTTTACGTTATTGGTTGTTTTATTAGTGTAGTATTTTATGAAGTAATTAAGTTAGTAAAGGTAAGATATTAATTTATATTGGATATTACATTATTCTAAATCATGTATCAATTTTAGATGCCTATGGTTTGCTCCGTACCGGGTTGCGGTATGAGGTATAACATTTCAACAGTTATTGGATTAACAATATCATATTTTACTTTTCCACGTGATCAAAGTTTAAAGCAGAACTCATCCACAATTGGGACATTACTCATACGAAGACCAGCAAGAGCACCCATACTCCCTTCCATCCTGGATACGTCATTTACCTTTTGACGGCCTAAGAAATCCGTCGGAAGAATTTAAACGCTTGTTTAATAAAATGAATTAGCAAGTTCGAAAGACTTACGGGGGATGGGATTAATAATTCGAAAAGAATTAGCAGTAAATTAAGAAGAGAACTTTTAAAACAAGATCCAATTATTGATACCATAGTTTTGAAAGCTTTTGTCGAGCAAAGAATATATGTACGGATACATTTTTTTAAATTTTACTTTTCAACAGCAAAAAAATCTAAATATTTAACGAAGAGTAGCTGATGTTAAAAATAAAATTACAACAAAGATGAGAAAATTTGTACAATAAAGCTTCTTACTGATTTTTTATTTTTTCTTTGTACGTATGTTCTAACCAAACATTGTAATCAGGACAAGCCAATGAGTGGTTTAATAAGCAAGTTGTACCAATACTACCAATACTGATTTAGTTATAGTTTTTCTATTTATTTATCTGTAGAGTCGGTAAACCAAACATTCGACTTCAATTCCTGATAATTTTAGTGTTTCAATCCCCAATTTGCATGGTTGCAAAAACATGTGGTTGCCGTTATACCACCTTCGACTCCGGCTCTTGATTTTGTTTGTAGTTGACTCCACTCACTGAATTTCTGCTAAATTTTGATTCCAACTGCAGAGACCTGGTTTAGCACAACACATTTCTTTAATCGGACATACATTACATACTAATGTACTTATTCAGCATTATTAACAAATTATTGAAATAGCATGTTGTGATAATCACATTGATCATTTTTTTTTCATCCGAATCATTTAAAAATGATCACAATAAAGATGCATTTATTATTTCAATATAATTATGCACCTACTTAACCTAAATCATACAACGAAATGAGCATTCAAATTGGTGGCAGCGCACGACTGTAGTGACGTCTCGATCTCCCTTTACCCCTCAAACTGTGAAATCTCGTACTTGGATAACCTTATTACTTTATAGACCTTGCCAGAAGACCAAGAAAAGTGGCAAAAAATCATAGACATATATAGATAGCTTATAGGGGATACAAAATGTGTTACATTTGAACGCCGCCGAGTTTGTACTGACCAGGCTGCCAACTAGTAACTAACTAAATTTAAGTTGCAATCCTGAGTTACCTGACGTTTATTGCCAGGATTTATTAGTAAACAAACAAACGCGGTCATCACACTCATCACATTTTTAGAGCGGTTGTTCTCAAGTATTTTCTTATTGTTGGATGATTGTTAGTTGTTATTATAGTGTGGAAGTTGTGGACATTTCTAATATTATAGTGCTTAAGGTGTTTTTTATTAGTTTAAAGTGTGTTTATTTAGGTTTGTGTTAGTGTTACACATAGGTTAAATTATACAACAGACTAAACATGTCCATTTGTTGTGTAAAATCTTGTCGAAATCGCGAGGGTTTCCAAAAGCAAAAGGGTATTTCGTTCCATAGGTAAGAAATTCTAATTCACAGTCAGTAACATATTGTTTGCATGTTTTTCGCGGCATACCGATTTGCTCATGCGCTATTTGCGCTGAATATGAATAGTTTTATTAGAAAATATGAAACAATTCTTACTTTAGTCAGCTTTTCTGAAGTAGTTACTCTACTGGCAATTCCATTGACGACGGTTGCAATCTCAGCTCTGGTTAACCTAAAATTTTCCATTTAAAACATATTTCAAAGATTTATAATTACCAACGTACAAGGACGAGAGGTACGAGAAGTTTTCAATAACGTAAGTGAAGGCAGTGTCAAGACCAATGTCGCTGCTGGCGTAAACCGCTGAAAACGCGGCTGTTCTGTCTTCTGATTTTATCTTATAAAGAGCAGCCTGGTCCACAGCCATGCTCAATAACCTTCGTATAAAATATTATTAATAGATCACATTGTATACTCAACAATAATATACAAACCTTTGGAGGAAAACTGTATTAAACGTGCAGCCCATTCCAGATAGTACTCTGCTTCTTTCCAAAGTTTCAATGGTGCTATCGTGATACCATTCATATAATCGTGACCATTTTGTTCTTGTATCGGTAGCTGACCATAAGCCACCACAGTAAACGGGCGTTTGCAAGTCTGGATGAACAGGTGAAACAACAGGTTGAAGAACGGTGAGTTTGTCGTGCATTGCTTGCGTGCATGCTTCATCTTCAAATTTGCACAACCAATTGATGACGTTTATTCGATGTTTTAGTAAAGTGTGGTCACCAGTGGCCTCACTACCTAGTGTCTTATAAGCATTTTTCAGAAGGTCTCTCACGTATCTCTAAAAATATACGATAATGAGCTTCAGTTCTTTAGAGATATGGGTCGTTCTTTTACAAATCGTACGGATTTCGCCAAAAGAAAAAATTTCACTTTTTTAAATTAGGTACACCAAACTCTTTTTATGGCATTTTCTCGGAATTTTAGTCGATACCTGTAGCGGGAATTCATTAAAAAAAACTATTTCAGAGATATGAAGGCTTAAAGTTTGGATGATTACGATTATTTGCCAAACCTTGCCATATTCAAAATTCAATATCTTTGGTTCTAGTAATCGTATCGGAATCATTTTTTTTTTATTTTAAAGGTTGAAATAATTACTAGATAACTGCGTACAATTATTATTTTAATGTATGTATGTAAAAAAAATAAAAACAATTGAATTCTTTAAATAATTATTTCATAGTCGCCCCCACAATGGATATAATCGAAAAAATATATATAATATCCGCCACACTTTTACCTACAAAATCCATATTTTTCTAGGATGGAGTCTCTTATAGTTCAAAAGATATTAAATTTTATCTGACGTGAGTCCAGCAACATTTTCGCTTTTGCGTGTTTGCAAACAAAGCACTGAAGAAAATACAATACACAAACTGATTCGCTGCTAGCGTCGCACACGATGGTTGTTAGCTGCGCACACACGATTTGTACGTGAAAATCGAGAGGCGTTTGAACATTTAAAATAATAAATACTAAAATAATTAAGATTTTCTAATGATAGTTGATATAAGTACGGGAATGAAATTAAATACATGTTTTAAACTCTTTTGTGATTTTATTTTCAGTAATAATATAACAAGAGAGTGAGAATAAATTGAAAATAATTTGACAGATTGTTTGAAAACTTGTTGCCAAATGGCAACAAGTTTGAACAAAATCTGTCAAATTATTTTCTAATTTATGGAACTCTCGAGTTATATTTGACTAGATTATTTTTTGATTCACAAATTTTTACAATAAAAAAGATCAATAAAACTATCATAAAATTATTGAAAAATTTAATTTAATTAATTATTACTTACAATATATGAAAATATCGTTGACACATTGTGAATATATTAAAAGAATTAACAATTTAAATTAGTACAATGAAAAACGCAATTATTACAAATATTTCGAGACTCATTATTTATTGAGGATTTGGAATTGCTTGTTATATTAAGTGTTTCCTCCTGCGTATTTTCTCTAAGATTATTTATTATATTTGAATGATGTTATTGGTTCAATTGTAAGTATGGTTTAATCGAACTTGCAGAATTATGACCAGTGACCTTGATTAGTTCTTGTTCTCCTACACCAGCTTTTGAAAGGTTACTTATTGCACTTGATCTGACAGAATGGTTAGTTATTTTTTTAGTAACTGTGTCTAGACCTACTTTTTCTGCGGATTCTTTCATCCATTTTGAAATGGAATTTATTCCCACAGGAACGTTTTTATACCAAAAACCATGAGTTTGCCAAGCCGGATTTGGAGTAAGAAACAAGCGTTCGGTTTTAATATTTTCTTCACGTTTACTTATTAGTTTTTCAAAAAGACGAACGGGGCAAATATCTGGGTTATTTATGTTTGGAGTCAACCATTTACTATTAGCGCACCTTGGTGCTCCACCCTGTGCAGTTTTTGTAAAGATGGGATTGTATTCAATGCGGCCAGTATTTAATCTTTTTATGTCGGTTTCTTTTTTAAAATAATGAACTAAACATTTCGTAGCTTCTCCCCTCCAAGCTAGTTCATACGATGAAACGTGAAAAAACTTTCTTTGCAATCCACAAGGTGTCTTCGTCCCAATAGTTAAAAATTTGCAACAATTCTGTATTAGAAAGTGCCACAGAACTTTGTTTGTGCTTTTCAGGATGTTTTTGTAAAATTTTTCTTTTTGCATCTCTTGCATTCCGAGCATTTCTGAATTCTATATCATGGAAAGGATCAAAGGACCTGTTATACTTATTAAAGTAAAGTTCTTGAACTAATTTTGCCGTTTTATTCCACATTGTCTTTATTACTGCTTCTTTATAATCATTTCCGTCTTTTCTTTTCATGTTATAAGCCCAATCTTTTAAAATCAATGCCAGAGTAGCTGTTGTAGTAGATTGATCCAGAATATAATTTCTTTCTTTGGTGAAGGTCTTAAATTGTCTCCATATAGACTGATTACTTATTAGAGTATTTTTCGAAGTAGTTTCTAAAATCTTTTTTGTAATTTCTGCATTAGAAAAGGTACTAAACCGATGACTTTCACCCATTTCGCGTTGACACAATTAAGTAATAATTTTGACAAGTATCTGACAGTTGCTAGGCAAATAAAAGCTACAGTGATTATTCCCGAGAATAATCACAAGAGATTTATTCCCACTATAATAATGACATAATTGGTTGAAACTTACCCATGTGACAAATAAAGAAGCATTTCATTGGTTTTAAGAAACGTCAAAAAATAATCATTGGTAAATATAATGAGGATTCAAGTACAATTCGGAACCGATGTAATAAAAAACATAATAAATCGTGCATTTATAGAGCTTTTTAATACATCATTTTCTATTCACTAAACGAACTCATAAATAAACGATTGACGAAAAATATATATTTCCGTCGATCGGTTATTTATGATTATGTTTACTAAATAGAAAATCATTTATTAAAAAGCTCTATAAATGCACGATTTCTATTAATGCATGATTTGTTATAGCCAATCAAACGACTTACATAAATGGTCATATAATCTCAAACGACATCGACGAATAAAATCTATGTAGACGCCGCCAGAAGAATACGATCGACGAAAAAAATTTGTAACCAACTCGAATATTAAACGGCGTTTAATGATCTGGACAATTAACGCACTCGCTAATCGCTCGTGCGTTAAACAGTCTCGATCAATAATCGCTATTTTTAATATAGGTTAAATAACCATATACAAACCTCATTCAAATGGATATCTGTTTTATCTTTCTGCATTTTAGATAATTTAAACCGGCATGAGTTACAAATTCTTTGTTGAAGTGACCAAGATGTTATAGGTATATTTAATGCCAATAATTGGTATTTTATTACTTTTCTGAGAGCCTCATTCTTTTTATATTTGGATGTGGAGACAAATTGAATGGATTGAAACATCTGTCGGTTCGAAATTTAGAACGTTTGATACGGTTAGAAGACTTCGGCATTTTTTAAAGGCGTTTAATAAATAATAATTTTTAGCACGTAATAAATAAGCACTTCCACTCACTCCGTTCTTAAAAAACAAACTGCACTAGCATGTTGAACCAACCTGCTGTCTGCGAGACGTTCAAGAACGTCGCGTACACGCCTGAAGTAGTCGCTTGCTGCGTTTTTTTATCGACTTTCGACACGCCGCGCGTGACTCACTTTAGATAAAATGTGTTTTGAACTATAAGAGACTCCATCCTAGGAAAAAAAATGGGTTTTGTAGGTAAAAGTGTAGCGGATGTTATGTATATTTTTCGATTATATCCATTGTGGGGGCGACTATGTAAACCTTATGTAAACCTTATTTAGTGCATACAACTTATAAAAAAAGTCAAATCTAAAATGTGACGTCATAAAAGGTGTACGATTTGTAAAAGAACGACCCATATACGAAACGTGTGCAAATCTGTTGATATTTATAAGTCTAAACCCAATTTTTAATGTCGCTGAGATATAAGATGGACTTTACTAATATCAACAGAAGAATTGATAATAAACAGCACAGTGTATGAATACCTTAAACAAAGTGTAACTAGCACTGCCTGCTAAGTGATTGTTCAAAAACGAAATAGCTCTGAAGAAGCTGTAAAATGGTATGTAGTATGTTTCTTCAGTTAAATAAGTGGACAAGCGCATTGGAATTTCGTATTCAATCCTCCCAGACCTTGCAAGGGCGAATGCATCGTCCACTAACTGCGCTCGGTTTAAAACAGCTATCTCTCTCAAGTCATTAGATTTTAAATAGTCGATGATCTTATTCCAATACTCGGTATCATAATTAACTCTGAAGTAACCTATTCATAACAAAGATAACGGTTTATAACATGATTATTACGTATATCTATGAAGATATATCGACAGATCAGAATGTCAAGTCAATTACCTACCTGTTTGTAGTTTATTCACAATGACGAGATCATTCTCACCGACCGCGATGTTAGTTTCTTCTTCGCTCGTCTTCAGCCAATACACAGCTTTTGTAATAGCAAAGTCAAAGTATGTGCTTATGCCTGCACTTATGGGTATTGTCCAGACCGATGTATCGTCATGAGTATCTTTATTTAAAAGAAACCTTGACTACAACCGACATAATTAAGCAGGGAAATTAACAAACACTGATGTAAATTTACTTGGGATAATGTCAAGAAACCATTTTGACTTCGTCCAACTTTAACAACTGGGTAACCAGCCTGCGAATTCCATGTTTCCATAATTTCAGCTACTGTACCACCTAGATTAATGTCTGGTTTAAGCTCGTCAACTGCCTGTTGCATCGCGTTCCATAGGTCTATAGGAGAAGCAGCGTCATAACTCCTGAAAATAAATTTAAGTAGTAACAAATGACTCATTGTTCAATTGGTTTTACTTGGCGTTTAGGTAGATAGTTAAACCTCTTCTGAAAACTGGTGTTGTTAAGAAATGCTCCATCATCCGTATTACTGAACCAGCTGAAATATAGCAAATAGTTGTAGACTATAGAGTCTGCTTCCTTCAGAATCTCTTATAAAACTCACATTTGTCATAAGCAACTCTGTCGAATAGCGATGATATTTCATTTGGCGAGTCTGCTGGCGATGACATGGGTCGTGTAGTTTCCAACGCGTCTGATTCGAAAGCATATTGCAAGGTTGCCGTCACAAATTGATTCATCATCGACATTGTTGGATCAACCACTGAGGCCGCGTAATATTCAAAATACGTAGCAAATCCTTCATTTAGCCAAATGTATTCCCACCACGATGGGCCAACCAGATTCCCAAACCATTGATGCCCAAATTCGTGGGCGATTATACTTACGATTCGTTCTTTCTCCGACGATGTAGTTTTGCCGTCTTTGTACAGTAAGTATTGCTGCCTAAAAGAACAATTCGTGAATACATCATCGATAAAATCGAAGCAGGTTCTTTACTTGTAAGTGACAAGTCCCCAGTTTTCCATAGCACCAGGCGAGAAGTCCTTATCAGGGATTGAAACTTGGAACATTTTATCAATACTGTATGATACGTCAGTGAACTCTTCCATTGCTTTGATTACCTCGATACCAGTGTCCACAGCAAATTTACCTCTACCGTCGTCAATCAATTCCTTAGGGGCATATACAGCATGGTTATCTTGACGTTCAGCAGTCATTTCAGATACGACGAACGCTACTAAATAGGTCGACATTTTAACTGATGGTTTGAAGCTGTCTTTATACCGTCCTGACCCCCTAAAAACCAAAACCATTATGTACGGTCACCAGAAATTTTGCTAAACTTGTTAAGTAAGATTGTGCCGTCATTAATGAAGATATTTTAAAACTGATTTCACTCATATATACAGAACGCAGAGGCGCACATTTTAAAATTATTAGCGTGTATACAGGGTGTTCCATAAGGTAGTACCAACCCAAACTTGTTAGTATTTTAACTTGCTAGTATTTTTAACTTGCTAGTATTTTTTTGTGCAGAACGATGCGTAGAATTCAAAAGAATAATTAGATACATTGTGTTCCATTTAAAAAATTAACTTTCTTACGAAAAACTGCTATATTTTGTTACACATTATGACCACCCTGTACACAATTTGGATATGGTAGGTAATCATGCTAATAGAACGCTTCTTCCTCGTATTGAGATATACAATTATTCTTAGACTGCTGGTTTTCCATAAAAATGCCAATAAATCAAAATAAGTATAAAGTTTAGGGTAGGTAATGTTTTTTCATTGTCGTAAAATTTTGCGAGGAATTCAAAATTGTCCCGAAATATAGGTTGCTCCATTTAAAAAAACATAAGTTTGAGTAGATACTACCTTATGGAACATCCTGTATACACGCTAATAATTTTAAAATGTGCGCCTCTGCGTTCTGTATATATGAGTGAAATCAGTTTTAAAATATCTTCATTAAGGGAGGCACAATCTTCCGAGATCGCACTGTTGAGACACCATGTATAGAAAAATGTTCATCACTCAAGTTATAAGGTTTCCAAAATTATTATTACAATTATTTTTGTAATAAATTGCAATGATACGTAGCGATCTTTATGAACTTCTTTCCCATGTGCCGAAAAAATAATCAAAAGCCTACCTAACTGTTTAATTTGCACTTTTTCCTCAATAGTACATGTTAGAAAAGGCTTATTCTGTAATGAACTAATTTGATTCATTGTGTATGGCGCGGAGCGGAACTTTTTGTGTTAGATTTAGACGATATGAGACGCGAAATACGAGTAACACATGCACGCCGCACTCGATTGAGCCAGCCAGAGTTTGGCTCCAAATACGCATACAGAAGGCGACGTCGCTATACCCCCACCCACCCGCGCACCGCCCCGCGGTTTATCGATCTGCTGGGCCAGAAATAAGTTGGCCCGGGTAGCGGTATGATATCACGGTTAACCGCGTTGTGTTGGGGAGAGAAATGCGTTGCGATGTTTCACTACTCATTAAACTTACGCAGGCATTGTTTAACATTTAAAATGAAATAAAAAAGGTTTTTTAGAATTAATTAAAAATTCTTGCTGAGGTTGAAACTACAGGTAGTGCCATGGCTCTTTGGCTCTATATAACGAGCCGCCCCTTCTGTCATCAGACACTTTTTCGATTAGAATTCAGTGGAATTCACAGATTTTAAATATCTCTAATAGTTTTGTAGAAAGAACATAAAGTTGTGTTTTTTAAATGGAAACCACAGCTCGCTATGACTGAAATAAATAGAGCCTTTTTCCTCTTTTCAACGATATATAACATGCCGGTCTCAAATATTCAAAAAGTAACGTTTTATTGAATAACATGAAATTAGCATATATCAGAGAAATTATAATTATTGTCTTCGAGATTTCTCCGAGTAGGCGTATGTCACTAGTGATTTGACACTACTAATCAGTGAAATTAGTAATTTTTTTTCTTTTATTTTAATTGAAAATTACGGAATGCCGTTTGAATAGTATGAAAAATGCGCAATAACCGAATGCTTTATTGAAAGTAATAACAATAATTGTGATATAACATCCGAAACATAATTCAATCGTTAACTGTTGGGCAAATAAAGGAATATTATTATTATTAATAAATAGAATAACTTTATTAGAATAGAGCAGAATAGAATAGAATAGAATAGAATAAGTTTATTAGACCTGTACAGGCCAAGTCAATTACAATTTAATAATAATACTTTCATTTTGAATGACAATACATATCATAGTGCGGGGGGCTAAACTCTTCAACGGTGTATCTAATTGTCTGTTGAAGGTATTTCTTTAGTGATCTCGCAAAAGGTCTCACATGCCCAGGGTTCCATTCTGCTGGACATCGGACATGAATATTATTAATGAAAAATTGGTAAAAGGTTCCAAAAGTTATGGAAGATCAAAGTTTAGCAATATTTTATCAGCAAGAATAGTCTTAATCAGTTCGGTGAACCCTCATTGCTTTGATTTATTACTTACGCTGAGGTGCTGACGTCAAGTTCCATATTGGAGATAGAGATGTACGATTCTGGTCTAATGATATTAATTTGAAAAATTGCTTTTAGAGCTGGTTCATCAAAACATGGGAATGCTTGTCTGGCTCGGTATGGCTCAAAATGAGTAGTTGCAAACCACCTACGAAAGCATTTAGGTTAGTACAGATAGCATAACTCATAAGTAATATACATACTTTGTAACTCCATTTTCTTCGTAACTGGCCCTGTAAAAACCATTGTTTGCTTCACTTAAAACCCCGGTATAATCAATTTCTACTGTAATAGAAGATCCAGCTGTTATTTCCTCGTCCAGTTCTATGGTATAGAACGTGGTCGTCTCATCATAGCTTAAACTCTTAACAACTACATTTTCCAGATTATTTCCTAACTTGACTTGGACATTATCTTGAGTCACCGTCAGTGTTCTTCCGTGAAGAACGATCGTTGAGGTATCTTCAATTACGTCGATTTCTATCACAACGTGTCCGTTAAAAGTGAAGTCTGGCTCAAAGAATGGTTCTAAAGTGATCACATAATTAACTGGTTTCAAGTTGGTCGGTAATCTATAATTTATAGAATCGTCTCTTGGTTCTATAACGGTGACTGGATCGTCCAAGGGAAAGTTGGCTGATGATGAATACACAGCACAAACTAATAGCACCAGGTGGAGGAACATGTTTGTAATTAACTAACCACCAGAAGTGGTTGGAAAGAAATAAGACCAGTTTCGATGAGCCAATCTTTATCAACTTGTGCTCGATGCTTTATCATCATATCAGTCATGGGCGCCGTTAGATATGAACGAGGGAGGCGCTTGCCCCCCTTTAATTTTGAAAGAAAAATATGCCGAACAAATGACTGTTAGTGGTATTTTTTCAAGTATGAAGTGTTATTGTATTGGACTTTATCTGGTTTTATTGGCGTAGTCAATAATGGTAATAAATCCGTTGCAGTTGCGTGTTGCTGCCTTGGTCTAAATGTAGTTTTATAAGAACAACAATGTGCAGAACATAAGTAAGGTTATATCCCAGCTGTCAGCTCCTCACGTGTTGGCTAAACTTTTAAAGTAACTACTTGAACACATGAAGATTCGAACAAGTTTCATTAAACATTTGACAAGGAGTTATCGAAACTTTCCTTGTGTTTATTAATTCAGACATAAAAGTATTTATCTACGACTCACATATAATAAGTTCATTGCATACGTATCTATGACTATATAATCCCCATCATGATACGCGCCAATGATTATAATGACACTAGCGTTGTATAATAATGACAGTTCGTTCAAATAATGACTTCATTATTTGAAGGAACTGTCATCATTATACAAATGTACTGTCAAAGTCAGTCTAAACCTACGTGGGTGACAGTTATTTGACATTTCGCTTTGCTACCATTGACAAATACATTTAAAAGATTTGATATAAAATGGAATTTATGAGTCGTAGATAAAACGTCGTATTCGACTCGCACACACCGGATATAAATCGCTCGCTTACTTATGTGCTCGTCAAATAATATACTAGTTTGCATCAAATGTCAATTTTATATCTACTTTCAATGTAAACTTTGCTCTTTGAAAGTATCTATACTAAAATTCTTACGCCATCCTGGATTTTTTGTTCAAACGGCGCTCATGTTATCGGATGGTCTGGTTTTATTGGTGCAATATAGTTACTGTGCAGTGTGCACATGATGGAAAACGAGGATTATAGAGAATTGACTATGAGATGGCTATAGTTTTATCAATTTATTGCGTTGATTGTATTTATTGAATAATGGTGTAATATTAGTAAACATGCTACCTAATTACCTAATCGGGCAAGCTGTCATACTTCTGATGACGATACATTATTGTAATTAGTTGACCAATAGGTAAGCCGGATTTTAGATCGTATCAATCATGTGACATTCCTGAAATTCTCGATTTTTTGGCTGGTATCTATGAGATATGTAACGTAAGAGTAAATGAATTATTTTATTATTGTTGTTTATTATTCTTGCTGCTCCAGAATTTTACCCAGTTTTCGAGTGAACTCTTCCAGCTTTTAGCCGGCATTTCATTTATTTTAACAATCTCATTATCGCCTTTGTAATACGTATATATAATTTCTAGACATATTCTTTTTATTGTTGTCTGATTTACAGCTCCAATTCGTATCAAAGCGTGATAAAATTTAAAAATTGATTTTATTGTGGTATTGTGACATGTCACTAATAAACTGATTTATCAGCGCGCCAGGTGACAGAATAATATACTGTAAATTTTGATATTGAACTTATATTTTTATATATATATATAATATATATACAGTGCTTCCAAAAGGTAACGGATAAACTCTATAAAATTTTAAATAAAAATATTTGAGAAAAATGCTCCGACACGTCGATTTTTACTTTTAACTTACTACCCTAATATACACTTTTCAGCCCCCCACCCCTTCACCCCTAAGGGGTGGTAACCACAACTTTAAAAATTCAAATAGCAAAGTACCCCTTGCGATACCTCAATTGATAGACTTTTTTAATCTGAATACAAAGAAAAAAAAATTATCGAAATCGGTTGATAAATAACGGCGATATTTATCAAAATTTATTTATACACGAAATTGAGGAATAACAAAATTTAATTAACTAATCCTTAATTAATTGTCAAAGTGCTGCGCGTTAACGATGAGACAATGCCCTAATCTATCCCCAAACGCTTGTTGAACATTTTCTAACATTTTATTTCGAGTTTTCGAACATTCCTGGAGTCATTAAGTGAATTACTGCAGGAATTCTTTCCTTTAACGCCTCAATATTTACAGGTCTATTAAAATAAACTTTACTTTTTAAATAGCCCCAAAGAAAATAATCTAGTGGGGTTAAATCTGGCGATCTTGCTGGCCATTCAATAAGCCTTCATCTACCAATCCATTAGGAAATTTGAAACTATTTGGATTAGGAAATACTTGATCGAGGTATTCTCGAACTTGTCGCGCATAATGTGGAGACGCACCGTCTTGCTGTAACCAAATTCTGTCCTTGTGTCTATCAGGATCTTCTGCGTTGGGAAACAACACCGCTAAGGTAGGTAGTAGTTCATTTCGTAGAAAGTTCAGATAACGTTCACCATTCAGTGTTCCGTCGAAAAATTTGGTCCAATAATTCTAGAACCCACCACACCAGCCCACACATTAAGATTTTGAGGATATTGTGTGTTCGCTTCCACCATCCAATGCGGATTTTGACGAGCCCAGTAACGGCAATTTTGTTTATTGGCGGTGCCATTCAGACAAAATGTTGCCTCAACAGAAAAAAACGATGTTTCTAATTAACCAAGGATTTTCATTAGAGAGTGCCATCATTGTCTCACAAAACTGCACTCGTCGATCAAAGTCATCATCGGACAATTTCTGTACCAAGTGCACTTCATACGGGTGAAATTTGTGTTTTCGAAATAATCTGGACACTGTGCTTTTTGACGCACTAACTTGTGAAGCGACCTCCGGAAGGGTTGAATAATTTTCTTGCACCATTAAAATAGCATCCAATTGTCGGTTTTCAATTAAGGCCAATGGACGTCCTGCCTTAGGCTTATCCCGTACATGACCGAGATCGCGAAATTTGTTTTCGATTCGACTTACTGTAGATTCCGATATTGGCGGACGGTCCCGGTGCGTTTCATTGAACAAAACACGAACTTCGTCATGCGTCCGGCTTCTATCTCCAAACCCAATCATTAAAACTTCGATTCTTTCGGTTTCTATAAATCTCATTTTGCTACTATTTCTTCAATGACGAAAAATCTGAATTGTGTTTCACATAAGTAAAAACAAGTTGCAATTGTTTGAACGATATTGCTATGCCCGCTTCAACAGCGCTTACTCGAATATTGACGGTCTTATTTGAATACATTTTGGTAAATATCGCGGTTATTTATCAACTGATTTTGATAATCTTTTTTTCGTTGTATTCAGAATAAAAAAATCTATCAATTGAGGTATCGCAAGGGGTACTTTGCTATTTGAATTTTTAATGTTGGGGTTGTCACCCCTTAGGGGCGAAGGGGTGGGGGGCTGAAAAGTGTATGTCAGGATAGTAATTTAAAAATAAAAATCGACGTGTCAGAGCATTTTTCTGAAATATTTTTATTTAAGGTTTTATTGAATCTATCCGTTACTTTTGGGAAGCACTGTATATACACAGTGTTTTTAACAATTTAGCCAGATATTATGCTGCCACTGAAAGTATAACTGTCCCAATAAGAAGTGGTAAGCTAGCTATTACAAAACTAGCAGCACCGGGATCCGCAGTCGTTGGCTCTGGTTCTTCTGTAGGCTCTTCTGTTGGTTCCTGTGTTGGTTCCTCTGTAGGCTCTTCTGTTGGTTCCTCTGTAGGCTCTTCTGTTGGTTTCTGTGTTGGTTCTTCTGTAGGCTCTTCTGTTGGTTCCTGTGTTGGTTCTGCTGTAGGCTCTTCTGTTGGTTCCTGTGTTGGTTCCTCTGTAGGCTCTTCTGTTGGTTCTTGTGTAGGTTCTTCTGTTGGTTCCTCTGTAGGCTCTTCTGTTGGTTCCTGTGTTGGTTCCTCTGTAGGCTCTTCTGTTGGTTCTTGTGTAGGTTCTTCTGTTGGTTCCTGTGTAGGATCTTCTGTTGGTTCTTGTGTTGGGTCTTCTGTAGGTTCTTCCGTTGGTTCCTGTGTTGGTTCTTGTGTTGGTTCCTGTGTAGGCTCTTCTGTTGGTTCTTGTGTAGGTTCTTCTGTTGTTTCTTCAGTTGTAACGCCGGCCTCTTCATAGTACGTCTCCAAGAAGGCAGTTATGCTTGGTAGGTACTTATCAGACCATTCTATATTGGACTGAATTGTAGACAAAGCATCAGCGAATACATCACCATAGATATCTTTATCTTCATCACTCTGAGCGTTCACAAAGTCTTGCAGCTGCAAAAGTTAACAATATTTGTTTTGCAATAGGAAGATATACAAGGAAACTTGCTTTAGTGAGTTTTTCTGGTGTTGTCACTCTGCTGGTAATTCCATTGACGATTGTTACGATTTGTGGACGGGTTAACCTAAAATTGTCAGTTTATAAATTTGTTTTAAGGACTAGAATTAAAAAACATACGATGATCTGATGTTCGGAAAATGTTCGATTAGGTATGCGAATGCAGTGTCAAGACCAATGTCACTGCTGGTGTACACAGCTGAAAATGCGGCCGTTCTGTCTTCTGGGTTTATGTTGTAAACTGCTGCCTGGTCGACAGCCATGTTCAATAACCTTAGGAGGAATAATTAGGAATATAATACTTAATTTATAACAAGTGCAAACCTGTTTAGGTAGACAGTGTTAAATGTGCAACCCATTCCGGACAGAAGCCTGCTTCGTTCCAATGTTTCAATTGTATTTTCGTGGTACAACGAATACAAACGCATCCATTTCGTGTATGTATCAGTGGCTGACCTCAATCCTCCACAATATACAGGCATCTGCAAATCGGGGTCAACCGCCATGAAAGATGTCAGTTTATTATGCATTTCTTGAGTGCACGTTTCATCTTCGAATTTACACAACCAATCGATGATGTTTATTCTATTTTTCAGCGTGGTATGATCCCCAGTAGCTTCATTCCCTAATTTATTGTAAGCATTTTGCAGAAGTTCTTTCACATATTTCTAAAAATGTTAATGATTTGAAATTTTTGATTCCTTTGGTTTCTGAACGTGTACCTTAAACAAGCTATAACCAGCACTACCAGAGAGGTGATTGTTCAAAAACTGTAGAGATCTGAAGAAGCTATACAAAGGTATGTAGTCGGATTCTCTTGTCAAATAGGTGGATAGTCGCATTGGAATGTCGAAATCTAACCTTCCAGACCTAGCTAGATTGAAGGCATCGTCTACAAGTTGGGCTCTGTTTAACACGTGAATATTGCCGAAATTGTCTGAGTTTAAATAGTCGATTATCAAATTCCAATTGTCGACATCATAATTTACTCTGTAGTACCCTAATCATAAAAAAATAACAGTGAGATATCACTAAATTCATGATTAAGTTTAAGTAGGTAGTACCTGTTTGTTGTTTATTCAAAATGATGACTTCATCCTGTTCGACCGAAATATCAGTTAGTTCAGTACTTTCCGTTAACCAATACAAAGCTGTAGTGTCAGAAAAGTCAAAATTGCTGTTCCTGGCTACATTGATAGGTATTGCCCAGATCGAAGTATCGTCATGAGTAGCTTTATTCAAAAGAAACCTCGACTAAAACCTACATTTTTAAACACTGAAATTAACAAACAATGATGTAAGTTTACTTGGGTTAATGTCAAGAAACCATCTTGACTTCGTCCAACTGTAACAACAGGGTAACCAGCTTGTGAATTCCAGGTTTCCATAATCTCAGCTACTGTATAACCTAGAAGTTGGTCAGGTTGAATCTCATCAATTGCCTGTTGCATTGCGTTCCATAGGTCTATTGGAGAAGCAACGTCAAATTGTCTAAAAATAACGTAATAAATTGTTGAAGGAAATTACTCATTGTTCAACTGATTTTACTTGGCGTTAAGGTAGATTGTTAGTCCTCTTCTAAATACTGGTGTTGTTAAGAAATGTTCCATCATCCTGATTACTGAACCAGCTAGAACACATCAGCAATGATATAGTGGCCGGACAAAAATGTATGTCTCGCAGTGCTAGAAGTCGCCCAGCTATGAGTGTGCGTAGCGGGCACGCATGAGTCAATGACGACTTATGCGGTCGATTGGATTGATATCCTTCGCGCCTGGCAGTCGGTAGTAAACCGAGTGAATTTAATATTAAATGTTTGTCGTAACTATATGCAACACGTGCCCACTGAAATATTTTACTCATTTCTTGGATATGCATTGAACGATTGTATTACTGCATATTTTTCTAAATTATCTTCAGTAAAACTATTTCGCTTAGATGTTAAAATGTCTTTAAACCTTGAAAATGATCTTTCTACATCGCAGCTAGTCACAGGCGCAAAAGAATAAACCAACACCAAATTGGAATATTTTTGAGAAATTCCTTCATCCGTAAATGAATTCGTAGAGATTTGTTTTAAAATATTAAAATCCGGATTTCTATGTACTACCGCATCAATTTTTTTTTGTAATTTTTTACTGATTGGTGCTGCAATGCTTCGTAACCTTTCGTACAGAGATTCAATCCTTTGAAAACTGCTTTCAAGTTCAACATTTTGTTGTTCTAGAAACTTTATGGTTGGCAATACTTGCGTAAAATTTGTATCAATAAATTTTAATTGTTCATGCAAATCTTGTAATGATAGTACTTCTTTGCAGTCTTTAATACTAACTGGTTCATCAGGCAAATTTAAGACGAAGGGTTTGATGATATCATAGTTTCTTGCATAAAAAATTGCCGCTTGTAACCATGTACCCCATCTCGTAATAACTGGTTGTGGTGGCAAAGGTAGATTAGGGCACTTTGTAAAGAGACAATCTGGAAGGAGCTTTCAATAAAATTGTTTTACATGTGCTTATTAGCGTATTCACGTCTGGAAATTCTTCCCGAATAAATTCACAAATTCTATGAATAGCGTGTGCAAAACATGTCAAATGAAGAATATTTGAAAAATGTTGTTTAAGTAATTTTCCAACTTTTAACATAATCGCAGCAGCGTCAGAAACAAACAGTAATACTTTGGTAGCGTCTGTGATTCCTACTTTTTTATGGCGTCATTTACTATTGTACATATCTCTTCAGCTTTGACGGTACAGCGAAACTGAGTAGATATTAAATAGGGTTTATATAAGTCTTGCGGGTCCAACAATCCGACAACGACCACACATCTACCCTTCATATCCGTAGTTTCATCTGCAGAAACCCAAATATATTTATCGGATAGTTTTTACTTTATTTTAGAAATTGTTTTGTCATATTGCCCTTGTACGTAATATTTTCTAATTGTGGATTCATCGGGTAAGTCTCGTCCAGTATACTTCTTGATAATTTTTTTAAAAACGGGATTATTAATTTTTGTGAAAGGTATATTAGCAGAAATAAATGTTTCACATAAATCATCAAAAAAGTTTTTAGTTGACGTTCCTGATACATTTTCCATGTGTTTTTTGTTTTTACATGAGCCCGAAGACATTGTTTACTACGAATAATTAAATTTCGTGAGCAGAAATTGCAAACCACTTCTCCTTTCTTAACGAACGTGAAAGTATTGCCAAACTCAGCTAGCAAACTATTCATTGCAGGATTTTCAAACTAAGTACAACTATAAAATAAAAAAATAATTCAACTCTAAGTATAAAACAGAAGAACAAATTCGAAATGGAAAATAAAAACAGATATTCACACAAAATTTCAAGAAACAACACAATTGAAAGAAACTGCTCAAATTATCTATCGATGAAGCGGAAATTTAAACAAGGCAAGCGACTGTACTCGATCAACGCCAAAGCAGGTGTAGTGGTATGTACACCATGAGCCGAAGCCAGACCGGCTAGCCGCGTGCCCACCAGGACGTGTCCCATGCACGACACTGGAAAACATACATTTTTGTCCGGTCACTGAATCATCAATTTATGGCCCGTCTAGGCAACCAAGTATACAGTAAGAATAAACACGACAGTTTTAGCATAAACGACCACTTTTAAAGCTGGTTTAAAACTTACATTTGTCGTAAGCAACTCTATCGAACAATTGAGAGATTTCAGTGGTGGTTTCAGCTGGAGACGTCATTGGTCGTGTGGTTTCTAGTCCGTCCGATTCAAATGCGTACTCCAATGTTGCAGTTACGTATTGGTCCATCATTCTCATACTTGGATCGACGATAGAAGTCGCATAGTATTCAAAATAGGTCGCGAAGCCTTCATTTAACCAAATGGAATCCCACCAGGAGGGGCTGACCAAATTTCCAAACCACTGGTGGCCAAATTCATGAGCGATTATGCTCACAATTGTCTCTTTCTCCGCTGAGGTTGTTTTGCCTTCTTTGTATAATAAGTACCTCTCCCTGTAAAATCATATGGGTTAGTTTAAGTATAGTTTAGCATGTTTAGCATTCGTACTTGTAAGTGACTAGTCCCCAGTTTTCCATTGCTCCAGCGCTGAAGAAACTATCAGGTATGGCTACTTGGTGCATTTTATTAAGACTGTATGGTACACCAGTAAATTCTTCCATGGCTTTGATTACCTCAATTCCAGTCTCAACAGCAAATTTACCTCTACCGTCATCAATCAATTCCTTAGGGGCATATACAGCATGGTTATCTTGACGTTCAGCAGTCATTTCAGAGACCACAAAAGCAACCAGATAAGTAGACATTTTAACTGATGTTTTAAACGTATCTTTGAATCGTTCATCGTCCCTAAAATACCAAAAATTGCTTATTAGAACACCAATTGGCAGAAAAGGAACAAACCCATTTTTTTTCTCCAAACTTTTTTTTTTGTTTTGCAAAACCTATTAATATTTTCTGGACTGTAATTTGTGATTGAAACCTTGAAACAATCTTAAACTAGGAACTTACAACTGGGTGGTATCCTCAAGCTCCATATTAGATATAGAGTTGTAAGTTGCTCTTCTGATAATATTGATTCGAAATGTTGCTTTAAAGGCGGGTTCATCAAAGCATGGGAATGCTTCTCTAGCACTGTTAGACTCAAATTGTGTTGTTCCGAACCACCTAAAATAAAATTTATAAATACCTGTTCTTATTACTTTCGCGATAACCTACTTTGTAACTCCATTTTCTTCATAGCTAGCCCTGTAAAATCCAGAATTTTCATCAGTTAAAATACCAGTGTATTCAACTTCTACAATAACAGAAGATCCTGCTTTTAATTCTTCATTCAATTCTATATAATAGAATCTGGTAGCATCATCGTAGACCAAACTATTAATCAGGATGTAATCAACAGCGTTTTCTATTTTGATTCGAACGAATTCTTGATTAACTGTCAATTTTCTTCCATGGAGTTTAACAGTGGATGTGTCTTCAATTACGTCGATTTGGATCACAATATGTCCTTGGAAGTAAAAATCTGGATCGAAAAATGGTTCGAAAGTGATCTCATAATGTACTGGTTTCAAGCTAGATGGTAATCTGTAATCTATAGCAAAGTCTCGTAGTTCTGGTGTAACTGTTGGTCTTTCAACAGGAAAGTTGTTGCCTGATGAAGCACACACAACTCCGAGAAATAGAGTTAGATGCAGCAACATGGTCGGTCACTACCCAGCAAACTTTTGCAAAGAAAAGTAAGACTAGAAGCACAGCGGCGGCTTTTATCAATTTTGTTTGCTGTTTTATCATGATATCCTAAACTGAATTTTATAGATGCAATTTAGTTGCCGCAAAAATAGAAATAACAAACCTAATCAGCGTTATTTTATCGGTTTATAACATTGATTTTGTTTATTGTTCATGACGTAGATCGCCACAAATATGCTACTCTTGTTACACACTCAACGACGAAAAATATAACGAGCCTCATAGTTGATTACAACCGAAAATATCTGTTGTTCAGCAATTGTGAAAAAAATTATTTATTTATTGCAGTTGAAGATATAGATTTATCTACCTAAGAAGATTACAAGCGGCTTAACAAATTGAGTGATCTTAATTCCACTTTTTATGACAGTGTCGTTGTTTTAGATTATACCAAAAAATCGAACTGGAATTAATAAATTAAATTAAATCCGTACGTATCTTCACAAATACTTGCAAATCACTCCTTGTAACGACATCATAGAGCTCTCCATTACTTTGCACAATTCTGGCTCTGTTTACACGTTTATAAAAAAAAATGCAGGGTATGTAATATAATATAATAAACGTTAAATATTGAGAAGGTATATACAGAATGGAAAGCGAAGTATCATAGAATAGCATTTTAAAAACCAAATATTTTGTATTTAAAACTTTCTTTATTAAATAATAATACAGATAATCCAATAGGGTATTTGACTATTATTGGAAAACCATCTTAGTGTGTTTATTCCTTTACTCTACATTGTAAATGCATTATTTTTCGTAATTATTTTCTCAATATTTCATAAAAATCAGCGTTAAAAATTGAATCACAAAAAGTTCCGCTAAAACGATACTTTCTGTTGTGTGACGTCACCCGATAGTAGATGTCAAATCGGCCCATATGGTCTGTCAGCATCGGCATCGTCGCCGTTTGGTAATTGTGTTGTATGATGTGTTGTTTTCACAATTTCTACATAAAAATGGGTTATAAATGGTGTATAAATCCACAATGCAGAAATACATCAAGAAAAACTCCGGATAAACTATTTGTAGCTGTTCCGCAAGATTTGAAACTGCTAAGAAAGTGGTTGGCTCGTAGAAATCCAAATAAAATAAATAGCGGCCAATACAAGTGCTTTTTGTTGTAAAGATTACTTCGACATAAGTAAAACTGACTAGAATAAGTTATCTATCGTATTTTCGAACCAGGTATTATCTGATCTGACAGCTTAAGGGTAGAGCTATCCTAACCTACAAAGTGATGCTTACATGGCACTTTAGTGCTATTAAATTCAAACGGGAGAAGCATAACAGCGCGTTCGGATAACCCGGTAGGTATTGTACGGTGAGAGTGACGCGCTGCATAATAGGCGGACTAAAGGTGCTCTTACACGACGCCACTTTTCGTATTGCGCAAGTTAAAAAATGGCGCAATTCTTGTATTGCAATGTGTGAACAACGCTGCAACTATAAATATTGCGACACTTTCAGTACAGCGCGCAATTTTTTGTTTAAGTTGCGTACAGCTGAAATGTTGCTGCGTGTAAACAGGTACAAACACGGTACTAGCGCCACACAGAAATGGACCGACGTGTTGGTCCACTTCCACTTTAGTGGCGCAACATTTATAGATGTATATACGGTAGTGTTGATTAAACATCGATAGTTGGCGTGTCCGATAGTTATTGTTAAAACTATCGATAACTATCGAACATCAACACCCTTTAGTAAAAAACTTATTAAATTGTAATTTTGTAAATAAAGGATGCTAACCGATAAATACTAATTCTCTAAACAGAAAAGAACATAAATAAATATTTATTATTTCAACATACAATGTTAACAACAGAAACAAGTTAAAATAAATCCTTCTTCTCTAAAAAGAATTTCGAATAAATATGTCATTCTAAAAAAAAACAGGGAAATAAATATTACAATAAATATTCCAACTAAAGTCCTCGTAAATAAACAACTGATTTTATATTTTCCGCATAATGCACATTTAGCAAAATTTTCTTTCTACTTGTTAAAGTAATTCCCAACGCAACCCAAGACGAGACTTTTTGGTCGAATAATTTTTTTATGATCGTAAAAATTGACATTGATGGGAATGTTAGGTTAAACTTAAAATGAAATTTCTCTACATTTAGATCCTCCTATCATTCTTGGGGACTTTCTCCTGTAGGTTCGACAAAATATGCAATAATACGCGGCAAAGTTAAAATTTCAATAAGAGCCTTTTCCTACAAAAGCGGGCTTGAATAGCTCATTAACATTATTAACACGCAGTTGCTCCAGTCCTCTCATCGGCATCAGAATCTGAATCAATTTTTTATGGAATAAACAACAACACAGTATCACTATCGCCGCTTAAAACTTAATGAGGCAGAATATAAACACAACCACTACAAGTACGAGGGTGCGCAGTCGTTCCTTGACCAATTCTAGACATTCGACGTGCCACTTTTACAAGTTGCAGCAATGAAAAGTGGCGTGTACTGTGTGAATAGCATCGCAACTTTAAAATGTGTGGCTGCCACTTGGCGCTGGCGCTAGTCGAAAGTGGCGCAACTTTTGACTGATTTTATCTCACGTGTGAACACAACATGCCATTTCATAGTGTCGCAATAGAATCTCGCGCAACAAAAGTGGCTACGTGTAAGAGAACCTTAACGTCATACGGCGTTTATCTGCATATAAGAGAGAGACAGCCGACCCAGGTTATCTGAGCATTGCTCTCCCCATACCCTAACCTGACAAACCGAACGCGCTCTAAGCGTACTAACGAATGACGTCACTGGAGACTGAGCCAATTACAGAGCGTTTTCAATCATGTGATAGGACGTAAATAAAAATCAATTTTAATTTTGGTTTTTAATAGAAATAAAGCATATTTTTTTTGAAAAGTAATAACAATTAGTTTTCTTAAACTGTAATCTATTAGGATGACTATAATACAAGCCATATTTTTAATACAGTCAAATACCCTATTGCGGTTAAAACTGGTACTAACGTTGCAAAACTTTAACTCTATTCAAAGATTATTGATTGTGTTATGTTGTTCGGTTTTGTTTTGCTTGATAATTAGACAAACACAATAAGTTCATATAAAACATTTTACTCAGAATGATATTTGCTTACTAAAATATAATTTTTCGGGGCAAAAAGTGGGATACCATGTATATGTATCAGTGGACAGTTTTATCAACTGAATTCCAAGTAAAATTGCCCCCTTTCTAATGTTTATCGAAGCCACCGAAGCCGTGGCGAGCATTTGGCCGATATTTTGTTTCACACTTAATTGTCATGGATCCTTCTATCATAATAAAAAATATTAAGATAATTCTCTGAAAACTTTTTGTTTCATTTACAATTAACATCGTGCATTATAGTTGGACCACTCTTTACTAAAAAAATGTTTGTAATATTATCAAATTATCAAGTACATACTATCAATATTAAACCTTTTCCATTGACAGTATGTTGTGAACCGTAAAACGACTTCAAATTTGCATATCACAACGCGTCACGCACGCTGCGTTCATTGTACCAGAGGGGTGGCAAACAGATCCATCTGCCGGGATACATACGAACTATCCACAGCTCTCTACGGACAATGCACGCTCCCAGCGCATCCACCTAAATGGACGCGTGCGTCATGAACCCTACGAGTTCGTTATATTAACCGACGTACCGTCTAACACCGTCGATAACCACAACCAAAGCGCAGCGACATATCTATCGTCCGAAAAACAGCATACACAATGCTCAAATAATCCATCACCAAGTTCTAGAAACGATGGAAACGATATAACATAGAATACACAAGAAGAAGTGTTTAATAATATCTGGTAATATCTGGTGGTGGTTTTGTTTCATGGTGCGTATCGATTGCACAGAAGATAGAAGAGATGTTGGTATAAGCAACAACAGGTTTCCTGTGCCGTGAGAAGCAAGTCCTGAAGAGGATAATGTTCGCTCATGAGGACGCTGGAGCACACAAAGACGTTTGCCTCTGGAGATGAGATCCATTGCTGTGACAACGTTGTTGACGCTCGTTGTTTACTTGCTTCCAGTGCCGGGGCAACGGCTTGTGCCCCCAAAGAAGTATCATAGCGAAGATACCGACGATGATGCACCGATTGGTCTCGAGGATGAAGATGATGACCTCGATACCAATAGTACAGGTACGTTTTAAAATAATCGATTGATTTATGATGGTAATAATTGATGAACGAACCGTTGAAGCGGTGTTATTGCATATCGGGAATAATTTATCTCGTTTATTTATAGTAGGTTATTTAAAACTATTTCTGGATCGGTAATGAATCGAAAACAAATAATCGTTTATTCAACGCATTTCGTTTTTTTCTTACAACGCGTTTACAAGATAACAGCAGATAAATTTTCATAATTCGAAGAAGCTAGAGCAGTAGTTTTTCTTCTTTTATCCAATCCATATTGTGGGTAGTGAGTAAACTTTGATTCTGCGTAATAAAAATATGTTTCTAATGATTTAAGATTACTAATGATTATTTTAAGTGGTACTAATATCACCAAAACGGCTCGGTTAAATTTTCAGTGCGATAAATATAAAAATAATTATTTATAGTATTTAAAGAAAGTGGTAGTACCAACAATAAATAATAACAAAATACGTAGGCTTTCACGGCCAGAATCATTTAGAAAATAAACTGTTCCGGGTTATGTCGTGTGTCAAGATTTGTTAATGCTGACGGTTCGCGAACCATGTTGCTCGCTTCTTCAGAGCTAACTGAATACTGAAGACCTACCAAAGAAATCTCCCTTATATACCTAAATTTACACCTCACTGGGCACATCTGGAGCTACCGCTTCCAAGTGCTTTTCCACTTGACCGCGTTAGGATCGATTTCCAGACCTTACTAATGTCAGTGCCGTCCTCGCGACTGATGTTGTCAGGATGTTTGTAAATTTCGATGGCTTCTCTAATACAATAACACACAATAACACTTCTCTAATTACAACGGATTTCGATGACGTGAAGATGTTGGCAAGGGTGGGTAATTAACATCGAAGGCTTATTAGAGAAGCCGTCGAAATTTACAAACATCCTGACATCAATCGCGAGGACGGCACTGACATTAGTAGGGTCTGGAAATCGATCCTAACGCGGTCAAGTGGTAAAACACATGGAAGCGGTAGCTCCAGATGTGCGCAGTGAGGTGTAAATTTAGGTATATAAGGAAGATTTCTTTGATAGGTCTTCACTTTTCAGTTAGCTCTGAAGAAGCGAGCAACATGGTTCGCGAAACGTCAGCATTAACAGATCTTGACACACGGCATAACCCGGAAGTTGTTTATTTTCTAAATAATTAACAAATTTTATATAAAATCGAAGCGTTTCAAATCTCAACGTTTAAACAATGTTTATACCAGTGGTTGAATTTTGTTACTGTGAATTATCGGGCGAATATTTCAGTTTCTCCCCACCAATTATGTTCGTATGTAAATGTGTTTTCTATTGGTTGATATCTGAGGTGGGGAGACAGTGAAATATCCGCTGAAAATTCATTGTTTCAAAATTCACTCCCAGCTGTGTCAACACGTTTTTTTGTGTTGAACAGTACAGAAGATATCAGTTTAACGAGTCAGCTGATGGTTTAAGGTACATTGATTTAATGTTCAAAGTTCAAACATTCATTTAAACCAGAAATTCAAAATTTTGAAACTACTTTGTAAAAATAAGAAAAAAAAACAAATTTCAACTGTATGTTAATTTTCTTATTTATGATGGTATATATCTATCGGTCTATGAACAGTGGACACTGATAACCTAAATCAATTTTGTTCGAATGGTAGCATAAAAATGTATAGCCGTGCATAAGAAAATATTTGAACAAAAGGCAATCGACAATTAAGAAAATAATAATAACTCTGCGAATACCGATTTAGAGAATAAACGTTTTCGCATTTTTTTTTTAAAACGAACCAGATGTCATTCTTAGTCAACGGTTTCATATGGATTTATTTATTTTTCCAATTCCTTTCAAAGTTACAGTCGTTACAGTCAATTGAATAAAAAGAACAAAAAGACCACACGAAACTTCGTGCTGAGAACAACTTTTACTTTATAAAAAATACAGTAAAAGTTTAGTGTGGGTTCGTGTTTTTTCGCCTTTTATTCAATTTATTTTTATTGTTATTTATTTGCTGTTTTATTATTTTAATGGGTATTGTTTGCTTTCTTGCTTCAGTTACGATATTTTTCAGGTATACCTTTTTTTATTTTTTTGTTTTATTAATGTTTCAGTTGGCTGTAACTTTTGAATGAATTGAAAATAACAAATAATATATACGGAACTTTAATAGAGTGGAGAATAATGGAATATCCTGTACATGAGAGGACTACAATTTCTCTTTGGTTTTCAATTTCCAAACCAAATTGATTAAAGTTAATGGGCGACTTGTAGAACAATTTTCAGAATTTCTGATAAATACAAATTTTAAGGGTTTTGAGGCTAGTTTGAAGTATCTGGGACATCTTGTTCAGCCGCTATAACAAAATCATTTTTTTTACACATTCATCTCATTAAAGAGTCACAACAAAACAAATAGGGATTGTTATTTTAAAAAAAATTGATGACATCATAAGTGAAAAATAAATGTTTAGGCATTGAATTTGCTATGAAAATTGTTTTGATAATTAAAAATTGATGTAGGCATCTGAGGTTTTTTTCTTTAAATAAAAACGTTTTCACAACTAGGTACAATGAATACACACAAATATACAAATGTGACAATGGGGTATTCCGGTGTTTTTGAAATTGTCTGTTTTTACAAAGTATGGGTGCTACTGTTTGCTACTTCACAAGTAAAATATCAAACATTGTTTTAAATTAAGAGAAATCGTTGTTTGAAGTTTGAATTAGGATTGGTCTTTGTGACGTCACAAAGACCGCTCAAAGTGAGCGACTTGACAACGTTGCTATATCTAGGGTGCACGTAGTAAATTTTTGTCTTCTGTTGTGTCAACGTTTAGAATCGCTCGTTTGTTGACACCTGCTTTGGTTATTGAGGTTATATCAAACACTTGTTCAAAATGTATAAACTCCAACGCCGACATTGTTCTGTGCCGGGCTGTAACAGCAGTAGAACAGTAACTCCTGATAAGATTTTCTTTACATTGCCGACTAGCGAGATGAGAGATGTTTGGCTTCAAGTTTCAATGATCAAATCATCTCTCAAAAAAGTTACCTTTATTCGTTGTCAAACAACAGGGTCGCCAACCGTCAACTTGGCCGATCAGCTGTTCGAGACCTGTCCGCTGTTGCCACCGCTACTAGGGATCGGTAATCA
Source organism: Aphodius sticticus (assembly GCA_963966075.1). Taxonomy (NCBI): domain Eukaryota; kingdom Metazoa; phylum Arthropoda; class Insecta; order Coleoptera; family Scarabaeidae; genus Aphodius; species Aphodius sticticus. The sequence goes on from OZ014513.1 coordinate 1,198,322, forward strand.
TCGTGTATTTCCGAGGGTGGTCGGTGAATTCAAACAAAATGCACTTTTAATTGCAATTATCTCATAAAAAAAACTAAATCAAAAAGCTCATAGCTTAACTTTATGAATCCTCATAAATTGTACAATAGCTTAAACCGAATATCTGCTTAAGTTTTGACATGACCGGAATACCCTATTCTGATGACCTATAATCGTCAATCAAAATCGTCGCAGAAACTATGTAATTTCGAAATAAAATGTAGGTTATACGGCAGAGTATTGACTTCGGAATCGTCCACGGTTGTTATCGGAAAAGTTTGGAAACCGCTGCCGACCGCTGCTGGGTAACAGCAACGGCACTTGTTACCGGTTTTTGGCGTGAAAAACTTACAGCAGAATACGAACAATGCTCAAACTTTATTGTACTTAAAGCCGGTACTCTACTTTGGCCACTATGTATTTAGATCAATTGAAAGACGGGATTAGTGACATTATAGCAATAGTTCAAATAAAAGTGATTTCAGTAGATGTTTAGACACTTTTGAGTTTTGTCGCTAGTATCAACGGCTTGTTTGTAAGTCCGCAATAAAACTAATCCATAAATAATAATTCAAAATCAGATTAGACGTCATAAATAAATGTTTCGAGAGATTTTAGAAAGCATTACGCAACGGAATGATTTAGGATTTTAGGCGACAGCAAAACTGTATTTGTAAAGAAAGAACCAAGACTCTTACAATCCCCTAACCTATTTATAGGCCAAAGAATATTGTTGACATAATTATTTTCCTTTTATTTATATCTACCTACTATTATGTTACGATCCTTATTATATTTAACATTTGGAACGCAGAGTGAACCCCTTTGATGCTTGCATTCTATTCCATCATTTCGAGTCTCGTACTGATATAACGATCTCGTTACAGATAAAGGGATGTATGTTGGGGCCCCGTGTGATGCCACGTGCAATCCAAAATTATCGCATGTATACTGCAACCAGATCTCGGGATTATGCGAATGCGAGAAAAAATATCCAGTTAAACTTAATCCGTTTACGGGATGTAGCAAACGTGAGTATATTGATGTAGATAGTATATGCGATATAAAATGTCGAAATATGTTGTGTCTTTATTATGAAATTTGGTATGTGCAATGTGCATTATTAATTCTTATATTAAAACTACAATTTTTGCGAAATTGGACTTTAAAACATTCTCATTTTGCTTTATGTGGCATAAACACATTCAAACTTTATGAATTATAAATTATTCTTATGCAGGGTAAGTTACTAGAGTCGCGGTGGTCGATGCTGCATTTTTTTTAAGAGATATGTAGCAGAAATATTTTATACAAAAGATGTGAAATTGTATTTCCTACAACGGTAAAAATGTAAAAAGTAGTTTCTCAGATATTCAATCGTTTGTCAAAAAAATGACAATTGCACTACCTTTTTTTAAAAGGAATATCTTTATCGGCTGTAGTATAACTAACTTAGTAATGATATGCTATTGGGGGAAGCAGCCAGGTGGTTAAATAAAACACTTCCTTTGATTTTAAAACTACGTTAATACTACATTTTTGCAGATAATCGCCCTACAAAATTTGTCAGATAATATCTAAAACCATTGCTAGATGCTGAAGTTTTAACATTTGCAAATGGCTTTTCCTTGAAATGGCTTTTAATTATTTGCTAACGAAATTAAACTTGATGAATTAGAAATCGTTTTTATATATGCTTTGGTCAAAGATTAAGTATTTTTTAAACTTTGACTTATAAATTCTCCAATTGATTTTAGCAAAGAAGCTGGGCGAACAGTGTTACTATAAGGAGAGCTGCAGGTACAGTGACCAATACTCGTCCTGCATGCAGGTGCACCACAATGCCGTATGTCAATGTAGAGAAGGTTACCACACCGTGTCTATACAGAAAGCTTCAAAAAGAGTATTTTGCGCAGAGGGTAAGTAATTGAACCATCAAGCCAAACCATATAGCCTACACCTTTCTAATCTCTGCTTTCAGATCTGGCTGCAATGACAACAAATTTCTCGACGTTTGCAGGTGTGCTATCGGGCATAGCATTGCTATCCGGACTGATATGCTTCGTTCTGAAGCTATTCAACCAGAATTTGTACCAAGGGAGACATCGTTATGGCAATGCCAATCTACCCCCGCCTATATTGTTCTCAAGTGATGCAGGTGATTTCAGAAAATCGCTGACAGGTTTGATTTTGCAAATTCCATGCGCTGAATTTCCCGTCTCTCTATATATGTACTATTGCTATGTATGTATATGGGACAGCAGGTCCAGGAGAACACCTCAACAGACACTGCACACATGAAAATTGCATACGCAAATCAATCTTGAACTAATATTGTGGAGTACTATTAACGATTAGAGAATGTAAATAAGATTCGGCACTACAAACATAACCTACAAGCGTCCGGGATATGATGTCAACTACCATGCATTCAGTTGTGTAGGTCCAATCATTTGCCTCATGCATTCAAGGTCATCAAATGTGGACTACATCAGAGGAGCCGGCCATCTATTGTCCTATTCCAGACAAAGAGGTTTTTGTCGATATTTGAGCAATATTCCAGACAAAGAGGTTTTTGTCGATATTTGAGCAATATTCAGCAAAGACGAGTGCGAACGAGTCTTATTTCCTTTGTTTGGTTTTACGAGTATTCAAAATCTATCTAATCAGCATGTTGATTTTGCGAGTGCAATTCAATTCTTTAATTTATTTGTAAATTCTTGTTTTTCTTTAATGACAGAACACACTCAATGTTGTAGGTTTGTAAGTGTTTTGCAAGTCTTTGTTGGTTTACATGTTTTCTTGTCTGTCAAATGCACAACGGCAGGCATTCTTCTCTGAAGAAATAGTACAGTGACTATGACTACACTATACTACCGGGTGGTCTTTCCAACTTGAGACTCCTAAATATCTCGGGAAATATGCATGGTACGACAAAAGTGTCTTAAATTAACTTGTAGGACTCAAAGGGGGAAATGAGATGACGATATCAGTTTCTTTGCAGATGGCGCTGCAATCGGTGAAAATGAGGCTAACTTCATGTGTTTAAATGGGAATACCCAATTTTTTTTTCAAATGATGATTTTACGCTAAACAAGAAGAATCTTTTGTCTGACATTTTTTTTCGTACGATTTTTTCGTGCGTAAACAAACCCTATGCGCATGATGGGGCAACGCGCGAGTTACCAAAACGTGTCCCCGTTATGCACATACCTTCCTACGTTGTACCATGAGTGTCTACTCAGTCGTCGCTTTGACTACCAGACGGCGAGCGCATCCCATGCAGTGGCAGCGATCGTAACTACGGCAGAGGCCACAAACTTCCGTCGTCAATAAGTTTTGATAGATGCATCGTACGAAAAAATAGTTCAGACTAAAGATTGTTCTTTGTTAGCGTAAAATCATAATTTTATTAAAAAAAGTTGGGTATTCCCATTTAAAAAAATGAAGTTAACCTCATTTTCACCGATTGCAGCGCCATCTGCAATTAAACTGATATCGCCATCTTTACGTCCTACTAGTTTATTTAAGACACTTTTGTCGTACCATGCATATTTCTCGAGATATTTAGGAGTCTCAAGTTAAAAAGATCACCCGGTAATAGGCAATGAAGGTTTTCACTACGGAACAAAAAAAGAAACAGAACCAATTTTGATTTTGAAAATTTTTTTATTTCAAACTATTTTTTTATTAAATAACATCTCTGGTTATTTCACATTTAGTTCAGATAATTCGCAAAATAAGGAAACGTTTAACAAAAGTTACTCTTTAACTTGTCTTAAATCATGTTCTGTACCGAGGATTCAATTTTTAATACTTGCTATAAATCAGCATGTATTTTATGACATTTTGACATTTTAAGCTTATTTAAAACAATGCGACGTAACAGGATTCTGTAAGTGGACTAATATGAAAACTTAAACCTCAAAGTTTAACCTATCAAGAAGAAAGTCTATCAACTCTGCATAGTGCTGTCATTAACAAACAACTCAAAGTGGAAGTTTTTATTTCAGCACACTTAAAGAATTATATTACGGGGCATTATTGTTCTGAATGGTATTAAATCCATATTAAAACGTGCCAAAAGCGTTAAATTTTGTTTCTTCAAAATTGATTCTGTTACTGTGGTTTCCGAAGTTGATGTATGAATAGCTCGAGTTGCTTGTTGCATACTAACTCATACTAACTTCTGTCTTGATAACAGTTTAATGTTGGTATGACTCCATACGGGATAATATCAATCCCGGTATTACCAACTCGATTGTCCTGCTCGTACACTATTAGACGTACCATGTTGCAGGACTTTTGCCGATGTCGCTGATTGATCCACGCATCGGTTCTAGCGTGTCGAGCCAGCGGACATTCGACTCGATACAGTCGCGCAGGCCGAGTAGCGCACCGGGTTGTCGGGGAATCCCGGTATCCGCATCTAGAGCAGGTGCGGCCCGGGCCGCCGCCATCTTGCTACTCTCGTACCCAGAGGTCGAACCGTCGGAACCAGAGTCACGCCAAGAACCGACCCAGATGTCACATCAGGGCTCAGGTTTTACTATAACAGTTTACTATTGCGTCCAAAGTCACGTGTTTCGTCATGTCGATGTAATGGCGGTGTGTGGCATCTGTCGTGTTTTCGTGTCCTCCTTCAGTGATTAAATACCCGTACATTACATAACTCATCGTGCAAATTGTAAGAAATCGTAAAGTTTTGTTATCAGCTTAAATTTGAAGTTTGTAATCGTACGATTTTTTTAATGCTTATGCAACGAAATATCCACAATCATTCTGACACACTTAACAAGAGTTTAGTGGAAATTCAGTCACTAGAGTTGGAGTCAACCCAAGAATATTAGATTCTTACAAGGATTGCTCAATCGATGTTTTTAGGTTTTTGACAATGAACGCATTCACGTCATCATCCCTGGGTTACCGCAATACAAACATTTCAAGCTGTCAAATGTCTAATGTGTTTTTTCAAGGTCTGCTTTTGACGTTTCAGATAATGACAATCACAACGTGTATTATCGGGCTTTGATTGATCTGTTTGAAATTCCCGCAATTTTACGTGTCAAGTGTGTTTGCTTTTGACCATCTTTTGACGTTTCCAACAAACATAACCTCAACATTGATTATTGCGCCACTGTTAGTCTGTTTGAAATCCCCGCGTTTTTACGTGTCAAGTGTGACAGTTTAAACAAATCTGGGTAAGCAACCCGGTACGCCGACTTGGCGAAATTGTCCGATCATTGTTTCGTGTGTCCCGACAATTTGACAATGAACACATGTGACGTCATAGCGCTGTTAACATTGAAAGATAGGGATTGAGCAATCCTTACATATAAAATTATCAGATTATTTGCTCGGCAAAAGTTGACAACACTCTCTAGCGTTATTGGTATCTTTTCGAAAGAGTATTTTACAATTGTTTATCCTAATAGACCTTGGACACCAATCATCTTCAACTTGTAAGCAGTAGAAAAGGATTTTAAAAGATTTTAGAAGACCAAACTTCATTATTTAAGTATAATATAGATTTACGAATTTCTTATAGTTTATACAATGACTTTTGAGACCTATTGTATTCGTTTCAATTGAGATCAGCAATACAAGAAAGAGTACATATCTATTTTCAGAATTCCACAAATTCACGCTTATTTCTGGACTGGAGATTGTCCACGGTCTAAGATTTTTGCTAATCTCAACACGATGAAACTATTAATTTACTTCCAACAGCATGAACAGGTGTGTCCGTATTTTTTCATCTTACACACAATTTTTTGATACTCATATTGGCGAGTTCATCAACGCTATGAGAACGCAAGATGGCAGCGGCTGTATTACATTTTTTTATTAAAACTTATAATAGCTTTGTCATTATAATGCACTGTCAAATCACAAATTGCAACATGATGTCTAAGTTTTAAAATGTTTTGTAGATGTAGATAACATAACACACGTAACCACCGTAGAAGAGAAGTTTGTAGTGTTTTTGTTTGATTTGCATGATATCTGTTGTAACCTCTCTTGATATGAACGCTTTTTGCTTACCTGTATATAAGGTTTTATAACAGAACTTACATGAGATAGACCTTAATAACTACCAAGGCTTACTAGCTATGTTCCTTGATTTAATACATTAAATACCAAATTTAAGCGCCAAAATTTGCAAGACTAGCACTTGATTATGAATTTTATGGATTGATTATATTATATAGTTCCATTGCATTCACATTAATTGATAACAATCATGAAACAATTCAATTTCGATAGCTTATACAGGGTGTTTTAGACATACCGGGCGTCTGTTTTTATTTTAATGACAACGATCCAATACCAATTACTGCGGTATTGGACCAGAAACCAACTATCCAGAAGTTAGATTTTGTATCATTGGTGCTTATACGATAGCTTTGTTATGATTTCAAACAGACGCACAGTGTACTTTATAATACCACTGAGCATAACGGCTGAGCGAGCTACTTGCATATTTAAACTTTTTCTAATGCATTGTTTCTAATCACATATCTGGTCCTACAAACGTCTGTGCAACTGCAAACTAAAAACTATTCTCCTTGTAATCGGTGTTGGCAACCTACTATATACATTTTGACGTTTCTTCTGTATTGTTGCTTGCCTATAGGTACTGTACTTTATTATCGAGATACTGGTGTTATCTTATTAAAAATTACAGCAGCTTTTGAGATTTGCCCATGCAGACTTTTCTAGGATTGATATCATTAAATAATAAACTAAATTCTAAAGAATAATTTACGAATTGTGGGAACAATATTCTGCAGGTTCTAGAAGACCAAGTTTAGCTTCGGTTCATAGTGGAAATTCAATAAGAAGCTACAGCATGCGTAGATATGAAAAGGAACGGGAACAGAAGGAGGAAAGGGAAATGCAGAAAAGGCTTTCTAGGATGCAATCTTTGTCCAATTCAACTGCTAGGATACCACCCACACCTAGTCCTCACTCAACAGATGACCTATTACCAACACTAGAAGAAGACCGACAGGTAATAAGGAATAATGTGATATCACTATATTAATCTTTCATAATATATTTAAAGGTTCCTTTAGCTATATCAGAGGAGAGCTCCAACAGTTTTCAGGATGAAATGCCATCAACTTCCAAACAATACCCATAAACTATAAAATACCTACAAAATACGCTTTACAAAGTATTCTAATTCAATAGGAGAGGAAGATTGCTGGCCTATACATACGAAGAGGAAATCATTTATATAATGAGTGTACCTTTTGGAAATGTATTTTACGAAAAAAAAATAGACTAATACTCTTGTTAAATCTGCATCCAGGTTATCGTGTGTTGGAAGTTTCGCCAAAATGACGGTCTTAGCAAAAATCAGGGTGAACAATAAATTAGTATAACTACGACTTTATGATATACCTACAATTTAAGTTGCGATATTACCAACACTCGCCGTACGAAGGATTGCAAGTTTTACAAGAAATTTTAAAAGGCTACAGTACACTACAATGTAGCTAATAGGTTAATGAGGTGATTGATGTTTACTTTACTTTTTTATTGCCGTTGTTATTGATTGTATATAAATAAACTGCAACAATGAGTTAGAAATAAACGTCTATGTTGTACGATATTTCTTGTTCTTTTGTCTTCCATCTTCTCTCATTTTTATTATTCATAATTTCTGAGGCTCAACATAATATATAGGTAAATACTACGGTTTTTGTCCGTACATGGCAGTTTTTGTCGAATTCTCGTTTGAAAATTGTATAAGTATACTGTGATCTAAAATGACTGTGGACAGGTTGAATTTCCCGCCAATTTGAATAACTGTGAAGTTGGCGATGGTTGCTAATGACAGCTGTTATTTTGGTCCAGTGACGTAGGTCAACGTAGGTGTTCCTTCTTGATTCTCTGATTATAATTAGGTATATTAAATTGAAACTATTAATTGAATTAATTGAAACATATATAGTTTCAATTCACATTAATTCCCGTGAGGGTTAAATAAATAATAAAATGACATCCTTTATATCGTTGCAGGGGAGCGTAACCCTTACTGACGAGTTCACTTATGGTATCTGACAGTGATCATAACCTGTATCATGCACGCATACCATCTTAGTAACACTAAATAAGTTCAAAACTGTGGCGGGATATTCAACCTGTCCTCAGTCATTTTAGATCACCCGTTATAACCACAATAATGTATTCCAAATAAGAAATGATTGAATTATGTTTCTGGTCTCAATGCGGAAATATCTTAAAATGTACCTATGGAGACCATTTTACCGTATTATATCGTCTCACATATTCGATCACTCCCGGTATCTACCAATATCAAATGCTTTTGATGAGACAGGTATTTCGAAATAAATAAATAATAAATCATCGTAACTTTTGATGTCCCGGTACATATGTTTACTTGGTGGCCTATTAATTTTGCGTGAGATTATTGGCAGAATGGCCTTGAGGAACAAGCCGATAACAAAGACAGCTACACCGACAACTGTCATGTAGAAAAAGGATAGTTGATATTGCATGAATTGAGGCGCAAAATACGTGACTGTTATGTGTTTTCAAAACATGGCAGGTGATTATTCGGTTGCCAGAAAATACCCTTATCGCAGAATTATAACCCGCCGTTCTGACCGTGAGCTCTTATTATACAAGCAGTTTCAAGATTTCTAAAAATGGTAAGAGGATTAATTTTGGTTGACATCAACTTACAACTTGATGATCTAATGACATATGTTTCACAGACTATGTTTATCAACATCTTCTCTTTACAGAGTTCTGGTTCCGGCTTAAAAATGATTTCAGGCAGTGATGAATCCTCTGATGACCAAGACGACCCATCTTCACAGGTAATTTTTTAATTTGTCTTGTAATATAACATTTGGCTTGGATGCTATTCCAGACGCAAGATGTGGAAGATGTCTTAGCTAATTTCCGTGAGAAATGGCAGAACGAGCTGAAAATATCAGTCAAGCAACAGCCAACTGATGAGAAGAGTAGTTTTAAAGAAGATACGACCAGCGAAGATACCGAAACAAAAGTATTTTGTCAAAACTTTTAAGGAAAACTAAATTATTGTGTTATTTTTAGGCAAAATCTTTATTTCTTAAAGGCGTAGAGTTAGAGAAAGCTGGTAAATTGTACGAGGCTATACAATTTTATCGGCGTGCTGTTCAACTTGTACCTGATATTGAGTTTAGATTAGAGGATTCTAGGAAAAGTAGACCTAAGGTTAACCATGAAAAAATTGGTATGCTTTTTCTTAATTTAAAATGCAATTGGTTTTTGTATTGTAAAGTTTAAATAAAAGTTCTTAATAAGAGTCATAATCAAAGGTGAATTCAGTTTCAGAAATTCATGAACCAAGCGATGACGACAGTAGTGACTCTGATGAAGAAACATACGAAAAATACAGTCTTTTGCTGCGTATTCAACGAAAACTCAGCAACGTTCCGTATTTATGTTTACCACAAATTGAGTTAAAGGTAGGTATATTATATTAGTCCAGAAGTTATTAACTAATTTGCATGTCATTAGGTGTGCTTTTTCGTTGTAAAAACTAATTATTTGTGTAGAAATGTATGATATAATTGATCATTTTAGAAGTTACAGATTTTTAAGGTATTAGCAAAGATAAAAGAATTATAGGATACGTCACTAGACAAGTAAACGCGGTTCGAGAGTGAGATAGATTTGGTCAACGAAAAGATGGCTACCAACAGCTGATTGTGTTTGTATACTAGCGGGTGACGTAACCTTAGTTTGGTGTTTACGTTCCTTGGATTGTGCAAGATTGTGTATGTAGTGTTTTAATAAGCATTTTAATGAGTGGTCAGTTTTTAATTAAAATGTTAATTGTTAATGTGGTTTCGTACTGTTTAGTTTAGAGGTACCTTTATTAATAGTAAGTAGTAGAGACATGAATGTGAATATTGATTTGTTTTCACTTGCATTACATAACCCAACATAACCTCTAATGTCGGTAACGTTGCCGCCCATCGTGCATTGTATTCGTTAGTTTAAAATTCCCGCCAATTCCCGTCTTGTTTGCTCAACGGTTTAAAGCTCACATGCGTTCAAGGTCATCAAATGTGGACCCCACTAAATCAACGGAGCCGACCCGAAGCGTCGCATCTTTATATTCTTTTATCTTTGGTAATAGCGTCGAAACTTTCCTGCACTATATAATTTTGTAATGTGTAATGTTGATTAACATAGAAACTTATTTAAAAAATTTTGATATTACAGGACACTCACATTTCCGTATTACCAACAGAAATTATTTTATATATACTGCGTTGGGTGGTTAGTGCTGAGTTGGACATCCGATCATTAGAGATGTTCTCACAAGTTTGCCGGGGGTTTTACTTATGCGCTAGAGATTCGGAAATATGGAAATCAGCTTGTGAACGGTAAATATGTTTGTACTATTATTTAATCTGTAGCGATCTTAGAGAAAATGAATAAAAATAAACAATATACTTTAAGTTTTTGGAAAACACTAAGTATTATGTATTTCTTTTTTTAGTACTTGGGGCATCAACTGTGGTTCTCTATCTAACACTTACCCGACGTGGCGTGATATGTTTCTTGACCGACCAAAGTTACATTTTAACGGTTGCTACATAAGTAAAACTACTTATATACGTCACGGCGAAAGTAGCTTTCAGGACCAGTTTTACAGACCTTGGCATATTGTAGCCTACTACCGATATATAAGGTATAAACGTTTGACATCTTTATCGCCTAAATTACTATGTCCTCTTTAGATTCTTTCCAGAAGGCGTAGTTTTGATGTTGACGACGGCAGACGAACCTCACCAATGTGTAGGTCAACTAAAAGGTCGATATTCCAAAGGAACATCGATCTTATCAGGGCATTATCGGTTGAAAGATGATTTGGTAACACTATTTGTCCAACGGCAAGAACCGTCAAAGAAGCAAGTTTACTCTAGAAGTAGGAGGCGAGAGCCCGTTTACGAAAATGCCGAACAGACGTTTCATTTGGTACGTTAACTTTCTTATTACAAAAAGTAACTTATTATTTTTGTTATAATTTTTCAGGAATTAAAGATTCAGAACCAAAACAGGCGCAAGCACGTCCAGCTGGTATGGACTAGATACTCAGTATTCACAAAAACTAAAGCGGGGTTAGAGAGTAACTGCAGTTTTGATCTCGGAAATCGATTTCCCCCACTCTGGTTTTCTAGGGTTAAGAGTTACACCTCCGAATCCGAAAGTCCTTTAATATAAACTGTAGATGGATCTATTTATGTTACACTTATAGATTTCTATTTTAGAAATGTTGCAGGTATATTAATTAATCAATGTATAATATATTTGAGTGTTAAATGTCATGAAATAAAATCAATGAAAAATATTGCTATATTTATTTATTTTTAAAAATTGGTAAAGAAATTTTCTAGTTTGTGACAAATTCTCCTGGTCACACTATATATCAATGAAATAAAATCCCTTAAATGCGAGATAAAAAAATATTTTATTTGGATGATATTGTGGTAATACCAATCCTACAATAAAAATGTATTTCAAGCAATGATTAAATAAAAACATTAAATAAAAAAAACGGAATAATTTTAAATAAGGTATACGATTCCATCGGATTCCATGATTTGATTATCAGCAGTCATTCTCTCCAATGCCGCAGATATTTCCCTTTCAGAGAACGTTGCGTCTTTATGTTCGGAATTAACAGTATCGCGGATCTTGGTCAAGCTAAGCGCTTGGGCCCGATTATCTCTGAAAATTCTCTGCAAACTGTACTTGAAAGTGGCTAACCTAGAATAAAAATAGGTTAGACACTAATAATTCTAAAACTTCAAATAAAACTCACCTATCATCGGAGATTGAAGCACCAACTGCAACCATAATATCATCGGAATTAGCAAGCGTTACATCTTCCATGGAAACATCTGCTTGATTTGTTGTGGAACGTGTGGAATGCGTGGAACTTTGGGTGGCCGGAAGAGGAACAACACCATCGTCTTCATCACCTCTCTGTAAAAAAACAATAATTCAAAAATTACTCAATTCAAAATAGTATATTATTATACAAGTTTTATAAGACGTCAAATTAGCGCACAAGTTGTTTATGGCAATTTGCCATAAGTGCAAATCAAAGAACTACATCAGAAAAAGACCAGCTTTTTTATTTTCCCAATCACATTGACTGATGTAAATAGAGGAATTCATCAATAACAATAAACTTACATCTGCTCTAGTCCTTTTGGATCGTTGGCTCGGTACATATTCTTCGTTTTCTTCGTCTGTCTCATTCCCAGAGTTCCTCCTACGTTTCTTCTTCTCTTTCTCTAACACCTTCTTAAAGTACGCAAACTGCACAAGTTCGATAGCAGCGTTTGCATCTTCGGCTTCAACAAGCTTTGACATCCTTGCTTTTGCATGCGCTGTAGCCAGACGAATCATAGTTTCTAAAGTTCTGGCAGTGACAGGTTGCGTCTGGAAAAAAATTATTTTTAAACAGTCGCCGCAAATATTTAAATAAATATATTACACGTGCAACGTGCGACTCTAACATATCCTCAGACCGTAACTTTGAGTATTCATCAGCGATTATTTCAGAAGCTTCTTCGGTTAATTTGGGGTTAAGTAATTTGGCAAAATGGATGTATTTCCGCATGAAGTCCACACTGAGAATCTTGTCGGATTTCTTACGGCTGCCCCCGTGAAGTAAGGCATCGTATTTTTCGTACATAGGGGTTTCCTTGTTGTTGTCGTCTTCTGGTTTGTGCGTGCTTAGCATCTCAACTGATGAACCCATCGGAAGAACGTCGCCATCTTGTTCAAGAGGATTTCTGAAAAAGCCCAATAAGTTTTTTTTATAGCTCGATTTTCAGTCGACGCAAGATAAATAAAATTTGACGTCTTGTAAAACTTGTATAATAATATACTATTTAAAGACTTTCAGCAGTATACATAGTTTAAACCAAGCAAAAGTGAAAGCTTTTTTCAAAATCTACTTCACATAAATAAAGAATAAATGAGAAAAAATATAAAAGAAGAATTAAAAATTAAACAAACCTGTATCTATGCATGCGTACAACGTGATCGGAAATCTTTAAATCAGCATCTTCATCAACAGTATCCAAAACAACGAATAACAAATCAAAACGTGATAGAAGGGAATCTTGTAGCCCGATATTTTCCATAGGTGTTTTGTACTGGTCGTACTACAACAAAAAATAAACAATAACCAAACCTATATTCAATCACAAATCCAAAATTTCATACCTTTCCATAAACTGGATTTGCAGCGGCTAGAACTGAACACCTAGCATTTAAACTGGCGTGGATTCCAGCTTTGGCAATTGTCACTCGTCCTTGTTCCATAACTTCGTGAATAGCAGTTCTGTCCATATCGGACATCTTATCAAATTCATCGATGCAAACTACGCCTCGATCAGCTAAAACCATAGCACCAGCTTCCAATCTTCTCTCTCCGGTTTCTTGGTCAGTAGTAACGGCTGCTGTTAAACCAACGCCAGAAGATCCACGACCTGTAGTCGGTATAGCTCTTGGAGCTGTACAAAGTACATATCTTAATAATTGCGATTTGGCAACACTGGGATCTCCAATGAGTAAAACGTTTATATCTCCTCTCAAACGAGTTCCATTCGGTAAAACTTTTTCTACACCACCTAATAAAAGGCATAGAATCGCTCGTTTGATGTAGTCGTGCCCGTGAATTGACGGAGCTAGGGATTTTGCTAATAAATCAAACACGTTTTTATTGTTGTTTTTCAGTTGTTTGCATTTCGAGATATCCTCCCTTGATATAGAAGGGTTTGCTTCTTTGCTCAGTTGCGTTAAGTTGCATGCGATTATAACAGTCCTAAATGATAGTTAAAATTAATATTGTTGGCATTTTTTTATTATGACGACTCACCTGAATGTTCCCGATGTGAAACTACCTTGTTTGCTGGGGAGACAACGATAACTTCCAACAACTTGTACACGATCTCCTGGTTTACAAGTATCGACAAGGTCGTTATCGACAATTATATCTACTGAACGTGGCAGCTGACCGGCAGGAGCCTTTTCCGGCATCTCTTGTATAGTTATAGTTTGGTGGTCTTTGTAAACGGATAAACCGAACTCTGTTTCAAGCGTATTACCATCATCGTCCTAAATTTAAACAAAAATCTTCCATAAGTTGATTTTCCCACATTATAACTTACTTCAAGAGAAATGGTTCTTACGTATAAACTCATTAGTAATATAGAAACTAATTAAGAAGACATTAATGTAGTTGAGAATAATTTATGAAAAAAAATGTTGGCTACCACGGCAATGGAAATTTAGACGCTGATTTAAAGGCTGAACTTCAGGGAAGAATTTCCATAAAAAACTAATTCAAAAGGTTACTAACCGTGGTTGGATAGACAGAGCTAGTCGGAAAAGCTTCTAAAGATGTTAAATCTGTATATTTCCTCTCCGTATGTTTCTTAGTCGTTGGACAATAATGCACGCTGTGAACCACCTTTGGGTGAACCAAAGAACCTACAAAAAAAACCAATCAAATCTTGACCTTCTCGTAATTATCAGAAACCCGCTTACATTTAGTTACAATTCCTTCGACGCAAACTAAATTTCCGAGAAATCCAGAATGTAAATTTCTAGGAGAGCCATGCTTGTTTCCAAAGCTTCCTTCGAATGCAATAAAAAAATCCTTGTTGACTTTGCCAAAATCGGGTGACACAGTGAAGACGTATTCTCTAAGGGCTTTTTGGAAAGCCAATTGCTCTTCGAAGGCGTTGTTTAATAACTGCCTGGCACGGTTCGGGTTTTTCTTTCGTAAATCATTAACGTTTACCACTAGGCGTGTACCTGATTCCGCTACCATGCTTTTTACAAGTTGGGTGTATTTTCCTTGATCTTCCTGTGATTGAACGGGAAAGGAAAATATTTTTTAGTAGTGTTTTTATTTGGATATCTTTCGTATACTTACTTCATCATCAAGAAAGTCCAAATACTCCCTTTGCATGTCCCTCAAACGTTGATCTTGCTCTTCCATCATTTTGTATTATTGTATTTTAGCTGGAATTATTGAGAATAGTTCGTCGCTATCTAGCGTGTTGCGAACGCGGTTTTGTTGATATTTTGGCGGGAAGTTAACTTAATGAAGTTAGAAACAAGCTGCGTTAGTAGATGGCGCTAGTGTTTGAACTGAAAATCTTTTATTATTTATTTAATTTGTGTCGGTTCTTTACTTTTAGTTAGTTGTAACGAGAGGTACTCAAGAAAATATCAAGAAATGTTAAAGAAATATTACTGTTTGTGAAATGGGAACTTCATGTTGTGTAACTAATATCACGCAAGTGAACTGTCAATAGTTATTAATCGTGGTCAAGTCAAACATTCGTTTAATTTGTGTTTTGTGATATATTTTGCGGTTTAATGATAATTTTAGGAATATTCTAAGAATAAACTTTATCGTGAAAGAAAACATAACTGATTTTAATACCGCCTTTGCTTGTTTTCTGCTTTGTATACCAAAGGCCGTTTTTAAAATAAATCTAGCCAGACAATAAATTAAAATTATTAAAAGCAAAGGCGTAATAATTGAAATCATGAATGTTTTCCAGAAATGTCGGTACACAGGGGACGTAGTGGCGTTATATCTCCCCCAGCAGTTGTTTTTGAAACCCCTAGCGAAGATAAGTATCACTGTCCAATTACCTGACAAACTAATCGGGAAAACCATATCAAACTGGGAACTAATGGAGAAAATTAAATCTTTAATTCAACCAGAACAATTCTCCGTGTTAAACATAGCAAAAAGCACACTCGAGTATATCAAATTTGATGCTGAAATCGACGACAAGAAGAAAATCGAAAAGATTGTAACACTACTCCACAATCAACTGATAAAACTGAAAGAATTTAACCACTTATTCAAAATAAAAGCCTTTGAAACACGACAGGACTTTCCCAACCAACACATTTGGAATTCCTTTTTCCGAGAAACTAAAGACATGAACGAAATGTTGCCAGGGGAACGACCGGACACAATCCACATTTCAAACTTACCAATCCGATGGTTTGCCCCAAAAAATACACTAGAAGAGGACATAAAACCTTCCGAAAAAATATTTCGTCGTATTTTCAAGAAATTCGGGAGAATTCGTCATATTGATATTCCGATCTGTGATCCTTACCGTAAAGAGATGAAATCGTACATGTCTGGTTTGCAAACATTTTCCTTCGACGAAAAAGACTTTTTTGAGGGCTATGTTCAGTTTAAAGATTATAATGGTTTTGTCAAGGTTATGGACGAATTTAGAGGTATGAAACTGTTAAGGAGGGATGAGGACTCTTTTGAAAGTTACTCGGTTACTATTCAGATTGATTTCGATAAGACGAAACATATGACGGAAAGTTCAATAAAACGACGAGAGATTGTTCGGGAGAGATTAATGAAGAGGAAAAAGAAACAAGAGGAGAAAGAGATGGTAGAGAAGGAGAAATTAATGAAAAAACAGGAGGTTGAAAGGTTCATTATGAATTTTAGTTATATTAGTTCTGCTGTGTTAAAAGGTTATTGCAATAAAGTGGTAATCCACAACACAACAAAATGGCTTTTAGTTTTAGACAAGATTTTCACTGTTTCTATAATTGTATAATTTTGCTTTAAACATAGCAATTCTGTCCTGCAAACATCAATTTCTAAAAAATTAGACAAGTTGAAAATTTTGTACACAACTGTGTTTATATACCAATATAATTTAATGCAATGAAATGGTTGAATCAATTCGAATACTAATACACATATCTCACCATAGATTTAAAGCTGTTGCGAGAAAATCACTAATGTTAAGTTTCTAGTATGTCTGTCAACTGACAAAAAAGTCGCTTCTACAAGTAGTGTTAAAATGGCTCATTATAGCACTGGTTTCAAGTTCCGGTTTCATACATGTTTTTTGCAATTACTATCCAATTGTACTAACAAAGTCCTAGTAAAAATCTGTCTCAATATTGTCAATACCTGTGTAAGTTTGTGTCTTATCATGTTATTGCAATAGCCCGTCATTTTGACTAAAGCAAATAAAGCTAAAAGTGTTCTACATGCATAGGAAGAAAGAGCTAGTATTGAAAAAGGAGAAAGAAATTAGAAGAAGGGAGAGGGAAGAGAAACGAAAAGCTAAAATTTTAGCACAGTTAAAAGACGATGGAGCTGATGAGATCAATTTGAAAATAGCTAAAGAAGAAAAGAAATTACTGAAAGCTCAAAGGAAATTAGAAGCCATCCGATTGGTTGAAGAATTATTCAGACGGATAAAAGTATTTTAAAACCAAAAATATTGTCCCAATAAATATTTACTTATGTTTTATGTTAGGTTAGAAGAGAAGACGAACTGACTCCGTTAGAAAGGACTAAAGGACACGTCAGCGAGGTAAGATATTCCTCGTAATATTAACGTTAAACAAAACCTAATATATATCTCTTTATTCATAGCTGATGAAGTATAAAACGACATCGGAGAAGGAGCTCCAAAATCAGCGGGACAAGCTTCATCGCACCATAGAGAGCCGAGTAGTCCTCAAAAGTATCCTGGCAAGCCAATCGCATTCGAAAAAGAGGAGGGGCTCTTCTAGTTCGGACACTTCGCTCTCATTGGACGAATCAGACAGAGGTATAATAAGAAAATCTTTTTTAATGGTTAATTATTTCATTTAAAACTAAAATTTATTATGCACTTGAAAGGAAAACCTGCGGAGGTCCCTAATAGTATTCCTCCGATGAACCCGAGCTGGTTCGGGCCCCCGCAGAATGGGTTTTTCCCATACCTTGCACCCGTTTATCCGGCTATGCGGGGAAACTACCACTATTATCCATATCCGCCGAGGGGGAGAGGTTTTCGAGGCCCAGGGCCTTCCCGAGGTAAGATGAAATAGATAAGTCGGAGAGAAAGTAGAATTTAGAAAGTAATAATGAATAACGCTGGTTGACAAACCAGTCAGATTATGTATTATACTGGGGGAACCAAAATGGTGTCTTGTTGTGTAAGTTTGATACGTCCTAACCAATAAATAAGGAATTTGGTCGGGGTCTCAAGCACTCTATTACAAACATTCATCTATTCTCTTCATTTTGTTTTTCGGTTCATCCCAATACCTAAATTTCGTGAAAAAAATGACTCACTGGCCAAAAACCAATTAAATCACGCTTGAGGGCGTCAGTAATGCAATGTCGGCCTAAATCGATTTAGTTGGACAATTTGACTATTTTCACCAATTCATAGCCACCTAGATTAATACACAAAAAAGTTATTTGTGTGTTTTTGTGTTCTGAATGTCATCCTGATTGAAAATATCACACAAAGAATATAGGGTGCCATTTAAAATTTCAATGATGACGTTATTTCCGGAAAACCCAGAGGTCATATTAACCTCAAGAGCATCCCAAAGAATGGCATTTTTTGTCTATTAACACTTTCCCAAATTTCATTCGTCCAGCTTTATAAACAAAAAAAATAAACGGGAGTACCTATGCCGTGGGTCACCCGGTATAACAAGGCTCCAGTGGTAATAAAAATAGATTATGTATTTGAAAATAAGCATTTTTTTGATGTTCCAGAAGTTCTCAGAAATGAGACCACTGCAAAAATGTCTATACCCGTTTTATATTATGCTCTTACATAGATATCAAAAAAATATATAAAACCCTGTCAACCAGTGTAATCAAAAGAGTTTGTCCCTAGAGTTGACAAAATTCAGTTAATATTTTTTTTATTTTTAGGAAAGCTCTAAAGCTTTGCATGATATGAATGCAAAAGCCTGAATATTCAGTTGTAATAATCTTTTTTTAAGTAATAATCTAATTAAACTGTATACTGTAAACTCTATATATCAATGATATAATTTTACCAACTTATTACAGAGTTGTTCTATTTATGTAGTGTTCTTTTGCATGGCGAGGAGATTTTTATCTCATGTAAAAGAAGGAAATGTATTGATTCAATTCCGATTTCAGTTTGTCAAATCAACATTTTTTGATCATTGATCATTAATAGTTATTTAACCAACAAGTATATTAAAAAGAGCGATTAATGATCAAGACTGTTTAACGCTCGAGCGCACGCTCGAGCGTTAATTGTCGAGATCATTAATCGCCGTTTAATATTCGAGTTGGTTACAAAATTTTTTCGTCGATCGTATTCTTCTAGCGTCGTCTACATAGATTTTTCTTCGCCGATGTCTTTTTAGGTTATATGACAATTTATGTAATTTGACACTGACAGTTCTAGAGGCGGTATGTTTTGATTGGAAGGTTTCATTTCACATATGTTAGATTGGCCAATCAAACGACGTCTTTACGTCGTGTGATTGGCTATAACAAATCATGCATTAATAGAGTTGTTTAATAAACGATTTCCTATTCACTAAACTGACTCATAAATAAACGATCGATGGAAAAAATATTTTTATTATAGGTTACAGGGGTCGCAACAATCAACCATACCGAGGACGTAACAGAAACCAGCCGTATTATTCTCCCGAGGTCCAAGAGGAATACTATCGGTACTTTAATAAGTTCCTTCATAGGGACTCGAGGAGTAGGAGCCGGTCAAGATCTCGTTCACGTTCCGAACGAAGTCGTTCGAGGACTTATAGTCGTTCGAGAAGGTCATACTCTCGGTCACGATCGTACTCGAGATCTAGAAGTCGGTCGAGGAGTTCAAGGTCTCATCGAAGCAGGAATAGATCGAGTAAAAGTCGGTCGGGCGATAGAAGACGTAAGTCTGCCAGTAGAGATTCCGTGGATACTTCAAAGTTTTTGTCACCAAATAGGTTGAAAAAGAAGAACTTGGAATTGGAAGAAAGGGAGAAGAGGAGTTCTTGGTCCCGAACCCCACCTCCAAGAAATGATTAGTTAGGTTTGAATTCGTAAATGTTGACATGTGGAGTGCCAGGATTTCTTTTTGTTTTTTTGGGTTGTAATAATTTTGTGAATTGTGGTGCTCGTGTCGGGCATTTAAGAATAATAATTTATTTTCTTATGCTGTGAATATGTGCAAATGACGTATTGGAAGTACTTTCTTTTTGTCAGAATTAGGTTTAAGTTGTAACTGTTTTGATGTTATATTTTCTAATAAATCAGGACTTTACCGTTATAATCACTTCTGTTGTTGATTATCATTTTTCTTTTTCATCTAGCTTCGTCTTTCATACAAAGAATATTTGTCTTTAATTTCAATTAAATAAACACCGTGCTTGTTTTTAATGAATTTTCAACGCGTTATTGGGTCTTCAAATGCTATTATCAGCATTTTACGAATTAAAATGATGTAATTATTGATTTTTTAAATTATTAGACAAGGGGCGCCATCTACACGCAGGTAGGCAAAGCCGGAGCGGGCCGGTAAGAATGCTCCCTAGACGATAATTGCTATTTTAATTTTTAATTAGTTAACCGTACATTTTAGCGCAAAATCTCATAAGCAAATATTGATCCCAGCATCGAGACGCACATTTTGTTTTTTGTTTCGTCAAAATCGGACAAAGTAAAATTATTTAGAAATTCACAAATTTTTTCCAACTTTAAACGGTGATAACTCAAAAACTGTTCGTCGTATAGAGGAATGGAAACCGGTTTCTGGTAGGGAATTAAAAGCCGGTTCCAACAAGGTATCGTTCATGGGGGTAGCTCAAAAATGTTTTCTTTTGCCAAAAAAGAACAAAACCTTAGATTTTTGTGGATTTTGGTCAAAATTCAAATTACTCATTTTATGACGGAAATCGATAGAGGTAGTCGCGCTGATTCCAAAACTGAAAGCCGTTTTTTGATATCGCGCTTAGTTATCGCGATATTAATTTTTGAAATTTGAAAAATGCCCGCTTCTTTATTTTATAACTCGGAAACTATCAATGTTATGGAAAAGTTCTATTAGCATTATTTATTCGCAATATCGCAAGGATCATTTTGCTTCTTGTTTTATCTCAATCGGTTGAAAATAATATTTTTAGCTATTAATCGTAGTTTTACGCTTATAAAATTAACTGCAAGTGTTAAATAATTAATAATATATTTTTTAATGAATTTTCGACGCGTTATTGGGTCTTCAAATGCTATTATCAGCATTTTACGAATTAAAATGAAGTAATTATTAATTTTTTAAATTATTAGACACGGGCGCCATCTACACGCAGGTAGGCAAAGCACTGGCGGGCCGGTAAGAATGCTCCCTAGACGATAATTGCTATTTTAATTTTTAATTAATAAACCCTACATTTTAGCGCAAAATCTCATAAGCAAATATTGATCCCAGCATCGAGACGCACATTTTGCTTTTTGTTTCGTCAAAATCGGACAAAGTAAAATTATTACTTGCTAGGTTCAAGATTATTTGGTGGAAATCAAAGTGCCAATTGTCAATGAAAATTGTATGGCCAAACCCAGGCGGCATAAAAAAACAAAATGTTCATAAAATATGTTTATTGTTTAATAGTTCTATACATTTCCTGTATACCGTTTGTTCAACCTAACACTCTATTCTTATCCTATTATTCATGGAAGAGGAACAACTTAAACTAAACTTAATTCAATTATATTCGACTTGAACGCTATAGAACCAAGTCCAGATAATATAAAAAGAAGCTAGAAGGAACACCTAAAAAAATATGCGTCTTTTCTGTTGAACAAAGCAACACATCCTTTCTTATACCATCACAGAATAAATCAATCAATAGATCCGCTAAATGCGCTATCAGTAGTGCTATAAGCGCTTGATTCAAATTCATCTTCAATTTGGGTTAACGGAACCTGCATCAAACGTCTCGATAAACCATCGTTTATATCTAAAATATATATATTTATCAAATCCGCTTCACAGTATTGCAAAAAAGGTACAAACCAAGATCGGCAGCTTCTGATAATTCTGAGTGAGTCAAATCGCATTCCTTTGCAAAATACAGTTTTAACTTGTTTACCGCTGCCAAAATTAATCCGACAAATGGTGGTGAAGGCTTCAGAGGCCTTGACAGGTACTCTGGGTGATATTGCACTCCCACATAATACGGATGTGTTGTACTGTTTAATTCCAAAATTTCCATACGTTCAGCACGAGAATCAACTCCTGAAAATTAAATAGTACCAGAGATTGAGGAATTTTAGAAGGCACTGAGTAGTAACATACCGACAAACTGAAGTCCGGCTTCTTCGAACATTTTGATGTATTTCGGATTTACTTCGTACCTGTGCCTGTGTCGTTCTTCAATATGCTTTTTTCGGCCATATAAACGCACTGAAAGAAAATTTAATAAATGATGTATTAAACAAAAAATAAGTCCAATTTGAAAAACTAATTGGTCCACATGTAAAGTTTCGCTCAGAATGACAAGTTACTATGCAAAAACAATTAATACAGGAAAAATGGGTAATTACCTATTTTTACCAGTGGGTATATAAATAAATATCGCTTACTTATTTTGCTTGTCGCGGCAGATTCCTTAAAAACGGTGGTGTGCTTTCCAAGACGCATGGTTCCGCCCATGGCTCCAGGATTATGCTCCGGCATATCAATAATGACCGAATGGGTGGGTTCTTTTTCGAATTCGTCGGAATTCGCGTTACCCAGCTTCAAAACGTTGCGTGCAAACTCTATAACGGCCGTCTGGAAGCCAAGGCAAATACCCAACATGGGCTTGTTGTTCTCCCTACACCACTGGCACACAGCTATTTTACCTTCGACTCCACGATTACCAAAACCCCCGGGTACAATAATACCTTGAGACTTGCAAACTTGGTACCAGGCTTCGTGGTAAGCGGCCGGATCTTCCTTTAGCATCTGCTTCTCCAGTTTTGAAGCGTCGATAAACGATATGTTTACCTTGTAGCCTAAATGGTGGGAGGCGTGCTGCACCGCTTTAGCAACAGAGGTATACGAATCTTCCAATAATGTATATTTCCCAACGAGTGCTATTT
Organism: Aphodius sticticus; assembly: GCA_963966075.1. Taxonomy (NCBI): domain Eukaryota; kingdom Metazoa; phylum Arthropoda; class Insecta; order Coleoptera; family Scarabaeidae; genus Aphodius; species Aphodius sticticus. Next base: position 1,221,312 of record OZ014513.1, read on the forward strand.
CAACGGAATGCCTTAAATTGTCGATCTTGTCCGACAGTTGTACCCACTGTCGAAACTGTCTATTCTGCATGCTCACTGCCAGTTTTAACCTGTCGTTCAAGTATTGCACCAGGCCGTAAGTTTCCATGAATATCGGAACTTTATAGATCGATGATAGGTCCGGAATGCATAGTACCTGTTATAATTGAATGATGATTAGTTTTTTAACTAATGGGTAATTGAAAATAATTACCTGGTCGGGTGAAACATGGCAGAAGTTTGATATTTTATCTCTCACGGTATTATCGATTGGTTTTTCCGAACGGCATACTATTATATCGGGGGACAACCCTAACCCTCTCAATTCACGAACGGACGCTTGTGTTGGCTTAGTTTTATGTTCTCCCGTTGCCCTAGGCTAAAGCAAAGATAAGAGAATTATAAGATACGTCACTAGACAAGAAAACGCGGTTCGAGAGTGAGATAGATTTGGTCAACGAAAAGATGGCTACCAACTGCTGATTGTGTTTGTATACTAGCGGGTGACAACGGGTGACATAACCTTAACCTAAATTATATATCTTTTATCTTTAATTTGGTGTATTTCTTTTACGATTATGTGAACTAATTGCTGAGAAAAAGCCTCAGAACTTTTGCGTGTATTGCAAGCAAAACGTAGGGGGTATGGATTCCCCTTAATGTGTTGTAAATAATTTATATTTTAAGATTAATTAAGTTTTCTTATTAGAAACTACCAATAACTTTTTTGTTTGCTGTCATTTTGTGAGGTTTAGGGCCGATATATTCACCTATCGTCAAAGTTGTCGTTAGCCAACAATCAGATTACGCTAACGTTCGCGTTAAAAATGATTCTGTCTTTTCACCGATCTGTAAGTTATCGTCAGGCAACGAGGACGTAAACATCGCTAACGAATGTTTTTCGGCAGTATAGTATCAAATGTCGGTAAAAAAGGTGTACTAAATCAACACTTAGATCATAACTTGGACTAATTGCCGCTAGATGTAGCGCCGTAAATGACATTGATAGACATTGACAAAACGTAACCAAAATTCATTCGCACCCATTTCTAACCGCATCAATTAAAAAAGACCACCAAAAGTAAAAAAAAATGGTTTGAAAGACGAATTCAGCAAATTCGGCCATATTAACAAAATAATGACTTCAATTAATACAGTACCACGTACGTACGTAAATATTTGTCAGTTTGACTTTTTGTTTGACATTCAGCACATGCTCTGTGACCAATCAAAGTGTTCGTCATTAGTTTACGGCAGGTTCATTCGATCGCTAAATAAATTTGATCGTTAAGCGTATTTATCCGGTCAGTAACGTTAACGACAGGTGAATAGACACATTTTTACCATTTATCTTGTCGTTTAGATGACGAACAGTTTCACGATAGGTGAATATATCGGCCCTAAGAGTGCATAGTGTTAGTTATAAGCATTTAACATTCAGCAAATTAACATAGAATTACATAGATAAAGTATGATATTTAGTTTCTCAGTTTTATTTTGTTTAAGTTTATTTGTTTATTATATCGATTCATGTGAGGGGATGTTAATCTTTAATAAAACCATATTTTATTTCAATTTAAATGACTGGATTTCTTATTTGCCCGACTATTGCAGTGGACCAGACATCACTTTAACACGTCAGGCAGTAGAAAAGTTGTAATATTTTGTTGCTATACTAAAGCACACCTCTTTAGTCATCAAATTATATATTATTGTTAGTATATTAGCTTATATTAAACATTATATAACCAAAAGAGTGCCAGAAAATAAGTTAAAATGTCCCTACCGTCACTGTTGAATGCCCAATCTACAAGATTATTGATTTTCGTTTATATTCACTTCATAGTTGCCATATGCAAATTTATTAAAGTAAGCAAATATAAAAAATGCTTTAGATAAAATAATTATTGTTGAAAAGGTGTCTCTTGAAAACTGACTTTTTTGCACCAAATAAGATATAATGCTTAAAATTTGGCTTTAATAAATAAAAGTCCACAGAAAAATCAGTCCATATTAATTTTTTTGCAATTTAAAAGATCAAAAGAAACAAAAAATATTTTTTTGCAAGGAAAAAAATAAAAAATTATGTCCTAATGTTCTATATTCATACATTCAGCATCTGGACACCCAAAACTAATATAATAATCATACCTGTGGAACCAACGAAACATGCGCAACGCAAAAGTTTTCCTTCCGCACTCGAAATTGAAATTGTCTGAATGCCTCCACGAACGCCATGCTCTCAATATCACCGATAGTACCCCCTAATTCAATGATGCAAACTTTAGGGATTTCCCCCGAAGAGGAGACAGGAATACGAGCGACACGTTCGACCCATTCTTGTATTGCGTCCGTGATGTGTGGAACAACTAAAATTTTATATTTAATTACAAAATTCTAGGTATATCGCTGTTAAAAATACCTTGCACAGTCTTTCCTAAGTAATCTCCTTGTCGTTCCTTATCGATCACCATCTTATATATTTTTCCAGTGGTGATATTGTTGTCACGATGTAAGGTGATATCAAGAAACCGCTCGTAATTCCCCAAATCCAAATCAACCTCTCCGCCATCGTCAAGAACATATACCTCACCTTTAAATGAATAATTTGTATAATTTTACAACTAATTATTATAGATATATACCATGTTCGTATGGAGAAAAAGTGCCAGCGTCTAGATTTATGTATGGGTCAATTTTTATCGATGTTACTTCTATTCCGCATGATTTGAGAAGTGTGCCAAACGAACTCGAGATTACACCTTTTCCAACACCGCTGATCACACCACCGGTCACTAGAATATACTTCATATCCATTTTCAGGTGTAGATACAGCAAAACACAGCAAAACGCTCAAAACTACGACTTAACACTGGATCAGTTGCTAGGTTATGTTCAAAAATTATTCGAAACTATTCGCAACCCACGTGAATGCCAGCAATTTCGTCGATCAGTTGGCAATCGCGGTGTTGCCAACATTGCATGTACAATACCCAATCTTTAAATTTCTCCAGCGCACCTTTAAATCCCAGTTAATTAGCATGATATTCAAGTATTCGCAGTATATAAAGAATTCCTGCAAATAAGCTATTTTAGGGGTAACATATGGAGGATATGGATTAACATTCGGCTACCAATGGCAACACTGGTGTTTCCCAATGACGGAATCTGTGCGGAATACCCATGAATTGGAATTTGAAAAATGGTGTGTCCAATTTTGACCAAACAAAAAACAATATGTGCGTCCCATTGCTAAGATTAATATTTGTTTATACGATATTGCGCTAAATTACATGATTTATCTATGTAATTATATAAGAACGTTCCCTTTCTTATCGGCTCGGCAAAGCTTTGCATATTGGATGTAGATGGCGGTGTGCCAAAGCTGTTTTGACATACATGAATAAGGTTATGTGTATTTTCTTCATAGGTTACAAGATGATATAAATACATACACACAAATAATCAGAACAACCTATTTGAAAGTACAGGATCAATTTTAAACGTTGATGATGAATAGAAGGCATAGATCAAGATCGAGAGATAAACTTAGGAGGAGGTCCAGGTCTCGATCTAGTACTCTACATCGAGACCATAGCAGACAACAGTCTTATAATGATCGGAAGTCAAGGGATAGTTATTCCAGACATAGAGATAATGGGTCAGTGGAGAGGAAGCCACAGAGTATCCGCACGCACAACAATTCTAAAAGCCAAGAGGAAGAATTTATGGAGGCTAGAAGACAACAACGGGAATTAATTGGCATACAGGAGTGTCCGCAAGTTTGGGGCAAATCTCCACTACCAGACGAGTAAATTTTTATAGTTGTAAATGTATATTTGAATGAATTTGAGCAATTTTGTTTATAGTTCCAACTCGGAAAGTGAAACTTGCAGTTCAAAGGTAGATAAGGAGAAGAAAGATAGGAAAAAGAAGAAGGATAAGAAAAGTAAGAAGAAAAAGAAGGAGAAGAAGAGAAAGAAGGAGAAGAAGAAAAAACGACAAAGGTCGTCCAGCAGTAGCAGTGGGGCAACATCTGGCGAAGACGAATGGGTTGAAAAAGGTGGTAAGTATTCACTAGGTGTCCCACGAAACAAAGTACATTATGGGGCTTAAGAAATCGAAAAACACGTTTCTTCCATATATAAAAGTTTTAGATAATCATTCGCCCTATAGCCAGAAAATATTTTCATGCCAACAACAATGAACCAACACCAAACTTTTGTTTTTTTAAATGGAAAACTATGATATATTATTGCAGTTTTTGAAGATAGATTTTTATCCAAATTATTATTAGGCTATAATCAACAGTTTCTGAAATACATATTGTAAAATTAATGCCAAAAACTGGCATTTTTAAAAGAAAAACAAGTGAGCTCGTTTTGAATAATAAAATATCACACTTTGACAATTTTACTATCCGAAATGAGTTCTTATGTTTCTTTATCCTTGTTAGTTAACTTAGTTATTTCTTTCTCATTTTTTACTACTTTTATCTCTTTCTGAATGTTTTTGATTGTTACAAAACATTGGGTTTGTGACATTTTGTGAGAAACTTACTTTGTGCTAAAATTTTTGTTGCTTTATCTTTATTTTTGTCAGGAGTTTTTGTAAAAAATTCTAATTCTGTTTCTTTTCAATACTTCTAGTTCGAAGACCTAAAAATAGTGACGATGACGAAGAAGAAGTTGTAGGACCACTTCAAAAGTCACATTCGACATTAACCCACAAGGAGATGGGCAAAGCTTTGCTACCAGGTGAAGGTGCCGCGATGGCAGCCTACGTGGCTGAGGGAAAACGTATTCCACGGAGAGGTGAAATTGGCCTAACGTCTGATCAGATAGCCTCATACGAATGCGTGGGATACGTCATGTCCGGGTCTCGACATCGTCGAATGGAAGCTGTCCGTATACGAAAGGAAAACCAAATTTATTCCGCAGACGAAAAACGGGCTCTTGCCATGTTTAGCAAGGAGGAACGCACCAAGCGAGAAAATCTCATATTGGGGCAATTCAAAGAAATGGTGAAGTCAAAGTTGTCGGAAAAGAGAGATTAGTGTTTCTCGTATCGTCTTTATTTTATAAATGTAAATATGTGATTATTGTGGTTATAATTCGATAATGTATGATTTTATGGACACTTTTAATAAAGCATTCATCGCTCTCATTTATTTTCTTATTTCATGCCCCTGACAGTTTATTATTTATGAAAAATTGGGCAACCGCCAACACAAAAAAATCCTGAACATTTGGACTTGCATCATTTTTGTTTTAAGTTGGATAAGATCGCTTTCTTTCTTATCGGTTGGTTTGGCAACCTGACCTAACCTAACTAATTTGCATTTTTAGGTTATAATACCAAAAATGTACAATAATAGGAGACTGTTAATTTCCATATTGAACATTGGCACTAGAAGGACTGTTCCGTCACGAACATTTAGTTTTTCCCCCAAAAAAGATGCGTTAGCGAGGTGTAAGTAAGGTACAATATTGTAACTTGTACACATCATAATGGTTATTTGTCTTTGGATTCATGTAAAAGCATCCAATATAAATTATCTAGTAGCTTGTTCATAAATCAAAATACAATGATAAATTCATAGAGCTAATGAGTTATATTACATTACTAATCGGTTTAATTATATTGCTAAATGTAGGTTCATTTAAACTAGATAGGGTAAACCTATCATTCGTTCAGGCAAGGATGTCAAGCGGTGACACAAAATATGTAACCTACGAAGAGGTTAGTCAGTTAAAGAACAATAATACCGTTCTTCTCATAGACGTTAGAGAACCTGTTGAGTTGAAAGAAACTGGAACGATACCTGGCTCAATTAATATCCCTTGTAAGTATATTGTATTTAAAGCAGACATAGATACTACTATCTCGTTATTTATTTTAGTGCAAGAGCTGGAAAATGCATTAAAAAAATTGCCACGCGATCAATTTCGAAATAAGTATAACTTGGAGAAACCAGACTTAAGTACACCCATGGTATTTTCTTGTAAGGCTGGTATTCGAAGTGAGAAAGCGATGAATCTGGCACTTAGTTTGGGATACTCGAAGTAACTGTGTTTGCAAATGTTGCTACAGGTGTACAGTAATGATTTTCTTTCTGTTTTAGTGTGCGTAATTTTAAAGGTGGATGGATGGAATGGGAACAACATATGAACAAAAATTAATAATGCGTTGAAGTAGGAAACATTATTACAATAGACGATATAAAAATTGAATTACTGCAGTAGATCTTTGTTAAATGAACTTATATTTTGATAAATGAAGTAGAGTTGCTTGTGTAATAAATTGATTACAAGAACATGAGCTGTATTATTTAAAAACATATCTGGAATTATAATTATTATATTGTATGTAGTTATTGTATGTATATGTATCTTAATAATAGTGGTGGTCTAAGTTCTTCTGGTAGCATAAAGGATATATGTTGAACACAATAGATTGCTCAAGATAACTTTGCACTTAATTCTTTAAAAAGCCCATCACCCCTTTTAAAGTAATGTAAGTACATATCTGTAGTTTGCAGATAGGTGTAGGATATATTAAATAGTTCCTTTAGGACCTTTAGATGTTACAGTAGTTTGAAGTAAGGCAAATAAATATAAAATACACAACAATCAGTAACTTTTTAATGAATTGAAAAGACTTAAGTATAATAAGTCGCTATGAAACTTTTTAGTCAGTATGACAACAATAGGTTTGTTCAAGCAGCAGTAAAAGAAGTACCGGACTAATTGGGTATTCTTCTACGCATGCGCAAAGGAATTTTAGAGGGGCAAAATCTCCATTGCGCATGCGTAGAAGAATACCCAATTAGTCGGGTACTTTTTTGACTGCTGTTCGAACAAACCTTATAAGTATCTGAAAAAAAGTTTGGCGGGAAAAAAGTGGGACCAATACGTAATTTTATAGATATTTATTTTTGTTTTTTGATAAACTATTTTTTTAATTATAGAAAAAGTAGAGTTGAAATCACCATATCAAGCGCGCGTCTAGTTTTTCTAGCCCTAGACGCACAAAACAACTAAACAGTAATTTTAAGATATTTATTTCTTTGTTTACTAATTATATAATAATGTTAAATTATATAATAATGTTATCGATTCTTATTGATACTAACGATATTTTTTTAACACTTTGCCAATTGTTTCTCCGTTTTGGCAATACTAAATAATAATTATCTCGATTATCGTACACGAATCGGATATGCTTCTTTATTTAATTGGAATAACTTTATTTGCAAACTCTTTACAATTTCTACAAGGAATGGGAGAGCGGGTAGAATCCACACACGATGGGGAGTCACACGGTATAGGTGTACCGGAGCTACGGTGAACCGTCTTCGGTAGGAATATTCACGCATACGAGTGTACATAAATCTATGTAAAATACATGTTATGTATTTACTTAGCTCTTAACTCGTTATCTTATCAACAGATATTTCAACGCCATGCTATCATTCATCAAAATTTAGTTATGGAGATAGTACGTCTCTATACGGATTGGTGTTAACTTAATTCGCCTAGATGCGTGTACTCAGGTACCATCCGAAGATGTTCATATTTCCGGCTATCACCATGTTGGTCCTCTTGCCATTGAGTTCTTCGCAACGTAAGTATCAAATTTTGTATTAAATAACACCAGTAGCTAATATAAAACTTACAGTGACATTTTGTCTGGACCAAAAAGATGGTTTGTGCAATTCTACGCCTGAAGTAAGATGCGTGCATGACTCCACGGTCAACTGCATCTATCAATTAGAAAATGGTTTGGTAAATTTTACCATAGCATCAGGTAATATAGCTGCGCTAGCTAGCCAGACGACAAGAAATCTTTCAATAATCGGAGAAACATTAGGTACGTAAATATGAGAAACGTAAACAGGTTTGATCTTGCATTTTTTGTTATCTATTATGAGTCAATGTTGTAATCGAAATATTTTTGACTACTTAGATAACCAAGAGCAGGTTGTTGTTCTTATTAGTAATCAAAGCAACTCAATGAACAATAATGGACGGAAATACTGCCACCCAGGAGACTCAAGCACTGAAATCACCACATGGATGCTGAACGAATATCGTAGATCAGTGTTAAAAGAAGCGGGTTTGGACATTTGCCAAAATAAATCACTAACCACATTAGAAAATGAATATGACGCTTGGAACACCATCTTAGGTCCTTCTTGCATCCCAGGTCCATGGTCTCCCGATGACGAATTGGATACAATATTGAGTGAGCGCTATGCAAACAGTTGATAAACAGTTGATAGATAAGACTTGTAGTTAGTCTCAAGTTGTTTTTATATTATTACTAAGGTGGCCAGAATATTATTGGAGTAGAGCGGGACAGTAGCTCCGTCTGTGTGTTGGGGGGGGGGGGGGGGGGGTGATTAAAACCAAATACTAGCGTGCTCGCAATAGTCGAAACACGACAAATTCTAGGATTTTGATAAATATTTAACACAAAAAATTAATATTAAAATATGGTTTTTAGTTTGGTATTGTACACATATTTTGTTCACATATTCCTTTAAATTTTTGTGTATGTGATCAAAACATATTTTCTTAAACAAAATACTCGATTCATTGCATACTCGATATTATTTGAAATATTAGTGATTAATTGTTTTGCTAAATTTATCTCAAGTAAATAAATGTTTGGTACAAGAAAAAGTGAATATCGTTATCGTTTCTTATATTGAAGTTGTAAACTGTTTCCTTTAACATAAATTAATTAATACATATTTATCAACTAATAAATATTATTGCGAAGACTAAACAAAGATTAATTATATTCTTACAGTGAATAAAAAAAATCTTAAGGTCCAAGAAGATAACAAACAAATGTTCAAATCTAACGACCCTGTACAATACCACAAAATACGACAAGTTTAGGAGTATTTTTTTGAGGAAAAACATTTTAAAGTTTGATGTTAAGTAACTTTTGTTAACTTTTGTTAACAATGCAAAATTTTACTTCATAATGTATATCTTCTACAAATAATCAGATATTGGGATGACTTACTTGTAGTTTGTTTTTCGTAAAAAAATGCAAATATCCATAAATTAATACAGATTACAATCAATATTCTTCAGCAACGTACAAATATATCAAACATCCGCTAATAGACAGAATAGGTAATTCATAATTGTCTTGGTAAAAAATTCTAATTTTGAAAACCGGTGGTGACCCCAAAATGTTATTTTCAAATTAAAAAATATCACTGCCGTTCAACGAAAGTTTTGAAAAAGAGTGATTGAACCAAATAACACCATTTTTGTTTTATTTTTGTTAGTAATACTAAAAATTCTGTAAAAGATAATATTTCCTAAAAATCGGGACATTTTTAAATCTTCGCGGGACGCGGGACAAAATGTGAAAAGTCGGGACTGTCCTACCAACAGCGGGGCGTCTGGTCACCTTAAGCATGACTCACGTAATATACTACATGTGATATTTTAATATGTATTTTTTTTTTTAGAGAAACGCTATCCAAAGTTAACAGAACTTTGCCAATACTATCAAGATGGTAAAGATGGTTTGTTACAGTCATTGGACTGTCTGGTAAGCAACAAGGGCGACGTTGCTGTAACTAGCTCGGCAGTAGCCACTAGTTTTATTGAAAAACATCCAAATACCGAACTGTATTTTGTCTGCAAGAATGGTACAATCACAACTAGTAACAATCCATGCCCGCGGTCAAGCCAATCAGGGACGCTATTTCTAACTAATAAGTAAGTAATGATCAACAACCATTTTTTAAATCATAACTAAATTTTATGGTTAAGATATTAGTTATTATTACATATTCTTTCAGGTATATCATCGATGACGTGGTAGCGACCATGCGTTATGAATTCCCCGACAAATTTGTAAGCAAGAACATGAACAATATGACCAATCAAGAGGGCATGCTAACGCCAAATGAAAAAACATTTTTGGACACTGTTATATTTAAGAATAAAACCATGTTTGAAACCACAAAAACTGGCCTAAAAGAATACATGGAGGGTAACTTGTCCTATAAGTGCTTTATAGCACATAAATTACCATGGTTCTTCTAGATATTCACGGAATACCTTCTTCAGGCAGGAACATTTGCGGAAGACAATTTACTTGGTGTACAACTTCTGAAAAGGAATATGAAAAATGTCTGTGGATGAATCTCGCTGCAGTTAGTAATGACATAAATTTGTTTGAATGCAAATTATTGAACTCAACAACCAGCGACAGATACGAATGTGTTGATGATATTTTGAAACAACAGTCGGATGTAACTTTTGTCGAAAATAAGCAGATGTATACGGCTATGAAGTAAGTATTTCTACAAGAAATTTAACAGTCGCACGTTTTATATAAATTTCAATCGTACCTTTCATGGGCTACAATGAAATGCGATACAAAAAAAAACTTGTCTTTCTAGAGGTGGTTTGAAATTAATTCTAGTTTCAAAAGATTCCGTCGAACAAATGACGAGGCCGCTTCTTATAGTATATCCAACAAACATAACATCTTTATCCGATTTGAAACATAAGAACGCATGTTTTGCTCAAGCTTTTGACGTCGGTGCGTTATTCAGTACTGCCTATTTGTTTTTGCGCTTTTAATAATATTTTTATAGGGTTTGTGTCGTTTGTTCACTTGATGAAAAAAGACATTTTAACTGGTGAGTCATGTCTTTACGATGAGGGAATCAGCAAATTCGTCGATCGTGCTTGCATACCGGGAATTAGGGATAAAATGTTGAAAGCTAGTGCAAATGTCGACTTTGAGCGTATCTGCAAACAATGTGAAGCCACACCTCAATCGGAAAGTATGTTATTTTATTTTATCTATAACTCAAGATCTAAGTTCATTATGTACGTATCCTTGACTATACAGGGTGAGTCGACCAGAGTAGCGGAGATGCTGCATTTATCTTAAAAAATACTTGATACGAGTTGTTTGGCCCGTCATTTTCTAGAACGGAAAATTATTTTTCTTTAGACAGAATGATTCATTTAAGCCCTTTACTTCTCTCCAATTTATATCTAATATGTCTGATTTAATTAGTGGTGGGCGCATTCGAATTACATAATCGATTATCATCGATTTTTGAAATAATCGAGATAACTCGATTATGTATATCAAATGTTATTCATAATATGAAATGGAAGTGCCTATACACGAGCCGCCACTGCCTTCAATGTAACCGCACAATCCGCATACAGCATTTAAGCACCTATGTGAAGTTAGCCCCCAGCCCCCTCTTATGGGAATTTACGTGTATAGAAAAACTCTAATTACTCGAGTACCCTTAGAGATACCGCAACGAAACTAACACTGTTCGAACGAGTATTCTTCGGCCAATCTAAAAGTGGAAAAGTCCGATCCGAAATATGTAAATTAGTGGCCGTAATTAATTAATAACTGATTAGGTGACACGGAATATTTGCAAAAATCGGGATATTCAATGGGCTGTATCTCGTTAAGCCTTTGTTCAATTTTAATAAAACCAACACCGTTCGATTCCCCTCTTCTTCGACTATAGAAATGTCAAAAAGTCCGATCGCAATTACCTAGGTTTGAGGTAGTATGCGTGGGCAAAGGTCGGCGTGTTTTGCGACAGCTTGCGTTGCTAACCTGGACGGCCCGGCCGGCTTCCAGCCCCCTCTTATGGGAATTTATGTGTATAGAAAAACTCTAATTACTCGAGTACCCTTAGACATACCGGAACGAAACTAATACTATTCGAACGAGTGTTCTTCGGCCAATCTAAAGGTGGAAAAGTCCGATCCTAAATATGTAAACTAGTGGCCGTAATTAATTAATAACTGATTAGGTGACACGGAATATTTGCAAAAATCGGGATATTCGATGGGCTGTATCTCGTTGACAATTTGTTCAATCTTAGTAAAACCAACACCATTCGATTCCCCACTTCTTAAACTATAGTATTGTCAAAAAGTCCGATCACAAATAGTAGAGTTGGAGCTAGAATGCGTGGGCAAAGGTCGGCGTGTTATTGCACTCCAGGTTTCCGCTAATTAGTGGTCTAAAAAAATTCCTGAACTTTGACTATTTTTATCCAGGGATGCGAGTATGGAAGCATACACCGTTTCAGCAGAACAATATGCATAACCGCTTTTTATCATCCGATTGTAACAACAAATACATAAAGGGAAAAAAGCAGCTTGTCTCTACTTATAGGAGTTATTGCAGGTCAGGTTTCCGATAAAAAGTGGTCTACAAAAATTAACTTTACTCATTTTTACTTCACACATACCTATGAATGCTTAATTTAAGGCGTACAGCGATAGATAACTCAAGTTACATAAGTCATGTTTACATCAATTCGTAACAAAATGTTCATAAGAACCGAACCCATATACGAGAATACGCTAATTATTGCATTAAAAAAATAACGACTTTGACCATTTTTACGGTCGGATGGACAGACTTATAAAGCAAATCATTAATTAGAAAAATGTAACTAAACTGAAATAAACTTAAATTACCGCGGAGAAGTTAGCCATAAAAGATAGCCATAACTTTTTTTTTCGATTTTTGTTATGAAACATATATCAAATGATAGGGGTGATAACTTCTCCGCGGTCCCAAGAACGACATCAAAACTTCCGACTGCACTCAATAACTACCCGCAAGAACTTGACAAAAACGATCTACCGGCACCCTTTGATATTAGCAAAGCAAAGCGCCAATGTCGGCACTCTCTTTGTGTCTTTGTCGGCATTTGGTGCCGGCGTCACTTGGTGGGCCGTTCGACTAAGGCCCACTACGGCGCCAAAACAAGAGCGCCAGTGTAGTAAACATTTGAAATTTAATTAACATAAATAACAGACACTATTAAAATTCACTGAAATCATTAAATCAGTTGTTAAAATTGACTTGTTCGCGAATTGCATATTCGCATTTTACAAAATGTATGACCAGCTTCGATCTAATTTGGCGTGAATATTTACATGTGCCAGGAATACAAATAAAATAGTTTGTGATCGGTATACCATGTATGATCGTTTCTGCTTTGGCGTATATCCAAAGGTAAAAAGATCAAAGATTGTTAATCTTTTTACATCGCTAATTAACGTAATTTCGAGTTGCCATAACAACCGTAGGTAGGGGCAGCCTTCCTCTACCGTTTTATGTACATATTGTCACAATCGGATGAAAAGAAATGACTTATGCAGCACTTTTTATGAACCCCTGTTCTGCTTAGACGCTCATCCGATTGTAAAAACGTTAAAAGTTCGTTAATTTTTTTACATCACTAATTATTATAATCTTATGTTGCCATAACTATGGGAGTTAAAGCGACGTCTGGGCTTTCGATTGCTGCAACTACTGATATAATTCGTCAACTATTTGCGGAGTTGTGAAGTTTGACAAATGTGAACATTTATGAAACAAAATACTTTCTTTTCAATTTTTGAGGTAGTAATTATGATTAAATCCTGTTGCCATAACTACTGTATTGTTCTGCTGAAACGGTGTATGCTTCCATACTCGCATCCCTAAAAATAGTCAAAGTTCAGGAATTTTTTTAGGCCACTGACTTTTGTCTCACAGGGCGGCAAACGTCAAAATTGCTCAGGATGGTTAAACAAGTGGTGGGAGACATATTTGTAGAGTTTTGTTGTTTTGGCTCCTCTAGAAATTGAGATAAAAAATAAAACATCTACAAATATTGAAATTTTGCCGCATTTCATACGTTCAATTGTTTGCATCTTTGGTCTCAGAGGGAGGCAAACGCCAAAATTGCTCAGGATGGTTAAACAAATGGTGGAAGACATATTTGGAAAGTTTTGTTGTTTGGGGCCCTCTAGAAATTGAGATAAAAAATAAAATATCTGAAAATATTTCGATTTTTCCGTATTTCATAAGTTCAATTGTATATATTTTTTGTGTCAGAAGGAGGCAAAGGCCAAATTTGCTCAGGATGGTTAAACAAATAATAGTAGCAATGTTAGGAAAGTTTTGCTAACTTCACACGGCTACTTCGGAGTACAACTGAGTTTCTAGGACTCTGAGTTCGTTCGCTGCACATCTGCAAAAAGGGCAAAACATACTTCCGCTGTAGAAAACGATGGGCCAACAACTTTTGTATAAAATAATTGTTTCTATCTCTAAAGATAAATACAGTATCGAACACCGTGACTCTAGTGATTCACCTTGTATATCTCTATCATGATACACGCCGATGATTATGACAACAGTTGCTTTGAATAATAATGACACTTCTTTTGAATGACTTCTTTATTCTAAGGAACTGTTATTATTATTCAAAGCTACTGTCAACATATCTGGTTGGCAGTTCGCATCGCCACCATTAGACATATGCACTTAAAATATTTGATATAAAATGGAATTTATGAATCCTAGTTGAAATTGAAACTAACCGCACCGTTTGCATTTTCTTTATAGCTGCAGTCAATTGTAACGCAAACCCCAGAGAAAATCTTTACGCAGGAAACCAAGGTGCTTTGGAATGTTTAAAAAATAACAGAGCAAATTATGGTGTGATTACGTTGGACCCTAGACTAAAAGGTCTGTTGAGAATTGCTGATTTTCGACAAAATCAATAATTTCTTGTTGTTGGTAGAACATATTATATTACCAGATGGCACAGCCGTGATGTGCAGGAATGGTACTCGGGTAGATACAGCTGAGGTTGATGATGCTTGTTATTTAGGAGTATTGCCTACTGGTGGGATAGTTGTTGAAAAGAACAACAAGCAATATAAAGACTTACAGTTAGCTATTATGACATTATCAAAATTAACCAAAGCCTCGCCATTTAACATATTTCAAAATTTTCAAGGAGAAGACAATTTACTATTCCCGGTAAGTGCAACACTTTTTAATCTTTTGATCTGGCCATAGGCTAATGATTAATTTTATCTTTGCTCTACAGAATTCACTAGATGGTTTTGTGCTGCCGGATGGTAAAAACTCCAGTAAATACGTCCAAGATTTCACGTCAATGATGAATTCGGCAGACAAATGTTCCACTGGACTAAGAAAGCTCCCTACGTCTTCCGAAGAACCTAAACCATCATCTGTAATATGGATTACAGCAGGGGTCATAGGTATTATAGTAGTTATAGTGGCTATTCTAGGGCTTGTGGTTTGGCGCGGAAGAAACCTAAAACGAAGACCTGTCGAAGACAATACAAGTAACAATCAACATGAACTCTCGCCACTTCAAAGGAATGGGAACAATATACAAAATTCGAATCAAGAGTTCCCTGATAGAGATGATCTCTCTTCGCACTGAAGATTATTACTTATTACTAACCGTAATAGTCGTATCGTGTGAAATAATACTCTACTTTTTATTTTTGTAGTTTGTTTATTAAATTATACCTTCGTATACTCCCGAAATTAAAAATAATTGAAGTACAGCTGTTTATTTTTTTATATACACGACGGCCAGGCCAATGAATTCACTGTGGATGAGTATAAACAAAAAAATATCGTCAGATCATCCTGATTTAATAAATCAATGATGACGAGATTTCCGGAATTAGTGGAAGACATACTAACAGCGACCTATCCCAAAAATAATCTTTTCGTTTGTACGTAGATATCTAAATTATACTACATTTAGTTTTTAAACATTGCTGCTGTTTGTGAGCAAATGTATAAACACTGATAAACAGTTTTGGAACGTGTTTTCAGGCAAACCGACCTAAGTCGTTATAAATAAAGTGTGAGAGTGTCTACAGCAGGCCAGCTAAAGTTAGAGCTGGCTTTCTATCAGTCGGATGGTAAACAAAAACATGTAGATCAGACAACTATGAACAAAGATGGCGACATGTATTTTTGTAGTAAGATTATTCTTTTTGAAATGGACTTTTTTACGGGACAAGTGAAAGCAGTTATAACAGAACGTAATAGCAATTGACTAATATGTAATGCGATTGGGATGAAATTTTATGCATTTTTTATTGATGGCAAGATTTGGCACTCTAGACGTTTTGATATTTTCTCTACGTAATGATTAGGTAGACAGTGAGGCAATTCAGATAAGACAGATATGTTCTTTACTCTTTACTTTATCAATATAGAGCACAATTTTAAAAGGGGTATAGCGATTAAAATCGAGAATATTTTATATGGTTATCAATATTTTTTTATAAAACAAACAAAGAATATAGTTTGAACTGGATAGTAGTCATACCATTCCTTTTAATATTACTTAGCATGAAATGTCCCCAGCAACAAGACTGTTCATTTGGCTTTACATGAAAACCTTCATCCATACCATGTGTCCAAAGTTCAGCCCCTCTATGAAAATAATAACATTCCACCGTTACATTTTTGAACCATAATTTTAAATCATACAATTTGTGCCGAGGCTGGCATCTTGGGACGTTTTCTTTGGAGTAATGTCTGAACGTTTTCAAGAGATAGACCATTTAATACTCGCAATATTCACCTGAATTTACCGCTGATGAAAACCAGCGGTAGTTTTATGAATATGGTCAATAAATAAGGTTTTCGGTTAATGTTTGGCTGGGCATAATAAATCACAGCGTTGTTGGACCAATTTACCTATCAAACGGTCTTAATACCGATGAATACCTTAATCTTTTGGGTCAGGATATTGATGACATTTCATTGAACATGCGGCCAAATATGATATACATGCATGATGGAGTTCCTGCTCATAATGCTCGTAATGTAAGGCATTGGTTAGATGAATAGTTTCCAAGCAGGTGGATTGGTCGAGACGGTAACATTTATGTCCCGCGAGATCACCCGATCTCAATCCCTTAGATTGTTTTGTTTGGGGTTTTATCAAAGAAAAAGTGTATGCCACGCCTCCACAAAACATTGAATGACGTTAAAAACAGACTTTCAATTTCAACATTTAAGGTGAATGCTGATTTGTTATGGTTAGAAGGTTAGTTATAAAATGTGTACATAAAGATGTATCTTTATAATGAAAATTTGTACTCGTTTGTTTGTTTTGCGTTGTGTTTATTGGTTGGATTCAGTTGTCAAATGTATGTTTCTTTTAAATGGGTCCTGAGGACACAAGAATGACGTTGCAACATTTTAATATAAAGATTGTCGACTGAGAATTTTGCGAAGAACATCGCCACGTGTACTTTTCCGTCAATTTATACACATCCTGTATGGAGTATAAGTCGAGCGCTCAACTGTTGATCATTAATAATAATCAACTTACTTATTTTAATTAGCTGGCACTAGAATGGGTACTAATGGAAACCACACACATACATTTCTATAGGCTTTGATGCCCTACAGAAAAGTCAACTGAACGCCAACATGCTGGTGTTCTGTTTTCACATTGACTCTATGCAAACAACACATTTCAGAATTGCAGAGAAATTTAATTACTTTATCATTGTTGTATTACCTACCTATATCTTTACTTTATCCATGCGTTATCCATGATTGCTTTGAGTTAACTTCTTTGGCTGAATGTACACTAAGCATGCAAACTGCTAATATTTTTGTTAATTGATCTTAATGGGAGTATAGGGTGAAAAGAACACGTCTATTTTTTATGGAATATATTCAAACAGAAAAAAAAACAATTAACAAACATTAACCAATATACATAAAAAGTTTCGCAGCACCTTTTGCAGTAAGTGTAAATATATCTCAGTGATACGTATTGACGTTTTTCTTGATTTTCCATTCATTTTTATATAGAATAGCACATATAAAAACTTTATAATTAAAAATAACACTAGTTACAACTTTGGTTTACTTTATTGAATTGCTGTTGTCTCCACAAAACCTCTAAGTTGGCAGTCTTTCACGAAATTCTACAATAACTTACAAAAATGAAAGTTTTAACTAAAGTAATATGTTGGCTGAAGGTACTTCCAGTAGCTGTGCTTGGACACATCGGCTTGAACGATCGGCGACGGAGAAGTCATTATGTCCACACCAGGCACTCGTTCGAGTTCTTTTGTGGCCACCTCCGGACAGGCATTGCTATTTACAGGCTTCGCGTCGAACAAAGCATCCGATAGCAAGCCCACCGTCGACCGATCACTTTGCACTTTTGCTTTCAAATTGCATTTCCGATCACTGCCGCTTTCGAGGCAGTACTTCTGGTATTCCCGGGCAGCGCTCCTTAATTTCGTCAAGAAATCCGGCATTGCCCTATACGCAACCCAAGCCGTTACAGCTGCCGGAATGTTCACACCGGGGTTGTCAAAGTATGTCAACCCAAACTCAATGCCTGGACTGAAGAAATCCGAATATGGCTTTATTATCATGTGTGAACTGTAATCGGTAACCCTGTATTTTGCTTTAGTCGTCGGACACTTCGGATGCTGTGTACATTTACTAACGAGCAATATCACTTTCGATTTTGTATCGACGTGGTATCGCCGCTTGAACACGTAGTCTCTATTAGCAAAAAGCCTCTGCAACAATAATCAGGTGTTATAAGAAGGAATATCGTAAAATACCGGGTTTTTGAAGGTATGGTTTGTAACAAGGGAAACAAGTATGTACTGTTTGTTCATAAAAAAAAAACAATGATGCATTACATAAGCCAAGAACAGGTTTCCAGATCATTATTCCTTATACAGTGTGTCATGGGACAGGAAACGACAGTTTTGTAATATGGCCAGAACTTGTTTATTGGCGTTCCCATCAAGAAGTTTCATTTACAATATTTTTACCAATTAATATGCTGGAAACAAATATGTTTTGTTTTTCTTATGGGGTCATATTAGTTCATACATATTTCAGAATTTTGTAAAATTTCTTTTTAAATAATTTACTTCATGTTTCCCTATGATTTCCATGGATTAATGCAAACACACATTTCAAGAAATTTAAATATCTTATTTCATTTACAATATGCATGTGTCATTTTCTACATAAAAGTGTCCATATGTTGTTAAGATGCTAATTTATTAAGATGGCTGTATTGAATTAAACATATCAATTTAGTCAGGAAAAAATGCAGTATCTAAATTTGAACAAAACCAATATGGCGGTTAGAAAAACAAAAGTTCCATGTAGTTCCAGAGAATCCATTGACAAGAAAAAATTCAATCGACATAATGTAATTGTAAATAAATGTTTATTACCATATTTATTTGAAAAGGAAATTTCTGTTGCACTTTTTAATACCTCTAAAAGTGTATTTACACCTGGGCAACAGTGGGTAACATGTAGCATGCGACATGTTTTTCTGTAAGATATTTTGAGTTGTCAACAATAGTTATATCTCGTCCGATGTTGTTGCCTGATGTTGTAGCCGTCTATTGCCCTGGTCTAAATTAGACTTAAACCCATTTGGAAAATTTTTACAATGTGTGTTCATAAGAAAAACACTGAAAAACATCTCTGAGACAATTTGTTATTTGAAAAAATCCTCGAACACGTCGATTTTTAATTATCAACACCTTTTTTTGCTGTTTTTAAGTGCAAAGATTAAGAGTGATTACGAGACTATTTTGAGGTTTCTCGGTTCAGATGGTATAAATATGTAAAAATTGTTTTTTTACACTTTGACCACACTTTTTTCGAAATCCCTGGGTGGTAGAAAATATTGGACCTTAAATTAGATTTCAGGGCAATTTATTGTACCCAAAACGAAATTTCGTATTCAATTCACATAAGTTATTTTCCCTAAAGTTATCAATATTTTACAATTTTTTAATTGCCTTTGTCTCGGAAATATTTTAAGAACAAAATAGGGTCGCTATTTAAACAAAGTGTCGATGACGTCATAACTCTGTAACAACTGACGATCAGAAATTGAACTTTTACTAATTAAAAATCATTATGACGTCATCGACATTTTATTAAAATGACAACCCTATATTTTTTTAATGAATTTGGCAGATCTTTTAAGTGTCTTAATGGTATTATAATATTTTTATGGCCTTACATAAGAAAATTTTCGAGAAAAATACAATTGAAGGTTATGAAATAAAAGTGACAAAATCTCCGGAACGACTCGACCAAATTTTCGAATTAAGTATTTTGAAACCATGTAAAGTCACCCCCGTTATTATCGTTGACGCAACGTTTACAGGTTCTGAGAAATAACCTCAAACTTTTGAATTTGAAACAGAATACCCTGTATATTTTGACATTTCCTGTTACAGTCTTCATTATTATATCAAAAACATCTAGAAATTAACAAAAACTTTTATTACTTAGGTCCAACAATTAACAAAGAAAAAATTGATATCAAAACATTATCTACCATTTTCTACTGCAACTACTCTAGTTGGTTTATGAGGATTATCAATGATTGACAAGAACAGATTGTTTTAAATTTGATCGGTTTATTTTTTGTTGTTATTTTTTGTTATACATTTTTTCTTCGTTAATTTTTAGACCTAAGTAATAAAGGTTTTTGTTAGTTTTTAGATGTTTTTGATATAATACTGTAACAAGCGTAGTAACATTGAATAGGCAATGGAAGACTGTAACAGAAAATGTCAAAATATACAGGTGTTCTATATCAAATTGAAAAGTTTGAGCTTATATCTCAGAAACTGTAAACGGTGCAACAACAGTAATAACGCCAGTGCCTTCACATGGTTGCAAAATACTTAATTCCAAAATTTCGTTAAATTCGGTGAAGCCGTTCCGGAGATTTTCTCACTTTTATGTCATAACATTCAATTGTCTTTTTCTCGAAAATTTTCTTATGTAAGGCCATAAAAATATTATGCTACCATTAAGACAATTAAAGGATCTGTCAAATTCATTAAAAAAATATAGGGTTGTCATATAAAAAAAATTTCCATGGCGTCATCTGTTAAAAACAATTGAAGGTAAAAAAGTACTTTGATATCATAAGGTGTTATTTGATAATTATAAATCGACGTGTTCGAGGATTTTTTAAAATAGCAAACAGTTCTTGAGATTTTGTCATGTTTCCATACTTTACACGCTCACTGTATAAGCCAAGAATAGGTCTCCAGATCATTATTTGTAATATTTTTTAAGAATCACCAATATTGGTCTCAATTTAGCTTTACATCAGTACCAAATTACTCAGAAAAAAAATGGTAGATTTAACTATGACAGAAAAAAACATAAAAATCAGCATATTCATTGGCAAAAAAACTCTTGGCCATGAAATATGACATATAGGACTCTCTACCCAAAAGAAGTAAGGTATGCGTCAAAGACCACACCAAATTCGCTGTTTTTAAAGGAGAAGAAATTTATACATAACCTAAATAAGTGTTTTACTAATATTTCCAAACATAAACAATTAGGTTATGTTTACATTACTTCTTCTTTAAAGACAAAGAATTTGGTGTGGATTTTAGGTCACCAGTTTTGTTAGGAACATTTATTTTATAAAGCACCACCTGCATACCAACTTTTCTTGGCCAGAGGTTCACTTTTCATTTTGTCACTTTTCAAGGTCAACACTCCGGAATTGTGAATAAAGAAGTGCTTGTAAGGTGAAATCTGGTTCCCGATAGAACACGTATATATTATGTAAGCCAAAAATAGGTTAATTATAAGATAAAAAAAACTTACCGGCCATAACATTTCCCAATAGATAACATCGCTATTTGACTGTGGTTCCGGATCGCACTCGATAATATCCAAAGAAACGGCAGTATTATCCCACTGCCTTCTATACTGGATATCGATTTGTACGTTTAAGAAGTCATCAGCACAAACATCGTTAAATGACCCATAAACCTTATACTCATAGCTACCGGATTTGTGTAATCGTCTCCAAACAATCATGTCCTGTTTTTCGATGAACACAGTCCAATTATCATATGGCATATATATCTTCTTACTATTTGGGCACTTACAAGGCAACATTGACTTGATATCATTTTTACAAATGTTGCATATCATTGTTTTGCCTCGTAGCATCCGAATATAGTCCAATTCACTCGAGTGTACCTTTATTTCATCATCTTGTATACGATTTACGTCCCAATTATAGGCAGATACCCCAACGGCTCCGAGCATCAACTCCGTACCACGTTTTGTAACTTGCTGTCGCATCTTGCGTAAGAAATCCTTTAAAGCTCTCTCCTCCCAAAGTCGTGTATATAGAGAGAACATTTGTTGGCCACGGCGTAGTCTTTGCGCTAACACACATTCGCATTGGTGTGTCCAAACACGCATAATATTCATAGACTGACTTTTTAAATTTTCTGGGAATGACAGCACGCTCTGTCGAATAGCGTTCGCAATCCGACCTTTCTCGAGTAAACGCAGACACACTCTCATTATAGAATTGATGTCGGTGAAGGATAGTCTGCTGAAACCTCTGGTATATTGCAGAAATGTCCTTGTGGGGAGCTTAGGGTCAAGCAAGAAGAGGTTAGGTTTCGCCGGTATGTTATATGGCATCTTTCTTTTGGTTTTTCTATACAAAATTGTCTCACGCTACTGCTAACTCCACTGCTCTTCGAAAAGAATTAGTGCCTTGGCAGTATTCCAGCGATTTATCGCTAATTACTGGCTTAAGACGTTACCATGCATAGTACAAAAATTTTGACATATTTGTTATAAATTCCTGTATTACCTACAATAGTTGTTATAACTGCGTCCAGAGAATACAGTACATTGAAAACCTACCTGGCTTTCCTTGTCAGTATCAAAAATCACGTTGGTCACAATAGCAACACAACAATGAATAAGATGACCGGCAATATCATATGTGCGCACAATTGTTTAGGACAACCCGGTGTGATCGAGTTATCAATGTAAAATCCGTTATCTAAAAGTGCAGTGCAAGTGCTAACTTTCCCAATATAGAAATTATATAAGAGGTATGTTTAAACGAATAGGTGGTACACGTGATTTGTTTAATTATTTTCTGATATAAGTTGCACCCGTTCTCATTATCGAAGCGACATCTGTACGAAACTATTATAACTATCGCTGATTTAAATTTGAAATATACTCCGCATCAAAAGTAATGCGACAGTAAATATCGGTTAGAGTTTCGATTTTTCTTCGTTAATCTATTTAATCCAGTCTAATCGTATTTTATTACAGCATCTTAGAAGATGATAAGAAACCCGCACGTCGTTATCATCGGTGCTGGAGTATCCGGCATAGCAGCAGCGCGAACATTATTTGAAAATGGATATTCAAATACCACAATTTTAGAAGCCGAAAATAGAATTGGCGGAAGAATCAATACAGTTAACTTTAATG